>CM053502.1:155391280-155588939 GCA_028627145.1 Eidolon dupreanum | reverse complement strand
AACTACTTAAAACATCTTTTGCTCTGGCAGAAGGTGGGTGGTATGGTGGGAAGGTGGAGGGTCTTGACTATCAGTCCCTGAAACTTTCTTAAGTTGCACATATAGTTTTTCAGAGTCAGGGGCCAGTGACTTTTCTGAGATTTGCCAGGGTATTCATGATCTAAAAAAGAGGTGGGGAAAAGAATAGCTTCCCATGTACGAAGACAGTAAAATTTAATTGTGAAATGACCAAAAAGACAAAATTATTACACCTATAAGGAAACAGTTACGAGAATACCATTCTGTGGGAAAGGTCTTGAACTGGAGCTCTAATTATTTCATTTTATCAGCATTTTGTTTTATATTATTAATTCCTGGAATCAGTGTACTTATATAATTTTTTATAACACAAGCACAGCATCATAGGTAGGGTGGTAAATATTGTTGTGTTTTTTTTTTTTTAATTTTATGTTTAATTATAGTTGATATACAGTATTATAATAATTTCAGGTTTGCAATATACTGATTCAACATTTTTATACCTTACAATATTATTGTTGTATTGTATTATTAATAATATTATTATTAAATGTATTATTGTACAATATTATTGACTGTATTCCTCTCCTCCTTTCCTTGCGCTCTGTTTCTATGAGTCTGATTTGTTTGTTTTGTTCTTTTTAGATTCCACATATAAATGAGACTATACAGTATTTGTAGTTTTCTGCCTGACTTATTTCACTTACCATAATACCTTCTAGGTCCATTCATTTTGTTGCAAATGGCAGGATTCTGTTCCTTTTTATTGCTGCATAATAATTGTGTGTGAGTCACATTTTCTTTATTCATTCATCCATTGATGACCACCTAGGTTGCTTCCTTATCTTGGCTTTTGTAAATAATGCTACAGTGAACAAAAACTATTTGACATCAGTCTGAGCAGTATTTATATATATATATATATATATATATATATATATATATATATATCTCCCTGTGAGCAAGGGAAACAAAAGCAAACATAAACAAATGGGGCCTCATCAAGCTAAAGAACTTCTGCATAGTGAAGGAAACCATCAACAAAATGAAAAAGACAACCTAGTGAATGGGAGACTATATTCACAAATGATCGATCTGATAAGAGGTTGATATCCAAAATAAATAAGAAATTCTTACAACTCAGTAACAGAAAAATGAGCAATCCAATTGAAAAATAGGCAGAGGACATGAAAAGACATTTCTCCAAAGAAACATACAGACGGCCAACAGACATGAAAAGATGCTCAACACCATTAATCATCAGGAAAATATAAATCAAAACTACAGTGAGGTATTGCCTCACACCTATCAGAATGACTGTTATCAAAAAGTCAGCAGTGCTTTTGATGCTATACATTCGGGAAAAAATCAAGATAAAATATTAGAATATATTAAGTACTTTGCTTAAAAATCCAAAAGTAAAAATGATCACTAAAATAGGACTTAAAAAATTTAAGATAAAATAATTTTATCTTTATACTGTGCTTTCTTTCCTCCTACATTTGGCTGTTTTGTGTCCCTGGACATGAGCTCTCTACTCATAGTTGTCATAATTCTTAGATCTTAATTCTTATTATTTTAATGTAAAGCCTACAGTTTTCTTTTTGCATGCTAAAATTATAAAGCAATAAATATTTAATATATGAAATGTGTAGCTTCCTCCTTGCAACAAATGAGAGAAAAAAGTTATTTTAACGGAAAGTATTTTAAGGGAATCAAGAAAAGGTACAATCTTTTATGTATAAAGAAGTTGATGGGTTTTCTAGTTGACATCATTGAAGGTTTATGCATATCTCTGCCCTTTTCCCAATGACAGATAAATTCCTCCGTATTTTTGGTTGTCATGCCATCTCCTTAGCTAACAGCGCCCCCCACCATGCCTACTCAGTCTAGGGTCAGCTCCAGCGTCCCCTACTCCAGGAAGCCTCCCTCACCTTTCTCTGTGCTTCCATAGAGTCTTATACATACCTTGTCACAGTACTTACCACATATATTTTAATTATCTGTTGCTGTGTCTGTCTCTTGTTGGAGACTTTAACGTCAGTACTATTATCTTTGTGATGCTGTGCCTGGAACAGTGCCTGCTCGTTAAATGTTTTGCTGAGTAATGACATATATAATCACCCAGCTCACATCTCTCATCCATTATTCATTGTACTTGTCTGTAATCATGTACTGACTGGGCAGTAAAGGGATCGTGCTTTGGCCTTCAAGCTCCTGCTCTAGCCAGACAGGCTAACCTGCCCAGCCCGACCAGCAGCTCATACTAATAAAGTAAGTCCAACCCGAATGTGACAGTGTTACACTGGCCATCAGTCCAAGGTTACCCTCCACAGCAGGAGCAGAACCAGGCATAAAGCTGACTGCTACGCCAGCCACTCCCTCTTTACGTCTGTACAATCAGCTCCAGATTCTCAAACTTGCCATTTTATTACTTGTCTTTACCAAAATTTCTTTTATTCCTAGCCTATACTGTTAAAAAGAAAAAGTTATTTATGACTATTCAGTTATTAAAATAATCCTAGCTTAATTCTGAGCTAGAAAATATCAATTTCTTATGACAACCCAATGAGTTGAGTGGGAAGTGAAACAGAGAGGGTCTGGAAGCAGTTGTATTGCATTTTGAAAAGAGAAAAAAAGGAAGGGCAGCTATGGACTACTGTTCCTTTTATTCCTAAAAAATAAGAGCTTGGGCCTGAAGCTCCTGGGTGCATCCTGAAAATGTTGTGTCATATGAGCTAAGTCCTCAGTTATCATATCAATAGGTTCTGTGACTTTAAGTGAAACAATAGAGGAAACCAGTTTTACCAGAGATTAATTGATATAAACAAGAGTTAAGTTCCTAGGGCATCTTGTCAACATTATCAAAAGGACGTTATCTGAGGACTTGCTGTACAGTTTTAGGTATTAACTGATCAACAGTACAGTTAAACATAAAATTAATGTCTCCCTTGGACAAAATACAAATTAGTGTAATTTGAGACTGAGCTGCATATATCAACTATACTCTATAGACTGAATTTTGGCAGAGAAAGTGTTTGAAACATTTATCTTATATCTGGTATTCGATTACTATGAGAATTGCTTATTGTTCTCTCCATTTTATACCTTTTAATTAAGCTGGTGAGGGGAGATGTAAGAGAGAAAGACAGTTTTCATCCCAAGTGGATTTTCTATAATTTTACTGGAGGCCTTGCTTCTATCTTTGTTGTCTTGGAAACCTCTCAATTTCTCTTTAAAACTAACCATGGCTCTATTATGAATTTATTAGTATGAAATATTTTGATACAGTAAAACCACTGCAACTTTATGCGTCTTTCCACATGCATTGTTCAACTTTCACAAAGCATGTACAGAAGTTCTCCTTAGGGTCAGGACAGGCCACGTGAGGCACTAGACTTCTAGTCTCTTTCTCTCATCAGATAAAAACACAAAAGAAAAAAGCCACTGGTCTCCTCCCAGGCCCCTGGACTGGGTCTGTTATCTCCAGATAATCCAGCAGGTGAGTTTGTCCAATCCTTTGCTCCAGCATCATCCTGGCAAAGGGAAACCACACAAATTTTAGAGTCCAGCTAAGCTAGATTCATATTCCATTCTGATCACTTATTATTCTCTGCTTCTGTGTTTTCAGTGAACACTGGGATGCTAATTGCCTACCTTGCAAGGTGACTATGGGAATTCGATATGATGTATGTAAAGCCTCTGGCACAGTGCTCGTTATATTAGATGGGGCTTGATAAATGGCTCTCACAGTTGATGCTTTTGTTATTTTTCTAATATTAGGTTCTCCTGTACAGAGGTTCTGATGTCTTATTTCCTTTTTAAAGCTTGGATTTTATAATGAGCAGTCTGTGTTTCTCTGGTTTTATGCTGTCAGTTGTGGGTGTTTTCAGTGGTATTTTGGTGTCCTAGAATTATTTTTGTTCGTTTCGCCTCAGGCTGCTTTTCCTTCCTAATTGAGTTACTCTGATACTAGATAGCAGAGAGTAGGCTCAAAGCCTGCTGGGCAAGAGTTGAATGAGTAGAAGTAGTACATACTAAATTGGACATTTCTAATTAGAGTTTGAAGCATGGTTCTTAAACATCTAAAAGGGTTTATAATCCAAAATCAAAATATAAAGATTTATAATCAACATTTTGAACATTGCATAGTATTAGGATAGTTTTTCTAGCTTTTATGTTCAGCCTAAACTTTTCGTTAAAGTTGAGTTTTATAAAAGGGGTTAGATTTTTTTCTAGTGAAATGAGAATCGACAAACTTGTAAAGCTGGTTTAGAATAATTATGAGATCAAGGGAGACTAAAATGTATCAGCGGCCGTTGCTGTGTAGGCCCCTGTGAAATGACTGAATTCCATCTCTCTCTAAAAGTTTAGATGCAACTGTCATTCTTATATGCAGTCTTAGCTAAATGACCTCAAATTAATGTAAGTCAGATCAATATCAGTATGTATAACCCCAGCAAGGCAGTACCTTTATTGATTGCTGTAAATAGTGAGTTTTAGGGAAGTGACCTCAAAGATGGTGCTGGCTCTACTCCAGGGGAAGAATTATGCAGCACAGGGATATGTCAGCTAACTGCGTTCTTAGGAGCAAAGCTGTTTGGCTTCTGGACATCTCTGTTGAGTGGACCGAGGGCTCTGGGTTAGAGATAGGGAAGTCCCGCCCACTCCCCACCTCTGTCTGCACTGCTTGAGCACTGAGATGCTCTGCCATTTTTAAATTGGCTGTTTGAAAGCTGAAACACATTCACATATGTGCAGGCCCCTTGAGAATGGGCTCCAGACCTCATCCAGTTCAGTTACCAAAGAGTCCAAGGCAGACTATTTGGGCTCTCATCATGGGAAGTCTCACTCCAATGGGAAGCAGCAGCACCATCAGCATAGACCAGACAGCTTGGGAGTCACACAGTGAAGGGAGGAAGGAAAGGGGCAAAGAAGCAATTCTTAGCTGAAACTGAAGATGATAGAATGTACCTTATGTATTATTTGTGCCATAGGCCATAATGTCTCTGACAACAATATATATCATGGCAAAATATTTTTATTTGTTAGAGAGCTATTATTCTACCAGATACACAAGTAAAATTCCAGATATCCTAGAAGTCTCAGATGTTCACCTGTTTAACCCGCTATCCCAGCATAGTGCAGATACAGATGGAAGATTTTAAAATGAGCCTTGTTGATGAAGATGAAACGTAATGATGTCATTTGTATTTATTTCTATCTCTATATATAGTGGAGTTATATCTTCATGTCAATAATGTTCATACAGCTGAGGCTGATGTATTATTATGGAGGGTAGATATTAACAGCAAAAAATATATGTAACTGGCTATTCAATAAAAGTCCTAGACAACCATTTTTAATGTGGTCACACTAATTTTATCATGCTGAGGGCCAGTGTCCACATACTATTTTAATGTGATTATTTTTATGATTAAGATATTCTAAAATCAATGTAGTATGACTTAGAGAAAATCAATGTTTCCTTGTGTGAAACACAGCTCTCACTAATGGGATGAGCATCAGCCATTCCTTTCATTTTTCACATTTCTGCTTTGAGGCGGAGTAAACGCTTGTCCACGGTTTTCAGATGATAAAAAAAATGTTCATTTTTTAGACATGAAAAACAGAATTTTTGTCTAGCATCAGTAGCTACCACATTTTTGCTACTGAATATTTGTCTACAAAATCAAGTTCAGCCTGCCTGCCAGAAAATCTTGCCTAAAGAAAACTGAATAACATATTCAGAGGTACTAAGTTGAGGAACATATGTATGACTGTCTAAGACAAGATATTTGTAAACTCTCAGTGGCTAATTCTACTTTTTTATTAAACGAACTTCCATCCTCCGTTAGCTCTAAAATATGATTGCTTGTGACCTTTATATATATTTGCTAGACTATTGTAATGTTTAAAAAGAATGACAATTTCCAATGATATATGGTTTGCATTCTGGAAGATCATTTATAAATTGGCTGTTTGAAAGATGAAACACATATGCACATCATAAAAATAATACATGTGCAATAGATAACCCACAAAAGCCATTTAACCTGTTATATATTAATGTTAGAATCTCTTTGAATAAAAATGTTCAGAATTATTCATTCAACACTTTTTAGACATCTATACTAATGGTACATTTACCCTCAAATTGCTCACATGCTGTTTTGAAAGCTGATTCTTTCTCTCCCAATCCCTTCCTCTTACCCCGTCTTCACTCAACCATAATTTGTCTCCTTCCTAAGTCTACATGGAGACCAAACTTAGTATCACCACCTATCCTTACCTCACTATTTATAAGAAGCATATACCAATGCGAAAATTTTCTAAGGCATTTTTCACTGCTATAAAACAAAGGAGGTAGAATAACAAAGTTTGAAGAAGTCTTGGGCTTCTGCATCATTTGTAAACTAAAAAGAAGCCATACTGCTACCCCATTCATAGACTATTCCTGCTACACCTAGGAAAAGTGGCAGGTTTGAGGGGACACTCAGATGCGGTGGGATTCATCCACATTTCATTGGAAAACTCAGACAGTTCTATAAATATATGCCTTTCTGAAAATGACTTTCCTGGAATTTTGAAAACAGAACTGGTTTTCCAGGAGCAGGTTCTTGGCTAAAGAATGGGGTGACAGCACAGGCCAGGCCAGTGCCCCTGGGACTGAAGGAGAGCAATCTGGCTAACAAAAGCTCCATTCCTCCCCACCTCCACTTAGTAATTGTTGACTTGTTTTTTCCTTTCTTCTGGAAGGAGCTATCTGTAAAGGTTTACCTTCTCAATCTCACCCTTCTTCTGGCTTCTCCAACTACTCTAGTTACCACCTGCCAAACAGAGATTGTCAGGAAAGAACTGGTCACATAAAATGCATTCTGAAAGCACTTAGAAAAAAAGGAGTCAGTTTATCAGCTTAGTTTTGGCTTAGCTTTTCGTGACCGCGAAGGACCTATAGCTTAGGAAGATTTAGAATTTGTAATTGGATTCTCTTGTTTGAAATGGATGTTACATACTTCAAATGAACATACATATTGGAAAATAAGCACGTAAACTGCAGTCTCCAAACCGAATAGCCATTAATGTTGTGTGCTGTAAAGTACCTTTTCATCTGGCCTGATACTGTTTGCCAGGTTGTGACGCCTGCCACACAGTCATCTTTGTGTTTCTGAGAGTTGGCAGAACTCTATAAAACTGCTTTTTTGTTTTTCAGACTGGGATCCTTTCCTTTTGTTTGTTTTGTTTTCACTTGTTACTACATTTAGATATTTGATAGGCCCCCAAATTTAAGATCCTCTACTTGGAATCATTTTGAGTATAGCAAATTAAAGAAATCGAACAAATAAAATGCCATGTCTAGTAGAAAGGCAATAAAAGAGAGCAGAGCATGTTTTAAATTTTGCTTTTTCTTTCCTGCAGAAGACTGAAGGAATGGTTTGTGATTTAAATCCCTTTTCTTGGCCTTTTTCTGGTTGTCACTCTGAGCATACCAAAGACCGGGCTTGGTCGTGTTTCTTTGCACTCCAGGATGATAGTCTTAATTTTTTTAATATATTCGACTATGTTTTCAGCCCACAGGCTGTATACCCCTGAAAGTCACTAGCAGGGTGGATCCCAATATAGCATCTGTGCAGAGTTCCCATGGTGGAGATCAGCGCTATCCGTCCATGTGGGGGTCATCAGCCTTCTTCCCCAGTTTGCCACCAGCCAGCTAATGCTCAGAGGAAGGAGCAGCTTCAGCACTCTACTGTGATCCTGGCTGTGGAGGGGGCACAAAGGTGGTCAGGAAGTTTTCTTCTACCCTTTTGCTGCGCTGCTGCATTTCCTATGCAGAGAAGATGTCAGAGAAGCCATTCATTCCAAGCCCGGCCCACACTGTCTCTCATCAGAGTTGGCAAGAGCCACAGCTTGAACCAGTACAGGTTTGACTTGCAAAACTGAGAGGGGAAGTAGTGGTAAATGTATCCGCATGGAACAAAACCTAGTTTTTACACCTGATCTTAGCTAAAAGGCCAAGAAGTGATCAAACCTAGTTTTTAAGCTTCCGATTCAGCCCTAACATTGTGGCTCCTTGCAGATCCCGTTCCTGCCTTTGTTCACGTTACCCTGTCTCTCAGGAAAGTCAGGCCTCCTTGGAGCTTCTTTTGTAGTCCTCTCCCTTAGAAGAGGTCGCCTTCTCGGTACAGAGAGGCCTCAACTGCAAGAGATTAATGCAGTAACTCTGGGAGCAAGGGCTCAGGTGCTGGTGTTGATATAGGAAAGTAAATCACACCCAGTCAGGGCCGTGGTCTCTTCTCACACATCGATGAAGATTCAGAGAACTTAACGTTATGGAGAAGGTGAGGTAGCAGATATCTGATTACTGTAGGCATGTATTGGAAATGATGAAATGCAGTGCAATTGAAGAAGGAACTTGAAAAGGCTGAGTAGAATTACCGAATGAGAAAAGGACAGAAGAGTAAGTAACATGTTTTGAATAAATAGAAAGCAAATATATATACATATAGAAATTCTTTTTCCAGAAAGAAAGGAGTGAGGGAAGGGGTTTTCCTTTTACCTCACAACTTGGTGCACTATTTGAATTTCCTAACCATATAATAGACATTTCTCTTTTTTTTAAGATAAAAAGAATACTAGGTTATCTGGGTCAGCAGTCCCCAACCTTTTTGGCACCAGGGACCAGTGCTCCTATGAGAATCTAGTGCCTGAGGATCTGAGGTGGAGCTGAGCGCTGGGGAGCGGCTGCAAATGCAGATGAAGCTTTGCTCACCTACCGCTCACCTCCTGCTGTGAGCTCGGTTCCTAACAGACCATGGAGCAGTACTGGTCCACAGCCCGGGGGTTGGGGACCTCAGATGTGAGTGGTGGGATTATGGGCCATTCAAATTTTATCTTCCTAGTCTTTCTGTAGTATGGAAAATCTAATAAGTGTTATTTTTATCTCTTTCTGTAGGCAAGTGTGCAATTAATACCTACTCTGAAGACACAGTTATAGAATAGTTGATGGAGAGGATAATTTACCTCTTCTATAGCCAACTCGTGAGTCCTTCTTTGCAGTTAGTAAGCAGTCGTACATGGGGCCTTAGGATACTAGATACTTGGAGAAGGAGAATTGTGGCTCAGGAATTATCAAGAGCTGTTCTAGGTGACCAGGTTAGCTCTGGGAATCCTTCAGTCTTTTCAGAAACCCACCGACTTCTAAGTTGTTTGAATTCCTGTGGAACTGATTTTTTTGATGTTATTCAAACCCTGATCTGGACCTTTCATTAATTTTTTTTCTCCTGACTTTGTTTCTCCTGCTATTTTCAAAACTAAGTGCTGCTGATCCTCTTTGATATGATGAACCAGCACTCATTTTGTGTACTGACTTCTAGAAGAAAGAAAATGTAAGATTTAGAATGTACCAAATGAAAGAGGAGCTGAAATAGGAAGGATGTACAGAATCTCACAGTGTGTCAAGACTGCTGACGAATGCCGTAAATGAAAAACCATTATCTAAGATACAACAATGAGATATTTTTATCATCTAACCACCACCTAATTTTGTGGGCACTGTTTTTTTCTTTTCTAGTTCATGCACTGTCCTTCGTCGCCTTTTATTACCCCTCTCATGCTCTCCCCTCCCCCCACTTAATATCACATCTGCCTTTTCTGAATCTCACCCACCTCCAAAGCCAGTCTGGAGTCACACCTCCAGCTTTCAGTGCTGTCTGGCTGGGACTGAAGAGTTGACTGTCCGGGAAGGGAGGAAGTGGAAGCTGGAAGGATGGGCCAGGCCAAATAAAGGAAGGTTAAGGCGCTTGGATTTCATTCCAGTTAGTGGAAACTATCAGTTTAGGGATTCCTATTAATGGTTAGTGCAGAATCCAAAAAAAAAAAAAAAGGGTGATTTAAACAACTTAGGAGTTTTCTTTTTTTCTTATCTACAGGAAACATGGAACGAGCAGGGCCAGAGCCAGGTCTCTGTTTTCCCCTTAGCCTTTCCCTCATGATAGCCTCCTGGCTACAAGGAGGATGGATATTCTACTTTGAACTTCACTGTCCTGTTCAAGGCAGGAGAAAAAGGAGGGGGTGAGGAGTCAACGGGTTCATGCCACCTGAATCTGCCTCTCCTCTAAAGGAGCGTTTCTTCAAACCACAACTAACAACTTCAGTTTTCAACTTATTGTCCAGAACTATGCCCTGTGGCCATTCAGGGTTCTGTTAGCAAAGAAGCATTAGAGAATAGTTGATTGTTGGCAAGCAAGCATGGAATGGCACAGAGCCTTCCCTATGCAAATTGGCAGGATGGATTTCCAAGAGAGAATTGTTGCATTGAGCATTTCTCTAATTGTTTTTCTTTCTCCTTTTTTTTTTTTTTTTTTTTTTACTATTAAACACATTTTTGCCTTGCTTCTATGAGACTATTAGTGTTTAAAACTTTTGGAAACATATTCTATAATATAAGAGAATGAAATCAAATGTTAAGACTTGGAGTGTAGTAAAACAGAAAGAAATGTGTTGGAGGCAGGAAAAACTAGAAAAGATTTCATGAGAAAGAGACTTGAGCTGGACTTTGAAAAATGGATTCCATCCTGTTTGATACTATGATGGTGACATCACACATTTGTCAAAACCTAGAACACCAAGAGTGAATGCCACTGAATGTGAATGTCAGTGTAGGTTCATTGATTGGAACAAATGTACCACTGCAGTGCAGAATGGTGATAACGAGGGAGGTCGTGCCTGTGTGCAGGCCAGGGGTACATGGGAACTCTCTCTGTGCTTTCTGCTCATTTTTGCTGTGAACTTAAAACTGCTCTAAAAGTAAAAGCTATTTAAAAAGAAAAGAAAGAAAACGAATCACATTTAAATAATTGGAGAGATGGCGAGGCTGGTGTTCCAGTGAGAGAGGAAAACTGAGCAAGGTTGCAGAAGTAGAAATGACTGCAGCATAGGACAGCAAGGTGAGACTGGGTGGCCCAAAATTTTAAACCACGTTTAAGTTCTTCAGTAGTTACCTGAAGTGAATGAGAATAAACTTAAGCTTTTATTATTAACCACTCATTCCTATTGACTTTTTCAGAATTTACATAAGAAAATTTAAAGTTAAATATTTTACTATTATTTTCAAGAGGAGGAAGGATTAATTAGTGATATTCTGCAGCCAGGTATATGTGTTTATTTCACAGGTTAAACTCATTCAGTTGTTTAATACTCATGGGATTAAAATTACATTCACATTTCTTTGCAAAACTGATATTTAAAACTGAGTCCACTGTTTTAAAGATAGAATTATATATTTTCTACCTTGATAGTTTTATTTTGCATTTAAATACAAAAGGTTTTTTGTTTGTGGCTGGCCTTTAGTCATCATTTTGTAAAATACTAACATTAGCCATTTTAGTTTTCTTTAAAGTAAATTATCCTATTAAAAGTAAAAACAACTTCTTTCATTTGGTTACTTTAATTAAGTCAGGTATAATAAAGTTAAGTTCTAATTATTTTTCTTTCCCAAGTTATTTAAATAGTTGTTTTTAATTACACATTGAATTTAATTGAACTGGGTCTGATTTGATGATAAACTCCCTATTCAGCTGTTAAAATACAAGCAGTTAACTACGTCTGTAATTTACCATTCCTCAGTGTAACTGGAAAACTTATAATACGGTGAGGCTTTTTCCTTCTTTTCTGTACCTTGCCCTGTACTTTGCTTAGTCATAACCCTTATTCACATTATGGCCAGAGAGATCATTAGTGTAACTGGAGCTAGCATTGTGACTGGCGATAAAGTGCCAGGAAAATACGTCACCCATGGGGACAAAAAGGCTTGCCTTTTAATCTGGTTTATATTAGTGCAGATGGAAATACAGCATTTTCTGTTCTGTTTACAGTGTTGCCATCTGGCCGAAGGCAGGTTTCTGTTTGTTTTATTGATTTTTTGTTTGTTTTTAGATAAAAGCCTTTTGGGCTGAATTTAAAGTGTGTATGTTTACTTCTGTCAGCTCAGTGTAAACAGCTTAAGTGATTCCCAATAGTTCCCACAAAACATATGGAACGTGTGTTTTTCTGAAATATGCTTTTCTTCATTTCAGCTAAGATGGATGTTTCTTTGGCTTTTTAACAAACAGGTTATCAAAACATATCTATTAAATTGCTTAGAGGAAAGACTGGGGTTTATAAATCTCTCACAGCTGGCATGCCTGTTTGCAACCTTGCTGGTCTTTCCAGCAGAGGCTGTAATGTCCTCATGCTTTTTCTCATGAAGTAATATTCTTTTGTATTTGGAGTTTATCTCTCTAATTCCTAAGATACTCACCATAAGTCACACCAGGCAGACCTTTCTATTATGTGGCTGCAGAAACAGTCATTTGATTTGAGTCTTGCCTGATATAATGTCAAAAACATCCTAGGATTACATTAAATATTTTCTTTGCTGATGTGGAGTGAATGAAACTGTAATCTGACAATTATTTTGGTCACCTTTTCTCTACAATCTTAGCAGCCATCAAAAAATGAGCAAATGTATCCTTTTGCTTTTTACCCATCATCTTGTCATGAATGCTTTTTCTTTCTGGATTTTTGCCACAATTTGCTTAGGGTACACCATCTACCCTCTTTCATATCCTCCTTCTAGCATTTATTCACTGTCATGTATGTGCTAGATAGTGAGCTAAGCAATAAAGATACGGAGATTATAAGGATGAACGGCATGATCCCCGCCCTCAAGATGCTCTGGTCTGGTGGAAAATTATCATAGAGCTGCACTTGCCCAACTGTGAAAGACAAAATGTCTCTAGTTCCATTTATATAGTCCTTTAAGCTCAGATCATGATTGCTGTGATTAGACATCAGCTCTTTGGAGGCAAACAAGTAGTCCACTCTTATCCCTTAAAATAGCCCGGTAACTTGCTTTCGTAGAATTGTCTTTTGATGTTATTTAAGTAATATATATTTCCTATCGTGTGTCATTTAGCAAACAAAAAAAATAGATTTTTTTTTAAGAAAAACTTTGGTTATGTCAATATTTTTATCTTATGTGTATACTGACACAGTTCAATGTAACCACCTCAATTTCTTTCTGGGAGTTGATGGATTAAGAATTATTAATAATCTATGCATGTCTATTCCATTCTTCATGCCTTAGCATCAGTTTCAAAGATGAAGAGTGATGTTTCTGGTGGATTCTGTTTCCATTTATCACATAACTGTACACAACATTGGATTATATTTTTTAAATCGATGTTTTTGTGTATCTCAGTATTGGACAAATTTCTTTGTTATTTTAGTTGAATATCATTTTGGTTGAATATCACTGTCATAACTTTTTTCATTTTTTTTCATTATGAAGAAATGAAGTCATCAGAAAGTGACTTTCATTCACTGTTCATTATTGCCAAATGAGCTCCCCCCAAATTTTAAAACCTCCACATCATCTTAGAAGCCTCCAATGCAATCTACTATAGCCATTAAGTCATAACTTTCTGTTTTGTATGGAGTACATGAAATACAAAAAAAAAGTAAATCTTAATTGTTTCTCTCAGCAGAATGAATAAGGAGGTTGTGATATATGACTCAGATATATGTTATTATCAAACTTTCTTATTTGAGTGCACTTGTTTTTGCAACAAGAAATGAGCAATTGAGTGTTTAATAAATGGTTCATCATTCTTATTGTGTCAGATTAAATGCAGCTAGATTTAACACCATACCACAAGGTGGGTTTATTCTGGTGTAGAAGATCAAATTAGACTCTACTTTCCATGCATGTATCTGCAGTTACATGCATTGCCATGGCGCAGTGCCTGTAAATTTGCATAGTGAAGTGGCTGTTTCTCCATACAGTGGCAGTCTACAAAAAAAATTCAAACACCAATCACGTTTTATTTCCTTGACCTACCTGCAAAATGATCTTTGAAATACCTCAGCCATTTCCCAACCATGCACAATTCCTCCATTCTGTATTTCCTCATTCTACCTACTGCTCTTGCTCCCTGGAGTTTGTGGCTGGGGTCCCATTTCCTGTAGCATTTGAAGTAGAAGAGACCCTGAGGGCCTGTGGAGGGTCGCTGTGGAGTGCTACCTAGCTGCCCTTGGCTCTATCTAGGGCGGCCATGCTAAAATACTCCTCCCCTGCTCCGTGCTTCTTCAGCTACAGGCAAAGGTTTCACCATATTCACTTGTGTCACGTTTTCTCCCTTAATGGACAAATAGTTATCTCCTGGTATATGTTAAGGGTAAGTGGAGAAATCTGAATATTTATTAAATTATACAGAAAGCAGAGTTCTTAAGGTGTCTGGTTTTAGGCTGGTCTAGGCTGGTTTCTGCCTATTTAAGATGGTAACCTTTTATACATACATACACACACACACACGCACGCACGCACGCACGCACGCACGCACATGCACATTTCCAGCAGGCTTGTTAGGCTTCACTTTCATTTATCCAGAATCTACTGAAGCTAAAGTAGTCCCTCACTAGAAGTTCCTTATGATATGCTTCGTTGACTTTCATTGCCTTCATGAGAAAGTTCATACTCTTGGAATTCAAGGAGGCATTGACCTTAGCCTGTTCATTTTATTTTCAACTGCCTGCCTTCCTACCCCATTATGCTAACTGGACAGTCCTCTAATTATCTTTTTTATTTCTCCTTAGTAGTCTTGCTCATGCAACACCCCAGCCAGGAATGTTCTCTGCTTTACTTTTTACTTATATACTACATATTCCATTTTTTTAAATTTTTATCTGTGAAATTTTCTATCACTACTTCCTCCTCTAGCACCTTTTCCCACCTCTCAATCCTTATAACATGATCTATATTATTTATTTGATTATTAATCCTCCGGTGTATTGATTCTTAAAAACTGAATTAGTCTACTGTTGCAATTTCATGTATTTGCATATTATCTCCTCCAATGGATGATAAGTATCATGCAGACAGATGCTATGTCCTATGACCTTTGTATTTTTATGCTTAACAAAGTGGGCCATGGGCGTGTGTGTAAATGTTTATTGAAAAAGTTACTTAACATTTCTGAGCCTAGGAATATGGTGGGTCCATTGATAGTTACAAAGAGACTGACATTAGCGATTTTCTGCTTTCCTGAGGACAGTTAGTTCAGCTTTGACATAGTTTCAAGTGATAGCAGAGATACACAAGCATATATTCCCTACAGGTGGAAGACTGGGCCTCTCTTGAGAGAGCATATTTATAAATGCATATTTGAAAATGGCTGACATATAGAGATAGTGCTTCAGGCCATAATAGGAGATAACTTTTCTGAAAAGAAGAGAAAAAGCTCAAAAACATAGTTCAAAGGAGTGACTTGGAATTAGGAGTCCAGAAAAGGAGAAAGAAGCAGTCAACAAATTATTCGGTTGATATTATTTTCTCAGTACTGAGCACCAGGTGTCACGCCAAGTAGGGTGCTGTCTCAATAAATGAGAGTGGGAAGAAAACTGAGGTTAAGCAGGAAGTTAAACCCAGGTTTGTCTGATGCTGATTCCCGTGAACTCTGAATTCTACACAGCTTCACATATAACCATGAGGAATTTAAACTAAGGGGAATCTCTCCATCATGTGGAATAATTAGAAAAGTAATGAAGAGTTATGAGACTGCATTAAGTCCTTGTTCGAAGGCAAATTTTATAAATAACTGGATAAAATATTTAATATCTATGATTCAGATGTTTACTATACTCCTGGCAGCTATATCAGAATAAAATTTCAATGTCAAGTAAATGAGCAAAAGGATTATGAAGTAGAAAATTTTAGATGAAAAACAAGTTATTTTTTTTTTGTACGTTATGATTTTAAACCAGTAACATTCTTTAGTTGCCATAACAGTGTTCTGCAGCCAAATTTTCAAATAAGCTATTTGTTAGATTGTTTGGGATTGTCCAAGGCCACCCCAGGTTCTTTGATTCACTGGGAAGACTCAGAACTCAGCAGATAGTCATACTTGTGGCTAAGATAAGATTTATTGTAGCAAAATCAGGCATTAATTTCTAAGGCTTTCTCAGTCCTGTACGGGTCAATCTAAACTATGAGAATGAAACATATGAAGTTGTGAGAGTCAACCATTTTTTACTACAAAAATGGCACTTGCATGTGGTTCAGTTTAGCTCTGTCTTCTAGTTTACTCTCCCAAAGTGTGTGGGTGGCCTGGGGGCAGTATGTCCACAAAGTCCACTTGGACAGTATAGCAGAGAAGAATCCATACAGAGCTGGGTGTTGAAACGTTCGCTGTTTCCCAGCCCGCAATCCACATTTTATTAAAAATGGTGACAGAAATACATTATCCTTGTGGATATCAAGACCACATATAGTCAGTGAGATTTAAACTTAGGATGGTCTCTAAGGTTGTAGTCACAAATGTCTTATTAGAGTAAGCATTTTCACTAAATTAAGCATTTGTTGGACCAGTTATTCTCATCAATTGTGAAGACTCTTCAACTAGACCATACAGCTAAAAATAGTGAGAACCCCATGACCTTTATGAGAAGACATTGCAAGGAATGCAGTGAATTGGAGGATGTGGATTATAGAGACACATTTGTGGCCTTACTGGAGCTGCAGAATTTTTATTAAATGAAAGCCCCAAATGTCTGCTCCTTCTCTATTTTGTCTCAGAGTGATTTAGAGAGAGTCCTAGACCACAAAGGTGCTCCTCTGTATCCTTCCTCTTGTCTTTATGCCAATACATGTGACACTAATGGAATAAAGCTTTCAAGCTGGCATGAAAATCAATAAAGATTTTATAAAGCGGGCAAAGAGTTATTGAGCATCATACTATATGGCTCAGTTTTCTTATTTTAAAAAATGAAGGGAAAGATTCAAATAATAATGGAAAGTCATCTGAGTCATTTTTAAAATGGTATTCTTAATAGCAAATTTTAAAATGGTATATGGAATCCTATATGCTGTTACCTAGGATTTCCAGATATTTAAGTGTTGTGATCTTAAAATGAATAAATTGCTGTTTTCTTTGTGTTCTCAAGCAGTGAAATACCCTGCATTTTGTTAAAAAAAAAAAAAAATCAGTCTCTCACAAGGTTTTATTTTCCTATTATTATGATTGAGGGTTTTTTTTTTTTTAAGGCTTATATTTACTTAATGTGATGGTAATGTGAAGGGCATTAAATCTCAGAAAACTGTCATCTCACTAAGCCCCAGAGAGACTTTTGATTACCTCTTCCCAAGCCGTACCAATAAGTCTAGCCTTCCTCAGGGCCCCAGGAGGTGTGACTGAGCTGAAAACCTCTGAAACCAGCAGTTGCGCCAAAACTTCCTGCCACATTGGTCACCTTGCTCTTCAGGACCACTGTCACCAAGTCGACATAGGTTAGCTCTCCCTGTTAGTGCTAGGTGAGCGAAGCCCTGAGGAAATAGAAACCCAACTTCCCACATTTGTGCAGGGAATAGGGAGAGAGCCGAAAATACTTTCTGCTGTTTATTGAGTCTTGCAGTGGGTCTGGCAGTCTCATTTACTTTTCACAACTCTGAAAGTGTTTTCCCTCTTTACAGATGGGAAAATTAGGACTGAGAGGTCAAGTGATGTGCTGAGAATTCACAGCTCATATATGGAAGAGCCAAGTGGACTGACTCAAAAGGATGCTCACCCACACTGACCTCCAAACACACAGCTGTACCTCGCTGGGGGCTGTGGGTGTGAGAGGCCCAGGACCTCAGTGGAAGAGCATAAAATTTGAAAGGGGCTGAATGACGTTAAATACCTGCTGTGTGTCAAACCCTACAGTAGATTCTTAGCATACATCTTCTAGTTAATGCTCACAACAAGCCTGTGAGTTAGGTGGCGTCATCCCAACATTACCAACTCAGGGAACTCAAGAAACTTTCTGAAGGTCATTCAGCTAGTATTTAACCAGGTTCACAACTGAATCAGGTCTGTTTGAGTCTGTATCTTCCCTCTTACCATTGATAGAATGTTAACCAGAGAGGTTTTTGGAGAAATAAGGGCTCTTATGGTGGTAGAAGAGAAAGACTGATAAAAAGTGGAAAGATAGCATGAAAACTTTAAACAAATGTCCAGCCTAATGCTCACACATTAGCAGTTTATAATCTTGGACCAAACAACCTGATAGTTTTTTTTTTTTTTAATTACCTTCATTTTACTAAATTTAACCTATCAGTTTTATATGAACACAAAAATTTTTAAGATAGATTTCAAATGTGTCTTGTTATGAGTAGGACTCAGAGGTCTTCCAGGATAAAAATGAATTTCTGAGATCCAGATGATAATAAAGTGAGCAGATAGATGTTTAACTAGTGTGGATCCAATAGAAGTCAGAAATAGATAAATTGAAATTCAAATAGGCAAACATCTAGTTTAATTGAAATTTATTTTTTACATTTGTTTCAAGACAGTATTGCAAATTACAACCCAGAAAAAATCTTTTATCAGAGATTAGTCAGAAAATTCACACGTACTGAACATGTGTTGTGGTCTTTTAATCTCCTTCATGGTCTACTGTTGCATAATATTCAGTTATGGTGACGTGTGCTATCAGGACCTAGGGGCACTGCAGATACTCAGCCACCAGAGAAAGATTAAATTATGTCATATATGCCAAGGCAAGAAAGAAATGAACACATCTGAAATAGATTCTAAACAAGTGGTCCTAATTACCCTTAGTTAACTAAAAGTAAAAAATAGAAGATCCCTTAGGCAGCTTACTAATTAGGCTTTACTCGCTGTGTGCTGGAGGTGACTTATCATAGAAAATTATAATCAAAGCACTCCAAATCTGGTGGTACTCCTTTCAGTTTATCTTTCTTAAGTGTTAACTTCTTTATGAGCAGTTTCAAGAAGATTAACTTTCAGAATAAGGGGGAAAGTTCCAAGTACAGTCAATTTTGGCTTTATAGGGGCTGCTTCTGAAGTTGTGACTATAGCCAAGACTAGCGAGGATGGCCTTTACCTGCTACATGATGATAACGGGCAGCTGGTATTTGGCACGTGGATGAGAGTACATGTTACAGCATCACAGAACCCATCATGCTTTCTGATTTCCCTTCTAGATCAGTGTCAGGGCCTATCCTGACTCCACTCATATTTGTCTTGATTTGTCCCCATCCCCCAGCTTTAAGTCTGTACACACAGAATATAGCCTTTTTTCATTGACAAATTGCCTAGTAAAATTTCCTCGAGTAGCTAAGTCCTATCAGAAACCATCGATTTGAGGCCTGTTGCTGTTTATTTGTTGTCTGCCCATTTTCTTGCTGTATCTTTACAGACCTTTCCCTGAAAATAAGGCAAAGAAAGCTCAAATAGATAAACCAATCAGTGTTTGCATTTGAAACTGTTATTTAAAGCAAACAAATTGTTTGAAACTGGGCAATATTAAAATAGTTATATATAACTTTTTACTAGTTAGGGTATGATTTTTTTGTGCTAGCTAATACTATATGTAATTGAGAGAAAGCCACAAAAACCTGGTATCATCCCCCACTTAGAGGTCAAAGGTAAACTTAGTAAATTTGGTAATTTTTTAAAGTACATCTTGAGTACCATTTTTGTAATTACTCTTCTTAAAGCATAATTGTCATCACACCCTTTCAGGTTCAAAAACCTTGAGCAAATGATTCCTGTGTTCTAGATAGTATCCAGGTCCTTCAGCCTAATGGAAGAAAGAATGACTATGTCAAGGGGTAAGGAAGAATGGGAGTGATGAGTGATTGGGGTGCTATTTTAAACAGGGCAATGGGACTCTCTAATATCATCTTTGAGCAGAGACCCAAAGGAAGTGAGGAAGATATTCGTGTTGATAAATGGGAGAAGAAATTTCAGGTACATGCAAAGGCTTTGAGATGGACTAAGTCAGTCAGTATGAACAGAGCAGAGTTAGAAGGAAAATGGTACAAGGTAAAGGCCAAATCATATAGTACTTCTAAGTCGTGGTAGAGACCTTGTGTTTTACTCTGAGTGAGATGAGAGCTGTTGAAGGGTTTTGAGCAGAGGAATGACATGACATATTTTAATAGGATCACTTTGGCTGCTGAGATGAAAATACACTGAAGGGGATCAGTGGTAGGATATTGCAGTCACACCGGGAATATGATCATAAAGGTAGTGGTACAGGTGTTAAGATGTTTTGAAATAGGGCTGAAAGCACTTATGGATTGAATGTGAGAAGTGATAGGAAAGAAGTTAAGGATGACTCCAGTGCTTTGAGTGTGGTCAACTGGAAGAATGGAATTGTTTTAATGGATGGGGGAAGACTGGGCAAAGCTGGTTTTAAGGCAGAAGGTAGGAGGCAGGGAAACTCAGGGTCTTGGTTTTTGACCTGATTTCTGAGACAGTAGCAAACATCCTTTAAATATCCTGTGAAAATATAAAGTAATTAAATGAAATAATATGTGTAAGGAAGAATTTACCTGGGCCTGGGGAACCCTATACTTGATATAACCAGAGAACTGCCTAGTATTTCTGCCCTTCATTCCTTTCCTAGAATACATTTCCATTATTCTCTGTAATAGTCTTTGTTATTAAACTTTTGTCAGAGGCTTTTCAAAATCTTAGTAAATTATATTTTCTGATTCCCTTTTGGTGACCTACTTGGTTATGTTCTTGGAATTTTTTGCTTCCTAATGCATGTACTTTGTAAGAACTGAGATCAGAGATTTTAGATTTTAATCATGCTTCCACATGGTTGCTGGAGTAAACAGCTTCATGGACCCTTGAACACACCACTGCTATAGGATTAGTCACTTCATCTGAGGCTGTTGATTTTTGGATGTATCCTTCCCAATGAGCAATATGTTTCTTGAAGGCACGGGTTATAACTGCTTCATCTTTTTATTGCCTGAATCTAGCCTAGTACCTGATACAAAGGTTAACAGTAAACGTTGAATAGATAAAAATTTCTGAATAAATTTTAAGAAACTAAATATGTCCTTTCTCTTTTGTCTCATCTGTATAGCGCCTGACAGCTACAAAGTACAAGAGAAGAAAACTGCTGCCTCCAACCGGTCCTCCTCTGCTATTTCAGGACAAAATAGCAACCACTCAGGAAATAAGCCAGGTAGGACGCATTGCATTTGCTGTGGGAAAAGGCAGGGTATCCCAAAAGCCTTGAAGGCATGCTAGAATTTAGGAGAGCTTGGTTCCAGTCCTGACACCGAAACACACACTCGTACTGGTTCGTGTGAGTTTAAGTTAGAGAACCTCTCAAAGCCTTGATTTTCTTTTTTTAAAATGCAGATTGAAAGACATGCCCTTTTTACCTCTCATAGTCATTTTGACAGTGAGGTAGTGTATGTGGATGCATGGTTTACTGTCAAACAGTGTATAAGAGGTAATAATTTTACTATTCTGTTCAAAATGATAGATGTGACACAATTTTTTGTACCCGTGTGCACAGCATTATTGCATATCTCTTTTGTGACTTCCTGAAAAACCATTTAAGGAAATCTTTACACATAGCAAAGCTGGCATAGAATTATGTTTTTGTTCATCCACCCAATGATTGTACACTTACATGGTAATTTTATTTAATAGCCTGTGATTCATGGTGTGTTCCACTCAGTTCTACAAAGAAGCAGTCTGTAAACATAATGCAAACAATTGGCTAGACAACACAGCTGCTTCAAGCATCCAACAACTATTGTATGGTTCTTGCGAGAGACTAATATACAGTATGATGATGAGAGACAATCAAAGGAAGGTAAAGGAAAACTGAATACCCCATAAGGGTCTTAGAAACCTACTTGGTGCTGCATCCAAGGCCAAAGTCACTTAAGAACAGGGAATCCATGAGAATAAAGATGAAAATAATTGCATCAGGCCCCACAGAAAATATTCCCCATTCTACCAACTTTTGTGGGGCTTTTTTCCCTGTGGAAAAGGTCTTAGAACAGAGCCAGTAAATTGGGGTTGTCACTAGAAAAAGGACAGTAAAAATCACTATTGCAAGTATCACATGAACAGCTATTAGCAGAAAATGTGTAGTTTCAGCGGAGTTTAATTAGCAGGCTGAGATTTACCCATTCAGTCAGTTTGCCTTTGCATTCATTCATTATCTGCTCCTCTACCACCCACCACCCAGCCACCATCTAATAATATTTATTGAGTAGTTATTCTGTGCCTGGGACTGTGAGAGGTACTGTGTGAGCCCTGTCTTTTCAGGACTTATTCCAATGGGCTTTTGTTCCTTATACACAAGTGAGCATCCTCATGGAAGTAGTTGTTTAGCATGAAAATCTCATTTTGTTTCATCCTAAAAATTGAACATAACTAAATGGTTTATATTATTTTTTCCTTATTCTCAACTATCATTTCTAATTAATTGTACTACCATTCAATCAATTCTAATCCATTTTCACACCATTCTGAAATTCAGAAAGAAGACATTTCTACACTCTAATTTACATTACGGTAGAGTAGACTTATATGTGGATAAATAATTCCAGCACAAAATTGCCACTGTGATAATTGATCTTCACAGAGCACAGAGAGAGCAGAGGCCTGACAACCTTCATTGCTGTTGGCCATCTCTTTTTAGAGCCACTGGATTTAATGCTACTAAAGTCAAGTTAAATGAGGAGACATTTCATTTCACATTGTGTATTTTGAGAATATTGTGTCTGCTTTCTTGTATGTAGAGATAAGCAAAAGTTCTCAGAAGACTTATTTTAAAAACCACTATGTTCTTTTCCTGCAAGTAATATAAGAGGTTCCATATTGGAGGGCTAGACTTAAGTAAAACTATTTTTTTTATTGGATATAAGTAATGGGAATATCTGTCTAGAGCAGTTTAATTTCCATTTTCAAGAACTTAAAATGAAAGAAAAAGTACATGCTAACTTTCGTGATATTTTGAGTATTGCCCTAACTAGATATGGGCATCTTGACCAGATGATTTCTCAAGATACCTTTTAATACAGTAAATTTTAGTTAAATTTCCTCCCTTCCTTTACCCTCTGATACTTTTAACTCAGTAGAAAACTCTAGAACATCTCTTTGATTTAGAAAGCATCTATTCACATTTACATTGTTAGTGTTTTATCTTTAAGACATGTATGGAAGGCCCTCGTGGCGTTCTGTAAGTATGGGCACACAACATCTCATGTGATCCAGGATGGACCAGTGCTTTCAGCTTTGAATACCCGAACCCAGACCAAAAGAGACAGTTTATAAAGTCACAGATCTGTCCACTTCTACAGAAGCAGGAGATGGTTCTTCAGAACTCCATCAACTGCCTCCAAATGATTGAGTTTGACCTAATTAGAAGAGAAATTGCATTTTCTTGATGAACATTGCATACCTGAGAAAAGCAGGAACTCAAGTTCATTAAAAATTCCTTTCAGTTTCTATTCCTCTACTACCCGCTACATAACAAGTCTTTTAAAGAGCCACAGAAACTTCATTCTACCTTGTTGTTTACATATAATGTTCCCTCATAGAGGCATGCATGACCTGGAATCTTCCAGCCCTTCTCCGGCTTCTCAACCATGCTGTTCCGATGACTCTCTAGGTGCCATGGCGTGGGGGAAAAAAAAAAAAAAAAAGACCACAGGATTGCGTTAGAGATCTGGGTTTAAGCCCTGCCTTGGACACTTTGCTGTGCCATCCTCCTTAGTCATATTTCACTCAGTGTTCTCATTTGGAAAATAGGTGTAATGACTCTTCATTGAACGAATAAATGCCTGGCTAATCATAAGTTTATTTATTGTGAAGACGAAAATAATAATATACGTGAAATTTGTTGCTGAAGCGCTATTATGTTGTCTCTAAAGTATTGTTTTGATAGGTTTCTATTTTTAACATGAGATCTTATAATTATAGTGTCAATTTAGTAGAGGAAAAAATAAACCTGATTTTAGGGTAATTATTATCATCATAATCTTACCACTACTTTGCTTTTTATATAGTGACAGGCAGAGTGAGCCAAGAAGTGTATTCCTCTGCTTGAAACGCCCCCAGTGGCATCTCCCTCAGAGTATAATTAAAGTCCTAACCAGGCCCCAGTGTCTCTGGCCCCATGACTTACTGATCTCATTCTATTCCAGCAGCCCAGAAGCTCCCTATTGTTTCTTGAATACCTAAGCACTCACAACCTCAGGGCCTTTGCACTTGTTTTCCATATTCTAGAATATCTGTACAGCTAGCTCCCTTACTTGGAAGAGGTTTTTACGCATAAAAATTATCGTCACAGTTAAACTGCGCTTGGCCCTATCTAAAATGTTAGACATCCCCCTCCTGCCATTTCACAATTTCCTTTATTGCTTTGTTGTCTCCTTAGCATTTATCTCAGCCTAACATTCTATATATTTTGCCCCCTTTTTTAATTCTATGTATTTTACTTATTTATCTTGTTTATTAAATTTCCCCTGAGTTGAAAGCAAACCCCATTTGGACAGAGATTTCTGGTTTTTTTGTTTGACTCCTTTCTTTTCAGCACATAGAAAGGTGCCCAGTGCATAGGAGATGTTCATGTGTTCAGTGAATGAATGAATTTACTGTAACATATCATGGGCCAGGCACTGTACTAACAGTTACAACATTATTTTATTTAATCTTTACAATGATGTGAGACAGGGTCTCTTGTGTCCTCATTTTAGAGGTAAATAAGTAAAAACCCATGAAACACATGTCATAACTTGAGACTTAGAGAGGTGGTAAGTAACTCAGCCAAATTTACACAGCAAGTGATTGACGGAGCAGGAACTGAACCCATGCCTATCTGACTCCAAAGCTGGCTCTTCACTGTTAACTGGTGAACATCTCAGAATAACTGTGCTTAGGATTCTATTTGTTAAGGAACAGACCTTTTAAAGCATAAAAATAGTAGAAGTTCGGTAGCTTAGAAAAACAAAACATCATACCTATTGATTGATGAAGATAGCCAAAAGGCTACAGTTAAATTGTTTTTACGTAATTTTTTACTGTGTGTCCTTTTAAAAATTTTTTTCCAGTTTTATTGATATGTAATTGATATACAGCATTGTATTTTTAAGGTGCACAATATGACTCGAGTTATATTGTGGAATGATTACTACAATACATTTAGCTAACATCCATCATTTTATATAGATACAAAAGAAAAAAAATGAGTCTTTTTCTTTGTGGTAAGAACTCATAGGATCCACTGTCTTACATGTTTTTAAATAGAAGAAAAATCTTTGGAAATTCTCAGGAAAATAATGTTAAAGTTTATTCCTGACACTACAGTCATATGTACTAATTGTAAGACTAGTAATGTTTCATTCATCAAATTTACTAGACAGAAAGATATTTATCAGTGTATATCATTGGTTTTTTTAAAATCTGCTCTTTCTCTCATGTTTTTTATCTTGTTTTCAGACCCTCCACCTGTGCTACGGGTTGATGACCGGCAGCGGCTGGCCCGAGAGCGACGTGAGGAGCGGGAAAAGCAGCTAGGTATCCCTACTCCTCATTTGATCTCTTAGGGACACTATTGTTGAAATGGAACTTTTTCCCCTCTTTGATAATGGACACTTAACATTGAGCAAATGGACATCGATATAATAACCGTGCTGTCTAGCATGACTTTATGAGTTTTGCAGATAGATCGCAAAACAATTTAGTGTGTGATATAAACATAGGACTAAATTGTAAGCAACAATAAAGTCAGGCCCAGGATAAGGGTCCATTTCACTTCTTACATTGTAATCCTAGTTTAATGTGGTACCAGAGGGAATGTATATATAACAGGCATGATGGCTCAGCTTTCATTTTACGACTTCAAAAAATACAAGGATGGTAAGCATGTGGTTCTTTTTTATTTGAACAGTTATGAGACAACACCCCGCTACGACACTTACTGCTTTCCACGTTAAAATAATGCTGCTGTTGAATTTATAGACAGATGCTGCCAGTTTGCTGCCAGGAAAAGCACAGGACCTTGTGCTGAGGTGTCTGATTTTCCTTTTGTTACCTAAGGCCCTTGTGAAAAGTTAGCAGCTGTGGTATTTGCCATATAATCACCCAGAGAGCTGGGTCACAGGACTAGTTTACCAGGAAGCCAAGAGCAGGGCATGCAGCAGTCATTGTCTCCTAGAACGTTGAGCAAGGATGCTGGTGCCAACTGCTCTTTTACTTCGATGTCCGTTTATGCACAGTAGCTAAAACAGGACACTGTGTGCCTTGGAAAGATGAAATGCCTGATCAGTGTGTCTCAGTGTTTCTGGTGTGTCTAGGTATTTTATTCTATTTTATTTTATTTATTTTTATTATTATTTTTTTTTTTTAGAATTTTTATAAGAGTTCATGTGAGCCAAACTGACGACATACACTGGGGAGCAAGCTCTCAAATGCTCTCATGTCTAAGTATTTTAAAACTAGGATTGACTTAGGTTGCAAGAATCTTGCCAGTGGATGACCCATAAATTTTCTAAAGTTCTGCTGCATTTCGTAAGAGTTAATGTTTCAATTGGAGAACCCAGCCCCCTATATCCTGTCTTAAGAACCCAAATTTGTGAAAGTCACTGGACTTAGGTTTTCAAAAGTCTGTTGGTGTTATTTACATTCTTTTAACACAGGCCTCTTTCTCTCCTTTGCCATCATGACCATATGAAATTACTTCTTTTGCTGCCAAGGTTTTTTGACACAAATATCAATGACTTGCTGGAAGTGAACAAGCTCTACTGTTTTCTCTGTGCCCAGGGTTTCCGCCCAGGCTCGAAGTCCCCGTCAGTCAGGTTTCCTGCGGGCTGGTAGGTTCCTGGAGAGTAGGGCGGTCTGTGACCATGAGGGCTCCCTCTTTCCCTGGAGTGCTTTGTGGTCTAGTGACTCACAGCTCCCTAGTTGAGGTTGGTTTGACAAGTGATCCAGAAATGAGAAAGGGAGAAAAGGCAGAGCTATTGAAGCAGGAAGAGACTCCAGATGAGCAGAAGGAACAAACTGACTACTGCTCTGGGGTGGTTGGCATTTGCTTGCACTCTGTTTTTGGATCCATCTGAGAATTAGCCCTTGTGCCCTCCCACTCCCCTCTCCACCCCATCCCAGTTGAGTCAGGCCCTACACCACTAGATGTCTCCTTACAGTTGCAACATGACTTCATGTCTGCTTGAGTGGAAGTAGCTTCATAGCATCAGCCTACTCTTTTATGATTTAAATCCCATTGTGAATTAGCTTTTACACACTAACTCATACCTTTGCATTTGGGTTTTTTTTTGTCTTTCAAAGCCAAGCATAATTAATTCCTGTAGAAAGCATGAGTAAGCTTGTCAAACAAAAATAATTTCTTATGCTATAAAGTTGTAAGACTTAACAGCTTTGAGCCTGCAAATTATCCCTACAGGTTGCCTAGCTTTCTATGTTGAATAGCTAGATTTTTTTTTTTTAAGATGTAACCCCATATTTAAATTCCTATCGATGGTACAGAACATGACTCATTAATTTATATATTTTGAAACATTTTTTACCAGATATTGTGTTAAAAAAGATAAGTAAATTTAGACCCTCAAGGGCTCACTGCTGTCCGCAAAAGGGCAGATAAACACATAGCAGTTATAATGCAGGGTGGCTTTGCAGAGATGCACACAAGGGACATTGAGAAGCCACAGAAGTACCTAACTTGACCTAGGGATATCAGGTGCCGCCTGAGCTTCAAACGAGAGGGTGAAGACAATTCATCCTGGAAGATAGGAGAGGCAGGGACTGAAGAGCAGTGATGCAAGGACAGGTGGGAAGAAGACCCAATGTGCTCCTCAGATTATTATATGAGTCAAAGTGATTTTCAAGTTATTGTATTATTCTATTATCACAACTTTACTTTAAAAAAAATCAGCTTCTTTTAAATGCCAGTTCATTTTTTTTCATACTATGTATACATAATTTTTTTTAACATTTTGTTTTTTTATCTTCCCCCTTCCACCTCTCCCCCTTCTGATAACCACTAATCCATTGCCCATGTCCACGAGTCTCTGTTTGTTTGTCCTGTTCATTTGTTGCTTTTAGATTTATATTCCACATTTGTGACATGTAATTTTCAACCTTTTCTGTCTGGCTTATTTCACTTAGTATGATTATTTCAAGGTCCATCCATGTTGTTGCAAATGGCAGTATTTTATCTCTTCTTATGGCTGAGTAATATTCCATTGTATATATGTACCACAGCTCCTTTAGTCAATCATCTATCATAGGACAATTTGGTTGCTTCCATGTCCTGGCCACCGTGAATAATGCTGCTATGAACATCAGTGTGCAAATATCTTTTCGGATGTGAGTTTTCAAGTCTTTGTGGTAAATACCCAGTAGAGAGATTGCTGGATCATATGGTAAGGTCTATTCTTAAAAACAGCTTTATTGAGATATATTTCATATATCATAAAATTCACGCATTTAAAGTGTATATTCAATGGTTTTTAGTACTTTCACAGTATAGCATGTTAGTATTTACAGTATATATCATACTATATTCACATTGGGCAACTATCATTATAATATAATTTTGAGCATTTTATTAACTCCAAAAGAATCCCTGTAGCCACTAGCAGTCACTCCTGATCTCTCCCACAACTTTACTTTTTTGGTGAGCCAGCATATACTATATATAGTGTTTCTCTTTCTTCTTACCATGTTAAATGTTATAGTTTTTCTTAATTCTGATGTCATCTCTTCTTATGTTGTTGACAATTATTTTAATGAAATACATCAATTCAAATTTCTTTGCATTAATTTCATTGCCTTTTTAAATTTTGTGTCTTTTTGCTTATTCTTTTCCATTTAAGCTATCATAATCAAAACTAAATTTTGAGAGGCCCCTTTGAATCTTCATAAATATAGAAGTAAATATACGTTTAAATGCACATATGTACATTTGTAAAAGAATCATCTAAATTCTCTCAGCTAATTTAAGCTGTACTTTAGAATACAAAAGGGTGATTTCTTTAAAATCTTCAGTACTAAAAGAAAATCAAAGGGCACAACTGATGAACTACCCATAAACTGTGCTTAGCAGAAGCTGTGGTAGCAGTTGAATATTTTTTAAAAGCAGAGGTGGGAGAGTCATTTAATAGCAGATCTTTAGACTATGTTCTTTGGGGGGTGAAAAAAATGGTAATATCAACATTACAAAGCTTTCAAACTTTAAAGCTTTCCAAGTTAAAAAAAATAATAAATAGAATACATTCCAGAAATTCCAACAAAGCACAATTTAAAGTGATTGGCCAGTGAGATTGATTATTCACTGTTAGATGTAGGTTGAAAATAACATTGAAAGATTCTTTTTAATCCCCATTTTTTAAAAGCAAGGCAGAGAGAGGGAGAATAAAGGTCTTTTTGTTTTTTTGTGGCATATTATGTTTGTACTGTTTTGCAAATGGGAAGGATCTATTAATAACTTTCAGTGGGTTAAACCTATGAGTCATGCTTTAATGCTTTTATAGTAGGATTATGATGTGGCCTGCTCTTTCTACATTACCTTTCAATTTATCACATAAAATCAGGTGTTGCTTTTTTATGTTTGGGACTCTTCTGTTCATTGGGTTGAGAATATGGACTCTGAAAGCTTTAGTTTTCTACCTTAAAAGCTTTGTACATGAAGTAATCTCAGCTATTCTATTTCATCTAATTCTAGTCAGGCTGTTTCTTCAAACTTCTCTCCCTTTAACTTTTGCATCTTTACTTGTCATCCCGCTTCTAAACTTTAATTTTGTTTTTTTCCTAGGAGGAAAAAGTCTTATTTGTTCTCATGGGTTCAACTCTCCTTTTCTGATGATATAAGTTCCACATTTCCAACTACTACTTACTACTTGTAAGATAGTAGATGCTTTCGATTATCTAAAATTCAACTTCTCTACAACTAAATTGTTCATCAATCTATTAACTGTCCCAATTAACTGCACCAATATTTTTCTGGCCCCAAGAAATTATTCCTTTCTGCTATTTTTGATACTTCTGCTGCTACTAGAGGCACTGGCATCTTTCTACCAGTCTTAGTTATTGGATCTGTTACAAAATAAAACATTCTCTCTTCCTTGATGGCCCAATGCTGGACACTGACTAGTCTCTACCCTGGCCTGTTGAGCCGCTTGTAGCTACCAGTGGTCAGCCTGGACTCTACCTAGTCTTCCAGCTGGGGCTTCAGCTCTCTCTGGCCCAGTATGTAAGAGGAAGTTGCCACACTCCCTTTATCCCTAAATCCATTTAGACACAAGACTAGCTGACCTCTGTCTTCAACATAAATCTCAGATTCATGACTTTAAATTTGCTGCCTTTACTCTCATCCTTGCCCAGGCCTTAATAAGTATATATTTTAATCACCAGAACTATTATTGGTGTATTTCATTACTTCAGCTCTGTCACATATACTACTAGTTTTTCTTTTTGAAGCTTTCTTAGTCTTCATTATCTGTCTCCTTTTGGAAATTCTATCATTTTCTCACTGTATATTATTTCTTGTGTAACTATCATATTTTAGCTCACATTCTAGTGCTGTTTTATACTCTCCTGAACTTTTTCTAGTTGAATTTTATATAACTCCTCAACTGTGTATGTTCCAAGCTTTTAAACAGTGTGACCATTGTTTTCTAATTCTTTGTATACCAGTACATGGCACAGCAGTAAGTATAAACAGATGTGTAATAAATACTGGGTGATTTTTCTGATTTTTACTGATTTCACTCTAATCTTTAGTTAAATATTAATAATATCAATATCACCTGAATATTACTAATAAATAGTAATAATAATGTTTACTGAGCACTATGGGCCAAGCAATGTTCTAAACACCTCACTCAGGATTATTGCATTTAGTAGCAAATTAGCACTGTAATTGTACTTTTTATTGTTCAGGCCTGCCATAGTTGCAAATGTAAGTTATTTCAAAGAATGTCATTTATTTTATTTTTAAAATAACATTGTGATAATTTAGCTTAAGGAATGAACTGAGAGAATCTCGAGAAAAATAGAGCAGGTAGGTAATAGACCTCTTTTTCTTTCTGCCATATCAACTATTTAAGCATGTTTTCAGTGTGTTCGGGAATCACCAAAATCCATGTTAAAATTCCTCAACAAGTGGTGATGATGATAAGTGGCAAGTGATTCCTACGCTTTACATGCGGGTGGCAGATTTTCGGAAGTTTCAGAGCAGGCCATGTAGCCAACTCTCATGAGGAAGGAGGGCTGATCTACTTCCTCATGCAAATGAGACGCATGGGTGCCAAGTTCCCTTTCCATGTGATGCAGAACAAGAGAGTAAAATGCAAGTATTGGAGCAGATTCTGACATCTTTTTAAGAATATTTTGTTGCATTGATTATTTATTAGCCCCAGAGTCCATTAAGAGTATTAATTCTGTCTGTATGAACTTGAAATAGATCCTGGTTACTAATTTTTCTTCAAAAACATTTACAAGGATCAGAGCACATAAAATTTATGGAACATCATAAACTTTTGATTCTAGATAACTTAAACTAAGCACCTCCTCCTCTTGTACCTATGTCATGCCATTTTAATTCACGTATTCATGCAACTAATATTTAATGTGCAGTTGTTGAGCCAGGAACTCTGGGAATATTGAAAAGAAAAGATCAGTTTTCTAACCTCCTGGAACTTAACACTGCTGTGCACTCCAGCTGGGCTGTTTCTCCTGAGATCCTGACTTAGCTCATTCCCTCTCCTGCTTCAGCTGCTGTTCAAATGCCATCTTTTCCGTGAGGCCTTCCCTGACCACCTTACTCAAATTTCAGACTAACACTCTCTATTTTTCTCCATATCACTGTCAACATCTAAACGTGTATGTGTGTATTTTACTTGTTTATTATCCATCTGCCGTCTATAAAAGAAGGAACTTGTATCATTTTTATTTCTATAGCCCAGTACCTAGAACAGTGCTTGACACAGTGTCAGTCTGTACATTTTATAAGTAGAGATGAAGGCCGCAGGTATACTGCAAATTAGTTAACACATTACTAAATAATCAAGTAATACCTGCCCTTATAATAGGTCAGTGAAACAAGTCTTAAATTCTCATTCTTAAATATTTTCTGTTAGAAAAACAAGGACACAAAGATAATCTATCAAAGAGAATAGTTATGACTTAAATCTGCTTGTTCTTCATACAGTTATAAAACTAATAGTCTTACAATATGTTGACAAAATTCAAGAGAATATTTAAGGAACGTTTAGAAGACAAATAGTCTTCTAGGTTTAGGGAGATATAGGGTTTCCCTTTTTGAAGGTGGTACAGATTAAGTTGGAAGTATTGATGTGAATAGAGTCACATTCTTCACTGGGGCTTTCTGAGACTCTATAAATCATTAAAGATTACCAGAGAATAGTATGATTGATTCATATTGTTCATGAAGGAAAATTTGAGCATATAAAATCTATCATTCAATTCATTCATATTGGATTTTGTAACTAATATCAAAGCTATAAAAGAAATCTCTCATAATGTAATATGTTAGAAACAACAATAAGATAATACAAAAAGGTCGATTAAATTATATTTGAGGTTTTTTTCTCAGTTTCACCAGATTTGCTTGCCCTTCTAGTCAGCATTTTACTTTGCCTTTTTTTTCCCCTCCTGAATCTCAATGTGTTGTCAATTCAGGGACAACAGCTTTAATAATAAGAGCATACTTAAGCAATAAATGATCATTTCAATCTGGTTTAAAGTGTTTTATCTCAAAAATGTTGATAGGGGAGTTCGGATTGGTAAACAACGAATAATGCTGTACCCCTGATCCACAGTCATAAGTGAAACTGCCCCTGATTTAACACTTCACATTTTTTTTTTATTAGGACAGTCATTGGTTTTGACAGTACTACCACAAAAAAAGGGGAAGGGGATCCAGTTTGTGAAAGCAATCTTTCTAATTCAAATTTCTACTAGATAAAACTTTGGCAGATCTGTGGTCAAACTTGGCATCTGGTCTTTTAACGAATATAGTTGTCACTTAATGAACATAGTATAAATGCTCCTGAGGCTGTCAGGCAGGTTATGAACAGCTAAGGGAACTAAATACACATTAGTGGGAGGGACATGGACATCAGCACATACCAAAGCAGCTGTATAATGAGACAGGTTCAGCACTGGAAAGAATAAATGCTTGTTGTGGGATGGATTAGGTAACTCAGAGGTTGAAGCTTTAACATTAAATGAATCATTACGATGAAGCAGCCATTATTTCTTTCAAATTTACTTTGCTTTTCAGGCTAAAGATTAAAAGATTTCAAAAGCTGAAAAGTAAAGGGTCTTGTAAAGAGATGATGATAAAGGCTAAGAGGGACTTTAGAAGATCAGGATCTTCACAGTGGGTGACCAACTTGTCCCAAAGTAGAAGAGCTTTAGTCATAGGGAGGTGTTCCAAATGATATCTTTTAGCATAATGGCTTATTGTTTGCTTCTAGAGTCAGACAATCCAGAGTTTGAATTCCAGTTCCAGCACTGGCTTATTGTAAGAAGTCAGGCTGATTACTTCACTTCTCTGTGTCAGACTTCTCGTAATAAAATAAGTTTAATAGCAGTGTCTACCTCATAGAGTGGCTGTGAAGATAATACCTGTAAATCACTAGGTGTCAGCACAAAGTAAGAGGTGAAGACCTCTCACCATGACGATAATGGTGATAAAGATGATGAAGGATCATGTGATTCCACAAATAGTGACGTAGATGCCTGAGATTGGAGAGGCAGAAATAGAGGGATATTTGTGCTTCCTGGTCTAGCAGAGCCGGGCTCAGTGAGATAGCCAGGTGAAGAGAATGGCAACATTCTCTGAGGACAGAGAATGAATTAAGGTTGAAGCAATCACAAAAAGATTGTAAGGACAACCATTGCTTTGTGTCCTTTAGCAAAATTCCATTTACTTTAGTAGAGGCTAAAGGTTCCTTTAAGCTTAACCCCAAAGATAAGTTTTGGTACCATATTGCTTTCTTATCTCAAAATCCTTCAGCCCATGTATAAGGCAGACCTTCCACAGGTGTAAACCACTGTCCCAGTACCTTGGTTTCATTATCCTACCACTGCGTCAGGGAAGAAGAATGTAGGAAGGTCCCTCAGGGGCGGGAGACACAGTGTTGTGTGTATCCTGCAAGGTCACACTTATTACCAGGCAGTTGTCTAGTGTAATATTCAAATGGGAGGTGAGTGGAAGAACACCAGTTTAAAGGACTAGTCGAGAAGGCTTTGAATTAACAAAGGCCCAGTGCAAGTCACTTGTTTGGAAGTCAAGCAGTCGTTAGCTCATTTATTCATCAAACTTACTTTACGTATCTGCTAAGCCAGACATTGTGAATGTGGGGAAGAACTCACTCACAAGCATGTAAAAGCAGAAGAGTTACAGTCTGGAGTACAGGTACTGTGATGGGAGTCTGAATGGAGCTACCAGAGTGCCCGTGCTCTCAGGGAGGGCTGTTCAGAGGAAAGGGACTTGGGAGCCAGTAGAAGTGTGCCAGGTGGGAAGAGTTATTTTGTTCTGTCAACATAAGAAACGTCCAAACCTGTAGAGAATTCTTATAAGAGTTTATTTTAGCTAAACTGACGACATGCCAGGGAGCAAGATTTCAAATGCTCCGCAGAATAACAGTTTTGCAGCTTCTTTTATGCATTTGAAATTAAGGAGGGAATATAGGGAAGATTACATGGAGGTAGGAGGAAGCCAGATGGGGATTGAGTTGCAGGAACTATACCTAACAAGAATATGTGCTCTCTTGAGGCTTGTTTCAAAGGTGTGTTAACCTAGTTGCACAGAAACAATGGGACAGGGCTTGCTAAAGGAAAGATAAACCTTTTACTAAAAAGTTATCTCCTGGGGCATGACTACCCTGTTAGAAATTTATAATCAGATCACCCTGTGAGGTTACTCTCTATGGAACCCTTTTTTTGGCCACAGGGCATAGGGTACCATGTATAAATGTATATGATTATATGGCCAATCTAAGAAGCTGAACAGAGGAACAATGGAGAACTAATAGGCCTTCAAGCAGGACTGACATTGGATTTGGTTTGGCGAGAAGATGTCTCTTAGAACAATATGTAGGATGGGTCTGAAGAGGAGATAGACTAAACATCAGAAGAAGTGAGAAAGGAATGAGGGCTTAAATACAATAGTAACAAAAAGATTGGAGAGAAGACACTAAATTGGAAAGATAGTTCAATGTCAATTGTTCAGATATGTTGAGTTAGTTTGGAACATCCATTAGGGAGGAAAAAAAATTTTTTAACTGCTCTGTTGAGAGTATACAAGATTTAATGAGGGAGAAATTGAGGAGGATCCAGAAGTGTCTAAATTTGTAGACAGTTTGGAGGTTATGAATCTGTTATCAGAACATAGAAAACACAACAGGTTCTGGTTCAAGGTAGGGATAAATATACAGACAATCAGTAAGGTTATGTGATGGATCTAAGAAATTCAAGTGGAAATTTTAGGCAAGCAGATATGAGTGTGGAGGAAATATTGTGTAGTACCTGAGTGCACAGGCTTTGGAATCAGAGCTGAATCAAAATTACAAGTGCTTCTTTCAGACCCTGTGATCTTGGGAGACCTATTGAACTCTTTCGGGAGTTTCCACCCCCCCCCCCATTTGATCTTCAATTCCATTTAGTCTGATAGTAGTAGTCCCACATTTATTACATTTTTTTTTCATTTGCCTGATAGCTATTTGCTCATTCTTTATTTTATGCTTTATTTGACACTTGTTTTAGGGTTGTTGTTTTTTTTTTAATATAACTTGGTGTTTTTGCTTTTAGCCTGGTCTAAAAGGCTCAATCTTAAGTAATAGGCTTGATTTTGTTCCTTTTAGCTTATTTTTTAAACTTAATTTTTTTCTGTTTATGGGAAGGACAGGGTTGATGTTGTGGGGTGTAGGGGTTGGTTTGATACAGGTAGTGTCCCTTCCATGATTCCCCTTATCAATGTGGAAGTTGTGCTATAATTTTCCATACTATTAATGGTTACCTTTCATTCCCATTTGTTGACTAGTAAATGAAATTAATCAGTATTTTTTACACATATGCTCTTATTTATCCATTTCATGGTCCCCTTCCTAGGGCTGATTGATGAGCTTAGTTAAGCCATGAAGTTCCTTCTTTTCTTTTAGAATTATTAGTTACCACATATAGTTAATCAGTGTTTTCATAACAACATGAAAACAAAATTTGTTTAACTGTAAATAATAATTATTGTCATAAAGCACAAAGATTAAAATTTTAACATAAAGTCAAAACAAAAAGAAACCAAATTATTATTCCAGCACATATCCTCAAAGGTAAAAACAAAATATTGAGTCATGTGAGTTAATTGGAAAATATCTTGGAGATCATGCTCTTTCATACATGCTCTCTAACTTAGAAGTCAGAGAGTTTAGCTAATTTTCCCAAGGTCACACAGAATAAGTGACAGAATCAGCACCCGAACTCAGATATTATCACTTGTTATTTTTTGACTTCTCAAGATATTACTGGCTGTTTTTGTACTCAATGTTACCAGTAACCTATCCATATCCTTCCATATCTCAGTATAAAACTAAGATAACAGTTGTGTATATTACTCTATTCTCTGAGTCACCTTTCTCTTTCCTTCACAAGGTAGTGAAATTTGTACTCAGCCCACAGAGACGTAAGCCTGTTCAGAAGGACCAGACTGGGCACGAGATCAGTGAATGTGCCTGGAACAGGAAGTCCACCCAGCCCATGAGTGTACCGTCTGAGTTCTCTGTCCTGTGTTTTTCCCATTAGCTGCTTTCTGTCTGTAGCAGGACGGGAATTAGGATGGTCTTCATAAAGATTCACTCACTTTAATTATCTGCATGTATTGATTTCCTACTCTATACATGACACGGTGCTAAGTGCTTTATATGTTACCGTGAGCCCATCTAGCAACTGTCAGGAAAATGGTGCCATAGCAGTTTGAGGGGACAGGACCACAGAAGTCACTACTTACTTGTTCAGTGGCACGTAAGTGGTAAGTGGAAAGACTAGGGGTGGAACCCAGTTCCTGTGACACTGGAGCATGTGCTCTATCCATTATAATACCCTCCTTTTCATTTTAAATTCTTTTTAGTACATAAGTCATTGTATGTTTATCAATGAAGTCCAAATTGATAGTGGAGTACTGACATACTGTTACAGTGTCATAAAATATAATTCTAGTGGCAGTAGCACAGGGATGGGACTGACTTGTTAATGCCCAGTATTTTAGGGCCTGTTTTATATTATGATCCCAGAGTCCAGGGGAAAATTTTAACTTCATAAGAGTAAAAGCTAGTAATAGTCATCACAGTTCCTTTTTTGGACATACTACTCTTTTATAGAACTGCCTCTATAAAATTAGTGATTATTACTGAATGAGTTATTGTCTTAATCTGCTCAGGCTGCCATAACAAAATACCGTAGGCTGGATGGCTTAAACAGCAGAAATTTTTTTTCTCACAGTGCCAGAGACTGGAAAGTTCAAGATCAAGGTTCTGACAGGGTTCAGTTTCTGATGAGAGCTCTCTTTCTGACTTGCAAAGGGCTACTTTGTTCTCACATGAGCATCTGAGCATGAAGAGATGGGAAGAAAGCTCTTTGGTGTGTCTTACAAAGACTCTAATCCTATTGTATTAGTGTCCTACCCTTATGACCTCTTTCAGCCATGATGACCTCCTAAAGGCCCAATCTCCAAATACAGTCATATTGAGTAGCAGGGCTTCAACATATGAATTTGGGGGAGACAGGGAGGTAGGGTTGGGATGGTGGAAACAATTCAGTCCACAGTAGTTGTTGATTTTTTTCTTGTATTTAAAAGTCTCATTTCTTGATATAAGATTTTTACATCATCTGTCATCCTTAGGAAATATTTTAAATAACTAAATGTCTTTGAATTAACTTCGAATTCTTATTAAAATTTTGAAATATCTTATGTGTTATCCTTAAGTTTAAAAGTTTGCATGACTGTACTTGATAATAATCCTAATGCTCACCAACATACTCTCCAATAATTTGAAAGTGTTGTTTGCTTATTTCACCATTTTTTGCCTATTGTCTATATGACCATTTTAAAAAGATAGTCATTTTAGAGGACTGCAATAGAATCTTCACTTCCTGGCAGAAAATAGAAGTGGCATTCCACTCAATAAATTTGATAGATAAAGATATGTTCTTCTTTTAAAAAATTATTTGGGGTCAAAGTGTTTATAATTGTAATAATGTCTAGCCCTTTTGAGATTTACCACACAACCTTTAACCTTTTAGTTTTAATTTTCTGAATTGAAATCATGATGATGATAATGGCAAAACTGACAGTCATAACTAATATTTATTGAAAGTTTACTAAGTGCAGGGAACTAGTCCAACTATGTTTAGTGAAATTATTCTTGTAATCCTCATGGTAAATCTATGAGGAAATTCCTATATTTATCCACAATTTAACAGAAGTGAGGAATAGAAAAGTTAAGACACTTGCAACAGGATCAATGATACAGGAGAAACATGGTTTGTTCAGGAGGTGTGGTGAGGGCATGGTTCTACCGAGAGAATGAAAAGGCTCTTACTGATAGCAATACAGAGTAAGGCCAAATAAGGATATTAAGGCCAAGGTTAGGTAGGACCTTAGAAATTAGAGTAATTTAACTTTAAGAGGAAACAGCTATAAATATTCATGAGCAAGAAAGTGATCTAATGAAAAGTGGTCTGATTAATTTAAAGGAAATTAATCTGTGAATTAACTCTATTTACAAATTTCACCTTACCAGTTTTAAAAGTTTTTTCTTAATATTTTGTGAATATCTTTACCTCTTGTTGGCTTCTGGATCCCTTACAAGAAAGAAATACATTACATTCATAAATGTCCTCAAATAAGCTGAATTTTTTTTTTCAAAATAAGATGTCAAAGTCAAAGACTATATAGTTTGAAAGCTGTTAAGAAATAGTTATATCACATTTTATATCCACAGATTTCAAGGTACAAATCTTTTTTGTTCTTGCCTATGACCCTCGTATGTTGTTGGTGAGAGTATAGATTATTGTGACCTCTATAGGGGACACTATGACAATATCTATCAGATTTTAAATGTATATTCCCTTTGACTCAGCAACTCTACTGCATAGGTAAGCTCACACATCTACACACAGGTTTGTGATAGTATGATGATGTCACTCAAGGTCTGAATAGGTAAAATACTGGAAACATATGATCTATTAATAAGTATCTGGTTATATAAAATAAGGTATGTAGAGATGGAATATTATATAGTCATTAAAAAGTTGTTAGCTTCATGTTTCATGTGTTGGTATGGAAAGATCTCTAAGATGTATTTTCAGTGAAATAAGCAATATACAGAGCAGTAGGTGGACTGCACTACAGGATGCTTATGTTTTTACTTTTTTTATATTCGTAAAAAAAAAAATAGAATATAAGAGGATCTAAGGTGAGGAAGACCTTCATTTCACCTTTTAATATTTTATACTGTTTAAGTTTTGTCAAAATCTATATCTGTTAATCTAATTGTTTAAATAAATTAAAATATATAGGGTCATTAAAAGCCTGCCAGTAAGGTATTTCCACATAGGGAATCCAAATAGTATTACGTGCATGAGTGTGTGTGATCATAGTAAGTGCATCTTAAGAATATGTTAGAATAATATTCTCCATCAGTGACTTTCAACATGTGTTCTCATTCAGCAAATATTCATTGAGCATATACTAGGTGCTTTTACTTAAATTTTTAACTTGGGCCTGAGAATTTCTTTAGAACCAGAGGCTTTTAAAATTGGAAGGAATCTTGAAGATTTCCTCATCTTTTAGGCAAGAGAAAACAGGAAGTCAAAATGAACATGTCCAAGGTCTCACCCACCGTTACTGGCAGAGCTGCCAGGAGGACTCAGACCTCTCCATGCTAGACCCCAGTTCTCTCTGTGCGCCACCCCGAGTGATGTCAGAGAACAAAATTCACCTAGAATTTGACCTTGTCCTTTTCCTCCCACAAAAGTAAAGTCAATTCAGGTCCCTTTCTGGAGCTTCGTCTCCTCAAATAAATAGCTTTAGAAAGATTGAATGGTAGCAGAAATACAGAATATTTACTATTAAACATTCAGAGGAAACTGAAAAGTTCTGAATTTTTATTTTTTCATTAAGAACATTTTAATTTACATGTCATGTAGTGTCCTCAAGGTTTATGCTGTAAATTTGTAAATTTTGTTTGAACACAGTGTTAATAACTTGTATTAAAGATGTGTTTAGTTATCATGGCTCATCATATTTTAAAAAACAGTTTTGTGGGATGTATTTTCCTCTAAAATGAGGAAGGAACGTGTATATGTAAAGAAAAGAAGCATTTCATCACTGAACACTGTTTTTTGAAGTGTGTATTTTCATTCGATCTGTGATATTAAGTCTTACATAACTAGATTATGAACTCTTTAGACACAAGATTGGCTGCCTATTTGGACCCTCACAATGCTTCGCTGACTCAGTATGATATACTTTTGAGGCATTTAATATATCTTTCATCAACTATCAATCTGGGATTTTCTCCCAACTCCTTTAAATGCATCCAGAGAACCAGTGCTGTGTTGAATCAAATGTAGTCACAGCCTTTCAATCTGGAAGATATCACTTTTAAAAAAAAAAAAAAAAGAGGAACAGATCGTACTATTGGTCTTGAGGGTGCCTCATGTTAATATCAGAATTGAGAGCAGAGCATGTGATGTTTACATTATTCTATAGTAATAATTTATTGAACTAGAGGACTGTAGGGGTTCCCAAAGAGTAGAATTCAGTGCGTTTTCTTCAACTTCCTTGTCAGCATATTAGGCTAAAAATCAACAGTAGTACTTTTTTTCTTAAAAATTTGAGGAAAGCAAAGGCCAGGCTTGGTTAATCCCAAACCAAAAAACCCATATTCATTAAATGTGGACCATTTATACAGCCCTAACCGTTTAAGTTTTGAACCAGCCTGTGTTTGATTTGCCTCATTTTCCTTCCTAAAGCTGCAAGAGAAATACTCTGGTTAGAAAAAGAAGAGCGAGCCAGACAGCACTATGAAAAGCACCTGGAAGAGCGAAAGAAGAAATTAGAGGAGCAGAGGCTGAAGGAAGAACGGAGGAGGGCTGCCGTGGAGGAAAAGCGAAGGCAGAGACTAGAGGAAGACAAAGTAAGGTGCCACTCTGGGAAATAGGTGGAAGGCTTGTCTATTTAAAAAAAAAAAAAATGCAGTAAACTTATTGCGAGACTTTCCATTAAGGTGGCATAAGCAGCTTTACAGATAGTCGCAGTGTCAGGTAGAGAATGGTGCAATTGTTATTATTATTGCCACAGACTTTAAAAAGCCATTTATCTGGTCTAAGCCTATAACTTGTTTGTGTTCAGTTAATCTATACTGAGGTGTCAAGACCACTCCAAGTAATTGGAGTTCTGTAGAGTTTTACCATCGATAAACATTTTCACATAGATTGTCTCATTTAACCCTGATTCAACCCTCTAATCTTGGCAAAAATGGAAATTTAGACTCAAAATGGTCATACAACTCAATAAGCTGTGGGGCAGGATTACTCACATCCTCAGATGCTGAATTCCATTTTTTTTGAGTATGGTGACACACATTTTTAGCATCTGCTTAAGCTATCATGCTTGTGTAAGTTGATAAAAGCATTACACTCCCAGTAGTAATAATAAGGGTCATTTTTTTAGGTACCTACTGTATGCCAAGGGCTTTATCAACTGGAATCTAACGATTTCAATATGCTGCCCAGATTGATATTATTCTCACCTTAAGATAAGGTGTAGAAGTTAGGAAAAAGATGAGGTCACGGGAAATACTACCTACCTCTCACTCCACTCTGCTTAAAGTTATGCCACAATCTAGACATTTAAGCTCCTCTATTCCATTTAAGGAACGCCATGAAGCTGTTGTACGACGTACGATGGAAAGGAGCCAGAAGCCAAAACAGAAGCATAACCGGTGGTCATGGGGTGGCCCTCTCCATGGGAGCCCCAGCATCCACAGCGCAGGTAAACAGTCAGCAACCTCTTTCAAAAATCACCGTTTTTCCCTGAGAGAGTAAAATGCAGTTGCTTCTTTTTTCTAAGTCTTATGTTTGCCAAACAAAAATCCTGCTGAAATAATTAAACTACAATTAAATATGCTTCTTTTGTTTGAGGATAAGAGGGTGATGGAGGTAATAAGGTTCTCTCCCTTAACACAGGCTGCTTTCCTCATTTGTTACACAGTTCTTTGAAGAGAGAGAGATCTATGCAATGTTACCAAATAAGCATGCTGGTTTCAACTGTATGTTATTTTAATTAATTTGCATAGGGTTTCAGGATTATGGAATAGGTTAACCAGTTTTCTTTTACTCTAGAAGAGTCATAGTAATATTGACTAATCAGAATCAATATTCCAAGCTTATATGTTCTGACCCTAACGTGGATGCAACACTACTGCCCTGTTGGAGAAAGTTCAGGTGTCTGAAGCTAGAAATAGTAGTAGATGTCTAAGCTATTTCCTTGTTCTTAAATGAACATAAAACCCTGAAATTTGGAATTAGTGAAAGGTTTTATTTTTGTACTGTAAATTCAATACACCTTCAATTATATATAATGTGTCAGTTCTTTTTCATTTGTGTGAGTCTAATAACCTTTTTTTTTTTGTTTGTTATTATTTACTTTGAAAAATCATTGTCTTACATTCTGTCCCCAGGTGGTTTTGTTGAATCATCATTCACCTTTCTCGATTTAGCAGGCCTGGACCACCACTTCACAACTTTTGGTGGTACTAGAAAATCTGGTACAGACCTCCTTGTGATTGCTGATTGCCTGACCTGTAGCTAGCACCTCAGACCTAGGGCCAGAGTTCATCAATAGCTGAACCATCATACCTTAGTCATAATGCTTGCTTAATATCTTATTGCATAGACCTAGATCTGGGATATAGCACAGTGTTTCCTAAGTGTGTATTATAACTCAGGTGACTTAAAGGTTTTGAAATAATCACATATGATGTGTTACATTCTCCTTAAATGATCATTTTAGATCAAACTTTTTAAAAAATGTTTTTCAGCTAATAAATTACCTGGGATTGAAATACATCCAGTTGGGTTCTCCTCCCCACCTCCACTCAGTAATGCTGTTGCCACTTTTCGTTTTAATCTAAATACTATGGATTTTTATCTGTTAGTTTGCTACATTCTTTTTCATTCCTAACAGAGTATCTTCTATAACCCCTTCATTTAAAAAAATCTAAAATCTTACTACCACAACATACTTTCCTAAGACAGTGAACCGAAATCGAAAGCACTTTTTTTCTTCGCTCTTCACAACCAGTGGTATTTGGTGGAGCACGTTTCAAATCTGTGATCATAGGCTCATTTATGTATGATATTTCATTCTAGGGATAGTTTTATATGTTCCATGCAGAAGAGCTGACATGGTATATATTTTTATAACTTTACTTGTTTTTCTTTTACTTGGTGTCATGTTTTATACATATATGGCAGAAGTATATCCTGTTAACAGATTCTCAATATTTTCAAGGGGAAATAAAGTTACTTAGATTTCATTCTTGCTTTCACACTCAGAGTTCAATATATGACCTTTATTCCGACCACTCAAAGCAAGAGAAACTCGTATTTGTAAGCTGTTGAGTAGAATCCATTTTTATAAGGGCTGTGAATTAGAGGAAATTGCTGCTATACTAGAACAGAGAAGTTTGCAAATAATGGGAATTTGCCAAAATTCTTAAAGGTTAAAATGATCCACTGTGATCTTGAGAGCAGCAACCAAGTCTTACTCATTTTGAATATCTTACTATACAACAATACCTGACTCATGATAGGTACGCAGTCAGTGTTTGCTGACCATCCAACAGATCCTGGACATTAAATTTAATCTAGATTAAATCAGTGTGTTTGACTGCTCACATGTCAACTAACACTGATCTCTAAAACTTTATACTTTTTAAACCAATTCTTCATAAATCCTTTTGTTAATTTGTGTTTTGTTCACTGAGAAAAGAAATGATTAAACATTGTCTAGTTATATATTTAGTAATATAATAAATACATGTTATACCTCCAGAATTTTAACCATGCAGGATGGGCTTACATGTAGACAATTTTCTTCTCAACTAGAGCTTAAATTTAAAGCAATATCAGAAAATGATTTTTAAAAACTCACCTGGAAATGACTTCCATTATCCTCCTTTGTACCCTTGAACCTCACATTTAATCAAGATATTCCTTTCAATATTTTACCTTAAATCTTTTCTTTATGTTAAGACCTATTAGTTAATTGTAAATTTGAGTCACAGGAATTTGTTTTCTTTTTTTTTAATAATTGCTTCAACTATAAAATGATTCCCAATAGGAGATAGGAATATCAGATGTTGTAGAAGATTTGCTTATCCCCTGTACACTGTAAAAATGGCAAAAACAGTTATTCTGGGGAAGTTTACTACAAAATTTTTACTACCAACGATAAAACAATGGGAATTGGGTTTTCAAGGCCTCTCCCACAAGGAATATTTTGGTTTGTTTTCGGTTTTAGAAGTGAACAATAGAAAATAATACAAAGTAAAGCAAAACCCTTTAACTTTGGCTATTATATGTCAGAACACCTACCTGTCCCCTAGATAAATATAATGAGATTTTTTTACTTTTATTTTATGCAATCATATTCAAGGAATATGGTTTATGCTAATGAGTATTGTTTTTACTTGGTTCCACTGTATAGACAGCAGACTAACAGCTAATTTTTGCCTTTTAAATGGCTACTATTTCTCTTCTGACTTGAACTTTAAGAATTGCTCTAAAATTGCTTAACTGCAGGATGAACAATATTTTTAATAAAGAAAAAGAATTCTGATTTTCTTTATATTGCTGTCAGTTTATTGGGCAACTTTGTAGGCTCTTTCTACATTTGTAAACCACACTAAACTCTGTCATGGAAACATAAGTGTGGTTATTAGGAGACTTTAAAAAAAGAAATTCCATAGTGACCATTTTCCACACCTAGAGTGTTTCCTTTTCTTTCTTTCTTGTTAATCTATTTTTCAATAATGAATTTTAATACCCTGGATAAAATGACTCTACAAGCAGAGGTATCAACAAATGCACAGAACCTGATGTTCTTTCTCTTCTAGTGTTTGCATTCTGTTTTAACAGCACTGTTACTACCCCATTGTCCCAACTTTGGGAAATTATAATGGCACTCACTCTTACAGTCCTCTCTTTGCTTCACACTCTACCTCCGTTATATTAGTTGCTCTCCACTGGCCTTCATTCATTTATTATATAACATATGCCTGAATTTCCCTGGCTGACAAACTGATGAGCAGAGTATTTATTTTTATCCTATTAAAAAAAACTGAATTTTATTTCCAACCTTTAAGTTACCTTTAAAAATGTCCACTTAGAAAACTGTGCTATTATGAAAGATCTAGTAATAGAGCGGAAAGCATCCAATCCTAGTTTTTCCTTCCATCAGCGAACTAGGAAATTGCAATCCTGCATGCTGGCTGTCAATTAGCATTATCTCCATTTGTTTTAGATCCAGACAGGCGGTCAGTTTCCACCATGAATCTTTCGAAACATGTTGATCCCGTCATTAGCAAGCGGCTCTCCTCTTCATCTGCAACTTTACTAAATTCTCCAGATAGAGGTACAGTCAAAAGGAAAACAAAAGTGTTCTGTTATTTACTTAATGCTTTCTTTTCTGGATGTTTACAGATAAAAATAAGCATCTGAAGTTGCTTTCCCTACGTTTCTTAAATAGGAAGAAAAAAACTTCAGAGTAAAAAAGCAATAAACGGCTGAGCAGCATTTTCCTTGCGACAAGAACATTTCTCATTTTAGAACTTGGCTGAATGATTGCATTTAGCAGTGATGAAAGCGGTGCTTCTCTCGACTTTTTAGTAAATGAGTTTACAGCTCCAGAAATCACCCACTTATCCACCAACATGCAAATAATCTGTTATGAACATTTATTTTACTTCAATCATGTTGTCTTTGACTTTTCATCTGTACTTTGGGAATTCCAGGCTTTGACTTTCTAAAAAAATTACTTCTTAATTGATTCATGTTGGTAGATTTAATTTTGCTAATTTATTTCTCATTTAACCAAACCTTTCTTACTGCATTTCTTATGTGTGTGACTGGTTTTTTGGTTTCCATTCTTTCACTTTTAAGGGATTTGGCCTAACATCAAGAATATCATCAGCCTCCTAAAAATTTTAATAGTCATAGTCATCCAATTAATAATTTATTTTAATTTTGATTTTTATTCGTCCCATGGATTTACAGTACATGAATGTTATTTATAAAATGAAAGTTTTATTTTACATATTTATATATCACAGTAGGAAAAACCAAACTTTTAAGATAAGCTACTTGGTTTATATAACTAAAATGATTTTAAATAAAAGAAAAAGAATTATTGTGCAATATAAAAATACATGCTCTTTAAAAGTAACAAGTTGTGGTTACTTTAAGTGCTTTATTAAGAAACTGATTGGGAAAGGTTCAGTGTTTATAGTCTTTAAAAAAGAATGTAATAATGTGTGCATGTTCCGTATGTGTGTATGTGTATTTATATATTTTATATTGTGTAAAATCTATGGTGTCATTGTAATGTAAAACATATGTGTTGATGTTGTTTTAGAACTAATCTCTTAAAGCAGTAAATGTTTGAACAATTTCCTATTCTTGCCTTTTAACTTAAACTATTCCTTTTTTTTTAACCTAATTTGCCTAAATCAATATTAGACATGTAGTCAAATTAGGGGCCTTGTATATGTGTTAGAGAAAAGTATTATGAATTAAAATTCCTTTCATAAATAGCATTTATTTTCAAATTCATTCCCCTAATGTAACGTAAAATGTAGCATGTGAATGCTAGGCTTACAGTTATCTACTTATCTTTTCTTTGGAACTGGTTATTTACTCAGTACTTTAATTTTATACTTTTGTGAAGCTGGATATAAGGCAAACTACAGTGGAGATTTTACAGTACTTTTAAGTTAAAGTAGACCTTGCTTACTGCCTCCTGCAGTCCCATAGCTGAAATTGGGGTAAGACTGGGAGTGGGAGATGGGCAGTAAACCAGACAATATCCTGTCCATGCTTCTGTGGAATGACAATGCTGTGTCAACTAGAAATAAGATGTTTTATAGATTCTGCATTATAGTATCTGATTGGATAGTGTTAAATAGGATCTTAGAACTGGGGAAAAAAATTGTTGGATGGCCCACCTATGCCATTTGAGACAAGAATCCCTGAGAGGTGAAGGGCCTGAGTGGATATCCTTTGGCCTGACTGTTGAAGTAGGGTAACTAGAACAGAAGTCACCAGTTCCTAACCCATGTTGTTGCTATGCTGTATCTTCAGGTTTTCACCTTCATCGATGTCCTTCCTTAGATCAACCCTGACTCTGTGCATTCTTCCTTTGGATGAGGTTAAAGGTCAAGGGAAGTTCAATAACCAGTTCATAGCTAGGGTTGGGAAACTGCTCCTCGAATCACAGTACAGGCCTATAATATTGAATATTAAGCAGGACTAATAGGATAAGAGGGAAAGCACTCAATTGAGGAGTTCTGCTTCTCCAACTCCTTTATCAAAAGAACTGTGAATCAGTTCCTGAATCTGGCATGCAAAGGTAACCTGGAAGGAAGATTGAGTTCAACCAGGGGCTCTCATATCATCCAGGAAGCAAATTTTTTTAAGTTAGGCAAAACCCTCAGGAGGATGATGAGAGGGTTAGGCCTTTCAATGAGAATAAAAATTCTTCTGAAATTGAACTTCTCTAACTTAGAAATTTAGGTATTTCTTTTACTTTCTTTTCTGCTATTATTAAAACTTGGTCATGCTTTTAGCAAATTGGAAAGCATCCTTATCAAATTATTAAATTAGAGGCTTTTACAGACAAATCTGTTAGAGGGTATTATACTATTACTAGATTGTTTGAGCTTTTCAGCCCCACAGCACAGGCCTTAAAGCTATTAAATTGAGGCTCTGATACTATCAGGGTTGACATTCAGCTGTAATGCTCTGTCAATTATTAAAAAGTACTGAACTATTTCTTTACCAGCTGATAAATATCTACTTTCCCTAGCTGTGCTTCACCAGGCCCTCCAGAGCTAATGAATAGTTTTCATTGGCCCTGTGCCTATGCCCTACCAGTTTTTAAATATTTTTATTATTACACTTGAATATAGTGTCACATAGACTGATACAGTAACCTGAGTTATTTTACCAAAGATTTCTATAATTGCTGCAATAGAGAGAATATTGCTACTGGAAATCTTTGCATTAAAGATGTTTCTTATTAACTTAAGCACCTGCTTTTAATCAGCTTTTTTCTCAAGGACGAAGAATAAGTAGTTTGAAAAAACTAAAAACGAAGTTGCCTACTCTTTGCTTAAAATTAGTCCTTATATTTTTTCCTAAAATCTAGGACAGAGGACAAAGTGAGGTAGACCTCAAACTGATCTGCCCATCATCATCTTCCATTTGACCTGAGAAGCAGTTTTTATTCTTCTTTTCATTTGAATCAATCACCATCATTTTAAAAATGAAAGATTTCACATGCCACTTAGGTTTTCTACTTCTAATGAAAAATGAGAACCTAACAACACTTGCCTCCTTTCTGCATGGCACCTGTCATCTGGAACTGAGTAGTGGTTTCCTGCTCATGGAGGAGCGTGGAAGTGCAAACATGTTATGTTTGTTTGCCTCCCCTGGTCCAATGTCTATTATGGCAATTGTCAATATCTCATTTTTAAGTGCTTAAATAGGATTGATACTGTTGAGTTGTTTCATGAGAATATCTTTTCCTTCAGAAGCTTATCATCTTAAAACCTGGCTCCTCTAGGTGGGAAAAAAGAAACCAGTAAACTAACTCTTCTGTCCTAATTTTTACTAAAATGTTATCTTATAAAAGAATCTGTCTCTCTGTTCCTCAGGGCATAGGAATATGGTGGAAACATATTTCTCTTGGCAAAATCTTTCATTCACTGTGTTAAAGATATAAAACAAAAATTTGCTTTAAACACAAATCAAAGGGTTTTAATGATCTTCATTTAAGGCAAATTCTTTGGTTGATGCCTTAAAGACTCACAGAAATAAAGTAATCGAACTTCTTAGCCAAGCGGGGGAAAAAACATGTCTTCTCAATGATAAACCATCTCTGCAAGTCCTAAGCCAGTCACCCTGCAGAATTTAAGAAAGAAAACATTCATCTCTTCTTCCCTTTCTCATCTACTAAAAATGTAGTTCTGTCGAAGATTTTCAGTTTATCCTAATCACTTTCCCCTACTGATCTTATTCTGTGAATGTATAATTTAGGTTATATTCACTTGATACTCACATACACACCACCATACTATAGTTTATAATTAGCACTTATCCCATTGTATACTCTACTACCTGTGTAACTATTACATTAGTTTTTATAGCAGATATTTTTATTAATGTCTTAATGTCAGATCAGATTTGATTTAACCATGAAGTCTCTTCTAACAAACAGAAAGTCTAACAAACAATTCAATAATTCTTAAGTTCACCAGAGCCTTGATCAAAATAGCCACTTTCCTAAAATGAAGTCAGATAGTTAAGATAGTTATGGTGTGGAACAGAGTGGCCTTGTCGGGTTTTCACAGTTTTAAAGACTTTTAGAAGTGACTTGAAAGTATGTTCTAATTTAGAGCTATATGATCACGTTAGTAATATTTGTAGGATTTTGCAAGCTGCTCCCTTGTTACTTTAGGAAAGTAGCTTCTGTATTTTTATGGGTCATTACTGGAAGCTAACATAAGCAAAGTAATTTATAATTGGCATACCTTTTCTAACAATGGACTTGCCATGTTCCAATATACTTTGCGGCCTTATTTTATTGCATTATTTTAAATTTATTTTCTAGATCCTTTATACATTCACTAGTAATCTCCGGTATTACATTTATATTGAGTTTTAGCTTTTCTTTTTAATTTTATCTTGCTTCAATTTTACACTTATCCTCCACCAAAATTTTTATGTTGTTGCCAAACAGAAACCTGAAAAAACCTGTATAGCTGAATGAAAAAAGAAAAAGGAAATTCTATATAGAACTCTTCATGAGTCCTCTTTTATTATATTTGATTCCCCCCAATTGCCCAAGTAGCAATTCATGGAGATCTAGCAAAGTTTAATGGAGATCCTGTCTATATTTATATATAAATCTAGCTTGCATTAAACTGCTATAGCTTCTGTTGGACTTGATTATTTAGGGTAGGGGTCCTCAACCCCCAGGCCGCGAACTAGTAATGGTCAGTGGCCAATTAGGAACTGGGCCTCACAGGAGAAAGTGAGTGGTAGGCCAGTGAGAAAGCTTCATCTGTATTTGCAGCCACTCCCCAGCGCTAGCATCACCACCTCAGCTCCACCTCAGATCATCAGGCATTAGATTCTCATTAGGAGCATTGGTCCCTGGTGCCAAAAAGGTTGGGGGCCACTGATTTAGGGTATTTAGGAAGCCCTTTGGCAGAGCTGTGTGCCATCAGTCCACTGCCCATCCTGATGAGGGCAGATATATACGACTAGAGTCAGTGATACATGCCAAACCTGTAATTGAAATAACATTTCTGTTTTGTTACCTGTTAACTACTAAAGGAGGGTGGTTAGCAAAATCTGCATCTATAAAAATAATACAGAGCCCACCACAAACAACATTTGAAGAAAGGCGACACTATAGAATAACTGCTCCTTTGGGCAGGGTTCCTGCTGCCCTGATTCTTCACCAGCTGTCCTCTCTGGAGAGCTGGCTCTCTCCAAGGCCCGGCATTGGGAGCAATAGGTGTGATACTCTGTGCCCTCTTGCCCCTGGAAAGAACGCCTGCTAACATCTTGCTTATGTGGTGACATTTAGCTCGCCGCCTGCAGCTCAGCCCGTGGGAGAGCAGCGTTGTTAACAGACTGCTGACGCCCACACATTCGTTCCTGGCCAGAAGTAAAAGTACAGCTGCCTTGTCTGGAGATACAGGTAAAATTGTCAAGGTGCAACTTTTCCGGTGAGGTAAAGTCCTCCTTTTGAAGCATATCTGGGCCTCCACTAATCATCTAATCACATCTCTGTTTTTCCTAATGTGTGCCTCTCTCTCCTCTGGGTAGAATGGCTTTGAAAATGTGTCTGTTGGTGTTGGTTTCGTGCCCCTGGCATTGTTTTCTCTTAGCATCCATCTTAGCATCTTATCTGGACCACCAGATGCCAGGCAGACAAAGGATGCCCCTCCCTGTGATCAGAGGCTTTAGAGGCTTCTGTCTGTTCATAGCATTACCAGAAAAACGTATCCTTTCCCTGCCTTTCTTTCTGCCCCTGCATTTAAGCAGAAGATAAGCAGTATAAATAATTTAATATACTAACACATGGACTTGGGGATAAAATCAAGGCATAGGCCAATTTAAGCATAGAGTTTCATAGTGTGACTGTAGGCTCCCTACTTACCCTCCATTTGCCAGTCTTTCACGTGTGATCTAGGAAGAGTACCCTTGCACAACTCTAAGGCTTTTGGAGAAGGCTAATTACAGTGTTCTTATTTGTTACGCACTTTGAAAATATGTAAAATGTGCCAAGCACTGGTTATTATAATTAGTTATAACTTCTCTACTTTTTTGAAATATAAAAAGTGCCTGAATGAGCCAATTAATTTAATGAGAAGTTAGCGTACAGCCTCCATCTAGCTGGAAATAGGCTCTTGGCAACATCTTTCTGGTGGTGAGTTGATTTGAGTTTTCCCGAATATATTTGGGCACAATATATATAACCAGTCTACCAGCCCTCATCTTTGGCACTTAGGAAATTGTATAACCTCTTCATAAAGTTCCCTTTTAAAAAATGCTTTGCCTCTGCAAGCCTCTTCATGATCGTTAGCCCTCTTTACGAATAATTCTTGGTGGCTTTATGATGTCTTTCATCTATGGTACCCGATGAGCTAATATCAACACAAATTCTCATAGTGCCCCTGGGAGGCAGTCAAGAAAGCAAGTGCAGGCATTCCTACCACCTACCTATGGAAACCAAGTGCAGTGACAGAGATTGACTTACACCAGAGCCACTTAGAAAATCAGTGGGCTGGATCTTAAACGTGCTTACCCTCCATCCTCGGCACCCTGTGTGATGCTGTGTGTGCAGTTGTGCATTCAACTAGCTGGACCACAGGGTTCTGTGTTTTCTGTAAAGTTATTCTTTTGCCAGCTGTCATGTTGCATCGGAGATTTTTCTGGAAGAAAAAATATACAGCTTATTTCAAGATACTATGCCATCCATAGGCATAAAAATAAACGTTTATACAAGTCACAGAAGTATTTCTTTGTGTCCAGCTAATTGAAGAACCTTTAAAACTGCTTTTCAGTTATGTTTCATAGGATATAAATAATAGTTAATGGCTGTCATGTTTATGAATCTCCACATTGTATGTTTTCATACTAAAGGACTGCCTCACAGCTAGAAAATTGTCTTTCTTTGTTATTTCTGTCATCACTAACTTTTGTCAATTCTTTCACTCTTCCTCTAGTCTTTTCCAACACCACTTCCTCATTTTCCATTCATTTTACTTGCCCATCTTTCCGCCTTCCTTCATTATTCTGCTCAATCAGGTGCTTTTTATCTGCTTTTAATATAGCTTTTCTTTACTTTGCAACTTTTCCATTCTCCTTTTGCAAATTGATACATTTCTCTAATTTACTTTAGTGAGGCAATGCATAGCCTTTCCTTGAGTTGCCTGTTTTATTAATACTTTCCTTGGATCACTGTTACCTATCATTGCATTAATACAGCTTATGTTTAATGAACCAAAATTGTTGGTTTTTAAAACTTTTCATTTTAAGTTATATATGTCAACATCTCTTACATTTTTATTGTCAAAAACACTTTTTCCATCTATTCTTGTCAATTTTCTTTCTTGTCTTTCTTTCCATTTTAGTGTTGTCTCTTGAATTAAGCTTATATCTGATTGCCATTGGCAAGAGGATGACTTATATCCAGAGCCAGGGTTACAAAAACAGATCAAAACAGTCATCCTTACCCCTAAGATGTTCACTGATTTCAAACTCCCAGAACAAGCAATAAGAGCAGAAATCAGAGTCTCATACCTCTCATTTGTGGCTTCAGCTTTGGGTTGATTTTTCCATGCCCATTTTTTAAAAAAACATTAAAAATACATGTGATTATTAGAGCTCAGGATTAAATGAGTTAATATATGTAAAATGCTTAGAATAGTGCCTGCACATATTAGGCACTCAATAAATATTAATTCTGTTATATATTTTTTCTATTCCCTATGCTGCACTCCAACTACTTGAACTGCATTATCTTTTCTCTACACCCATTATTTCATATAGAAAATCTTGAATGATCTAAATTGATGCATGCTTGCTACCAAGAGTAGAAGGAAAGACGGATATTGTGGAAGACTTTTTCAAAGACATTTTCATAAAAGAATTTTTGTGTTTAATAAAACTACTTTGGGATATGGAGTGGGGTCGGGGGGCGGAGGTAGATAGTAGTTGCTACAGAACAACAATGAGAATCTCATGAAATGTAATATCCTTAGAAGGACTTGATAATATTTAGTTTAGCCAGGCAGTGTTTCTTGAACAATTAAATTGAGGATTTTTGTATAGACTGCAGTAGACAGGTTTAAGATATTTTCATCCTTTGATTAATGTTGGCTGGCTACCATAATAAAGAATGAGCCAGAGGCATGATGGGATTGGCTTACATCCAGGATCATCTCAGAAATGCTCCATAGACATCCCCTGAAATTACTGTTTTTCCTAGAGAGAAAAGAAATTATATTTCTGTGCTTCATTCCTTTTTCAGTGTCATAACCATGGCCGCAGAGCAGGGCCATTGTCAAGAGTTTCTTGATCCTTCAGCAAGGTTAATGGCCTCTGGCCATGCCATAGGCAATGTGTGCCTCTCCTGGTCATTAATCTCACAGAAGTGCCTTGTGCCAGGATGTTATTCTTTACATGTATTTGATTGGCTTGGAAGAGTTTTGCGTTAATGATCTCTTTCCTTGTCTGGGAAATGCAAATGCTTTGCTGTGGCGCTGGAGGAGAGGTTATTTTCAAATTGTTTTCCCTGCGGTCACAGCAAGACAAATGACAAAGTCCTCCCTTCTCACTATACAAGGAATCTCCCCTCATCATTAAGGTTTGTGTAAACTCCCAGATATGACTCACATTTTTTTTAAGGAGAACCAAGGGAATGTAAAATGTTTAGGTTTGTTCTGAAGAAACAGAGGCCTGTTTTCAGATGATGGGAAAAGAGAATGAAGTTTCCAATCTATTCACTGCCTTAACCGATTAGTGAGAACCAGAAAATACTGCCAGACATTTGATGAGAGCACGCGAGTAAACTTGCAATCCAATCAACTTTCTGTCTACAGATTAAACCAAGATAACATATTTTTTAACTCTAATTCTTAAATTAACATTATCACGAATTTGTCTTGTGATCTTTTGAGTTTTTAATTTATTAATACTGTTATATTCAGCTGACATAATGGTCTCTTTAAAGGGTTGCTACCATGTCTAGGCTTGGGTAAAATCATTTTATGACATGGTCTAAATACATACAGTCCTCCTCAGTAGTCTTATTTAAGTGTCTTACTTTTGCTGGAAAATGAGATTTCTGGGCAAGATCTGAAAATGAACTTTGCAGCCATAGTAACCACACCTCAGATACCTATGCAGTGTTACACGAATGTCTTTAAACCCGTTGTTGCTCCGAATCACTTGATGAATGACAATATTTCTTTGAAAGTGAATGGTCAGAAACTTTGTGATTTTTTTCAAAAAAATATTCCATCTTGAGTAAAACTGTAAAAGCTATTCATGATTCAACTTTATTTTTGTCAATTTTAACATATTTATGTTCTATTCACCATTTTGAATGACGACATCCTTTTTACCCATGTGTTCTGCTGCGTATTATGAACCATCAAATGCCTTGGCTTTGGGGAAAACCCAGAAGCATGCATTTGATTCGCCTTTAACTGGATAAAGCATTCACAGAACTTTTTTTCCTGGAAATTATTAGTTATCCTTGTAACAAGTCTTAACACTTGGTAAGACTTGGTTGTTTAAAAATTCAATTGCTTTTTTCTCACTGGCTGTTGAACTTTATTCCTGAAATAGTTGCTTACCTGTTTGCTTGCTTCCTGTCTTTACACCTTTTGTTCCGTCTTATAGCTAATTAGGAAAAATCTGATTATGAGCAGTCCTTATATAAAAATTATCTAGCACTAATGTAGCATTTTACCAGAACCATCAGTCTATAGGAATAGAAGGTCATTGCTTTCTATAATTATGGGATTACATCTATATCTTTAATCGGTATTTAAATAGCAAAAGAGCTTATATATTCCAGATTTTTCATTTGGACACGCCTTCCTTTTGGACACACCGTAAACTAATAGGGCTGGAGTATGATGGTTCTGGACACCTTTAGGTAATAACATCTTCTTCCTACTTTTCTCTCTATCTCTGCTTTGCTCCTTTTCCTGAACCTGCTTTTGGCTTTCCTTCAACTGCTCTTCTGACACTCTTGTGTGTAAAACAATCACCTGCACCCTAGTTATCCCCATTTGTCCTCGTTCAGCATCTTGCAGCCCCATCAACATCATGCCCTACAAAGCTGCACACTCTAGAAATCCGATGGATCGACCAAAATTCTTTGTAACTCCACCTGAGGGCTCTGCGCGAAGGAGGACTGTTCATGGCACAACGGTGAGTAGCCGTTGGGAGCAGCCGGGCGAGACTGTGCTATTTCTGTGCAGAGTAGACAGCACCCCGAGGTGCAGTGTGGGTGTAAGATTGGGAAGTGGCAACATCCACCATCCCTTCTATCCCACCAGTCCTGAATCTAGTTGGCTGGGTGGTAGTGTCCCCATATTTCCTCTCCTCATGGAGATTTTACTCCCCCTAAAAATTTGAATTTGAAAGTGAAAACTGTCCTTTGTCCAAATGCCTATGAGTGACTAAACTATCTTGATGGTGTCTTTGTACAAATAAGTGCAGAGTCAGCATATTTTTATTTCTGAAAGTAGAAAATCTTTGAAGGGGTAGGGGGCTTCTGCATTTTATTCCAACCATATCCAGAAGCTGGCTGAACTCTTAAATTTGGTCCATTAAAAAGCAATATAAAGAATTTTTCTCTGCTTAGCTAATCCTTGTCAAGGCCCAGATCTTAAAATACAGTAACAGAGTATTTTGTAAACATTAGTTATTCACTAAGTAATTCTTGAAAGGCTATTGGGCTATGTTATAAACTCAGATTTTCAAGTACAGAATATAATTTGTACTTGTTATCACTGGCAAAGTAGCTGAGCTAACGTTAATTTTCACCATGCTATACATGCAGTGAGGTAACTTGTATGTCTCCAGGAATATTTATTCTCCTTTGTTTTAAACTGTGTGTTATTTGATATCTATTCAAAGATGTAGACATTGTTTTATGATCTTTAGACATTGTCCTTTAGTCTCAAAGGACTTGCCAGTCAACCAGAAGGTCTCACTCCCTCTATCCTCAGGTAGTAACATGACCCATTTAATGAAAGGCTGGAACAATTTTTTAAAATCTGAGTTCTAACAGCAATTCAGATTTATAAAGCTGATGGACACTTAAAAGGATTTTGCTTAGATGTTTGAGTATAATTCCAGCGTTGTGAGAATTTGAAGGCTTTGCCTACAGGCAGTTTTCTTGCAAGCCGTTCAGGCTTTCAGGAATAGGCATTTAATTCATGATTGAGTGAGACCTTCAGCCCTTCAGGCCAAAGGTGAAAGAGACTTTGATGTCTGAGGAGTTTTCTTTCATTAGCACATTGGTCCCAGCTATGGACAGAAAGCAATAGTTCAGCAGAACCTCTTGGCCCCAAACTTTGGGTAGTTATTGGTGAGGGAAAAACATTTACCAAAGGAAAACTATCTTGCCGTGGATAAAAACAGAAATTAACATTCCAGGTGGGAAGAATGAGAGATTATCTTTGGCCAACCAATGAAGTGAAAGGGATTTCATCACATGATCCAGAACTTCTACATTCTTTTTCTTTTTTTTTTTTTGGATTGCCTTCCTGTTACTATATTTGATATATTGGCCTTCTTTTCACCTCTTTAGAACCAAATTTTTAGGCAAATACTCACTGCTAGAAAATGATCCATGAGTCATATATACTCGAGAGCTTTGATATCCAGTTGAGCAACTAGCCACATATAGCCACTGAGCACTTGAAAAGTGGCTAGTAAGACTGACAAAGTGATTTTAATTTTAATTTAATTAGAAACGTTTTTAATTGTAGTAAAAAAGTTTATAGTCTAAACCATTTTTAAGTGTACAGTTCAGTAATATTAAGTATATTCACACTGTTGTGCAACCAATCTTTATACTTTTAAAATCTTGAAAAACTGACACTATACCTGTTAAAGCAACTTCCCGTATCCTCTTCCCTCCAGCCCCCTAGGCACCCACCATTTTACTTTCTATTAATTTGACTACTTTAGGTACCTAAATGTGATATAAATGGAATCATACGGTATTTGTCTTTTTAGCACTGGCTTATTTCGCTTAGTATAATGTCGTCAAGTTTCTTCCATGTTGTAACATGTGACAGGATTTTCATTCTTTTCAAGGCTAGTAATATTCCTGGGGGTGGGTATATGTGTGGACACGCACGTGTGCACACACACACGTATACACACATACATAGATATGTACACACCACATTTTATTAATCTGTTCATTTGCTCATGGACATTTGAGTTGCTTCTCTCTCTTAGCTATTATAAATAACGCTGCTATAAATACGTGTATGCAGATATCTTTTCAAGATCTTGCCTTCGATTCTTTTGGCTACATACCCAGAAGTGGAACTGTGGGATCTTAAGTAATTATATTTTTTATTTTTTGAGGAACTTTCATGCTGGTTTCCATAGCAACTGTACCATTTTACTCACATTTCCACCAACAGTGCACAAAGATTCCAGTTTTTCCACATCTTCAACACTTGTTATTATGTGTGTTTTTTGTTTTTGTTTTGTTTTGTTTTTTATAGTAGCCATCCTAATGAGTTTAGGTTACAGTTTTGATTTGCATTTCTCTAATTGTCAGTGATGTTGAGCTTCTTTTCATATGCTTGTTGGCCATTTGTATATCACCTTTGGAGAAATATCTATTCAAATCCTTTGCCCATTTTTAAATCTTAATCTTTAATTGTATTTTATGTTTTTAATTTTTAATTTTAATTTTTGTTGAGTTGTAGGAGTTGTTTATATATTCTGGATATTAATCTCTTAACAGATACATGATTTGCAAATATTTTCTCCCATTCTCTAGGTTGCCTTCTTACTCTATTGATTGTGTTTTTTTGGTCACATAAGATTTTTAAGTTTGATGTAATCCCATTTGTCTGTTTTTGCTTTTGCTTCCTGTGCTTTTGGTGTCATATCCAAGAAATCATTGCCAAATCCAATATCATGAAGCTTCCCCTATGTTTTCTTCTAGGAATTTTGTAGTTTTAAATCTTACATTTTGGTCTTTATTATGAGTTAATTTTTGTATGTGGTGTAAGGTAAAGGCCCAGATACATTCTTTTGCATGTGGATATCCACTTTTCCCAGCACCATTTGTTGAAGACACTGTCTTTTCCCCAATGAAAGGTTTTGGCACCCATGTCAAGTATCCTTTGAACATACTCACAAAGATTTGTTTCTGGGTTCTCTATTCCATTGGTCCATATCTGTCTTTATGCTAGTACCCTACTATTGTTTTTTTTTTTTTTTTCGTTAATTAAATTGATTGGGATGTACCACACTGTTTTGATTACTGTAGTTTTGTAGTATGTTTTGAAATCAGGAAGTGCAAGATCTCCAACTTTGTTCTTTTTCAAGATTGTTTTGGCTATTCAGGGTCCCTTGAGGTTCCATATGAACTTAAGATGGATTTTTCTATTTCTACAAAAAAAGTAACATTGGATATTGATAGGGGTTGCATGGAATCTGTAGATTGCTTTGGGTAGCATTGACATCTTAACAATAATAAGTCTTTCGATCTATGAACACAGGATGTCTTCCCATTTATTTGTGTCTTCCTTAATTTCTTCCAGCAGTTTCTTCTTATTTTTACTGTATAAGTCTTCCACCTCCTTGGTTAAGTTTATTCCTACATATTTTATTCTTTTAATGGCATTGTTTTCTTAATTCGCTTTTCAATTTTAATTTTAATTTAGGTCTAAATTCAAATGCTTTTGTTGAGTACTTGAAATGTTTTGTGAGGCTGATTTTAATTTTTAATTTTATTTAATTTTAAATAGAACTAAATTCACACAGCAAATATGGCTTATGGCTACCATATTCGAAATGATAGTTTTAGAACATTTTTCTAATCATCGTAAAAGTTTCTGTTGGATAGCACTGCCTTGGAGTATCAGCCTGTATTGTCTCTCCTGAGGGTTATTCATATGCTAAATCTAACTCTAATTGTAAAATTGAAGTCTTTGTCTTGCTGGTACGTTGTCCAGGCCGTGGCCATGAGAAGCTTCCTGCATGTTTCCCACCTTAGTCTGTGGAAAGTGTTAACAAGAAAGATTATTGTACAGACCCCTTGCTACTTACTCAGAACAGGATGAGAATCAGGAGCACCTTTTCATGTGTGGTACCCAAACAGGTGATTGTATACACAACTGATAAAAGGGCATTAAAAAGAAGAGCTGAGAGGGTAAAAACATCTACCTGCATATGAGAGTATTATCTCAAGTATTGGGCATTTTTCCAAACTGCTTCTCTCCTGCTATCCCTACCCCAAACTATCCTTATCCCTCCCTGTAAATATGGTCACTTAAAGGGAGGCCAGTTTTAGGAAAGGAAAAATTGGTTCAATAGCACTTTAACAAAGAAAAAAAAAGATTATCTGAGGATTATATACTTTTATATAGGTTCATTCCCTCATATTCGTCAGTACAGATGATGAAATTCATTCCCCAAACCTCCACATATCAAATCACTCTTCCTTGTTTTCCCATTCATATCTCTCCTTGATGTGACTTCAGCCAAATTAAAATGCTTTGAGTAAAAGGAAGAAAAGCTACCCAAACTGCTTAACCCCGACCTCTCTCATAAAGAGCCCTGGGCCTTCCTCTCCAGGGACTGATCTGCCAGAGGCATAATTACCAACCTGTACACCTGCCAGGAGGTCCCATGTGGTTGTCCAATGCGCGGAAAAATCTAATTATTGTGTTCCTCTGAACTTAGGGCTATAAGAGAGAGAGGGAGAGAGAAAACATACCCTTCCACCTCACATCCAGTATCAGAAGGGCTGCATCTCCATCCAATCCCAAAGCCAGATCACCTGCTTCTTCCCGACTTTGGTAAGTGAAATATAAGAGACTGGCTGGGTTGTTCCATGTTGGAGAAGTAGTAGCCTTTGTCCTCGGAAAGGAAATTATTCTCCCCACATGGTTTGGCTTTGACTGAGGAAATAACATTTTGCCTTAAAGGAAAGAAAAAAAGAACTGGAATGAGTCTCTAAAGTGAATATGTCTGCCTTTGCCACATAAAAGGCAAATACACAAGGCTAAATATTTTCCTTTCTTTTCCATATTGTTCTGGGACAATTATATTGTAGGGGACTCAGGGAAGGAAGATTCTGGCAAGCCTGTTTTAACATGTGCCCTTCTTTTTACGTTGTTTGTGTTCTAGGCTCCCATCCAAGTCCTTTCCTCATTTGCCTGGCACACCCAGACCGACACCTTCCTTGCCTTCCGGCTCAGTCAAAGCTGCCCCTGCTCAAGTCCGGCCCCCGTCGCCTGGCAACATCCGCCCTGTCAAGAGAGAAGTTAGAGTGGAACTCGAGAGAAAAGGCCCTGACAGGGAACCTCAGAAAGTCGCCAATGAGCCCTCACTAAAGGGCAGAGCACCTTTAGTGAAGGTAGAAGAAGCTACAGTTGAAGAGGGGACACTCATTGAACCAGAGGCCACCCCTGGTAAGAATCAATTGGCTCGTGATAGAATGTGGATTGCTTGCTCTCTTTTTCTCCTGTGCTTCTTTTACTTAGCTTTCAGTTTCCCCACCTTATTGGGGACTTGGAAATTTTACTCTGAGGCTAATTTAGGGACTTTACCATAAATATAGTGTACTCACATATAAAGAAATGAGAATCAGACATCAAAAGTTTATTGTTGGAGCCACAGCATATTAATTCGATTATGTTTCTGAATCCACTTATTTTACCAAATGTGGTATTCAGAGCATCTGCATCAGAATCACTTGTATTATCTATTGCTATGTTATAAAGTATCCTGAAACTTTGCTACTTAAAACAGCAGCAAACAGTTATTATATCACACAGAGTCTTGAATTTGGAGTCTATGAATTTGGGAGCTATTCAGCTGAGTTGTTGGAGGATGGCTCATGCACATGCCTCTTGGCAGGTGGCCTTGGTTTCAAGACATGTGAACCTCTCCATAGGGTTGCTCGATGTCTTCACAATCTGTCTTCTTGCTCTGCTGGCTTCCCCCACAGGGAGTGATCTGGGAGAGAGAACCATGAGGAATCCACAGTATCTTTTATGCCAAATCTCAGAAGCCACACACAAGATTTCTGTCATATTCTTCTTAGTCATTGGAAGCAAATCCCTAGGTTCAACTTGAACTCAAGTGGATGAGATTAGTCTCCACCATTTAAATGAAGGACTTTCAAAGAATTCATACAAATATTTTTAAACTACCACACCTGTGATGTTTCAAACTGCAGAACCCTAGCCCTACTGCAGACCTACTGAATCAGAATATGTGGTAGATCCAAGGACTCTGAGGGATATTAAGCTCATCAGTTGACTCCTATGTAGGATTGCCAGATAAAATACAGAGTGGCCATTTCTTTCCCTATTCCTGTGTGTATTGGAGTGTAAAGACATTGGTTTAGCCTGTGTGCTTGAGAAAGGTCAGAATTTTTTCCAAAAGAGCCAGTGGATCACATATCTGCCAGGCTAAACAGATGATATTTAGAAGTTTAAAATCACCTGGAACTAAGAATTCAATATTTCTTGTTAAAAAATGGCTTTATTTAAAAGTTTTTTCCTTAAGACTTAATTTGAAGATAGAGGGTAGGGGCAAAGAAAGAATAGATGACTCAAGATAAATGATAGTGTTGCTAGAAAATAGAAGAGTCCAGTGTTCATTCACATGGAAAGAGGGGGAAAAGAAAAGCCAAAGAGCATCCTGAGCATAAAGAAAAATCTGCAGGAGCGGAAAAAATGTAAATCTTAACAGGAGGGTCTGGAATGGTCAGGTGCCAAAGGTCGCACCTTGCTGTGGGGCTCCCTGCTGCACCCGCTCTCTAAGTCATTTTCATGAATCTGAATAAGGTTAGAGAACTTCTGCTCCCATCTGCACATGGGCACCAGGACTGACAGTGGAAACCTGAGATGTGTAAGGAGTACCAGTGCCGGCTCCCATGAAGCCCTTGGCTCCTCCTGTCTCAGACCTGGAAACAGCTCTGGACAGACCAAAAGGATGACTTCATTGCCATTTTCCCAGCTTGAGTTATGGACGCTGAGGATGGTATCAGGAAGGCGTTAGTCCTCTGGTAATGAATAGCCACTAAAGAAAAGGAATTTTTTAAAATGCAATGAAAGGCAAATGGACGATCTCACCTTGCTTTTGCTCAGGGTATAACTTACACAGAACCTAATGTGAGGCTCTATACTCAGTACACATTCAATGTATGTCGTTAACTGATTTAGCTTGTATTAAAATAAGACTTGGTGAGAAGTGTCAGCTTTGTTGGATGTCTCACTTACACATACAGCTTTTTGTTATCTGTTGCTTGGTTACAGATAGAATATGGTGAAACCGTGAGAACACACAGTAATAAACATTCCCTTTTCTTTTATAATGATGAATTCTAGGCCTGGGGTGTGGGGAATGCTAGTTTTTGTTTTGTTCTTTGGATTTTGTTTCCAATTGGTTTTCTCCTTGTACCTGTTTGTACAGCTGCTCCAGCCCCGGCCCCAGACTCGACCCCAGCTCCAGTCCCAGCCCCCACTCCAGTCTCGGTCCCAGCCCCATCATCCACTGTGACCGCCAGTGCTTCTCCCAAGACCTCTGCAGGCACCACCGACCCGGAAGAGGCCACAAGGCTGCTAGCCGAGAAGAGGCGGCTGGCCCGAGAGCAGAGAGAAAAGGAGGAAAGGGAGAAGAGGGAGAGGGAAGAGCTCGAAAGGTAAAGGAGTAACATTGCTAAGTGATATCCTCAAGATACCTTGATACCTCGGATTAAGTCTTCAGTCTGGGAGAGAAGAGGTGCTAGCATAGAGGAAGCTGAATAGACTCATTGTTTCAGAATTACTCTAACCTGGTGTTCCTCTGACCACTAAGCGATTTTTTTAAATCACATTTTCTTATTATAATTACAATACAGTGACATTAATGGAGAAAGGTTTGAAGAAGAAAAAAATGATCCATAATCTTAGCAGTTTGCAATAATTCTGTACATTTTAGATAATCCTTTTCAGTCTCTGTGAACAGTGTGCAGGTGTATATACACACATATATATGTACATAATTATAACCACAATAGAGGTACAATTGTACCATCTGCTTTTTTACTTAACATATCTCTTAATTTCATTGTTTCCTCGTTATCCTTCTAATTATCATTTAAAGCTGCAGTGTAAGTTTATGTTTTCTCTTTCTAGATGGAAGTCCTCTCAGAGGGTAGCTGGGTTAAGTGCCCCCACGATTGTCTGCCAGACAGTTTGCTAAGTCTCCTTCTGGGGCTAATAAGGCTGATATCAATATGATTGTTCTTCAAATAGGCAGAGCCACACCTTATGAAGGGCGGCAGCCGCGGGACTGGGCCTCGGTCATGGAGCTCAGCCTCAGCGGGGAGCTTATATGGGCCATTCTCTTCTGCTCCTGTGACAGAACCTTATAACCTTTATTTACAAAGATTTTCTTAGAGGTGGGAGAGGGCTTCAAATTCATTACTAAATAGTCACGTTATCGGATTAAACAAATCTCTGCCTTTAAAGATAGTTAAATTGCAGCTCCTTTTTAAAAACAAGCTCTCCGCCAAATATTATTGGTTACATTTTGCTTGTGTTCACCCCAAGGCAACATGAGGCTGGGAAGATGAAGGGGAAGAATAAAGGGCTTCACATTTTGTCCCTGAACGATGTCGAATGTATCGAGTGGAAACTTTTCTGCCAGACCCCTGAACAAACCGCCCTGGCAATGACCACCAACTCGAGCCTCTCTCCAAGGAACTCCTTTCATTATCTTTCTTTTTTGTCTTTTTCTAGACAAAAGATAGAGGAATTGGCTCAAAAGGTGGCCGTAGAGAGAACTCGTCGGGAGGAAGAATCCCGCCGGCTGGAGGCCGAGCAAGCCAGGGAGAGGGAGGAGCAGCTGCGGTGTCAGGCGGAAGAACAAGCCCGGCGGGAGCGGGAGGAGATGGAGCGCCTCCAGAAACAGGTAGCGCACCTGAGCTCACGGCGGAAGCAGCAGCGTGCAGCCGCTTGCTTGGCTGAGTAGGTGGGATCTGCGACCAGCAGAGGAAAACTGGCAGCGTATTGTTAGAATTACTCGTAGTCTCATTTTCTGCACGTTCTCCATCTGCCCTTTTTCCTCTACCTCGGCTCCCCTAGACATGGGGGCAGCAGGCCAAGCAAGTCAGTTTGCAGGAAGTAGATGCCGACTTCTTGTTTTCAGAAAGAAGAAGCAGCTCGTGTTCGTCAAGAAGCAGAGAGGGTCCGGCAGGAACGGGAGAAGCATTTCCAGAGAGAAGAGCAGGAGCGCCTGGAGAGAAAGAAGGTAGTAGCATCTGACGCAGAAGCCTGGGACACTAACTATTCTAATTCTTCTAGACTTGAGGCCTCCTAGAGACCAAGAGACTAGCTCATTGCCATCAGAAAACAAACGTGTTCTGCCCATTCCAGATAAACTAAAGTAGTTCTCAGTGTTAATAATCTCCTCCAGAGAAATCACTCTTTTTATTTCGGCCTTCACCAAAAACAGTTACTTTCGGTTTGTGTGATTTAAGGCAGTTCTGACTTTTTGGAACAACCCCAATTAAGACAAAACAGTGCTTATTATATTTTCCCCAAATAACAGACGTGTTTTAATGACCTGCTATTTGCTTAGTAAGTGCAGTGTGCCATGCTAGCTTCTTTAAATAGTCTGTTTGTTCAATTCTTCCTTTCTTATAGCGACTTGAGGAGATTATGAAAAGAACCAGGAGAACAGAAGCTACAGATAAGGTATTGAGATGGGACAATTTTTAACTATTCTTAATGGCTTATTTTGTTTTTCTTTACTTCACTTGTAACTTTAACATTAAAAAGTCATTTTTCTTTTTTCTTTGGTAGCAAACTGTTGATCAGAGAAATGGCGATATAGCCAAGGGGACTCTCACTGAAGGAACAGGTATTTATTTCAAAGAATTCAAATCAATTCAAAAGTAGAATTTTTGAATTGACTTTCTAGAGGTCAGGATATTCGCTGATTAATTGGAAAAAAAAAAAAAAAAAGATGTCATTGACTCAAAGAAGCTTAGATGTGTATCATCTAGTCCAGGGGTCCCCAACCCCCCAGGCCTCGGACCAGTACTGGTTGAGGCCTGTTAGGAACCCGGCCACGCAGCAGGAGGTAAGCAACAGGCCAGTGAGTGAAGCTTCATCTGTACTTGCAGCCACTCCCCAGTGCTAGCATCATCATCGCCTCAGCTCCGCCTCAGATCATCAGACAGTAGATTCTCATAGGGACACCTGTCTGTGGTGCCAAAAAGATTGGGGACCACTGAGCTAGTCCGCAAATTTTCCCCTTATGTAAAACTCTAACATATTTAGCAGATTTGTTTCACATTTATTTATGTTCTAATGCAGTGCTTAATATCTTAAATCATTTTACATCTTATGTGTATCTGTATGTATATATATTTGTATATATTTGTGCGTGTGTGTGTGTGAGCCTGTATATTATAAAATTAAATTTCATTTAAATTTGCACATTTTGACAACTTGTATATTTCTTTTATTTCTGACATCACAGTAGAATTAAAATTAAAAATCTATCGAGATTTCATTAGAAAGTTGATAATTTGCTATAGATTTTGGACATAGATGATTAATATCTTGTTTATTTTAAAACGGATTTAGTTTAAGTAAAAAATAACATTAACCTTAGTGTTTTAGTACTCATCTTCAGTTAATATTTATTAAATGCCCTTTTTGTTTCAGGGACATCCTAAATACATTTTCTTGTTTAATTTTCCACTGCAGTCTCATGAGGTAGGAGGTGCTCTATCTTGGAGTCAACATTTCAGAGAGCTGTCATATGCCAGGCCCTGTTGTAGGTGCTAGGATTTAGTGTGATCAAGACAGGCAAAGTCCCTACAGAGATTGAATGACAGGTCCAGCTACCACAGCTGGAGTCCCAGTCACCAGCTTCTGATTCTGCTCCTTCCTTGATCTCACGTGGTCTTCATGATTGTACATACAGGTAGTTGGCAGGTAGTCCTCCTACCTCATCTGCAATGAAAAGAAAGGACAAGAAATGCCTGTTTGTTTTTTGTTTGTTTCTTTGTTTGTTTAAAGATTGGGATAAACATCAGATGAAATGTTCTCTATGAAAGGTCATTCGCTGTAAGCTCTAGGAGTTTGAAATGTAAAATATGTGTATTTTGGAATTTGGTTTTATTTCAATAGAGACTATTCTAGTTTCTCTGCGTGGTGATTCCTTTATACCAGGGTTTTCATGCTCTGTTAAAGATGTCTTAATTGTGTTTGTTTAGAGAGTAGCCCTAGTGGTTGCATATTAATCCCGTTGCGTTTTTAACAGGTTCTCTCCAAGAATGTTGTACTAGGTTGTCTAAACATAGGCATAGCACCCAGTGAGTAATCAGAATGAGCATTTCAGGATATCAGTTGTACCAACCAGCTCAGGATTATTTGAAGGGCTGATGCTGTAGTGTGTGCATGGCCAGGCTCCTTGTTGTCATTTGTTTATCTTTTCCCTCCCCAATGTTGCCGTATCAATTATTTCAGTATTCTTTGTATCTCAATGCAAGAATGGACAAAGGCAAAAGAAAAGGTGAAACTTGTTAATTGTCATACCTATGTTTTTCAATACTCATAATAAAAAATTGTTTTGAGTTAATTCCACTAAAAAGAGGCTTGAAGATTATCTGGCTAACAAGTATTTCTCCTCTCCCAGTCGCACACCTGATTGAGGGCTGAATGGTGTTACCAGTGCTCCAAAGAAAATTCTAGGGCGGGCACGCAGGTAGGCAGGCAGGCAGGCAGGCAGGTAGTGAGTTTACAAACCTATCAGAATTCTTCTCAGAGTCTGCCTATTACCAGCATTGCAAATTTGGGCAGCTTTAAAGTTATCAATCACTTCTTTGCATCAGTTATCAGACACTTTGTACCTCTGGCAGTTTTATCGAATTTGTGCCAGGCTGTGAAATAACACTTCCTTGGAATTATTTCAGTTATTCTCTCACATTAAACTAAAACATAAACTGCCACAAATGTCTCTGCAACTCTGGCCTATATGAAGGTTTACGAGACCTAGTAATCCTGTCCCAAACTTCAGAGTCAGTCATCAATATTGTTGGCTTAAGCTGAACTCTTCTTACATTGAGCATTGAATAACAAGGTGGCATAGTTAGGTACAATTCATGAAATCCCTAACATTCTAAGGGTCACTAGAACAAAACTGAGTTTTGAAAAAATAATTTTTTATCTCTTCAGGTATTTCTTAGCGATTTGTTCCAAATCCTTCAGTAAAGAAAGACATTCAGCATCAGATGTTCAGCAGATGCTATCTCCATCAATTGCTTTGCTCTCAGTATTATACACTTTTCATCAAGAGTCAGCTTAGCACAAGCAAAAATGATAACACAGTTTTTCACCCTTACAGTGTGCTAGGCACACTATTCTAAGTACTTTGCATGTTTTAATACGTTTAATTCTCACAGTAGCCGATAAGGTAGGTACTATTATGAGGAACCTAAGAGGTACAGGAAGCTTGTCACTTGCCCAAAGTCACACAGCTGGTAAGTGGTAGAGTCAGGGCATAAATCAGGCATTCTAGCTCCAGGGGTTTGGGTTTGACAACAGAGGAGTAATAATTCTTTGTTCCATCTTCTTTGCTATGTCCAGCGGTGTCTGCACTTTCATGTATGATGAACTCTCCAGAAAATGGAGAACCAGCAGCCAGCCCACATGAGGTTACCTCACACCAATCAAAAGTGACTGTGGAGAGGTGAGTTAAACAATCGGGCCCTTTTTCCTGACACACATTAGAGCAGATACTTCTCTTTTATACCACCAATCCCACCAGAATTTTCTGGGCCTGATGGAATTTCAAAGTCTTAACATTAAGATTTATTTTATTTAGGTTCATTAATTTTTGGTAGAGCTAGTAATTCTGTACTGTAAGAAAGGGAAGTTATCTTTTTTCTTGAGTCTTTAAATATGTTGGTGAGGTTTTTGTGTGACTATTAAAGAAAATTACAGGGAATAATTTACTTTTTCTGTATATATTTAATGTGATCTCGACCATATTCACACCCTTTAATGGTATGTAACAACTATATTGTCGCCGTAATATTTAGTGGACCACAAATTGGCTCCATAGTAAAAGTAATCTAGATACCAATATTTCTTATGATATACTAGTAATAGTAGGTCTTCTTATTGAAGAATGAAACAGTCACTAACAATAGTCAAGAAAGGAGAATGGGTTGAAGAAAAATCACCTTTCCCTTCCCTTGCATTTATATCTATAGCATCATAGGAGCACTCTCAAAAATGAAAAATAAGAGTAATCATAGCTGTCCCTAAAAATCTGGTCGTAGAGACCTTATAGAAATATTTGTAAAAATGCTCAAAAATGTCAGCTATGACTTTTTTTTAAAATTTTTGGTATTTACTTAATTACTTCATGAGTTTTCCAGTCTCTAATGCCAGAGCCTTTGCTACCATCAGAGAATTGAAGGTCCTCAATTAATTTTTTTCTTAACATAAAAACACACTACACAATATTTTATAACATAATTGAGAGCAATGAAAAGATAAGTTATCCTAAGATGAACACCTAAGATGTCCATAAGTCATAAAATAGCTATTGACATCTTTCTGAGACAGTGGATATTTTTTTCATTTTTTGCCCACTGTACTACCAAAGAGAATAATTTTCCTAAGAAAGATCTTAAGCTTTCAATTACATTGAATAAATCCATTGTCGTAATTACCCAATATATAAAATGATATTTTATTCTTTTAGTTAACAGTTTGATTTTTAAATAAAGACCCAGCTGCTATAATTTATGATGTTCCTTGGCTTTTAGGAAGAAATAATAAGCACCACAGAGCAAACTCCATTATTATGATGAGGAAAAGGCTTATTAAGCCACCGATAATTCTTTCTTATCAATAATATGGGCTTGTACATTAGCTGACTGTCTTCAGTGGCAAATCACCAAGTAATTAATCATTATATAAGAATCTGAAACATAATTTTACTATGGAAAATGGTTTAGATGATAAAATTCTATTTTCTTTTAGCCTTCTCTACATACAGAGCACAGTTTGTAACTTAAAAATATAGCGCTATTATACTATCTAGTTCTACTATAAACTTACTGGCGTTGTCCATCTTTGTTCAAGTAATGAATTGTCCTTTGTCATACATGTAAGATGATCCCTATCAAAAAGCTAGGAGAAATATAAACATAGACTTTTTCTACTCTTTCACCTAACCATATAAGCAGGTTCAGATTAGTATCAAATATAAACATTAGGATATAATGCAAGAATGACCCTAACAAATTTAATCCTTTGTCTCCAGTGTGTCTCCCTAAAAAAGAAAAAAAAAAATCTAGCAGATTCACACAGTTATACAGGCCTTACTTTTATTATTTATACAAATATAAACAGGTTTAAAATTTCAGTAGCTCTTATGTATCTGTAAAGCCAAAACAAGTCACAAATTTAGGTTAAAAATAACTCTGCTTAGACCAAGAACATTCAAATTAAACAAGTCATTTATTATGAAGAATGATAATTTTCTGGAATTAAAGTCAACAATATACACGTGGTACTAAGTGATCCCTTTTGTATTAGGGATGCTTATGTTATTGTGAGTTGCTGATGATTCATTTCACCCATTGGTTTTGTCTACTTAAACTGCTTTAAAACCTCAGATCTCTATATAGTGTACCATGATGTCACTTGGCTTTTTTACTTGGCATTAACACAGTATTGATATACCCAGTTGAACCCAGTTCATTTATCATTAGTCCCTGTCACATAAGGTGGTACTGCCTCTTTATCAGTATGCTCTGAAATACAAATTCAAAATGGAACTCTAAAATCATGTAGTGAATGAAACTCAGCTTTGTGGTGGTCAGCCATATTGATGATGAGACTTCACTGCTATTGATTTTTAAAAATTTTTATCAGAGTAAAAATGTAAATTTATAAAAAGTCATATAGAGGATTGGACCCCATTTTTGAGAAACACCATTCATTTCTGAATGACTCTAGCCTTTAGGGGATGTTTAATGCATGATACACAGAGTTTGTGATAGGTAGCCTAAGAAACTCAGCTTCTCTTACTTATTTTTAAATTTATTTTCCTTGAATTTACCCAGACTAATCTTCGAACAATGTATATTTTTACTTTTGCATCACCTCTTGTAGTAACAAGTTCTACAAAAGAAGTACATAAAGACATGCTTTTATTTCTGTTATAGCTATTTCTTTGCAGTTTCAAAGTTAGGACCCATGCTTGTCATAAACTAGATTTTAGAGAATAAGCCCTTTTTTATAATTTCCATACCTTTCATAATTTTCTTGATTTTGTTTCTATTCCCTTTCTGTTTTCATCGTATAAACTGAATATTCCAATTATGCTTACTGTCTCAGTCAGGGTCCACTCCAGAGAGAGAAACCACAGATTAATTTGAATAGGAAAGCTTAATATCAAGAATAATTAACTATTACATGGGATCAAAGTAACAAGAGGTTGGCTAGTAAGGTGTAAAGGAACTCTAAAGAATATAAGCACAGCAGATATAAAGAGGAGCCACAACCCCTGGTCATACCCCAGGAAGAATCCTGTCCCCCAGGGCTTCAGTCCAGACCTTGTTGTAAAGGGTGCGAATGGCAGAGGAATTTCCAGAAAATCCATCCTTTAGAGTGCCTGGGAAAGCCATCCACCAGGCAGTGTTTCACCAGAGATACTCCCACAAATCTGCCCCAGAGGGGTGCTGGGGGAAGCTGCTGGCCACAGTGCACTGCAGGAGCCGGACACTGGGACACAAGGGCGTACTGCAGGAACCTGCTGAGCAAGCACACCCAAACTAGGATGCAAAACTCTGCTCCTGTCATGTGTCTTCATTAGCCTCTGTTGACAAAGCTTAGGATTGTACCAGCTCCCAAAGCAAAATTAGGTAAAGGACCCAGATCCAATTTCACAGAAAAGGAATGAAGGGTGAATCTGAAGTAGAGAGGCAAAAAAATCAATGACTGGCATAATTACCTAATTACTTTATTTTTAAAAAGCTCTTTCTTCAGCTCTTTGGTCATTTTCGTCATCTTTCTCTAGAGATTCTTTAGCATGAGTACAGGTTTGAGTGAGAAGAGCTTAAGAACCGAAAGTCCCAGGCTGGCTTCCTAGTTTTATTTCTGAGAGATTCAGAGACTCTGGGCTTAACCTACTTAGCTGAGATATAGTTTTCTCATCTGCACATGGAGGTACCTTCCTCGCAAGATATTGGGAGATCCAATGAAATGGTGTCTGTGAAGGAGGTCTGAAAACTCTATTGTACTGTATACATTTTAGGTGTTATTTATCTTTATCTTTCTAAAGTGCAGTGTCCACTGGGTTGTAGCTGCTGTGTGATATTGTAGAAAAATGCTTTTGTGTTGTATCTGGTATCCCATCTTCTTATGCCTCTCATTTTATTTACCTTTTTGTTTTTTTATTCTTTAACCACCAAAACATAAAGAATCGGTGTCACCAGGAAATGGTTTACAGTGATTCTAAGATCTGTTACCTCCATTGTGACTGATAGCTCTCCATCTTTTAAGGCTGGTTCAGCTTAGAGTTCTTTAAACCCACTGCTTTACCTTGCCTTCATTTAAATGATCTTCCCTGTTATCCTCAAGGGATTATTCTTATAACTTCATTTCCCAGGATAAATATTATTTGCAAACTTAAAATTTTCAGCCTGCATACCTTCCATATTATTATTAAACTAGTTTTAGCACTGATCCCTGAGGCTCTCTGCCATCCATACTCTTCCATCTAGAGAAGAACCTGCTTATACTTACCTTTAGTATCCTTCCCTAAGACAGTTTCATGTTCATGAATAAACATTTCCTTGACTCACTGGGGACCGAAGTTTTTAAATGGTTTTGCCTCTTCAATCCTGTTAAAGACTTCAAAATTACAAATAAATCACATCCATTGAAGTTCATTTTTATTCCCAGTTTCAAATTGACCTTGAAATCACTCACCAAATTCATCGTTTTTCACATCGGTGCTTTGTGTTTAATGAAGCATTCCACAGTTCTCATAATTAGTTTACATATTTATTAAATACCATACTATGCACCAAATGTAGAGATAAAGATAGCTCAAGCTTGCCTGCTGTGAATTAAATCATGAATTGGAGACTCCCAAGGCCCCTTCCGACATACTCAATGTGATTGTCATTCTGTGGAAATCTACCACAATAGATACTCTAAGCACTTTGGCAGGGTTCGTTTTCACTGGATAACTCCACTCCTTCGAATGAATATCTTTAGTTTCACTTTTCCTGATGTCTTGAGTACCTTCCTTATACATTGGTTTGCCTTCTCTTCAAGAAGAATAAATGAGTGCTGTGAACTGGGTTACATTTGCCCTGCTTACCCCCAGAGATCTGATAATGTCCTCCTAGTATTACTAGCAGCAGTTCCTGGTGCAGAGAAACTAGGAACAGCCTGGACTTTACTCCTAGCCTGAGGGATGCATCAGACCCCTGTGGTTTCTTTGGCTCTCAGCCTTTGGTGTGCAATTCTTTTAAAACCTGAAAGCCATTATCCTTGCCTGACAGGCTCCCTGCAACAGTAGGTAGAACTGAAGAAGGTTGGAGTTATCAAAATTCTGGCCAGCTTTTAAAGGTGTTGAGAAATACGTGAGCCTGAGCAAAAATGGTTCTTACTTCCAGAAGCTGTTTTTGGTTCTTGAGAGAGTATTTGTAGAGAGAAGTGCCCATAAGGAGATTATTTATTCTTGACTAGGAAACTTGCTTTGTAACAGGAAACAATATGTGAGCACAAGTGGAGGGGGGGGCAGGAAATTATTTTAAACTTCTCGGGTCATTCGGATAGATTCTTCCACCCCCAGGTGAGAATTTCTGTCTATTCCAGAAGCTAAATAACTCATGAGTATATAGGCTACTATCCTACCCTCCTAACACCCAGAAAACATTTATGCTTGTTCTTAGCCCTAGGGGGCTGTCTCTTTGATAGTGTTTCTCCTCTCTTAAATAAGGGATTTGTAGTAATTTTGGTGTTTGACCTAGTGGTTTTCCCTCAAATCTTAATTTATCATTCATTGTACTTAGTTTCACCTAACGGAAAATAACATTTCCAAGCCCCTATGGTTCAAACAGAAGAAATGTATCACTTTTAATTTTAAGTTACTTGTTATAATTTAATAAACATTAAGATAACTTAAGATCCTGGCTACAGTAAGCAGAATGGACTATCAGATTCCCACCGTGGTCCCAGCCCCCTTCTCTGGATATACGTTGCACTGACCAAGTGAAGTACACAGTCTTGCATCCAGCTTCAACCTTGGAGTATAGTGCAAGAAAGGGAATTCAAAAGCTGGTGCTCTTATTCTGAGAATAAGAGCCATAATTCCCAACAGACCCATAATTCCTAACCCCGGTGATTTCAGTTTCAGTTTTCTAGTTTCTGCTGTTCACAGTGTCCTCAGAACATTTAATGATTGGTTACTCAAAGCATATGGCACAATTATTCCTCTGCTTGCTAACAAGAATGGGTGGCGAGGCCAGGTAGGAGTGGGAGGGGAAAATGAGGTCAGCTGTTGACTCAAACCTGGAGTTGGCATTGCTGTTACGACTTGTTAGCACATGCAGCCTACAGATGCTAGGAATTGAGGTGGCCAAGAAATGAGTGAAGTCTTTAGAGATGCATTCCTCTTCTTTATCTTTTGCCAAAACTTCTTAAAATTTCGTTGGGATGAGAATCAGAACTGTTTCTCTGGTCACAGGAAGCCCATTGGTGTTGAGGGAAAAAACCAGGAGAATGGGTGTGGTGGCCCAAGCACTTAGAAGGGCAGGTGGTAAGTGTTCATGCGTGTGTGCACGTGCTCATGCAGGCTACTGTGATGCCAGGCCTCTCCCCTCCCCGGTGAAACAGCGGAAACACCATCATACTCGGAGTCTTATAATATGTTTATGGGTTTTTTTCCACAGCACTTTTACAAATAATATTTCCAATGTACGTTGCAGTCCCTTGTGAGATACTGAAGACAGGCATCTTTCTTTTTCTTTCTTTCTCTCTCTTTCTTTCTTTCTTTCTTTCTTTCTTTCTTTCTTTCTTTCTTTCTTTCTAAAGAGACGTTTTAATACTTAACAAAAATGTACCAAAATATTCAAATCAGAAATGCTTTAGACTGTATTCCACAAAATCAACACTTCTCATTGATTAGGGAAAGTAAATATTTCCTTAATGTGGGGGGGGGGCAACGACTCCTCAAAAACAATGAAAATGTTGGCTACACATTAGCTTTATTTTATCATTTGGGAAGGAGATGGAAAAAGACAAACTTGCTAAATAAAGTTCAAGCATTTGGCATTATTGACACTAGAGACCTAATTTTCTGATCTCTGGCCTGTCTCTTTCCATAGACCTTTTCTATAGCTAAACATTCAATTTAAGATCAGTGGGTATTAGAAGTTAAAACCTTCACAATTTTTGCTTTATAGTTTTAGTCTTTTCATTTTCCATTTAGCAATTTTAACTCTAGAATTTTGTCAAATAGGGTCATTTTTGATACATGTGTTGACCACTGAACAAATTATGAAGTGTATAAACATGTTTATGACTGCAATCAGAAAAAGTGAACAATAAAATTAATCTAGCATTATTTGATACACAGGCATTGTTTTTACTACATTTTAAAGCTTAATAATGAACATAATGTAAAGGACTGCCAATTTGGCTATGGAGCTAACGAAGAGAGTGACAATCTAAGAGAAACTGTAGGTAGAAAATTAAGGATTTGATGGCCAGTGAAATATACCTCAAAAATAAATCCAAGATATTAAACATGAATTAATCAATAAAAATCAAAGCAGGGTCAGCAGAAGATTTAAAGGGCAAACATGAGAAGGTTGGTCTTGAACGATTTACCTGTAAAATTATGCCTGTGTTTTAGGAAGCCAGAAGATATCCAGGAAGGGCTAGAATTTGAATAACTAGGGAGTGTATAAATGGCATGAGGAGAACAGCATAGGACCAGAGATCAAGAGATTATGTCTGCGGTCTGGATTGTCTATCAGTAGTTATGTGACTTTGTGCAAATCATCCCTCTCACCTTGAACTATAAGCCCCTCATCTTTGAAGTGAAGGTTTCTCTTTGTCAGACAAAGGATTGTGGAAATTCCTTCAGTAGAAGTCGTTAAATGTGTGTAGAACTGTTGATGATGATCTATTCTAATAGATAAATTTTCTCTTTAGTAAATTTATATCAAAAACAGACTTTTTAAAATAAGAATTTAAAATACAAATGTGTCAGAAATTTACATTTTTGTTAGTAATGGCGTGGTCAACCAGTCTAACATTTTGACTGTAAAAGTTTTTGGTTGTCTTAAAAATGTATTTTCCAGTTTTATTACTAATTCCTTTTAATTTTGATTTTTCAAATTCCTCAGTCCTCCTAATTTGGAAAAACAACCAAATGAAAATGGAGTATCTCTTCAGAATGAAAACTTTGAAGAAATTATAAACTTACCCATTGGATCTAAACCATCCAGATTAGATGTCACCAACAGTGAGAGCCCAGAAATTCCTTTGAACCCGATTTTGGCCTTTGACGATGAAGGGCTTGGGCCACTGCCTCAGGTAGATGGTGTTCAAACACAACAGACAGCAGGTAAGCTTGCCTCAAACTCCTTTCAGTAATCGTTAGCAATGTGTGACACCCAAGAGGAAATGAACTCTCTTCAATGTGACTGTGGCACACCTTGTCTTGCAAGGGACCAAATAAGCCTCATGGACAAGATTGTGCTGGGATCGTAGAAACTGAATTTTGAGTTGGATTGGGCAACTTTTAGGGCCCCTTCTGTTCTCTCACCAGTTATAGAAATTCACTCTGCAGCACTCATCGGGTGTCCGTGAGCCTCTTTCCTCACAGAGCATCACTCATTGCCCAACAGCACTCACTGTCAGAACATGTTTTATGTTAAGACAAGCACTTAATGCCTCACCACAACTTAGGGACCATTGAGCCTAGCTCTGCCCCCTGGAGAAAAGTTTTGTTTGGTTTTTATTCTCTCTCTCAGTGCTTCAGAAATTTGAGACCGCCATCATGTTATCCCACCATGTTTTCCTCGTTTGGGGTTTAGCAACCTGGATAATATACTATTGTCCTTTTCACATGTAACAGGATAGTTATGATTTAGGTAATGGGACCCATATTCCAAACTAGGAGCACACTGAGCCTCGGGGTCTTCCATTCCTTGTTAAGAGACTGTAGCTGTTGTTGAAATTGCCAGGAACTCTCTTATGTCCTGTCTCTGGGTCTCACACTTGACGAGAAGTCTTTGTACAAGAAGAACAATAATAGCTTTATCGGACCCAAAGAAATGAGCAACATCAGAAATGACCAACTTAGTGGTCATAGCAACTCAACAGCAACCATCAGTCTCAAGAATAAGTGGGATAACCCCAGGTTCATCTCTTTTCAAACCTCTTTGAATTCTGTTAAGTTCTTTTCCTAGCAGATCACTTTCATGAATGAGCCAGCATCTCTTTATGCTATTATGAACCGAGCTAGCTGAATTCAACATGTTTAAATGGAGTCAGTAAAGAATTATGTGTAATCAAATTGTTTTATAGAGTCTGTCTATGAACTTGAAACAAATATTTTCCACTTTAACTGGCTGAAAAAGCCAATGTGGAACCACCTATCCAAATGAAGCTAGTTTTTTCTGCTTCTCTAGTTTACTGACCTTGGGAGTATAACTTCATTTTAGTGATCCACTTTTCTAGACTGTACCAGGAAGCTGTACGTTCTATCCCAGGTCTGACATTCTGATTCTTAAGCCTTTGGGAACAATCTGATCACTTGCATGTTTGTGGAAACAGTCCCAGTACAGCTTCCTACTTTGTCATGTTGCAGATTCACAGAGGGAGAAGGGACATCCAGATGACTTTCTGCTTCACTTGCCAGGCCTTAAATCACCTTTTGACTTATCATTCCATTCTCTCTGTGCCCACCCTTCCATACCTTCTCTAGGAACATAGTCCAGTGTCTGTGATCCTAAGTGATCTAAGTGTTCTTTTAGGGCCGTGACTATTTATTGACAAACATTTATTTAACTTCCAATGTATGTGTGGAACCTGAAGCATCAGGTAATGAGGATACAAAGTTCCTACCTCAAAGAAAATACATTTAATGCATGCAGTTTAGAAAAGTAAATTAAGTAGCCTAACTTAGGACGTGGGTTTTCCTATTAATAGTAGACATTCACTTAAATATAAGACTGTGGATCCTGATAAAATTGCCTATTCTTAAAAGCATGGTAAGGTTTTTGAAATATAAGATATTACTGTAGTGTTCTTTAAGTAAGATTTTAGATAAATATCCTATTAATCTGTCCTTTTTTTCTGTCTCCTAATGTAGAAGTTATATGAGCATTTCTTCTGAAGAACCAAAGCAGAAATTTAATAAGAATTTCTACAATTAGTGGAATTCCTTCCATAAAGGAGCATCCCCCCTCCTCCAGTTTTCTAAAGATTTCTTGACCATCATTTTGAAAAGACTTTATTAAAACCAGCTAAAGACAACAGACTGGACAGCTTTTCTAATAATTTCGCCAATAGAGAAAAAGAATTGTTCCTTGTTCTTCAGTACTTTAAAATGGCTTTTTCCAGTGTGCTCCTTCTTAGCAAATCGATATTTTTCTGCATTCTCTAAAAGATGAGAGCATTTGGCTGTAAAAGAAATGGGCTGACTCGGCATGATTTTTCACGTAGATATTTCAGTCTTTAAAAGCTAACAGGGAAAATTGGCACCAAACATTTACCTTTTGCAATATAATACTTGAAAAATAAGTACCTCTTTGCTCTACAAGTAGAGTAAATAGAAGAGGTGTTTAAGCCTGTTTGTTTCAGTAATATTGCAAAGAACTCTATTTGTAGAGGCAAATTATAGGCCGATCACCAGATTCTTGTAAATGCAACTTGTACATGGACAGTCTGCAAACCCAGCTGTCGCATTCTTGCATCTACTTTTCCAAAAGCATACTAAACAGTTTTTAAATATGAAAAAAAAAAAAACATTATTTTTTCAGAGCAAGAAAATAATTTACTGTCCTCTTAAATAATGTATTTATGAAGTTTTTCCAGAAAAAACTAATCGAATAAATTAGAATAATGTGACAATATTGCAGATTTGATTTATTAGGTTTCTCCTTTATGTTACTATGAGAGAATGTTGCTGATGATTCAGGGCTATTTCCGAAGTCTGTGTATTGCTGCTGTCCCCAGTGATGGTGGGACTTATCTTTGCCTTACCTGGTCACAAATTATGTGGGGGGAATAGAGATTTAATATTTCTTTAAATAAAAAAAAGAACTTGGTTTTGCTCGTTTAAGAGCAATGGAAAAAATGATGGAATGTTGACTGTGTTTGGCACACAGGACACTGCGGGAGACCGTCACGGATGTCCTCGATCTGCGTGGTGTCCGTCAGCTTTCGCTTTTCATTCTTCTTCGTGTTCACTGCTGAGCTTAGTTGTGCAAACTTGCACTTTCATTTACTTTCATTTTATCATTTCAGAGGCTACAAATAACTAAATATTGAAGGAGAGGGAACACGTGTTTTTATGTGGAATGTTTAAAAAGGTAAACTTCTACCACCATAGTGTATCAGTTTTATTTAAAAGAGATTGGTTAATCTAGATTAGGTGAGAGACTGCTCATTTATCGGACTATTTCCTTAAAACTCAAGCAGGTCATCTTTAGTAACAGCCGTAATTTGTTAAAACGTTAATTTGGGGGTTTTCCCTGTACCCAGCTGTCCATGTACACATAATCTTATTAAAAAATATGTTCAACAAAGTTGTTTTATTTGTTTAAATCGACCTATTATGAAACACCAAATGTATTTGACATAGTTTTAGTTTTAGGTTTCTCATATGTCATAATCTCACTCAGGTTGATGCTTGAGTTTTCTAATTACCCTTCATTTGACCTCAATGACATTTTCCCAGCTTCCTCTGGGAAGGCATCTAGAATAGATGTATTTAAAATTAGAGCAATAGTTCTATTTTGGCTAGATTTTCCATTTTTATATTTTTTTAACTTGAACAATCATTAGCAATCAGGCTTCTATGTAATCAAGATTTAATTAGGATGTTATAAAATTATTAACTCTATTTTAAGAACAACAGTGCCAAAAGATGACCTTGATCTTTACAATGGCTAGATTGCTTTCTGTCCAGCCCTTGAAGGTCAGTAAAAAGGTATTAAAAGGTCTTCAGTTGGCATTACCTTAAGGGCAGTGCTCAAGGATCAAGTACGACCCTCACCATGGAATGAGGATGGATGGACTTCTGGTTTCCTTTCCACCCCATTGCAGATTAGGCCAATTTAATCATCAATCACAGATTCATTTGGTAGATAGTCACCAGCTCTACTGGGAGGTAAGGCTATATATCTCATGCATAACCTCACTCCCTGGTCATGTATTACAATAAAAGCAAATCTAAAACAGTTCTCTCAAATGAACAAATATTTATTAGCAAAGAGGGCCTTGAAAAGCTTGGAGAAGATTCTTCTCATAATCCCACATACACCTTGACTGAAGGAGTCACAGTAAAGCAGAAGCAGTGATATTGTGAAGGCAGGATTAAGTAACCTGATTGCATCAGCAGCAGTCTTAAATGTGTGGGGTTCAGGAGAAAGTGACACAGGGGCAAAGGGAGTTCTCGATCAAAAGACATGATCTTGTGAGGTCTGCCACATTCTTATACCTCAGTTCAAGCATTTTGCCTCTAAAAAGCTTTCCAAACAACCCCTGAACCGTTCAAGCTCCTTTTACTAATGAAAAATTACTAACATCCCTTCAGCAGATTAACACTGCTGTCGATTCAGGTGACAAGATTTAAAGCAACCAGCTAGCCACCAGATTGAGGGCCTTCAAATGCCATCTGACCTTCCAGAGTAAGATTAAAGTTCAATTACACATACACACAAAGCTTATATCAAAGCATTATAAAGTAAACTGTATGTTAAAATAAATGTAACAGGCACCAATAATCGAATAATTTCTGTCAGTTAAAAAACAAAAGAATGCATTCAACTATTGGGCATTTATTTTGTGCATAGAACAGAAAAAGGTGTGGCAAAGTAACTATTGGATCAGGTTACAAAAAGCAATTGCTTAAAAATTATCTTAGTGCCAACAAACATCATGACCGCCCCCTACTCCTGCCCCATGCTGTTTTTACTCAGCAAACACCTAAGCCCTCAGAAATGCTGTCATGTCCTTACATCCCTCAGCACATCATTGGTTTGGGAGAAGAGCTCTAAAGGCCAGAAAGTGGAAGAGAAAAGGACAGAAAGGGCCAATTTTAAATCTTACCAAAAAAAGGTTTGTTAGTAACTATTTCCTTAGTGACTGTTACTTGTGTTTTTATGTTGGTAAATTTTATTACAATTTTAAAGGTTAAAAGTAATTTTAGTAATTAGCACCAAGATTGGTAAAGTTCAAAAGCAAAAAATTAAATTACCATTTAAAAATGTACATTAATAATAGGACTGATGCCACTTTTGAATTATTAGCTAATTCCTTGCAGAAAACTAAAGGGAGAGGATTAGAACGAGGCTAAGACTGGAAGCACTAGCATAGTTAAGAGCCGGCGTCTGGTGTTAGACTTAGGTTTGAATACCAGGTCTGCCAGTGTGAGCCATTTGAGGCTTGGTAAGGTAACCCGTGTTCTTCTCCAGGTCCGATTACTTCATCTGTACCTGGGAGAATAATGCCCATCTCATTGGTCTGTCATCGTAGTTATCAAGGTTGAATTAAAAGAGTAAATGTAAGTTTCTAACATGTAGCAATTGTTCAATAAATGTTTTTTAAAAAAATTTTTTGTCTTTAGTTTGAGATAGCTCTGATAGACACAGGGCCTCTGCCAAGGCCAGCAGGACATTACTCCAGAGGTGGGAACTTAACTGCTTTTTTTTCAGTAATGGCCTTGAATTCTACTTAAAAAAAAAAAAAAGAAGAAGAAGAAGAAGGCAAATTACCCGTTCTAGGTATTATACCAAGCAAGCTAAACAGATGTGAACTCATATCTCTGGAACAGTATTCCAAGTTTGGAATTTCTAATCATTTTTGAGTGTTTACCATATTACTATTTGAATTTATAATCACTTCTTCCTCCACCCCTCCCAAAATGTCCTTTCCAAAAAGAATCATGATTATATTTTTATATATTTGGAGGCACTTCCTGACATCCTTTGACACAATTAGAATTATCTTGTTGGCTCCAAAGCCAGGGAAGATTAAATGTTTCTCCAGAAGTTACTGTTAGCGTTGGCCAACCCTCAGGAAGTGCTTCAGAAAGGCTGGAACGGCAAGAAGTTTCTAAAGAAGTTGCTGAGGGGAGAGTTAAGCAAATCGTGTTCAGAATGTATCTAACAATTCCTTTCCTTTCTAAATCGAGACATCTTACCCAAAGATGTCAGAGAAAGGGAGAGATGAGGAAGGCGAGAGTTTGGAGGCCCTTGTTGGATTTGGGGGTCAGGAAGGGCATCCCTTGGTCTGTTCTGTTGCTCATTCTGGAGTCATCCTACCCCTTCAGACTGGCCAAAAGGAATTTGCCTCCACTCTGAGCTGCCTCTGGCTAGAATGTCAGTGTTCCAGACTTTTGGATGTTTCAATTTAATCGGGGAAGAGTTAGAAAAGGTAAGTGGGGAACCAACATTAATTAATGACTGACATCATTTGCCAAGGTAAGAACAGTAAAAATAAATTACCCTCAAGGCCACCCTCAGTGGCCATCCCTCAGGCCATACATCTATGATTGACACATCTGAGAAAACTCTGAGTAGGATACAGTACATACCTTTTCCTCACTGGATTCAGCCCTGTCACTTCCCGTGGCAGCTGGCTTGTAACATCCCATTTTGGTTACCTTTCTCCTTGCCTCTTCCATTCTCTTAAAGGAGTTCCCTTCACCATCCAGATCACCTACTAGTCCTCAAATCCTTGCTGCTTCCAGGGAAACCAGAACTCAGGTTATTATAGTAAGGTCTATTAGCATAATTTTATAAAACAAGTAACATTTTATCCCCTTAAAAGTAAGAACACAGCTCTTGTTCTTGAATAAATGAATAAATTTAACTGGAAAATTCACTCTAGTGTCCTCATTCTCATTTTGTCACAAATATGCACCAGTCAGTGAAAAATTTTTCAGCATAATCCAGGGCTTACCAGATGTAAATGAACAATAGTGAACGTCCTTTGATCTCTGGGTGGATGCGGGCCCGTAATCATCTGTGATCACCCAAGTATTTCCATCATTATCTTTACTCTTTATGTTCAAGCCAATGTTTTCCAGCTGATGAATTCTGTTTTCTCAGCTGTGTACTTATGTCCCAGATCGTTTTGATGAGATTGTTACGTTTTTAAAAAACCCTCCTCTTCACAGTCCTTGAAGTCTCTCATGGTGTGACCACCGCCCACCCCCATGGCACTGTGCTGCTGCTGCCTGGTTCAGGGACAGCTGGAGTATTGAATTTGTAGCATTTTATGAAAGAAGGAATCTCAAAAAGAAAAAAAAATCTAATGTACAACCTTTCCAACAACATGCTAAATAGAAAATTATTGAGAACTTTTAAAAAATAAATTGCTACTGCTACTTACAGAACTTGCTAGTCAGGGAGGGATGTATTTTCAGAAATTTTTATAGGACTAAGTAGAAATGATATAGAAATATGAATAGTTAATGAAATAAGTGCTGTGTTTTATAAAGAAATATGAAATCAAAAACAAAGCCAGACAAGTTAAAGTGGTAAAGACAGATGTTGATCAGTAATACTACCACAATGAGGAGAAGAATTCAGGGTGAACTGCAAACTAATTTGTACAGAGGTGATTGGATGTTTTTAAAGGGAGAATGAGGGGACAGGGGGCAGGGCTCAAGTGCCAGAAGTGAAAAATTACAAAAAGCTGGAAGGGTACGTGTCCGTGTGAACCCCATTGGGGTTCGTTAACTGGCTCATTGAAGTTAGGCTCCTATCCTCCCACAGAGGCTGTGAAACAGGGGCCCTATCTTCAGGCGTTGGCTGGAACAAACATTGTCTCACCCTTGCTTTTGCTTATACTATTTCTTCTGCATAAAGTGACCTGAAGGAATGTCCTTAAAATAACTTGGAGTTCGATCGTAACCTCGGTTTCCTTATTTGTTAGCATGGTGATAATACTCTCTACCTCATAAGAATGTTTGGAGGATTAAATGAGATCTGGAACATAAATATCTTAGCACCATGCTTAACCCACAGTAAATATTCAGTGTTTATGAGCTTAATAAAAATACTCATCCTTCAATATTCAGCTGTGTTCCTTCCTTCAAGAAGCATGCATCAGAGTTCCATTCTAGATTTGATACCCTTCCTTCTTCCCCTTGCTAGTTCCCCGAGTACATTTTTTCATCAATGTGGTCACCTCAGTTTATTACATCCATATTCATGATCCCCTCTCTCACTAGACTAAATCCTTGAGAAGAAAGACTATTTTGTTCATGTTTGTACCATGTTCCCAAATGTCCAGCATGGTACCTGGTGCACATTAGGGGCTTGGTAATTGTTTTAATGAATTGAATGAATAGATGAATAAAATTCTCACCTTAACTTTTTGGTAGTTTTTGAATTATTCATTAGCCCTTTATTCTTGAATATCTTTTCTGTATTAGATTTTGTATTAACCAGAGTTCAGTTGCAGAAAACAGAAAACCACCACAGAATTTTCAGCAGAAGGGAATTTAAATGCTTTTAAAATTGTTGGAAGGACTGGAGAAGCACACTCCAGACTGAGCTTTCAGGAATGATACCCAGATCATGGCAGACATGACCCACTAGGAGAGTTACTACCTCTCCCACATCAGGAAAATGAGAAATCAGGAAGGTGCCACTGGAACCACTGACTTCAGCAACATATTGGCTTAGCTCAGACCCAGAGATCAGGAAGCCACCACAACTGAATCTTCTGCTACAACCACACAAGCAAAACATGGATTTCCAGACGTTTACTTGATGTCCCTCATGAAGCTAGTGCCTGGTCGCTGGACACTGTGGCAAAAAAAAAAAGGAAGGAGAGGGGAAGGAAAGAGGAAAAAAGGAGGAAGAAGGAAAGAAAAAATTCAACAATTCCATGACCTTACTTGCCAGCAGAGCAACAGAAGCAGCCAGAAGTGCTATCTACATTTTTCAAGTCTCAACTCAAATTGCACCTGATTCTCAGAACCTAAATCCCATCAGACTCTCTAGCTGCAAGGAAGTCTGGGAGATGTAGTTTTCAGCCTTCCAGCCTCTACAAAAAAGATTCTAGACTCAGGATGGATTGGATGTTGAGCACATCAGTGCACAGTATCCTCCACAGCTCCTGTGGCCCTGCTGCTGTCCTGATCCTCTCCAGCCCCAGCACTTTGTCCTCTTCACTGAGTCTTCTTCTAGCACTCCGCCTCACCTAATATAATTTTGCCCTTAAGCATTTTCTCTTTCTCCAAAAAATGCCTCACATAGTAACCTTACCTACCTTCATTTCCTACTCCAGTACAGATAAATCATAAATCTGAAGTTCCAGCCCTGACATCCCACTTAAGGTTGTGCTATTGGTCAATCTGCCTGTCAGATGGAAGACATGTGTGTCCTGTCAAAACTTCACACTCAGCCTGTCTAAAATTAACCTTATCCTTTCCTCCCCTAAATCAACTCTACATTCTGACATTTCTGTCCTTTATCCCCCTACCATTCCAGTAATTCGAGCTTAAAACATCACTTTTTTTTCTTTTTTCACATTCAGTCTCCAATTTCACTGTTAGAAAATGTCCTCTGAACTTTTTTCTTCTGCTGCCCCTTGCATTTTCACACCACTGCTGAATCACCTTTTGCCTATGAAAATTGAAGCCGCAGTTATTTGTCACTTTGAAGATTCACTCGGTTTGGATGTCACACAGGCCAATGTGAGAGGAAAGCATCAGAGTAGTACCTTGCCTCTGAGCTTTTGTCTGCCTACTCCTTGAGTTTGCCTGTTGTGGGATTATATATGACTAATCCCTACTTAGATCCTCAAGACGTGAGACAGATCCACCCCCATGTCCACAGCGCTGCCAGGAAGTTGTTCTAATTACGGTTTTCCTGTTTTCTACTTTTGCTACCTGTATTCCTCTATTATATCAATGGGAAAATATAAAAAACATGGGCATAAGCATCTGGGTGCCTGAACAATGGTGCCTGGGTGCCAAATATGAATGTTGGTTTATGTCCACTTTTTCTAGCTGAATGCTGCCCACTTCTTTTAAAATAAGTTACCTCCAAATAAATCTACCTGTGTGTTTCTACTTTCATCATTCTCATTTATATTCTTATCATATTCTTATATAATGCATGGACCAACCATGCTCAAAACCTTTTGTTTCCCTGTAGCTGTCAGCTGATAAACGGTGATCCATCAACTAATTTTAACTCAAGGTAGAATATTACTCCAGATCAGAAAAAGATAAAGATAACTTAACGGCTAACACAATCTTCCTTTAACTTTCAACAGAAACCAAAAAAGGGCTTGTAAAACTTTTGAATTGTGATGTTTTTATGAGCTAAGTAAAGTTCCTTTGTCTTATATGGAGACATGAATAATAAAAATGTTAAGATCTGTTTTATCTGTCTGCTTCCAGGACCCAAGTTCACAGCCACTGCTCCATTTATGATGTGACCTCCGAAATGAGTTCATTGAAATTCATGTGCTCTGTGTGCAAAGAGAATTGTGGCTTTAGTTTAATAGTAAACTCTCAAGAAGAAAAAAAAAAAGGAGGCCGAATGATGTTTTGATTAAACACAAGGACTGACAAATAACTAAATATATTTGCAGCCAACTAGAGTGAGGTTTTTTTGTTCTCAGGCAGAATAGTTATAAATATGGAAAGAGGAAAGGCTAGAATAAACCCAGTAGTGTTGAATTAGATTTGAAGGTATTGACGTGAATGCACTATTTCGAATAGATAGATATTTCTGAATGTATACATATACATATGCATGCATTTATTTCTTAGCTCTGTCTACAGAGAGGGCCCAAAATGCATAACCTGAATTGAATGTTGATTTAACATCAGGCAATCCAAAAATAAAGAACATTTTACAAAGTAACAGGCCTGTACTCTTCAAAAATGTTAAGGCCATGAAAGATAAGGCAAGACAGAAACATCTCCAGATTAAAGCAGACTAGAAAGATAACATAAGAATTGAGCAACATATAGTCTGGGACTGGCTCCTTTGTCTATAAAAATGCAACATTGGAACAACAGGCAAAACGAATGGGAAGTGAGTATCCTGAATTAACTGGAGGTAATGTATCAATGCTAGTTTCCCTAATTCTACTTTCATTAGGTGAAAGAGTAAGCACTCTTGTTAGGAACTAAACACTGAAGTATTAAAGGGGAATGGGGTACATGCCTATAATCCTCACATAGCTTAGAGTGAAATGTATATAGTATACATAAAATAGATAAATAAGTTGTGGGGAGCCACAGAGAGAGAGAGAGAACCAATGATGAGGTAAATGTAAAAAGTTAACAGCTGGGAATCTGCATGAAGAGTAGGTGGGAGTTGTTTCTGTTGTTCCTGTAATTTTTCTAGAATATAAAATTATTCCAAAATGAAAGTTAAAAAATATATGTACACAAGTTTGGAATACTCTGTTGCTTCTGACTGCCATGGCACATAAAATATGACATTTATGACCTAGTTTAAGGATTTCTGTAACAGCCGTGCTATACACCAGCTCTGCAAACCTCTGAGCAAGTCAACCCGTCACAATGGCTCCGGTCTATTGAAGTCTTCCTCTGTGTGGAGACAGTGCCAAACCACTTCGTATCTGTTACACCATCCTCCCAACAAAGTCGTGAAGCCCCTTGCCCAGGGCCATACAGCTATAAAGGGCAAGGACAGGCTGTGAATTCAGGCCTGCCTCATGCACTGTCCACTCTGCTACCTGAATCTGTGAAAAGACACAATTGCATTAGATTACTGCTAAACCTCTTCTTGGCACTAAGTCCTGTTAGACACATTTCCAGGTTTCTTTTAAAGATTATCATTCATTTGGTATGGTGGTGAGGATGCCCCAGGTGACTCTTACCTCCCAAACCCCTTTGTTAATTCTTCACAAATAATTATTTCTTTGTTTAAAAGGTATAAAAGCTGTCTCATTTAGTCTTCTTTGAGTCTCGTATTTCTATTAGCTCCTATATGATGTACAAAGTCAAATTTGTTTTTCTCTTGTTCATCGGTCTTATGTCAATTTCATCGGCCAGCCAAAGAACCTAGAAGGAAAGAAGGGGGAAATTCCCCCTCTCCTCTGGCTTATTTTCTCTTGACCTGCGTGTAGGTGGCCAGCATCACCCTCTCAGCTGTGTTTTGCTGTACAGCAGACCTACTAGAGCTAACACATCTGAGCTGCTCTCTTGTGAGAGAACTAGGTTGTATCCATGTTTCATGTGCAGTGACCACGCAAAATGGTTCACCAGGGACAGTCTCCATTTATGCCTGCTGTCCAGGGATAAGTGCTGAAAGCACCCTTTTTTACTCTTCGAAAGGTCTCTTTTGGGGCACAGATTTTATCCTCAGGCTGCTGGAGCCCTCCTTCCTGGTTCCGGCTGTCACACTCTCCTGCAAGCTGCCTGACTCCTATGCACCGGCCCGCTGCAAGTTTGTTGCCATCTCTAGTCAGCAGATCTCTGACCAGATCACATCATACTTTGTCCCCAAGACTTAAAAGAACCACCGGCCTGTGCGAGTCATATGTGGTTTCTCTAAACATCAGTATAGGTCTGCCTGAAAACTGGAGCTTCATGCATTCTCTCTTAAAAATCACATATATGTAGTATTGCTCTTAACATCAAATTTGCAAACCAACTCTTTCCTTGTCAGAGACACCCAAAGGGTGTGTTTATTTATATAAACCTCTAAGTACCTTGTGAGGATGGCTTCTTTCCTTATCATGATCATTTGACTCTGTGGTATAATTCTCTGCAATCTTGCAGCTCAGCCTGGGTTCACAGCCTGCATCCTGGTCTTCTGTAGATAAAGACATCATCACTCACGCTCCAGCTGGAAGTGACAAGGGTTGCCATGACAAAACAAATAGGCTTTGCTCACAGAGGCTTTGTATGTGGGTGTATGTATCTTCTGTGTCTCTGGCTTTCAGGGCTGATGAAATCAGCTTGTCTGACAGCCTGGAATAACAGTAAACTAGAGAAGCCATAGGCAACATAAGATATTTTAAAACATATATCAAGGCAATAAAGCCTGAAAATAAAGTCAGTATTTAGGCTTCTTAGGTCTGAAGAGATGTTAAATTATAAAGTGTTTCCTTCCTGTTCTAGCTACAGGCTCTAATGTGACAAGAACCATTTAAGCGAGTAGAGGGTCAACAATAGTATGAATAATTGCGGCAATTCGTTAAGGCCCTGATTTGTATGAGACTCAGGGATTTTTGTGTGTCATTTTGAATCCCCCCAGCAGCAGCCTGTGGAGGTAAGTATCATTATTCCTATTTTAGAGATGAAGGAACCTGAGGTTAGTGCCAGAGCTGGGATTTGAACCCAGGTTATGTTGGCTACAAAGCCTGCGTTCTATCTACCAAACACGGCCCAAGGAAAGGTCCACAAATTCTACAGCTAGTGCTCACTATTTGTGCTTGACGGCTTAGGGATGGGTTAGAAAGTGAATGAAAAAATGGATTTGGGAACTAAGGCACTTGTGAGATGTGCCCTCCTGTACTCACCACAACCCTGAGATAAATTGATAAATAAAGCCAGCACATAAAATTAACAGCTATGGCCTATAAATATTAACTTTATTCCCCATTTTGTTCTCTCCATGCTATTCCCATGGACACATCCCTCCTTAATTTATCTGGAATTCGACTCGCCCAGGCGATATGATTGTAAGAGCTTTGAGAGAGGCCCAGTGGAGACACTGTGCAAAGCCTTAAAACCTCTGAGAAGATTCATTCCTTTTCCCTTCTCTCTCTTTCTTCCTTCTCCATTTTAATTAGAAACTGATGATGAGATGGGTTTTGTAATGAGCTATACACTCAATAAAATACTTTTCCATGTGCAAACATTCCCAGGGAGAAAAAGAAACCTCTGTGGTGACCAGCTATTTGTGGGTCAGAGCAGCAACCACTGCTTTCAGTAAAGCGTTTCCCTCCGGGCAAGGAACACCCCTGGATCTGGTAGACAGATATCACTGATACCCGAGGGATCTAATTAGACATTCCTCACCCATTCTGGGCACTTGCTTGATTAAAACATTTATGCTGCCATTTTAACATTGAGCTATGTTCCTTTCCTTGCAAACAACAGGGATTCTTGAAAACAGAAATCACCTTCAGATAAAATGTTGTTATCAAATGGTCCACCAAATAATGGCTCATTTGTTTTATCTCAAATGGGGTTTCTAATCTGACCATTCTGGCACTTTCTTCCTCATTTTCAAGGAAGAAACAACTTAGGTTCAAAAATAAACTTGGCTGTCCCTCAAAAGGTGAATACTAAGTACATGAAAACAGCCTGATAGAAAAATTATGGCTTTGAACATTAATATTCAGAGGCAAAACCTAATGATAATGATAAATAAAAGTAAGATTGAATTATCACAGAAAAAAAAAGAAAATGAAAAAGAAACTAAGGAGAATTAATTTCTTCATTCTTCTTTTTGGTTACCCTTTGTTTTTGTCTTTGTCCTTCTAAGCCTACAAAGAAGATTTTCATGAATGTTTAACTGAGGTTCCTATCCTTCTTTGCCTTGCCAACAGGATAAATTACTTTAAAATCAGAAAGAGAGTGGAAATCAAAGCTCAGTCCTCACCTCATATATAAAGATCTCATTAAATAGGAATGTAAAAATAATCGCAGCCTCTCTATAATGAATGCTGTGTCTTGAGCTGTTTGTTTGTTTGTTCTCATTGTTCTCATTGAATTCTCACAATATTCTTACAAGATAGGCTATTGTAGAGTCATTTATCATTTTGCAGATGAATAAACAGGCTCAGAAGTAAATTAAGGAACTTATTAAGTCTCACATTTGGTAAAAGCCAGAGGCATGATTAGAACCTAGCTATGTCTCATTCTAAACCTTATTCTTTTCCTATTATCCCAAATACTGTCACTCAACTGTCCTACTTAGGCATTGAAAGTATAAGAAACATGATTAACAAGTAAAAATATTTCTTCTAGACACTAAAACCAGGTATATTTAAAGAGAATAGATGTAGAAGATTTTCTTCTAATATAAAAAAGTACCTGGCATAAAATAGGAGTGAAGCAAAATTTAGCTCCTCTTCCATCAGGAATAATAACTTGTGCTAGAAAGGTCCACCGACATAATGATATTTTAACACTGCAGCTCATAGGCTTGAAAGTCTCCTCGCTAAAGGCTGACAGAGCAATTCTGGAAAATATTGGCACACACTGTTCACTGCTCTGCTTTCCCCCTCTATCAGATACCTCCCTTTCTGTCCCTCTCTCCAAGCCCTAATCCTATTCAAAGCCACAGAAAATGGGATTAAAAGAAACACAGCCAGGAAAGAAATCCTTTCTAACCTTCATTTTAACACTGGGCATTTTCTGAACACAGCATATAATTGTTATTAAGTACTATATGCCCTTGTCATGGCTCCTTCTACACTGAGATTTATTCTCTCAGGAAATGTATAACAAAAGGTAGAATGAGAAAGAAAGAATATAAATGGGCTAAATGCGTTATTCAAGCTTTCAGCCAAATGAAAAACAACCAAGCCTGCACAATTATGTCAGGTAATACTGGCCGTTTCAAATCACATGCTATGTAAATGTGTGTATTTTTCAAAGACCAGCTCTGCACTATTCAGAGGACCCATAAGACTTTTAAATAAACACAATTTTGTTCTAGTCATTAATAGGACCCCAGAGTCCCAAAAGCCAGTCCAATATGGCCTTTAATATTTCTCAGCAGCTCTGTGAGGTGGATTGTCACTTGAAATATGTGTTGCTTTCTGAAGGTTATTTCAAGTAAAGAATCTGGGTCCTTCTTTTATTCCTACAACCGTATAATCATCATCTTTTCTTTTCTTTTCTTTTCTTTTCTTTTCTTTTCTTTTCTTTTCTTTTCTCTCCTCCTCTTCTTCCTTCTCTTTCTCATTTTTCCTTTTCTATCTGAAATTTAATTAACTCCTTTATGCCATGTAGTAGTTAATATTTATTGATTGTAATTAGTGGCATTGTACCATTTACCTACTGATTATCCCTCCACTTTTATATCTTCTCACAAATGAGCGTCTTGTTAAGACTTTCTGTAGGCTAACCAAAAACAATATCTTTAATTAAGGTAAATGTTAAATCCCGTTTCAAAGAGAAAAAGTCCACTTTATGACATTTAGCACAACTCGAGAAATTTTCAGAATTCACTGCAAAGGTGATTTTTAAAAAGCCACAAAGAAAGTGAGCCTCATTACAGAGTGATTAATATACAACACGTTTCACCTCAAAATGTATTGCTCACAGAAGATTTAAACCTAAGGCTTACAAATTTTAAATGGTTTCTTCTATGCTGTTCAGTGAATGATTTTAGGACCTGAAAATCCTCTTGTTTTTAATTTCCACTAGCAGACATCACTCCATCTAGGACCAGTCACTCAGAACCAAATGGGACCAAAACTGCTCAGCAGTGTTACCTCAGAGCCTCTCTCTATCCTTCATGCTACAAATCTAAAGGATCACCAAATGTAGAAGCAAACTGGTCAAGATGAGCATCCTGTAGGATGTTGGGACAATAGGGCTGAGGCTATCATGTTGTGGTTAAGAGTGCAAGACCTTATTCTCTCAGCCCTCTGCCCCTCCTCCCTGAAAGTCACCAGATTGTCCTCTGTATCCGTGAGTCTATTTTCATTTAGTTTGTTCCTTTGGTTCCTCGGATTCCACATATTAATGAAATCATATGATATTTATCTTTCTCTGTCTGACTTATTTCATGCAATATAATAACCTCTTGGTCTATCCATGTGGGTGTAATATAATAACCTCTTGGTCTATCCATGTGGGTGTAAATGGCAGGATTTAATTTTTCACAGCTGAGTAATAGTCCTTTGTGTATATGAACCGTAACCTTTTTATCTAAGCATCTGTTGATGGACATTTAAGTGGTGAAGGGTTGAAGAAGTACAAATTAGTACTTAAAAAATAGTCAGGGGGATGATTAGTACAGCATAGAGAATATAGTCAACAGTATTATAATGGCTGTGTGTAGAGCCAGATGGGTGATAGAGTAATCAAGGGGATCATTTCATAAACTATATAAATGTCTAACCAATGTGCTGCGTAGCTGAAACTAATAAAAAAATAAAATAAAAAAATAAAAAATAGAAGAGTATACAATCTGGAATTCTGACACTTGTTTGAATTCTGACTGTGCCATTTATAAGCTGTCAGCTAACTTCTCTGTTCCTGTATTCCCATTTGTAAAATGGATATAATAATAATACTTACCTCCTAGGGCAAATAATAACTAAATGAAATAAGATGCATTAAGCATTTACAATGGTGTTTGACATAAATATTAGCTATGATTATTATTATTATTATTGCTACTACTATTACTATTATTTTGATAACAGAAGGAAGACTGAACTGGAAAAAAAGTGTTTAAATTTGTAGGAGTATTTTGCAAAGATCATTAGCTTGGACAAAGTGCACTTACCTGACTGTCTTGCCTAGAATTTTAAAATAATATATAGATTAACCTTTTGTCTTGTGACATGCATGCAGAAACACAGGTAAAATAAATTAGAGTTTAAGGAATTATTTTAAATTTAACACCCATGTAAATATCTTCCAGGTCAGAGAGAACATCACCAGAATCCCAGAAAGCCTCTGCAAGCCCTTTCCAAAACACAAAGTCTCCTTCCTCAAAAATAATCACTGTTCTCCCTTGAATACAGTCACTTTTTTGCTCTCTTTATGTTTTTAACTTAAGCATACCTAAACACTTTACTGTTGGTTTACTGTCTTTTTAAAGCAAATATAAGTAGAATTGTACAATGTGTATTCTTTTGTTCAATATTAAAATTTTAAGATTCTACATTTTATTTATTTTTCTATTCTACTGTATGAATATGCCACAAAGTATATATTGTTCATTCTTGATGAACATTTGTGGTATTTCCAGTTAGGACTATTATAAGTATTGCTGCTATACACTCCCTTGAATACATGTCTTGGAGTATACTCACACACATTTTATATACCCGGAGTGGAATTGATGACAGGAATGCAAACGTTCAAATTTAGTTGACAATGTCAATGGGTTTTCTAAGATAAATACATGAAAATGATGAGGGCTCCTGTTGCTCCATATTCCCACTTTTTAGTTTTAGCCATTCCAGAGGGTAAAGAGTGATGTCTCATTGCCTTTCCTGAATTACTGGTGTTGTTGAGCACCTTTTAAATTTTATTGGCCATTTGGATATGCAAGTCTCTTGCCCATTTTTCTTTTGTCTTTTGTCTTTTTCTTATTGATTGGTAGGGGTTCTTAACATAGTCTGCATGCCTTTTTTTTTATTGTTTATGGGTATTGCAAATGTCTTCTCCCATTTTTAGGCTTATATTTTCACCCTCTTAATGATGTTTATTCATGAACAAAAGTTCTTAACTTTAATATAGTCCATTATCAATCTATTCCTTTATGTCATTCCTTTGTGCTTCCTATTTTAAAAACATTTCCAATCCTGAAGCCATGAAGAAACTTATATAGTCTTTAAAATCTTTATTGTTTAATTTTCTTCAAGTAGATCTTTGTTTTACTTAGCTCAGGCTGCCATTACAAAACACCTACACTGGATGGCTTAAACAACAGATATGTGTTTCTCACAACATTATTAACATGAGAAAGAATGTGCCTTTTGACTTAATCTTTAGTTTAAAATGAAATGGACTTTTGATCACAAATTATTTGTTCCAAATGAGACAAGCTCTATGAGCAGGAAGAGACTCTAAGTAGCAAGTTATATATATATATATATATATATAATGACATTGAAATAAATGTGGGATTTTTTAAGTCTTCAAGTTATAAGATTTAGAAATAGTAGGATTTGGGTTGTTTTTATCCCAATATTAATTTTTAATATTAAGACTAGTGATAAAAAGAATTACTACGAAGCAAAAAAATATCTAACAGCCCTGTTATGTCTCCAAATTTCCAGAAGGTGGAGGCAACGAGCCACTAAGATTTCAACCTAACAGGTTTCCAGCCTTCCAATGTCTATTACCATTTGAATTGTGCAGAGAAGTTGGCCTACCTATTTTATCCTCATTCTTTTGTTTAACTTGTAGCACTCCCAGGAAGAAGTAATCCTCCCTAAAGCAGCATTATGTAAGGAGTGTTGCTTCTCTGGTTTGATCTTACTGAGCTACAATATTCAGGGTGCACTCAATACATGTAAATATAAAAATACCTTGAAGGGCTCTTTACCTTTGGACTAATAATAGTTGGATTCAATTGAAATGACTGAACTCACACCCAGTAATGAGTGAGTAGATGTAAATGTATTGCTACATACTGTCCTAGTCTGTTTGGACTGCAATAATAACAAGAGAGCATAGATAGAGAAAAAAAAAAAAAAAGTCCTGGAAATTCCCGTTCAGTCCTGTGAAATAATCGAGTGTTCTCAGATATGTGAGTCAACAAATTACCCTGCTATTAAGCTATTTTAAGATGTTTTCTGTTATATTCAATAAAAGATATCCTGATAAATAGTCTACATACAACCTTTGTATGGTGCCTAGGACTTTACATTCTTAAGAATTACTTTATAATTTAGATTAGAAAGAATAGGACTGCTTATAAAATTTTATTTGTAAAATACTCTTATAATTTAGCTTGAAAAATCTTGATAGAAAGTATTTGTTTTTTGGGAGAATCAATCATTCGTATAGTAAATATAGTTGTTTTTTTTTTTTAATTTTTGATATAAGTTCTAAGTTACATAAAGTTGAAAGAGTTGTACAAAGGACTTTTGTATGTCCATCTCACAGATTCAACAATTCTTGTTGCATTTAGTTATCATTTTCTTTCTCCCTACCCTTGTGCTCACCACTTACGGCTATTGAGCATTTAAAATATGACCAGTGTGACTGAGAAACTGAATTTTTAATTTAATTCAAATATAAATTTTAAAAGTGATAACAATCAATTATTGGAGAAAAATTAAGTATGCTTGGAACAGCTTAATTATTTTGTTCTACTTGTTTAGGATGTAATTTTATAACATCTCTAAATACAGACCAAGTAGTTCTGGTAAAAATTTAGTCTCCAAATTTAAATGTGCTGTAAGTGTAAAATATACACTGGACTTCAAAAACTTAGTGTATAAAAAAGAATATAAAATATTTTAAAATATTGTTTACATGCTGAAATTAAACTATTTTGAATACATTGGGTTGACTAAAAATATTATTTAAATGAATTTTACCTGCTTGTTTTTACCAGTGTATTTAAAATTATATGTTTGCCTTGCATTGTATTTCTATTGGACAATGCTGTTCTGTCCATTTGAGAGTGAGCTACAGATACCCTACTCTCTTATTCTTAAATCTTTTTAGTGTGCATTTCTAAGCAAAAGGACATTGTCTTATATAACCAATATGATATAGGTTTTCTTTTTGCACTATAGATCTTGATGTAGAAAAGATGAATGAATCTGCCATTTTATAATGACTTTCAGCCAGAATTTGACTAGAGGCAAAAATGGCCTTTGCAGAATCTCTATTATACTAAATTTTAGCAAAGTGTAAAGTATTTTCACAGATTCAGTGGAGAGCCGTAGGCTTATTGCAAAAACAAAGTGTAGAAATAATTCTCCTGGATCTGAAATCCTCTAGAAAGACAATGATCTGGAATTTTCCACATCAACATCTTTTCATGTCGCTTATAAAAATGGTCGTTGTAAAAGGAAGGCATTCTTAAAAATTATTTATCAAATATGTTGAATATCTAATACATAGTTTGAACTTGAAAAAGTATGTGAAAAACACATAGTAAGTATGAGGCCTACTTAACCTACCCTGCCGCCTCACATGGCCATAATAAAGGAAACGAATGACTACGATACAGTATTTTCAGAATATACCAACTTTTTAGAGCCTCTAGCATTTTCTAGCTAGGAAGAATTTAAGTTCTACAAATGTGGAGTGATGAAACAGACTTCATACTGACTGAAAAAGGTTGGCCTCGAAGTAAAAAGAAAGCAGACTATGTGCAAATATGTGTTTGTATGGGCACACATATATGAAGTGAGGCATATTGGTATGTGAAGTAGGCTGTTCCACAAGACTTGATTTCAAAGGTAGCAATGGGGAGACTTATAGGTCTATACCGTGGTTAGTTGGTGCATCAGGTCATAGCTTTTTAAAATTGTGATTGTCAGTAGCTGAGGGTGAGGAAAATGGGTGCGCCACCTGGAGGTGGATACCAAGATGAACATTTACTGTGAGCAGCAAGAAACCATCAATTGAAGGAAAAGGAGGTGCAAAACAGAAGGCAGAGCCATTATTAGAAAAAGACAGAACAGTAGAAAATAGCATTGTTTGAGAGTGTGAACATCAAATGTAGTTTTGAAGAGAAGCAAAGAGCAAAATAGGCAAGGACAAGTAGCCTATTGGGTAAAAATGTAGGGATCTGCGGGTGGGTAACAGCAGTATACATAAGTATACATGCTCACATTGACATGGGGGCCCTGGGAGTGGAGGGTCTGTGGTGACTTCCAAGACCCAAGAGTCAAAATTGAGTCTCAGGCAGGGTCAGCTTTTAAATAATTTAAGCTTTTGTGGACCATGCATTTTTTACTGCGATTACTCATCTTGCTGTTGTAGGATGTAAGTATATATGGATAATACATAAATGAGCTTGGCAGTGTTGCAATAAATAAAACTTTACAAAAACAAGCTGTAGACTAGATTTGGCCTATGGGCCACAATTTGCCCACCCCTGGTTTAAGGCAGCATCTAGCCTAAAATTACCCTTATGTGTGAATTCTAAGTAGTTTGTTACTCCTGTAAAATCATTCCTAAAGCCATATAATTAGAATGAACTAGGATTTGTGACTTTACATGGGTAGGCAAAATCCCTCAGTGCTTTGGGAGTTTCGGAAGTCTCTCTTTGTTCTTAAATGCTGCCCCCTGCCCCACCTCATACCTCTTACCCCTTCTTCATAATCCATCTCAAGCTCTCTGCTATCTGTTGTCCCCACACCTTCTTTCTGCTTATTCTGACTGGAGAATGTTCTAGAATAGATTTCTTCTTATGCCATTAACTCTAAACCTTAATGGATGCTGAGAGGGGCTTCCCTTTTTCTATGCTTCACTGGCTCAAAAGGGAAGAAGGGAGAGCTATGATCCCATGCGGATGTTGGGAAGAGGGGAATGGCAGGTGCTCAGACTTCAGTGCAATCTATCCACTCATGAGGGGTGTAACCAATCTTCCCATCCCATGGGGTGCAAAAAATATTCCCTACTCTCCTCGAGTTACCTAGGGGCACATAACACTACCTCTGCAAGTATTTTTCTTTTTACAGTGTCCAAATTCATCATATTTCTCCTATTAACATGACTTTTAATCTATCTGTAAAATAATAGCTCTACTCTATCATGTTAAAGAGCATTTGATTCTTTCCTGAGCTTACCAACTGGGAATGATTCTATTACAGTGTTTCTTAAACTTGAATATATATTACAATCACCTGGGTTTGTTAAAGAACGTCTTGCTGGGCCTCCTAGAGTTTTTGATTCAGTAGTTCTGTGATGGAGCCTGAGAATTTGCTTTTCAATAATTCCTCAGGTGAGGCTGTAGCTGCTGGTCTCAGAACCATTTGCTCTATTAGAATCACCTGGGATGAATGGCGGTACCCTTTTATCTTCTGATAGAAAGAGGAGGAAGGAGTATCTTAGTTCATGTCACTATATCAGTAATAAGTTCCATTCAAAATACTGTGCAACTGAATGCAACTCACCAGTGCGTTGACACCAGGCTTGAGAAACAGGCTTTAAACCCTTGACTGAAGGCTGTGGATTACCTATTACAGGGGCAAAATATTGTATCTGGGCAGATGCTGGGCTTAGTGTCTTTCTAAGAGTCAAGTCCTTTTTAAAAAGAACACTTGACAATTAATTGTTTCTTTAAATAGAACTCGGTTAATTACTCGTTCATTCTCTTATTTTTTTTCTGATATGCAATGACAAAGAGCGATGTTTCCATGAAATATAGATTTTAGAAGTTACTTGATGTGAAGTTGTGTTCAATGAGTCAATTCATTTCCTAGCACTTATTTGTCATAAATGTGAAAAACTTTATTTCTTCAGGCAAGGAAAAATTTAAATTTAATAATAAATATTTGAACGAAGAATGAATGATCAACATTGTGAAACTGAATTTAATTCTTGCGTAATCCTGTCAGCTAAATAGAGAGAATGGGCATGGTGCTGGAAACTCCAAGTTGCTGAGGGAGGGTCACAGAGTGACAAAGTGTTCAGAAGGAAGCGTGCAGTGGGGAGAGGTGCTGCTTTGCTGGGGAACTTCCAGTAGGGCCCCTGCTTAGGACTAAATGTGCAGCGTAGGAGTCAAATGGGAGTAAGATACAGCCTGCACTTTGTTTACCCGCTCATCAAGCCATGTACCTGGACATAGGGCTGCCCCAGTCGAAGGAATGAATAGATTTACCTAATCTTCTCAAAGACATCTGATGAGCTATTGGCAGCCCAGCTTTCCTGTGACCTGATTTTTCTCCAGGAGTTATCAGTCATCAACATCTTGTAAGCATTGCAGGGAATACAGGATAACTAATTTTTTCACATGACTCTACAGGTATGAGACCACATGGTAGACTTCCAGGAGGACTGGAATCTTTTTCGAAAGCTTTCTGTGGGTTAAAGGATCCTGGGAAGGTCTGATAAATGATCCCCATAGGAATCTTAGCCTATTTAATGACTGGGGCATGACATTCCAACTTAATTTCATCTTTTTAGCCCAAGGCATGTTGAAATAAAAAAACTAATTGTGACTTGTTTTGCTGTTTGAATGTTGCTTTTAGCACCCCGTGGTTATGCCACATAGCAGAGAACACTGTATAGATTTACTTGGCTGAGCTGTTTCCCCTATCATGAGCTCTCTGAAAACAGCAATCTTGTCTTATTTTTAGCAATCTCATTTTCCTCAGTACTTAATATAGTCTCTGTTACATAGTAGGCCCTCAGCAACTGTTTATTGAATAAATGAATACATAAACACCAACAATCCTATCCCATTCTACGTTCAGTTACTTCAGAAAAATTAATATTCTATGTTCGTAACCTCACAAAATTCATTCTTAAGGAAGATTAAAGAAGAATTTGATTTCTGATTTTCTCATCTAGATGCTGAACTCAAATTAGTTTTGCATATCTTCAGAGCTGCAGATGTCTTATTACTTGGAATAAAAATCACTTCACAGAAAATGTTTTATGTCATCACCATCTGCTTCTCTCATTTGACTCTTTGTGTTTATTTTCCAAATGAATTTTAAGATTCTATTCTAGCAGATATTATTTTCATTGTTTTTCTTAATATTTTGGGCATTCGTTCTGGCACTAGCCATTAAAATATATCCCTCCTTTATATGGAGCAATTGTTAGCAAATGACTAGTCCCAGCTGCCATTGTATTGAATCGTGGCCATGTAACCAGTTCATATCAATAAAATATGATCATAAATAATGTCTGCTTTTTCTAGGCGAAGCATATAAAAGAAAGGCATGCCTCCTCCATGTTATTTTCTCTTTTTGCCAGCCAGCAGTAGGCAACAATGAGGCCATATATATAGGGTTATTCTTTTTTTTTTTAGTCCGTTATTTTATTTATTTTTTATTTTAAAATTTTAATTGTTTATTGGGGTAACATTGGTTAATACAATTATATAATTTTCAGGTGTACATTATCATTTGATATCTGTATATTCTATTGTGTATTTACCACCCAAAGTCCAGTTTCCTTAAGCTACCATATATTTGATCCCCTTTACTCACTTTGCCCTCCCCCTTCCCCCTTATATTTGACCCCCTTAACCCTATCTACCTCCCCCCTCCTCCTCTACCCCACTAGTAACCACTAGTCTATATTCCATGTCCGTGAGTTTCTGTTTGTCCTGCTAATTTGTTGATTTTAGGTTTATATCCCACATATAAGTGATAGCATGCGATTTTCAACTTTTTCTGTCTGGTTGATTTCGCTTAGCATGATTATCTCAAGGTCCATGCATGTTGTCACAAATGGCAGTATTTCATCTCTTCTTATGGCTGAGTAATGGGTTAATCCTAATTGTATCATGGCTACTTTTGGCACGCTGAAGAAATCTTTGGATCGCCTCTCAGAATGTTTTTAAATGTATACAATAAAATGCTAGAATTATAAAGGAAACTGATTATATTAAATATAATTATTAAAGTATTTAGAAAATTATTGATATAATATGTGTGTATATTAATTATCTATTGCTATATAACAAATTACCCCCAAACTTAGCAGCTTTAAACATTATCACATGGTTTCTGTGGTTCAGGAGAAGCTTAGCTGAGCAGTTCTGGCTCAGAGCCTTTCACAAGGCTAAAATAGAGGTGACATCTTGGGATACGATCATCTGAAACCTTAATTGGAGAAAGATCCACTTCCAAGTTCAGATGGCTGTTGGCAGGTTTTTTAGTTCTTTATCACATTGACCTTTCCATAGAGTTGCCTAATGTCTTGGCAGCATTACTTTCCCCAGAGCAAGTGCTCCAAGAGAGTGCACAAATCTACCAAACCTTTATAATCTCATCTCACAAATGACATAAAATCACTTCTGCCATATTCTATTCATTGGAAGAGGATTACTCAAAAGTGTGTACACCAGGAAGCTCAGATCACTGGGGGCCATCCTAAAGGATGCCTACCACATTGTGCTCTTTTTGTTTTGTTTTGATTTTTAGTATTAAAATATAAGATCAAGAGGCAGGCCTAATAACTACTATAATTTTGAAAGAGTGCCGAGAATACATGATTCTTGGAAAGATCTACAACTATAGCTATGATAAAAATCTGTGATTTCTATTTGTTACAAAGTCACCAGTTACTGTTAATACTTGTATGATTTCTGCCTATATTCATAATTAGCATTAAATTATACAATTTGGTTCAAAGTTAACAGTGATGTAATTTTTTCTGTATGAATATACTGATAGGCCTGAATTCTATCCATGAGTTTTCTGGGGGTTGGTTGAATCCTATCCTTGGGTCCTATGAGATGGGGTATCCACAAGATAGCACAAGGCCCCGAATCACTACTTGAGGACATATTTACCAACCTAATAATACAATTACTTTAAACTGTTAACAGAGAAAAGCTTCTGTTGCACATGAGCCATTATACAGTTTAGAGTCTAATTTGTTATTGCAACCTAGCCTATACTACTTGGTACATTTGCCAGTTAATTACTGTTTAGTTACTACTTTCTTCATTTTGTCCTTCAATACACACTTTTTGAATAAAATTGCAACTTACCTTTATGTTAAATTCCATATATATGTACCGGTTACTGTAGAGCATCCATCTTATTCCACTAACAGCTAATTAACTGATCTTAATATGTATCAAAGACATATGGATACTAAATTATATTTTTACAGCAACTTTTATTTTTTTTTCCCTTCAATTTTTGTTTTTATGCACCAGATGGTTGTCAGCTGGATCCCTATGAATAAATTGTAAATGACCATTAATGATAAACGTTTGTATGGCTCTTGCTCTTGAAAGATGTTTAAAAATGTTAATGAATTTGTTTTCAAACAGGGAGCATCCCCTAGTCAGGGCAAAGGATCATCTCACGTGCCATTGCCAGAACTATCTCCTTGGAATGTGTGATAGAAAATGAACATGTCTAGGCCAAGCTACTGAATGTGTTTGTGTTGGCAGATATTAACCTAGTTACAGTACAAGGTTAAGCTGCTGCTGCTGCTGCTGCTGCTGCTGCTGCTGCTGCTGCTGCTGCTGCTGCTGCTGCTGCTGCTGCTGCTTCTCCTTCTCCTCCTTCTCCTTCTCCTTCTTTTTTTTGTTATGAACATAAAAAGAAATAATGGCACAAACACTAGAAAAACAGTCTGGTCCACGATTTGACAATCCTTTCTAAAACTGAATTTTAAAAAATAGTGGTGATAACTTTTAACCTAATTAGCCAGATCCCAAAATAACAAAATGAATTTTGAAAATAATTGTTTTGCAAAGAGTCAAGACATTTTTAGGCATATCTATCATGGTTGGTTGGAATTCAGTATATAGGTTCTTTCTAAATGGAAGCAAATACTTTAACAGATATTGTTTCTTCACTGAATCACAATACTCCCCTGCATTGCTTAAGAGAAGATTCATGAAACCAAAAGGGCTGAAGAGAACACCTGGAAAAAAGAAGAAAAATAAAAACAAACTCAAAGGTTCTGTCTGGGAACAAATATCCCTCTAACAGTACTTTGGAATTAGATTTATCAAGAATGTGATTTAGTAATGGATAAATTAGAGTTTTGACACTTGATTTAAGATAAGAACCATATGCAACAAACATCTTTGTTGCTCATCATTTTCTACAATTCAAATAAAATTAAATGGTCTAAATTTTCAAAGTTTTTTTTTTGTATTATAAAAGTAATGCTTATTGGAGAAATTTTAGAAAATACAGAAAAGCAAAGAAAAAAATGTTTAAAAAATTAACTATAATGTGGCCATCCAAATAAAAATACAGTATCATTTTGAGGTTTATTCTTCATATCTAATTCTATACAAATATACATATAATTTTTTAAATGAGACTTTCTATTAAGATTTTTTTAAAAGCAATCCTTACTTGGGTTAACTAACAGAAAAAAAATAAAAGAGACAACCTCGTTTTCACAGAGGTTTCAAAGAAGCTTTGTCTTATTGTATTTTATTTCATTGCAATTTTCACTGGGACCAAGCCTATACATATTACTTTTGCTCTGAAGTTTAGTGATTGTTTTCCTGAAAAGCTAGTAGCTGAGCAGCCATGAAACCTTTGCCTTTTAAGAGCCAAACTCACACTACTGCTCCAGTATTTTACATCGGGGTTTTGAATGTTGCAGAGAACTAGGGGTAAAACAAACACAATGAAAACCCCTATCTAACAATGCACAAATACTGACCTAACCTTCAGAGGCAGGCAATTTTCAAGCAAAACAATGAGGGAGCATGTGATCTTCACAACAAGGGAGAAATCCAGGCCTTTTGGGTTCAACTCAGCTTTCTCTTTAAACTGCTCAAACATAGGTATGATTGGCTGTAGTTTTTAAGAGGTTAAAGTTGCCTAGTAATTTGAAAGGCATTCATTTAGACTGCTTATAATTATTCACAAAATACCCCCAAAAGTGTTTATAAGTTTATAATCTTCCACTCTAATGTTCCACTTTTGGTTGCAAATTCTCAACCAAAAGTAGTAGAAAGAACATAGGTTTCGATTAAATTTTGAGTTAAAACCCTGTCTCTTCGATTTATTAGCTGTGGGTAAATTTTTTAATCCTGAAAAAATGTTTCCTCATCAATAAAATGAAGATGATAATCACATTTCACTGAGGATTACTAGTGAATATTGAATAAAATTAATCACAATGTGTGATACATAGTAGGTATTTAATAGATATCATTTCTATTTACCTCCATTTCCACGTACCTATTCCCCAATTTTAATGCCAAGAATTCTATTTCCTATTTAAATTGACCTCTTTTCACTTTCCTAGAGAAGCAAATGAAAGCTAACCATTAGCATTATTTATTCAAATATTTTAAAGTAATCCCCCCAGTTGTATCTTTTACATTTTAATAAGGTCAGTTTTCTTAATTTTGTAGCTTTTTAATTTATTGTTGTTTACTTCTTAAACATTTTTAAGCTACAGAATGGGTTAGATAACTTTCTGGTTACTCTATTTTAGGAGAGGCTTTTGTTTCTACAGTTCATGAAGTTTCTCGTTGGCTCACTTCTTTCACTCATTTTCCTCTTTAAGAAGCATTTGTTAAAGAATTATGAATTAATTAAAAGGTTCTTTATATTGTAACTTACATGAAAAACTTGTTCTAAATCAAAGAAATATTAAATTGAAGTAAATTTATGATCAATTTGTTATGAGAATGCTGTCTATAATTGCTGTAGTTATATGAACACTAAAAATCAAACACTTTATGATAGAATCAAATACCATACATATTTCATTATTTTTAAAAGATGCTCATTTTTAACAATTCTGAACTGAGATGTACCTAGTAATTGATGAACGCTAATAATAGTTCATCAATTACAAAACAAGATTTTTTTTCTTATTGGTTCTAAATAATAGAGCATTTTACAACTAGTTTTTTAGATTTGATGAAATATGTTATAAACAATTCTTTTATAAAACGAAGTATAACATTTTGTTTCTGTGGCAAGTAAATATATGCTGAACATGAGACTTAAAATTATTAGCAATAAGGTATAGTAGTTAAGAGAAAGCCTTGTCCTTTTCATGAGAAAAAGAAAAAACTTTGTGCTGCATTGAAATCTGTTACAGAATGATTGAACATGTATATTTTCATTATATAATTTTTCACTAGTTTGTTGTAAGAAAAATTCTAATGCTATTCTCTTTATGAATGGCTACAAGATGGAGAGTCAAACTATTGGGTCTTTACTAATGCTTGTAGGACGGCCAAAGTAACATTCAAGGTAAAACTATTATGACCCTGTGTAAGATCACATAACTTATACTTTAAAGACAAGTTATTTTCAAAGATGGATAGAATTTTGCTCATGCCTTAATCACATAAATGAAAAAGAAAATTTGAAATAAAACATTAATACTTAAAATATGCAAAGTAGAATTATATTGTGCATAATTCATCTAGCAAGATTATTTAATCACTACTTGGACACGTGTCTTTATCTGTGGATAACAGAGACCTATTCAGATAAATAAATAAATATATATATGTACACATGCTAGAATATATACTTAGAATATGACACATGGGAACTATTAATCAAGTTGCATATAACAGGAATAACACTTGAGCTCAGGTCGATCTAATATTACCTCTATTTTAAGTGTTTATGTGGGTACATACCACTGTGGAAAGAAAGTAGTATTTTTAGAGCCAGGTAGATCTTTGATAAAATCTCAGTTCCTTACGTAACAGCCATGTGACTTTTGGCAAGATACTCCAACTCTTCACGTTTCAATTTCCTTATCATTAAAATTGGGAGTGTATATTGAATGTTATTGTCAGTTTTACTATAATGTGTTCATAAATATCATTGTACTATGCAAAATTGCACAATAAAAACCCCAGAGCTCATGGAAAAATTAGGGCTGGGATATAATACTTAAAACTTCATTAGTTACCCATTGGGGAAAAAATAACCTAACAAAAATGATAGCAGAAATTTACACCTGTTAAGTTGTTAAGAAATACATCAATACTACAATAGAGTATTTTATCTCAAAAATACCTGAAATTTACTTGTGAAAGTAGGTGTCAGGAGGGTTGTGAGTTGTGAGTTATTGCACAGTGGTAAAAGGTAATGTGAAATGAGACGGAAAGTTGTAACATGAGAAGTAGATGGGTGTGATCTGAAGTAGCTGGTAGATGTCTGAGGTGTTTGTATGTTTCAGTATTCCTACCAAGCTCAGTATAACTAGGTGTAGTTAATGCATTTACTTAATGTTTCTTGCAGACTAAATTGCACATATGCATCTTCTGGATACTAACTTGAGCTAACCATACCATGATGAACCAGAATTAGTGACTTGGCCCCTAAGCACTGAAAGCTTACAAAACCTACCTGGACATAATGATAGATTTAAAATCCTTCTTTATTCTCAAAACTCAAAAACTGTTGATAAAACACATGACCTTCTTATAGCTAGATCCATTCCTAAGGTCCCATTATCTCACAAGGGAATACACAATCTAGGATCTTACTGACAACTTGTCTCTCTGTTTTGAAAATATAAACTATTCGAGTGGAATCTTGAGTTTTGTGATTTTAACAATGTGTAACTATACTTTTGTATGATTCAGATGACTGTGAGTTCATACCTCAATGGTAAAGCAAGTACAGTGTTACTTCTTACAATGTCTCTGTATTGTGAGGAAATTCAGAAAATAATGCCACTCAATCCTGGGAATCAGATGTCCTTTTGCTCCCCAATACTAAAAAGTCTGAAGTATTTGGTGGAAAACCAGTAAAATCTATCTCTTAGGGAATTCCAGATCAAAAACTTGTAACAATTAAACTCATACTAATCTTTCAATCTTGACTACAGTATACAGAAACTCAGATGTCTTTTAATCTTATGATAAGTCACATGATGACTTTAATGTCTTCTGTGTTGATGACTACTTTGATCATCCAACATTTGGAGGACATGAAGTCCCTGCCTCAGAAATAGGACTTAAGACTACCCTCAAAGTCTGGATTGAAGTGCCTAATTATATGCACTCACCTGAAGATGTGAAGTAATTTTTCTTATATGGGACCCAAATATATACCACCTTTCAAACCCATGGCAAGGCAGATGTGGTATTGTTATGTTAGTACCTAATGTCTCCAGAAAGATTGTCCTTCTTCTGCCATTATTCCCTTTTTAAGCTCTTTTATCTATGAATGCTAACCAAACTAAACAAAACTGAATTGAGATTTTGGGAAGATCTTTTTGGTCCTCTCTCCACCCCATACCTCACAATAGATAAACGAGGCTTTGTGCATGCCTTCACTAGAGCTTTCTTTCCTTGGTGTGTGTGGAGTAGATGAATTTTAAAAGTCTATCAAAAATCTTTCTAGTCTTATGGTACAAACATTGAATGCTACTATAACTGCTCTTGAAGAACAAGAAATGACTGATAGTCTCAGGTAGTACAATAAAATCATAGAGTTCTAGATGTGTTAGTCATCCAGCAAGATGGTACTTGTGCCCTATTGGGAAAGGAATGTTGTTTCTATGTCAACAAATCAGATAAAGTGATACAACAGCTTGAAGTTCTGAAACAAAATGTCAAAATCCTTGAATAGGTAGAACATTAACCTATAAGTTGGGATTAGTTTTGTAGTTATATTGCATACTACTTTAATTAGGTGTCTTACCAGGTGCATCAAACAATGACTAACAACAGCCACTACCAGAGTAATGGTAGCCCAATGCCTAGTGATGTTACAATGAATAAATCTGATTGAGATTGCATCTACAGAAAACTTTTGATCTGAGGAATATGTGACTTAGCTCTGCTTCTGACAGTGCTCCTTGTTGCTCAAGTATAGCCATACACTCACCTACTTTACAGTCAGGAAACTGCTCCTCCTTACTTGGGATATTACATATCCGGAAAGCATTCCTAGTGATGAGGCATCAATGTAGCTTTTCAATCACAGACCAGTGATACCTCCTAATGGTTGATCATCAATGCTTTCTAAGGAAATCTCTTGATCAAAGGGGAAAATGTGAAAGAAAGTCAGCAAAATGAAATTGGTATTATTGAGAGCAATTTAAAATGAAGCCAGGAGGCTTTCAGGAAGCTGAACCAATGCAGTCCCCTCCATGTGAAACTGAACTTTTGAATTGGGTTAAACCAAACACTACATCCTCTTATAGTTCCTAGAACTATCTCTGCGTCACCGAACTCTATTCAAAATAAATTTTTCACCTAGCAATTAATTATGTGTAGCATAGTGTAAGTCAGCTTGCCAGTACCAATCACAGCTCTTTCAAAGAAATTCATGTAATCCCCTTGGAAACCCTCCCTCCTCCCCCCAACTTTTCCTGTCTTTATAAACCTATCCCTTTCTTTTCCAATCAGAATGCATTTGGGTTTCTACCCAAATCTGTGTCTCCCAGATTTGCAATTCCTAAAATGACTCCCGAATAAAGCTCTTGTTTACCCTACAGTTCTTAGACAAAATTGATTGACAACGCTCACTACTATTTTCTTTGAGAAACGCAAGGTCTTTTCTGCTCCAGGGATTTTGCACAGGTCAATCTTTCTACCTGGAATATTTGTCCTCCTATTTTCTCCTTATCTTTTAGGTCTTCCCCCTCACAAGAACTTTTCCTTATGATACACCTTCTCTAGAGTAAGCCTCTCTCTTTTATTCTTTCACTTTCTTATTACTATCAGACTTTGTATTATGTCTAGTTATGTGTGTTTTGTCTCCCTCAGTAAGTGACACCCTCCTTGAGAGCAGTGTCAGTGTCAACCTTTTGCACTACTCCATCCCAAGCATCTGGCTCAGTAACTGTACATTGCACATACTTCATTTATATGTTTTGAATGACTGAATGAAGTGGTGAAATCCCACTAATTTTTTAAAAGCTAGGCCTTCCCTCTTTCACCATTGGCACTCGATCCTATGAAGTTATCTTTCTGTTCTCTTTGTTATGGGAGTTACACCTTATCTCTGCTAGATTTTGAGTTCCAACAGAGAAGCAGTGAAGATGTTCCACTTTGTAGTCCCACAATATCTGGAATACTATAGGTACTTGATAAATCAGTGGCTCTCAGACTTGAATGTGTATGCCTACCTCCACAGATTCTGCCTCAGTAAATGCGAGTGAGACTCAGTAAGTGTGTGTACTGATTTACTTTTAAAATAGCAACCCAGGTTATTCTCGTGAGGTGGATATTACATATCACATTTTGAGAAAAACCAGTATTGGGGCATGTCAGTATCAATGGTGACTCCTTCTCTACTTGAGGCTTTTCAGTTCAAAATAAGCAATGAAATTTTAACACCCTCCCAAAATCAGGAGAGCAAGAGTTATTGTCTCTTTTCTCTCCAGAATGTATTATTTCACCACTTTTTGGATATCATTATATTTGTTTCAGTCCTATTTTACTTTTGCAACTAAAATTCCACCATTACATCTGCATTCTTTTTAACAGAATTTTTGTTTCCTGTTGAAAATACAAATAATATTGAAAAGAACAGAGGAAAAATCACGAGCTCAGTTAACAAAATAGAAAATTATCCCAAGAAGACATATAAATTAAACAAATGACTGACCTTAAGATAAATGCCCGCAAATGGAATACTGAAATATTTTACATTTAATAAATTAGTAAACTAATTTTAAGTTATAGGTCATTGAATGTGAATAAAACATGATTTAGTCAAGAACCTCTAATTTCAGAGGTTGTTAAATCAAGTAGCATATATCAAATGGAACTAGTTCAGGAAGTCTAGAAGGCTCTTTCATTTATTCAAGGATTTGTTCCTATGTGTCTCCTTCATTGTTACTACCTCAGGTTATTTAAAAAGTTACTACCTCAAAAAGGGGACTTTATTTTCAGTTCATTTGCAGAACTGCAGAGAAAGGCTTAAGATAATGTCCTAGGCCGCGAAACACTCCAGTCAGATTTGGGTGTATTTTGAAAAAATGGATAAGGGCTGTTAACCCTAAGGGATGCCCCTGCCCTCCAAATACATGCAGAACAGTAGAGTTGTATTGAGCCGTCAAGGATTTTTTTCTTTTAATATAGTTCATCAGTTTAACAAATATTTACTGAGCACCTACTAAACGTCTGGGACTTAGTGCTCCACAAAGGCTAAAGATTACTGCTTCCACATTCTGGTGGTGGTGGTGGGGTGAGGCAGCCTGTAAAATAAGAGAAAACCTAGAATTCATCCTATGAAAATGAGGTTATTTTTCCAGGTGTGCTGTTGAATTGTGAAGAGCGAGTGCCCTAAACAGTGTTAAATTCACAACTAGGGCCAGATACTGAATTTAATTGACAGAAGACTGTTTGCTAATTACAACTTTGAAATCCCTTAAGGTAGTTTATGTCCCTAAACTTAAAAGTTATAGACCTTACGGAAAAAAGTGCAGCTCAGATAAGTAGTAATAGAAAATATGCAATGGCTCTTATTTGAAAAATCTATCCAATTCGAACGTTGCTTGCCCATTTATCTCATATTTTTGGCATACTAAGCTATGGTGTATGTTTTTCGGCCTGCACAAATGACTGTACGCTGCTCAATTTTTATGCATATGCGTGTTCCAAGGTGCCTAAGCGGTAAAGCTTCAACAACTTCGCGAGTAAAGAAGCATCCTACGGAAACCGCGAGACTGCCTAAGTCGCTTGGGAGTACTGCCTATGAGCTCCGTTAGGGTAGCACAATTGGTCCGACGCCACTCAGAAAAGGGGCTTAGATCGTGGCCATTTTTCTATTATCGAAGTGCGTTTGGCACATTTTATATCAAAGCGAAAGCGACACTTCCTAGTTTCCAGTTACGCGTCCAAGAAGAAACTCGGGGCGTTCTGGCGTAAGAAGACGTCTCTTTTCTCCCGGTCTTTTCCTCGGTGTGAGGCTGTTTGTTTCTGGTTTGGTTTGAGTCGGCTCCACAGAAAGAATGGACCAGATGAGTAAAAATTGCAGGCAACATATAGGTTCATAGGGTCCATTCAAACCCATGCAGAGCCGCCAGCACAGTCCTCACGGCCTAGCAAAACTCTCCGTCCGCCCACTGTTAACCCATCCTGGCCCAAGAGGCCGCTAAGGACCCGAGGGCGGAGCTGCCAGATTTTCGCGCGAGACCAGCCACGCGACTTCCCAGAAAGCCTCAGGAAACATCTTAACAGCGGCCAGGGAGCCGGTTTAGGGCGGAAGGGTGGGCGGGGCTTGCTCAGACATTTAGCGGCACCAGAGGCCACGCCCCAAATCGGAAGTGACGGAAACGAGCTAGCGCGTCGAAGATACCTCTATGGTTTTCCTCTCGTTCTTGACTCGGGAAATGGCCGCTGTGTAGTTACAACGAACATAAGTCCCGGGAACTGTGCTTCGGCGTGTCAGGTAGGCCTTGCGCTGCATTCCTATCACTTAAGGATAGTGAATACCAAGGACGAATGAATATTGTTGAGTCTTTTGTGGTTGGTGGCGGGTTGTCGGCGACAGCAGAATCAGGAGTCGTGTTATTTATGCGCTTCTCCGTCAGCTTCTCTCATATTTTCGAGCCACTACGAGCCGAAAAGGTGGGGGTGGGGTGGGGTGAGCAGCGAGAACGGTACGCGCGCGCGCGCGCGGCTGCGAACCTGGCTCGAGACCCAGAGACCTCGAGGCCTTCCCGTGCGCGTGCGCATATCTCCGTTTTCAACCCTTCCCCCATTTTCTCGGTTCAGACCCCTGCGCGCGCCCGACTGGATGCTCGCAGTTGCGCACGCGCGCTTCCTCTTTTCTCCATTCCCCGCCTACGGCTCCCGAGGCCGCGAGAGGTGCAACTTGGGTTCGTCTCTCATTGGCTGGCGTCGCCACCTTTCTTCCCCGTCTTTGGAGCTTTGATAAAATAACTATGACCTGCAGCAAAGTGCTCTAGGTGGGTTTACCCCTTTTCGCGTCTTTAAACTCCTTTTCCCCGGCTTCACGCTTCCTGTCGGTTTACACCTCCTTTTTGTTATTCTCAGTGGTAGTATCCACTCTGTTGTCCCTCGTAACTGAACCCCTCATCCGCCTCGGGCCCTTGGTGTTGCAGAAGAATTTTCTCCGGGGTTAATCTTTTCGGGTCCCCTTGGTAACCCACTGTATTTTGGAGGAATGTGCACTATTGACTGTAGGAGTTGGTGCCTAGTTGCCGTTTCTTAGCATAGGAAGCGGGCCTTAGCTGGCAGATCTAATAGTGGTCCTACTAATCCCGGGCCGAAAGGCAGTTCTCCAGTAGTACAGCTGAATCCACGTCATTTTCAGCAGGTGATCCAGAGCATTATATCATGTCTGAAATGTTGCAGCCATGATTGGTAGTTGCTGGGTAGGAGTGTTGAGTTGAGGTTATGGACTTCGCCCTTGTTTTAAATCCTTAAGTTGGCTTTATTTACTTTTAAGATTTATCTAATCATAATCAAGTAGCAGTACTGACAACTTTTTATACATCAAACTTTTTAAAAAGCGTTTTAGAATTGAAAAAATTAAGATCAAAGTTGGCAAATATGACCAAATTTGATGTAAAGAGATTAAGTACATTAGACATGTCCTTTTGTTGTATCGCTTTTTAAATTTTTTTTAGAATAAAAAGCAAAACATTCCATATTGCTTATGTGAGTTCTCATTCCAATTGAACTCTAGCTGGAATAGTTGGGCTACTGTTTAGACAATAAAGAACCATTACATAGGAAAAACAACTGCAAGTTTATGTGCGTTTTTATGTGACCCTAGCCAATTCAGGGTAAATAATTTGATGGGAAGGATTGTGTGTATAAAATAACTCAATGAACAGCATGAAGTCTACTGATGGCTTGTAGCATCTTGTTTTAAGGATAGCATGCTTTCACTGTTACGTTGTGGTAAACACTGAAATTCCTCTAAATTCAGATAATTAAAATGGTGGCACAGGAGATTTAGCTAGAGCTGATTCTTGATTTGGAAGACTAATAAGTATTTTAGGACTTGGAGACAGACGTAGTAATTTATCAGTGGGTACGCTCAATTCTAGTTGAATTTATTGACTGACTTATGTGGACAGCTAGCTGTATGATTAGTAGACTTGTAGATATGGAGTCTTTTCATTTCTACCTTGAGCTTTGGATTGGAGTTTCCAGAAACATTCAAAATTATTAATTGGACATTCTGAATTCTGCTGATTAATTTGTAGTGACTTACTAATAAAGAAGTAGATAAGGGAATAAAATAAAGTCGAATATGTCTCTGGGTAGTGTTAAATGTTTAGGTTATGAATTTGTTCATTTTTCTCATCCAGCTTCTAAAACAGTGGTCATCAGTATTACCTGAGAGTCTCAAGCATTTAATATTTTATTTGACAATCCTCGGGACTCAAAACAAAATAAAACCAAATCTATAGACATTAAGGTAATGATAATTTTAGCCTACATTTATGTAACAGTTTGGAGCTTTCAAACACTTTAATTATACTTAATTTAGTATTTCTCCATTTACTGAGTGGAGGCCAAAAGGCGAAACACTTGTTTATGGCCACATGAATTAGGGAGTGGCACAACCTAGTCTAGAATCAGGTATTCTTTTTCTCAGTTCCGTGCCCCCCCCCTTTTTTTTTAAAAGCAAGGTAGCAAGCTGGACGAAGAACTAAAAACTTGTGACTAACTTATCTTTTAAAAAACTTTCAATTATGGAAAATTTTAGGCTTCATAATAGAATAGTGAACTCTTATGTTATCTAGATTTAATAATTATCACTTACTAATTTTATTTAGTTATTTGCTTTTTTAAGCAAGAGTTTTAAAGCAAAATTCCAATTGTTAAGCATTTTTTGAAAGACTATAATTATGATAAATGCTATATCAAAAGTATTCGAGTAACCTTAAAACAAGTATTATTTGAAGCAAAATTAATAACCTGCAGGAAAGACTGTCACATACCATCTTTATCAATAATAACAGCTAATGTTTGAGTGTGTACATACCATGTGCCAACATTAAGCTCTTTATTAGTTAAGTTTACTTAACCTTATGAGTAAGTACCATTATTAGCCTTGTTTTATACTTGTGGAAATTGAAACCGAAAGAGATTAAAGTAACTTGTCCAGTGTTGGGCAGCTAGTTAGTAATAGTCAAGGCAAGATTTCAATCTAATCTGTTAGAGTAATAGTCATGAGATTTTATTTTCAGGATTTTTAAAGGTGTGAGTAACAATTAATTTGTTTACAAAAATCTGGATCTATTAGATGAGAATCTTCTAAAATGAGAAGTCTTGGCTCAAGTATGCTTGATAAGGGTACCTTAAAGAATCCATTTTGGGGGCCTTCATCTTTAGAATTTGCTTAAGCCCAGTTGTCTTCTCTCTGTCTATTGCTTGTGTTCAACATGATCATTATGTATTAGTCCATAAAATATAGGTTCTTTAAGATGTATAAGAACTTTATTGTAAAAAGCAAATAAAGGCTAGTTTATTCTGTGCTCCTTGTTGGTTGGTGAGTCAATTGGATAAAGATGGGTGAAGCAATTTATTCCTTATCTCTTATATCTCTTTTTACAGTCTTTTAGTAAGTGATCTTGGCTCTAATAAAGGGAAGATCAATTTGGTATTTTGAATTCTGTATATGGGTTATGGCAGCATCAGGCACCTCTTAGGGTATTGGAGAGAGCACAAGAGTTGGGATCAGGAGATGATTAAGTTCTGGATTAACCATTTACACTCTGACCAAAGGCAGACTAAAGTGAGAAAACAAATGTCTTGTTTTTCTCCCCTGAACTTGCTCTTATCCTGGATGCTTGAGCCCAAATCTTAAAATTTAGGGGCTTCATTAGTTTTTCTCTTTTTTCTTACACACTGTGCACCATACCACCAAAAACCTATGAACAAGTATTGTTGAATGTACTTCCAAACCAGATTCTGGATTTGCCTTTTTATTTCCTATCTTTATTGCCATAACCTTATCTAGGCAAACCATTATATTGAACTTCAGCCTTCTAATTTGTCTGTCTGTTCTCTCCATATTTCTGTGCTCTACACAGCAGCCATTTAGAAATGTAGATTAAATACTGTGACCTCATTTATTAAATCTTCCCGGACCTTCCCTTTACAGTTAGAATAAAATCTAGACTCCTTACTCTGGCTTACTTAATAGGTGCTATTTGATCTGGTTTATTCCTGTGTCTTCTACCTGATCTCATGCCCTCTCCTTGAGCATAGTGCTTTAACTTTCTTATTGGTCTTTCTGTCCTAAATTTGCTAACTTTGTGTCCTTTGCCTAGAATGCTATTCTTTCCATGGATCTTTGCACTGTTCCATGTCTTTAGTTTAAACGTTACCTCGAGGGCCAAAGGACCCACTTTAGCAGTCCTCCTTTCTACCTGTTCTTAGCACATCCTTTTGTGTTTTTTGTTTTCTCTCTTCCGCTCCCTTGAATTTAACGTCTCACTTAAAATACTGTATATTTCTAGCACTAGAATAATAGTACCTGGCATGTAATAGGTACCTTGTAAATTCAAAAGAATTCTGAAAGCTTCGCTGTCTCATCATTTGAAAGATGGGATTTATATGTAGCTTGTGAGATGAGAATTAAATAAGGTGATTTTATTTAAAGTCATAGCACAGTTCTTGGCACATGGTTGGTATTTAGATATTTAGTTTGACATGTTTATTTCTTTTCCTCACTAGTTGGTTTATGGAGGGCAGGGATCTCTTACATAGTCATATCTCCATAATAACTAGCACAGTGCTTTGTACGTAGACTTTCACTTAAAATATTAGCTGAGTTGATTATAGTCTTTGTGCTGACTATAAGATATTAATATAAAATGTTAAATACTTACATTAAATATGTACAAATGTTAAATATATTGTGCGTCATTTTACATATGATCATTGAGTTCTTAGTAAGGATACTGAATATATTTATAGATTGTGAACAAGAATATCTACTAGTCTTAACAGCCTATAGTCCCTTTCACGTTGCTATGTCTAGTGTTTATTTTCTTGGAACTTCAAAAAATCATGACTTGGAGTAAAGAGAGATTTGGCAGTTGGTTCTTGTCTGAATATATAGAAATTAAAATTAGCCTTTTAGACTTGTTTAGGGGAAGTGTTAGTTAAAATGAACCTTGTATCACTTCCAGCAGTGCACTGGTAGTATTGGACTTCTAGGTCAGAATAAAGTTCCTTAACAACACAACCAATTTAGAAGATAAGTTTTTCTTTGCACACCTGTGGGATTTGGTATTTTTAAAACCATAAACATGCATGCACTTTAGAAATCCTTTGTTTCTGATCCATGGCCTTTGTTTTTGCTACTTTTTATTTTAGTACATTTCACTTAATTACTAGGTTCCTATTCCTCTTTTCCTAGATTGAACCTCAATTCTCTTAATTTCCCCTGGCAGCAGGGCTGTTGATATTTAGGGGACATTGTTCTTGATGTACCAGTTTGATCTTTTAATTCCTTCTACTTTGTTTCTAGTTTTAATTGCATTATTTAATTGGATCTCTTACTGGGTAAGATTCACAGAGTTTCATATTAATGTGTATTTTTTTTCATTTAGGCCAGTTTATGAATTCCTTGAGCATAGGCATGTATCAATCTTGTAGTCTTTAGTATTTGCTTTCTTAGTGTTTTTTGGCTACCCTTTGCACATAATTGATAATCACTGAATATTAATCACAAGGCCAACCTTTTCAGTATGGATAATTGCTTAATATTTTGTGCAAAATTTAAATTTATTTGAATAATAGTAAATTAAGAAGAATATTGGCTTCCAACAGATGTTTAATTTACTGACTTCTTTTATTGGAATGTCTACTGTACATATATCAAAAATGCTTTTAGGCACAAAGTGTAGTTACTGTGACAGCTGTTGTATGAATTGTAAAAAATCAGTTTCAGATGAAACAATAGTATGGAAGGAAGTGGCCAAGAGATAATAGTAGCAAAGCATGAAAATAAATTTATGTTTTAGATGGGTTATAATAAATTATAGTATTATGAATACTAACTAGAGATATATGACGTTTTAATATACCTAGATGGCATTATGTTAGCCACTTTGGAGTTTTCTGAGAGGATGACAGCATAGCTTATGTTTCGTAAAGCTCATGTTGCTAAAATTAGAATTCAGATATTTAAATTAAAAAGTAAAGGTGTTCTCCATTTCATGATGCACTGTTGCATTCTGAATTGCATTAACTTTAAAACAAAACAGTTAAGTTCTTTAAGCTTTTATGGTTAAAAGTTTATTTCTTAATCAGTTTCCCCTTTCCTGAAATCATTAGTGCTTTTATTAAGAGTTTATTGCAGTGCTGAGTGTGAGGCATTGTAAACAGTGGGAATTTTAATTTATCATAAATCGAACTTATTTTTTATTTTTGCCAGGAATTTGAATTTAGAGTTTAATATCTCAGAACATTCTCTCCAGAAAGAATTTTACATTATCTGAAAAAAGACTTCACTTAACTGCTTGATCGCACATAAAACCCAAGGTAAAAAACATTCATTTTTCTAGTTTTCGTTGTTGGCTTATTTGAGAAAATGTGAATACTAAACTTATGATTCAGACTAAATGATTTAAAGTGATGTTGTCTGAAGCTTTTTTTGTTTTTGTTTTGGTGGCTTGTTTGAAGTAGGTCAGATTTTAAAAGTTTTAGGAAACAGACTTTCTTTATCTCTCTTGCTTCTGTGTTGTGTCTGCTTCCACTTCTATAAACACATCTATTTAAAGACTCAACACACAAAACAAGATGATAATACTGTTTGCTTGACTTATCTTTTCTTATGTTTACAAGAGGAGTTCCATAATTTCCCTTTTCCCCCCTTAAATTGGTGTTAAGGTAATTAAAGATTGCTTATAATGTGCTGAACCTTTTAGTAAGTATATTACATGTGTTGTAGTCCTCACTACAACAACTCTGAGGAATATACTGTCTTTATGTAGTTCTTATTTGGAATTAAGAGTGAGAGAAGACAAAACCGATATTTATCTATTTGATGATAGTTATTTTATTTTTTTTTGAAATGTTTATCTGATACCACGAGAATGTGTAAATTTATATTTGTTGTGAAAAAGTTGACAGACATTTTCATTACCTCTTCAATAATTCATCTCATCTTAGTATTTTTAAATACTATTTCATAATACTGAGCAAAGTCAAAGTAGGTAAAATTACATACCTTCAAAAATATTTGGTTGTAGAAGTGGTTTAAATATATGGCAATTTCAGGCTGTCATTTTTATAGAAACAATTACTAATTTTGAGTAATAAGTGGAAACTATAGCAGAAATAAACTTGGGAGATTTATATATATGTATATATATGTAAAATTTTTGTGAAGAGTAGATCTTATAAATGAATTAGTACTGTTACTGATTTCTGTACTCAGTGAGGTCTAATTATTACCTTAGATAATAAATAGTGTTTAGAAAAGTTAGAATGCTGGTGCCCAGTTCTCTTTTTCTTGTAGCTCCAGTATCTCTTTCTTGCAGAAATCTCTTCAGTTTATCTTTTATCCTTTTTTTTTATCTTCTTCCCAGAAAGCTACAGGGTGGATTAGGCATTGTCACTTAAGTACATTTTTATTCTGCAGTCCAGACTATTGAGAGCAGAACCTTGACTCCCGCTGTTAGTGACTTGTATTCTACTAGGAGACTGTCCACCATTCCAGGCAGTATTGTATATGTGGAGTGGTCAATTTAGTCCTATTTCATGGCCATAAAGCATTTGTGATGACAGTATGGTAGGTTTATTTTTCTTCAGTCTTATGCCATGTGTATTTTCTTTGTTTCTTTGTTTCTTATCTGTAATACTCTGATATTTATTTTTTTCACAGGAGAGGTAGGCATTTGTATTGGGCATGGAATAACATCTAACATACTGCTGCAGTCTGATATTGTTCTTTCTGGCTTCTGCAGCTGCTGCCTTTTTGGATTGAGACACACAGATAGGTGGGGCAGTCCATAGAAATCTTGTTGTGTCTTTAATATATGCAGTATGTTTCATACAGGTGAAAATACAGTTTTAGTTAGGAATAATTGACTGACTTAGTACTCTTTTGTAAAGAATGATGAGTAACATCCTTTGAGAAACTTATGTCTTGGAAAATTCAATTTGTATGAAAATAAAATTACTATGTGAAAATTTTTTAATTGTATTGTGATTTTAACCTTTTTTCCTCTTTCATTTGATTAGGAGAAAAGAAATGGGTCGCTCCAATTCTAGATCACATTCTTCAAGATCAAAGTCTAGATCACAGTCTAGTTCTCGATCAAGATCAAGATCACACTCTAGAAAGAAGAGATACAGGTGAATTATTTTGTTTTTAATTATTTTAATAATGATAATCATATTGACTAGTATTTATGGAGTGCTTACTATATACAACACAGTGCTAAATTCAGTAACATTCTTGAAGAACCTTGTCAAATGGATCTATTATTATTCATATTTTAGAGTTGGAGAAGTTGAAAATTGTTCAAGTTGTAAGCTAAATAAATGGCAGAGCTTAGATTAGAATCAAGCTAGTCTGACTCTAGAGCTCAAATTCTTACTAACCTGTACACATGGTAGATTTCTCATATTTATAATGTTAAGAGATGAATTGGATAAGGTAAGAATTATTTGCAGTATATAATCTTTGTATATTATTTCTTAATTTCTTATTATTTCTGATTGTAATGTCTTTATAAGTATTCTTTTGTTAAAAATGATTAACTGATTTTTTTAATAGTAATACATACTTAGCATAGGAAGTAGAAGTGACCATAATCTCATTAAGACTTAATACTAGTTTATGATTTTTTTCTGCATTATTTTTGTAGGCCTAACTGTATTATGTATGCATTTGGCCAACGGTATTTCACAGATGAGTATTCTGTGCCATTGAAAATTCTTTTACGCTTTCACTTAATAAAGTGCTTTCATAAATGTGCTATAATTTGTTAGTATGTCCTGTTGGATATGTTTGTTTTGTTTTGTTTTCTGTGCCTTAATTGCTAAGGCCTTTAATTTATTCTCTCAATATTTACCTTGGAAATGAGACTTTCTTCATTGAAAACAGTAAACTTTGGTATACACGAGGGTTTTTTTTAAATATACATTTTCAACTTTGATAATTGATTTACATGTTATGTTCAACCAGAAGTATTTTAGAATGGTAGGATGGAATAGTTTATTTTTATTGCATTGATATTTATTTCATTTTTAGTTCTAGGTCTCGTTCCAGGACGTATTCAAGATCTCGTAGTAGAGATCGTATTTATTCTAGAGATTATCGGCGAGATTACAGAAATAATAGAGGAATGAGAAGACCTTATGGGTACAGAGGAAGGGGTAGAGGGTATTATCAAGGTGGAGGAGGTAGATATCATCGAGGTGGCTATAGACCTGTCTGGAATAGAAGACACTCTAGGAGTCCTAGACGAGGTCGTTCACGTTCCAGGAGTCCAAAAAGAAGATCCGTTTCTTCTCAAAGATCCCGAAGCAGATCTCGCCGGTCATATAGATCCTCTAGGTCTCCACGATCATCCTCTTCTCGTTCTTCATCCCCATATAGCAAATCTCCTGTCTCTAAAAGACGAGGGTCTCAGGAAAAACAAGCCAAAAAATCGGAAGGGGAACCCCAAGAAGAGAGTCCTTTGAAAAATAAATCGCAGGAGGAACCAAAAGATACATTTGAGCATGACCCGTCTGAATCTATTGATGAGTTTAATAAGTCAGCTACATCTGGTGATATTTGGCCTGGCCTTTCAGCTTATGATAATAGTCCCAGATCACCCCATAGTCCTTCACCGATTGCTACACCACCGAGTCAGAGTTCATCTTGCTCTGATGCCCCTATGCTCAGTACAGTCCACTCTGCAAAAAACACCCCCTCTCAGCATTCACATTCCATTCAGCATAGTCCTGAAAGGTCTGGGTCTGGTTCTGTTGGAAATGGATCTAGTCGATATAGTCCTTCTCAGAATAGTCCAATTCATCACATCCCTTCACGAAGAAGCCCTGCAAAGACAATCACACCACAGAATGCTCCAAGAGATGAGGCTAGGGGACGTTCCTCATTTTACCCTGATGGTGGAGATCAGGAAACTGCAAAGACAGGAAAATTCTTAAAAAGGTAAGAACCAAAGTAAAGAATTAGATAATAGTAATTAGATAATATTAATACTTTTGTTCTCTTAATTGTTTGGATTTATAAGACAAAATTACATGGCGATGTGTATTTAGCTATTTTTACTCCTTCTTTGTAAGTTAATTTCAAATTGTTTTTACTAATATCTCGTTAGCTTTGGACATGAAGGGTTTTACTAGAAACTAATTTGTATTCCTCTTAATTTTATCCATTTTTGGTCAGTTCAGAATTAAGAATGAATGTAAGGGGAAATTAGTAGCAACATAGCTAATGGCTAACTTTTGTGTTAGGGCATTGAAAGCTTATTTTGTTCTCGTCACCATTTTAATGTGACCTCCATAAATAACACAGTTTTATTTCATGTTCTTATTTGAGTGGTATTATAAACGGTTTGGCTGCCAATATTTAATAAATCAGCCTGACCACAGAATAGGTAATGATGTTTTTTACTGACTCTAATGACATTTTAAACAGATACTTGGTTTAAATTCTATCTTCAAGTGTTGATAAAATTAAAAACTGGTTGCTAATGTACTGTGATCAGCTTAAAAGTGAGGAAATAGAACAAGCATTCTATTTATGGTACAGTTCTGTACAATCGAGTTAATTTTCTTATTGAACTGATACAGTGTTTCTACTTAATATTGCCAGAAATCATTTTCTACAGAAAAGTGTATGTGAACTATTTTGTGATTCAGATAGAATATTAATATTACCAACTATGTTAAAGTCCACTTTTGTGAACTCTTGGATAAGTAGATGAAATAGTCTGAAAGTTTGCATATAATCATAAGGAGAAGTCTAAGATAAGTATATTGTTTACTAATGGTTCTTAGCTTCAGAAATTAAACTTAAGCTGTGTTGTACGTTATAGAACCTCTGGAACTTTGGCTTTGTTAGTATAGAATTGTGGACTATGACTAAATAGAAAAAGTTTTTGAGAATGCTTTACTTTTAAAACTTTATAAAGTCTAATACGTAAATTTAATTTAAAACAGCATAAGTGCTATATGAATGCCTTTAATATTTTTTAAAAGTGGACTCTGAAAGAACACTTCAGTAGGGCTTTTTTTCCTTTTATTACTTACTGGTCCTGTAGTATTGAGCAACACATGTAGTATGTACGTTACCCAGGATGAATGCAATCCGAAGTTACCATCCTCTTCTTTGCTTATTCACAGGTTCACAGATGAAGAGTCTAGAGTATTCCTGCTTGATAGGGGTAATACCAGGGATAAAGAGGCTCCAAAGGAGAAAGGATCAGAGAAAGGGAGGACAGAGGGAGAATGGGAAGATCAGGAAGCTCTAGATTACTTCAGTGATAAAGAGTCTGGAAAACAAAAATTTAATGATTCAGAAGGGGATGACACCGAAGAGACAGAGGATTATAGACAGTTCAGGAAATCAGTCCTTGCAGATCAGGGTAAAAATTTTGCCACTACATCTCACCGGAATACTGAGGAGGAAGGACCCAAGTACAAGTCCAAAGTTTCACTGAAAGGCAATAGAGAAAGTGATGGATTTAGAGAAGAAAAAAATTATAAACTTAAAGAGACTGGATATGTAGTGGAAAGGCCTAGCACTACAAAAGATAAGCACAAGGAAGACGACAAAAATTCTGAGAGAATAACAGTAAAAAAAGAAACTCAGTCACCTGAGCAGGTAAAGTCTGAAAAGCTCAAAGACCTCTTTGATTACAGTCCCCCTCTACACAAGAATCTGGATTCACGAGAAAAGTCTACCTTCAGAGAGGAGAGCCCACTTAGGATCAAAATGATAGCCAGTGATTCTCATCGTCCTGAAGTCAAACTCAAAATGGCACCCGTTCCTCTTGATGATTCTAACAGGTAATTACACATTAATGACCAGTAAATCTGTAGTTGGTTAGTTAATATTCTAGTTAATTATCTTGTTTTCTGAACGTATTTCCCATTTTCATATTCAAACCAGTGGTATATTTTGTTTATATGTGTTTATACCAATATGTTCCAGACCTGCTTCCTTGACTAAAGACAGGCTACTTGCTAGTACACTTGTCCATTCTGTCAAGAAAGAGCAAGAATTCCGGTCCATCTTTGACCACATTAAGTTGCCACAGGCCAGCAAAAGCACTTCAGAGTCATTTATTCAACACATTGTGTCCTTGGTTCATCATGTTAAAGGTATGTTGAGTATTGTGAGTTAAATTTCACTTGCAAATTAAAGGAAATGAACAACCATGCTTAATAAGTAATGTACCTCAGTGCTAGCAAGTATACATAGACACCATTAAGAATTTGGAATGAGTTTCTTGAAAGAGTCTTGCTAGCATTAAGACCCATGAAAATAGTTAATAAAAAGTAATTAAAATGTTAGAGTTAAAATATATCATGGTAAAACATGATGTAGATTTATTTAATGCTAAAAGTCTTTTTGAAATATGTCATGCTGTATTTGAAATGCAGAATGCTTACAGATTGTCTTTCATTGCATGCGTTTGTATGACTTAAACGATAATTGCTCTTGGCATAGATTTATAATAAAGTGAAGCGGTAGTATCTTTACTAAGTATTATGTAGTAATTTCAACTTTTAAAGAAACCTGAAGCCAGTGGAAAAAGTATTAATTTCCTATTTTGTTTTTCTGTTACTTCATTTATACATTTACAGTGTTAACAACCTTTAGCGTTTCTACATAATAAATCAGAAAAAATTGTTACAATTTTTAAAGGGAAAAGAAGTTCAAGATACTTAAAGTATATTAGATTAGTAGTGATTACATGACTAGTCACTAGTTAGGATAATAATGATGAAATTTCCTTAGGTCCTAAAGATGATAAGGGCATTCATTTCGACTAAAGTCATGGTGTTCAGTTTTTATCAGTATGTAATTCTAATTTCAAAGTTACTATTATTTTCAAAGGGTTAGAGTATGACTTTTTGGGCAATTGGGTTAAGTTTTGTTTTTGTTACTTTTGTGTGCGTGTTTAAAAAGGCAGCTTACTATGAAATAGGTACTTACCCAGGAATCTCAATAGCTGTTTGTCTTTAAAAGCCATTAAAAAAAAAAAAAGTTTGTCATTTGACATGAAAACAACTCATAATAGCTGAAACGTGTTATTAGCAGTTCTTATGCACTTGATATTTCAAACCAGTGAATAGTTATTGAATATCTTTTTTGAGTGTAATTATTTAAACACGGTAACAAAAAGTTTTGTTATTCGGCTCTACCTAGGTTTGTGAACTAGTTTATGACCATATTGCTGTGGTACATAAAATATGAAACATTAACATTTTTTTCATCCTTTTTTGACCTGTCTCCACATTTTAAAATTTATTGTTGACTTTTGAGATCAGGTTTTGATAAAATTTTTCCTTTTTCATTTTTTTTTTTTTTTTAAGAACTGTAGTTATGTTTCATTATTGGTATTGTGCAACCGATCTGAACAGCTCTTAGTTAATTTAGAGCTGAAAATGCCCAGTGATGTTTTCTTTTTCATTGTAACTAGGTCCTGGAGTATGTTTTGAAATGGCAAAATCCATGTTTCAAAGTAAAATAGCTGTTGAAAGATACAGGCAAAGTTGAATCTTCTGTCTTCCTGGCAAAAATGGCATAAAAACTGAGTTGCTAGCTCAAATTCCTGGGTTTCATGGAATTATGATTGAGGCACTACCCTTGTAGTGGCCGTTTCAAGTTTTAATGTGGTTATGAGACATGTGCTGGATATTGGGCGGTAAGTTGACACAGATGTATGTTGACCTGTTAAGCAGATAGCTTGCTTCATAATGTAACATTTCAGTGACTTTATAGGTTTTTCTATTTTACATTTACAGCATATCTTGACCTGGTTTAAAAATTAATCAGTATCAATATTACTAATTTTAAAATTGTTAAAAGACAAGGCAATAATATCAAATGTGCTGTCCGGTTTGCCAAGATGCCAGATTTTTGGAGTAATTAGTGAATGTTAATTGAAAAAATATTTTTCCGATTGAAATAGAGTTCAGTTTTTTCCTTAATTCCAATTTTTGTTGTCAGTATAGTACTTGATAAAGTAATTTTATTAGTTTACCAGAACCAGCTATGTAGCTATTTCAGTATTTGTTTTCTGCAAATGATTACTTGAAGTAACTATTAGTTCATATTGGCAAGGTATAAGGATATTCACATATTACTGTTTTTGTTTTCTTTGAGGAAGTAGTGCATCTTTGAAATGGAATTAGATACTCTAAATTTAATCTATTTATCGTTGGATTATATATAGTATTGACAGGGACCTGTGAGGAACTTTGTATTAGTTATCTGTTGAGGTACAAGAAATTAAAAAAGGGACAGGATAGGAGCTCTTTGTAACACTTAATTCTCTTCTGCTAGGTTTTTTGATTATTTTTATTTTCTTTTCACCTGCTACATGCCCTTCTGTCACAAATGAAAACCCCTCTTAAAGTAAAAACTAATTGGGCAGTATTTCTCCTAAATCAACAGAGCAATACTTCAAATCAGCTGCAGTGACCCTAAACGAGAGGTTCACTTCATATCAGAAAGCTACTGAAGAACATAGTGCCCGGCAAAAGAGCCCTGAGATACACAGGTATGTGCACTATTGAATGGGCATATAAAAATGCTGTTTTGATAGGAAGATGCCTTTTAAACAAGACTATATTGGAACTACGTATGCTATCATGATACAAACAAACTTTGGTTATATTCCTGATTTCTACCTTGCATAATTATATTTCCAGTCTTAAAAATTTTGTAATTTGTTATTTATTCTTAATTTTCAGTTTATTTGGTTTAAACTGGTTGTTAGAATTAAAGATACTCTTATCTCTCCGCATTATGGAATTCAATAATTATCATGTTTGTTTTTTGGGAGGGGATGGGATGACTAGAGTAAACTCTGAATTTAATTTACTTCCAGTAAGTTTATAAAATAAAAAAATGTTTGGGGAGAGGTAGAACTGTTTTTCATGAAAAGACCATGAACCTTGAAGTCAGACAAGGATGTTTAAATTCTGGCTCTGTTACTTCATTGCATTGTGATGAACAAGTTATTTAATCTCTGAACATTAATTTTTTTCTTCATCTACAAAATAAAGATAACAATGCCTATTTTTGCAGGGGGGTGATGACTTCGTATTACTGGTTATAAATTATCTAAATGCTTATTACATAGTAGGTGTGGTTTTGGTGGTGACTACTGAAGAAGCACTGGGAAGTTGGAACTGACACTAGCTTTAAATTGCAAGGAAAGGCACAGAATAAAACTGAAGATCTACTGAATATATAATATTGGAGACACTTAGGAATAAGTAATCCCCTTCGTGTTTTCATTGAGGCTGTTAATATATTGTATGGTGATTGACACTTAAAATGATAATATTCAATTTAAAACAGGTTTTTCCTTTTCCAGTGATTAAAATAAGTTTGATAATTTAAAAGGTCAGGCTTCATTTATATGTAAAATCTGGTCAAAGAATTTCAATTCATTTTTAATAGAAATTATTTTTTAGTTGTCTATTAGTAATTAGATTAGTAATCTTACTATGCTAAATTAGTTGATTGAGGAAGAAATAACTGTCTAGTATTTCTATTACAAAAATGAACAACTCTGAGGATTTTTGGGAATCATTAAGTAAATGTGACTACAAATAGTCTTTTTTTTTTTTTTTTTACATTAAGGAGAATCGACATCTCTCCAAGTGCCCTGAGGAAACATACCCGTTTAGCAGGGGAAGAGAGAGTTTTTAAAGAAGAAAATCAAAAGGTATGTTTTGAATGGACAATTTTTTTATGTTAAGTTTAGCTTAGTTCATAATACTGTGTACAAAGCATGGTTTGTCTAGGCAAAATGTTTACAGATATCTTGTATTTTTAGCGTGTAAATACATTATATATATTTATGATAGTGTGCATAGTGTTCCTTTTTAGAAGAAATTAAGCTGACGGTCTATCATGTATCTCTAAGTTAAACCAAGAGTACTGATTTGTTTTTTTTTGTTGTTGTTTTTGATAATTTTTAGAAGGGTTTATTTTTGTCAAACTGAAGACATGTGCTGGAGAGCAAGCTATCAGATGCTCCCCAAACCAAGAGTACTTTTTAAAAATGCTAATGAAAGGAAGAAATTAGTTCCAAGAAAAGGGTAAAGAGTCAATGGGTAGACAAAGAACAATTATAAAACAATGATTCAAATAACATTAGGGTTTCTATAAAGTTCTGAGTTGAAATGAACGAAGCAGAATAAATATTCCTTGATTTGTGTGCGTACATTAATACCTCTAGCTTCCTTACAGAACAAGATGTAATCCCCATGCTATTGGGCATTTTTGATCTGGACTAAGAAATAAGCATGCTAAGAACTGATTTACAAATGAATATTTGGAACAAAAACTCTATGTCACTATTACAGTATTTGTAGATTTTGGGGACGAATGTTTTTAAACTTTAGAGAGGGACCTGTGAATGACTGGCTTTGTTGAGAGAGCTCTGTGGGAATGGAATTCAGTCATTAGGGGGACTGATAATACTCTGATAATTCGAAATTGACATTTTCTAGGTAGGCCAGACAGGTGACAGGCCATAAAAGTCTAATCGAAGTGTAGGCAAAGGTAGAAAGAGAGCAACCGTTGTAATGAAAAGGTTAGGTGACTTGGAAGTATTGCTTTGTTCCCAGTTCTGGCCGTCACCAAATACTATCTCTGATATTTGGGAAACATTTAGCTTATTGGATGTTGGTTTTCCAATCAGAAAAATGAAAATACTTCTATTTTGCTGAGTTGTTGAATGATGAGGCCATTAAGAAACTTTTATTAATAGTTGTAGTATACAGTTTTTTTAATGGGCATGCTATTACCCTATTAGATGTAGAATTTAGAGCTTCGAAAAAAAATGGTGTTTTTGTTTTTGTTTTTGCATGGGGCTTATTGATCTTGGAAAAGTAGATTCTGAGAAGTGAATACTATTTTGGCTTTTACTTTCAATACTTTGGATTCAGTGTTGGTTTTGTTTTGCCAACAATTTAGGCTGTCCTTGTGCTCTGACACTGAGTATTTTGCTTTTCTCATTATGCAGACCAGATTATGATCTGGAGGAGAAAAAATAGTGATTACTGATGGATGGACAAAAGATATGACATTGCTTTTTATCCTTCATCTTATCTGAATGAATAATTAATGTGTATTAACGTGTAGTGTGTGTGTGTGTTTATATATATAGGAGTTTATAAACTGTTTTCACTTATATTAGCTTTTTACTTGTGGGCTTGGTAATATAAGGTGAATAGGAAGGTTTTTGCTCTTGAGTACCCTGGGAACAAATAAGTGAGTAGTTGCCATTATTTGGAGATGTATGTATACTTTCAGGTGTATGAATGCTTTTGAATATTATAGCTAGACTTCCCAGAGTAAGTACTTCTTAATTGTTGAATACTAGCAAGGATGTCCACCTTATTAGCATCTTACTGATGTGTAATTTTTCTTCATTCCTAGATTCCTCTTTCCATCTTCCTAAATTATATAGTATTTGAAAAAGCAATGGAACAAGAAGGAGGTGAATTGTGACCCAGTTAAACTAATGTCCGTTGCAAAACCTGAATTGAGAAAGGGCAGTATATGGCCCAAGATACTGAGTACAGAATTGGAAATAATGTTTCTGGCTTTGTTTCTACCCTTGTTCAACTTCAATTGGTTTCATTAATCATATTCCACTTGCATGTTATGAAAATTACGGAATTCTTTAAGTGGTTTTTATTGGGTTGGTCAATTTATTTGGAAAGAGCTTGATGATAATGAGGCTTAAGAAATGAGAACCATTACTTTAGGATCCCTTAACTTTATAGGCAGATGGCTATACTACAACCATAGATTGTAGTATCTATCATTGTTAAACTATTTTTTTAAAATACTATTTGGAAGGATAAAGGATGATAATGAGGCTTACTGAGTGGAAAAATAATTATATCATTTTACTGATTAAATCCAAAATTTTTTATGGATTGCTTTGAACAAAAACTTAGGACATTTTCAAGATAATTAGCTTTTAATAACTTCACCAGTCTCACTGCACTTGTATACATAAATGTTTAGTAAAAACGAGTACATTTTTAAACAAAAATTAAGTATGGAAGTAGTTTGTTATGATCCATTTTTTTCTGATACTAAAATGTCAGTCTAGAAACTGGCATAAAATTTGGTTGTGTGTGCGTGTGCGTGTGTGTGTATTTTTTCTGTAACTCTCCTGAAATCTGTATTTTATATCTGTCTTTTGTAGGGAGATAAAAAGTTAAGGTGTGATTCTGCTGATCTTCGGCATGACATTGATCGTCGGAGAAAAGAAAGAAGTAAAGAACGGGGGGATTCCAAGGGCTCCAGGGAATCCAGTGGGTCAAGAAAGCAGGAAAAAACTCCAAAAGATTACAAGGAATACAAATCATACAAAGATGACAGGTAATTGTTAAAACTGTCTGAATTAGGTTTTAGCTTCTAATTAGCCTTTAATAATTGTCAGCTTAATTGCTTTCAATTTTGACTGTGTAATCGAATGTTTAAATTTAAACAATTAAAATTATTTGTTTTACAGCAAAAATGTATTTGTCTTTTACACGGCTTATGGTGGATGAGGACAAAAACTTTGGAATAGCAAGCTAACACTGAAAAAAAAAATGACAAATTAATGTGTCCTATTATCCAGGCTACATCAGGAGGTTGGACTTCAATGCAGTGCATTTCTAGAAAGTTTGTGTAAGAACTTTGGTTCGTTATGCTTGATTCCGCACTTTTTCAACTCATAACACCCAGAGTACAAGAGTTTTAAACTGATATCTAGTGGTTTAACATGGGAGAGATGGGGGGGAGGAAGAACTAGTTTTTATGAAGTAGCTAGCGATGTGTATTAGTCTTTCAAAGTAATGTTTCCATGGATACTTATTAGCAGTGGTAAGAGTTATATGCAGGTATGATAACTGATATCGGGTGTTGCATTAGAATCATGTAAAATTGATCATTATAAAGTCAAATAAATAATAGAAATACTAAATATCCTAGATAATTGTTTTCTTGGTATTCATTAGGTAAATGGTGGATTTTACTTGTGTTTTTTAATTTATGACTGGTGTTTGTAATGTTACGTGCTTTTTATTTCTATAATGGAGTTATGGCCCAAACCATACCAACTGTTTGCACCCAGGGTATACAAACTGCAGTCATTTTGAAACTTGGCCTTAAGAACATCCTTTCTTTTTCCTACTCTTCTTTTTCTTTCCTTAAAATAAAAAAATAAGTTAAAAATATTGAAGAACTGACCTTTATTCTCGAAGTTTCCAGACTGCTAGTTTCTAACTGGCAGGCATAGCATGTTTTTCAGTAGTGATGTAAAATAAATATTGAAGGAGAATGGAAACAGACTGTCAAAGTTTAACACCCAATCATTTTAGTTATGTAATAATTTTAATAGGGGATAGTTTTTTGACTTGAAAAATATCTCTCATAAGATTCAACAGGGTCTTCATCTTTTTAAAAATAGCACATATTTTTTTTTTTGTTTTCTTTATTTATTTTGCAGTAAACATAAAAGTAGAGAGCAAGATCATTCTCGATCTTCATCCTCTTCTGCATCACCTTCTTCTCCCAGTTCTCGAGAAGAAAAGGAGAGTAAGAAGGAAAGAGAAGAAGAATTTAAAACTCACCATGAACTGAAAGAATACTCAGGCTTTGGAGGAGTTAGCCGACCACGAGGAACCTTTGTAAGTAATAAAATGATCTTTGATCATTTGATAGGACTTTACCTTAGAGTACTGTGCATAAGGTAAATAAAATACATATTTTAGACTTTATTTCAGTCATTACTCGTACAATTAGAAGTAGTTTTGAAAAATGAATTGTTACTTGAAGTATATCATCTTCATTAAATGCATTTTGGGGGAGGGAAGAGGAATGAAGCTGGAACGATGCTTTGTATACAGTAAAAAATGTTTTTGCCTAAGTAAAAGTAAATACCATTCTATGTAAACTGGATACATTTCTTAACTTTGGAATCAATAATTATACTTGTACTTAAAGACCAAAGAGTCAAGGAAGGTTATTGAGACCCATTTCTTTAATCACTTAGTTTTGAAACGATATCTAAAAAACATTTTTAAAAATCCATATGTCCATCTCTGTATTGTAACTATTTTCATCTTTGCTTTCTTTAAGTCCCTGTTTATATGTTTATTAATCATAGAAATCACAGAACTTTTTATTCTACATGGCATACATATTATCCTCGTGTTTTACTAAATTTGTTTTAATTATTTAATGACTTCATAGTATTACATCATTTTGACTCTTTAATTTCTATATTCAGATTTCCTTGACCTAGTATCCAGTTGGTTATTATAGGGTTCCTTGATTAGGTCATTTGGGAAAGAAAAACTTTGCTTATATGGTTATAGGTGAGTTGAACACTTGGGATTCCTATAATAATTCAAGGGAATTAGCTCTTTGGCTAGTGAAAGGAAAAAGAACCACCTTGATTATTTTAAAATATTCAAGCCATAAAAGTGCAGTATTCTAACATTTAAGTTTGTGCATTTCTTAACTTAATTTTCAGTAGGCAGAATTTTTTTTGCCTGTGATATAGAATAGTCAACCTCAGTGGCTATGAAATCAAGATTTAGGAAGGAAATTGGGGAACATGTTTTTTGTTACTGCAGTAAAATTAAGAGTTTGCATGTAACTAAGTACCTTTGATTGCGTTACTAAACAACTGTTAATGTTAATCAGTTCCGAATTAGAGGCAGAGGAAGAGCCAGAGGAGTTTTTGCTGGGACAAATACTGGTCCAAACAACTCAAATACTACTTTTCAAAAGAGACCGAAGGAAGAGGAATGGGATCCAGAATATACCCCAAAGAGCAAGAAGTACTTCTTGGTGGGTGTTAGAAATCTGTGTTTATTTGGTTTGCATTAATTTTCAAAGCATACTGGGTGAATACATTTGAGTAAAGATATCCACTAGTGTGAGAACATTTCACCATAATGAGGAAAACCGGACTGATCAGGATAAACTAAAAAATATACCTGATTCGATAGCCACGGTCAGAGAAGAACATTAATACATATTTTATCTGTCTGTAAGACAGTAACAGTTGTAGAAACTTCTCATTAAGAATTACCTTCCATCATCACAGACAGTTTAAATGAAATGCAAGGAGAATTCTTTGGGAGTACATGCAATTAAGGGTCTCAGGGAGGCTGTTAACTTTCATTGGAGTAAAAGGAAGATGAAAAATTACAGTATGGGAAAGTTGCTAGGTAACTGATGCTTCCTTGTGATGCTTTTCTCTCTAAAGTAGTTTTCTAAGGGATGAAACTAGAGGGAGGTGGTTACTGAAAGATTGTCTGTGTAACCATGGAAATTTTTTACAGTTTGGAATGGAAGAAAAGGATACGTCCTACAATTATAGACACAACTTAAGAAAATACCAGAATTATTATGAGAAATATTCGTTTTTGTCATAGGTCCTCAGGGAAGTCAGGTTTCAGAGACTAGTTTTGAAGACCTAGTTGTTTTGTTGAAGCAAGTAAGAAAATAGTACTGGATTTACAGAATTGTGTCTTTTACTTGGCTTTGATGAATACAATTAACCTTAATGTCCATGGCACATCTGCTAAGTTAGAGGATAGAGCTGTATTCTAAAGTAGAATAGTTTGGAGAATGGGCAGTATAATTATTTGAGAAATAAGTTTCCATTTGCCTTTTTTGGGGGGTGGTACTTTAATCATCAAGAGTTCAAAAAAGTTAAATTTTTACAGCATGCATTATCTGTAATGTTTGCTCGGTATATGCTCTTCTGAGGAGTAATTTATGCTTGTTTGAGTTGAGTTGATAATCTGGAAAGTTATAGAAAAGTTTGAGAATTTATATGTATTAACAGACTGCTGTTTATGCTAGGTATCTGAAGGATGAGACGATAAATACTTTGATTCCAATTCTTGGTTTAGAGATTAGTAATGGAGAAACAAACATTCTAAATATGTATTGTGGATTTCCTCCAAAGTAGGAACTGGTGGATTATTACGACAGAGAGAGTGATTAGCAAAGAGGAACATGGCTTGAATCTTGAGCTTAAAAGATGGGGAGTTGTGCTGCAGATAGCAGCAGTAGTGAAACATCCTGATACAGGGAACTCCAGTACTCAGATGGCTAGATAATTGTTATAAAATTGGGAAAATTAAGAAAAAGCAGGAGCCAAGTTGTGGAAGGCAATAATGCTTTTATAAATATGGATCGTAAGCAGTTTTAGAAGAATCGTGATAGTGAGACCAAACATCTCAGCAATATTGTATGTCTGAAATAAAGGGCTAGATTGGAAAATAGTTAAAGTAACATTTATGAGGACTTATTCAGGGACCCACTAGTTGAATATTGGTAGTGAGAAGAAGAAATTCTCTTAAGATGTAGAGGAGGGGCTTGCAGGGGAAAGAAGCCCATTTGAGGAGATTCAGTTCTGTTTTTGAATTACCTGGAAGGAATCAAGTAGAGATGTGCAATAGATAGTTGCTAATGCAGATCTAGAGAGAGAAGAAAATCGAGGAACTATCATTTTACAAGTCAACGGGTAAAAACAATTATAAGATCACCTGGTTAGAAGAGGAGATATTAAAAGGCCAACCTTTCAGAGATGTGAGGGGTGAGGAGTGAGCGATAGTATAAATGCCAGACAGTATAGATCAAATGGGAAAGGTCAAAAAGTTAAGAGGGAAATAAGAGGTGAACTAATGAAGAGTAAGTAATTTTTTAGCACTTTGAACATTTCACAAATATTTGATTAATGCCAGACCTTCATTTTTTTATGGTATTATTTCATAATCTGGTTATCATAGTTTTTACTTTAATTGGAACATAATTATTTTATGTTGGCCTGTAATTAGATAGTAGGTATATTAATCTAGAAGATTGTTATTTTAAGAATTTGTGAGTAATGGTAACTTAAGGATAGTGGTAACATTTTACATATTTTATATTTAAAATATTTCTGGGTTATATTTAAAATACTTCATGTCTATGTTAAATATACACGTGCTTTTGGCACAGACTAATGTTTACTAGAAGTAAAATTAAGGTTAACAAATTTTTTTCTTAAAAATCAATTCCCATAGTTAATTATTTGGGTTCTTAATGAACTATTGAAATGACAACTCTGGTTTTTGCATGGATAATTAAATTTAAAAATTTTTGCATTTTTTGTAAAGATACTTAACTTTACAAACAGTTAATGAGAATAGAAATGTAAACAAATATTCAGAATTGATGAGGTTGAGGTTGAAAACTATAGGCATTCACCTAGGTTCTTTCAGAATAATTTCCCAGCGTGGAAGTTTTGTCCATAATAATGAAACATTCTAATACTTAGTAATAATGATGATAGATAACGTTTATTGAAAATATATACTATGCTAGGCAGTATTCTGTGTTTTATGTGTATATATGTATTTTATGCTTATAAAATCCTATTGAGGTAGAGCCATTATTTCGCTTTTACTGTGAAAAACACTGAGGTACAGAGGTTGAGCAGCTTGACCAAAGTTAAAGTTATATGGCTTGTAGGCGTGGGATCAGAATTTGAACCCATGTTTGGGCTCCAGAGCCTGGGTTCTGCAAACACCAGTATTATTATTATTCCAGGACCGAGTAATAATATTTACTGGATTCTCTTCTGACATTTCCCATCTCAAAACTTGGATTTATGCAAAGATGTTTTCAATAATAAGTACTTCAGGAGAGATACTAGTTGTAGACCCTGAAATTCTAGGGAGGGGCGAGTATATGAAGAGTTGGAGCAAGTGGAAAATTGCTGAAATGGGCAAGTTCTCGGTGGTGAGTTGATGTTGTCTTCTGAAGAAAACTCGTGGTGGGGAAGGGAGTTTGGGACTGGAGTTTGATTAAATTAATCCTTTGAAACTATCATTCTGTGGAGAAGAGATGAGGATTCAGAAGGTCTTGGTTCTAATATGGCCTTATTTTGTAACATGTTTTTGGCTGTGTATTATACATTTCTGGCATTTTATAATCTGTGAAGTTAATTTTTAAAAGTTGTAACAAGACTAAAATCTTAATCTAAGAATTTGAGGATTAAGAGTTATTTAATATGTGTAGCATCAAAATGGCACTTAGGTAGCTGCCAGGATAACCTCTGAAATACGCAACATAGTCTTCTAGCTATTTTTTTTTTTTTAACCTAGTTTCAGAATATTGTATGTTTAAGAGTATTGGTTAGTTTAACTTGCATGTCCAGCTTTGTCACTGCTTTTTCTGTTTCTACTCTTCGCTGCCTCCTATGGTAACCATTTATTGCTAACAGGATTCCTGAGAAATGTATTCTGTGAGTGATGGGCATAAGGGATAGTGGAAAGGAGGACACCTCTGTGGCTTTGGGCAAGTTACTCAATTTCTCTGTGCCTCAGTTTTTTTCATATCGAAAGTGGGATTAGTAACAGTATTTACAGAGTTGTGAGGATTAGATGAGTAATAACATGGAAAGTGCTCAGAACAGTACCTTACCCTTAGCAGTATATAAAATTATTACTACCAAATTTATTGAATGCTTGCTTGTCACACTCTGGACCGGGCAGTTTTTACAGATCATCTGTGTTTCCTCAAGGCTCTCTCTCTTAAAATGAGGAAATAAAGTCACACAGTTTCAGTTAAGATATAAATCCATGCTTCTGACTCTAAAACCTGTTTGTCATGGAATACAGTGTAAATACTACAAACTCTAGAGTTGAGTGTGCTCATACCAAAAGGGAGCCTGAAAATATGTAATTCTGTGTGCAATTCTGTTTTCAGTGGCAGAGTATTTTAAAATAGTTTATTTCTAGTTTACAATTAAACTTTCTGACATTGAAATTTATAGTTGCTAAACTTGATAGTTCCTAAACTTCTTCCTTATGGAGTCATGCACACCTCAAGCTAGTGTTTTTTTCATTGCTTTGGTAAAAATAGATTATTACAAATTGGTAACTTGTTATATAGTCTGTTGATTACATGTGTAACTGAGCTTTTCAAGTCATGCAGGAGGAAGGGGAGGGGAGGGTGATCTGTATAACATGGATATGTATAAGGGTGCATTCTGTTTTGAACAACGCTCATATCACATAATATTTGAAAAAAGGTTTTAGTAACTTTTTTAGACAGTTGATCAGTACTAGTATTCCATAGGTTATACAACATTTTTTGCATTTATGCCTGTTGTCTCATACAGGGAGGGGCATCATTTTGCCTTATTTCCCATTTGTTTTGGTGACAAACTTATGAGGTGGGCAACAGTTAAATTACCTTACAAGAGAACTTAGGCTTTTTGTTTTATATTTTGGGTCACAAAGTCAAGTACTTTTCAGTTTTGCAGATTCTTTGGATTAATGGAATAAATTGTAAATGGGGACCATCTCTTTTTGGATACAGTAAATGAAAAATTAAGTTTGGAATGTAATAGCTATAGTACTTCAGGTTGGTGAAGAAGAAATAAATTGAGGTTTTTCTCTAGGGATCATGCCATCATGATTTGGGATGTGAGATTGCCTGGCTCAGAAGATTGATGTGTAATAATACATTGATTCAGATTTAAATCTCAGGATTTTAAAATCTGTTCATGTATGTAGGGTATCGTTCATACCATCTATTTTGTAAATGTTGATATTATAATGATGTTTTTATGACTTTGTCATATCTTTATGACTAAGGGAAATATTCTGGGAAAAAATATTGGTTATTTTATTGACATGCAGTATAATTAATGACAAGTAGACTTAGGTTGAAATAAATTGGGAAGGAAAAAAGTAAAAAGTTTGAAAATTGGCAGTAATTTAGCAGTTGAGGTTGTCTTGGACAGCTCTTAATGCTTGGATTACTAAGCACTAAAATGTAATTATTTGCTTTGACAATAGAACGTATTTTTGTTGAAAAGTTGAGTTTTATTGGTTTTATTTTACCGTGTTTTAGAGCATTACCAATCTCACATACACAATCTTCAGAAGATTTATACCATGACTTATGAGTAGGGGTACAGTTATCTTCCTTACAAGAAAGACATTTCATTGATTATTGTTTTTAACCTTTCTGTAGCATGATGACAGAGATGATGGTGTGGACTATTGGGCCAAAAGAGGAAGAGGTCGTGGTACTTTTCAACGTGGCAGAGGGCGCTTTAACTTCAAAAAATCAGGTAGCAGTCCAAAATGGACTCATGACAAATACCAAGGGGATGGGATCGTTGAAGATGAAGAAGAAACGATGGAAAATAACGAAGAAAAGAAGGACAGACGCAAAGAAGAAAAGGTAGAAAATTTCAATTTGTTAGTGATTCTAACAGATTTTCTTCTTTATAGTTTTGGTGGGCTAATTAGTTAATTAAATTTTTAGAAACAATGATATGGTGATTATTATGGATCATTTTCACACTCTGCATCTTTGCTAATCCTTATTTTCTCTCTCTCTCTCTTTTTTTTTAGGAATAGTAAATCTGAAGTGAGATTGAAGCAGAGAGCAGAACTTGCACCCATCATTTTTTACCTGATTTTTGTTTTCAAATAAGAATGTAATAAGCATTTTACTTAAATTTTACTGTTTGCAAGTAGTCTATAGAAATTTTGTTTTAAGTCTTTAAATATCTTGAAAAATAGTAGACTGTATGTTGAAAATTGTACTGAAATAAAGTAGAAAATTGTTACGTACCATATTTGTAACTATCAACTTTTAAAAAGAATACTTTTACTGTTTTTGTTACATGCATTGTAATTCTGCTTTGTCTATAAGATATGGTCAAGTACAACTCTGTGAAAGTTCTGATTCTCTTCCCTCCCTGTTTGTTAATGTTTATTCTGAAGTAAACGTTAGCTCTGCATACAAATCCCTGAACAGAAGTTGTTTATAGAGATCGCACTAATTATTTTCACTCTAGAGATCTGTTTAACATTTTCCTTAATTCAAACACACTACATTGTAGGGTGACTAATTTTTGAAGTGTACCACAGAAAAAATTGTTACTTTGGTAAACTAAGCTAGTTTAACACTTCAGCAAATGTTGAAGAAGAAAAAAAGCTTTTTCAAGAGCTAAGAAATGCAAGTTATTAAAAGTTAGATTGAAAGTATGCCAATTTTTCTTTTTTTACCGAAAGCAAGCAGTGGCCTATAAAAACTATTTTTAGGAGCCTTTACAATTTGGGTTCAAAATTCAGTGTTCTCATTCTGTTCTTATTTGAAAGTTTGAGTCATGGATGGTCTTAGATAGCAGCTTTTCTTTTGAGAGAGGAAACTCGTTTGTAATAATACTGCAAATAAAAACCCATTCCTGCTGAACGTCTTATTTTTAAAAACAAAACAGAACAAAACCTGCAATCCTGGTGGTGGTGTGGAAGGAGGAGTATCCTACAGAATAACGTGATACATTAAAAAGATGTACCTGATTTCATATCTTACATATTTATTTGAGCTATTGGACAGCTGAAATAATAGTTTATATAGTCTAACCATAAGGAAAAATAGAGAAACAGAACATACTGTTTGTTAGTGGTATTTTAAGTAACTCATTTTTCAAATGTCACCAATAAAAAGTTTTTGACAGGAAGTTTGTTGCAGCATTGGTCTAACTTAGTTTTCATTTTTTCCCTAATTCAGTTGCAGTTTATAAAATGCCCTTTTCTGTTTCTTCACAAGGCGTCTGATTTTTAGGTATATAATCTTTAAAATGTGAATTAACTTTATATTATGTTGCTAGCTCTTAAAGGAATGAAAATCTGAAATAGTAAATTTCAGTGTTAAGTCTGCTTTATGAGCATATATAACAGTAGTCAAATTTCATGTTAATTCAGCATTGAATTAGTTGTATATGTTTGCATTAAAATGAGATAAAGCTCTTATTCTGTTAGTGTAAACTTCCAAAGATCTTAAGTGTATGGCCCTTTCATCTTCACTTGGTGATTTGCAATCCCTAGCACCTTGATTGCATCCAGGGGCATTTGCTAAGAGCTCTTGGGGAAAAAAATTGGAAAAAAATCTCCCACAAAAACAACCCTCAATACATGTGATGTTTATGGCCCTAACTTAGTATTGCATGATTTCTTCTATTTTGTCTTTCTGAAATTGATACAGCAGAGGAAATACTGTCAAAGCACGTATGTATTGGAATAATCAGGACATAAATAATAATCTCCCAGTTAGAATAATTACATGCTAAAGCAGCATGGATTTGATCTCTAGTACAGGAGAATTTCATGACCATTTTTTATTTTATACAAATAAATTTAGTTTTTAAGTTATTTGGTTAAACACTGAATCTGTATGCATGACTATAAATGTGCAGCTTTGCTTTTCCACTTAAGATGATAGGGAAAAAGGAATTGGTTGAGAAATTACTTAATAGGGAGTGGGAATAAAGCTACCTAAAGTCCTATCAACAGGTTATATTTTAAGTATAGGTGCATTGCTTTAACCCAAATATATACAGGATTTGGTTACTTTGATTAAAATTGAGGAAAGAGTATCATACCAGAATATAGTGGGAAGGGTGATTGTGGATATTATCTTTTTCAGAGCCAAGCATATAAAAAGTAGCCTGTGTGTATTTTTTTAAAGACTACAGTTCCACACTTCATGACATGTTATAGAAGTCGAAAGGTTTCTCTTGGTAAGGTATTTGTTACAAGTGCCAGAAAATACTAACTCTTTGATATCTACATTAAGGGATTTCCTTTTGTCTAGAGAAGGAAAATGAAAATGAACCAAAGGGTATTTCCAGAACAGATAGCTGTTTAAGAAGGCCATGACTCAGTTTTAGGTGTGTATACCTTTTAACATCCTAGAATTTTAATAGAAGAAAAAATGTTTTTTCAATTACAGCCTACTTTAAAGAATTATTATTGTTCCCTTTTGTCACAGTTAAAATCAAGTGTTGGGAATTATAATTTGAGAAGAAAATATTAAACCCAATAAGAATGAATGTAGATGGCTCAACAAATCTTAGTGTGATGTATAATGCAACAGGGACCCTTGTAAATTGTCATAATGCCAATAAAATGTCATAAATGGTAATAGCTGTTGTTGTTTACCTGATTTTGAGACTATTTCTTTGTTCTATACAACTGATTTCTATGGCCTGTTTCTAGATTTTAGAATAACCAGTTCATCTGTTAGGAAAATTAACTGGTGTGTGGGCAGGGTTTGGTAAGTACTTTATAAAACTTCTCAAATCCCTATATACTGTTCTTTCTTGTTTCCCCTGGGAAAATGGGAAATTTTACAGTGGATAATTCCAGGTCATTATTAGAATACAGGAATTCTGGATTTCTAGTCTAGCCCTTCTGTTTCTGGTTAATACAGGAACTTATTGGCCACAGTATTAGGGAAAATCTACATTCTCTTTCTAAAAATATAGTAGTTAATAACAGGCTTTTAAAGTCTTCATTAGAGTAAGATCTGGTGTAATTCTTACAGTTATAAATTTGAAATAAATGGGCCATTCTGTCACCTTGAAACAAGCATTTTCACAGAGAGTTGTGTGCTAAGATAGATTTTGACTCAATTATCCCTTTAAAATTGTTAAATTTCTGGGTAATTTATGTTATATGCCAGTTATATAAAAACATGCTCTCTTATTAGGGACATTTTCTAAGTTTTTTTTAAAAAGTTACGTAGTTTTTTTCTTTTCTTTTTGGGTTTCAGCTGGAATCCCTGTGGGATATACTGTTTCCATATGGAACAGTATATTCCTTTCACAATCAGAAGTACAAAAGCCTGTCTCAAATCATGAAGTTGCTAAATAGAGAAGGCAAATGGAAAAATAAATTTTATTGTCATGGGATTGTATTTGGCTAGATTTTGTCTCAGTGGTAGATCCTGATCTAACCCTTAACGATTTAGAGTATTATCTGTTAACATCTAGCGTTCTCAAATAGTTGAAACTTTTAAATCTGAATGTCGAGGGTATAATCATTCAGTTTATAGAGGTAGATATTAATAATGACTCTGTTGTGAAGTTTTAAGTGAACAAGGTTATTAATCAGTTTCTTTGAATCTAGCAACATAGGGAAATTAGTTGTATTCCTTTGATTTGGAAGCCTTGGCAGTTATGTGGATTTATGAGCCAGGTTCCTTATTTTTCACAAACATTCAGTAATGACTAGTGTGCATCAGTTATACAGTTATAGTTTTGATTCTGGTAAGTAGAAAAGGGTTGGGCAAATGGGTTTTTATGTTATTCTCTAAGGACTGGAATCAGATTTTGCTTAATCTGGGGTTGCCCAACTTCCTGATTCAATAATGAGCCCTCCGTTTAATAAAAGTAGATGATAGTAAGCACACCATAAAATTGGATGACTTGAAAGGGTTTACATTCACAGCATGAAATATTTGGCAATAACTTCTTGTTAGTATGATAGTAATTGCAAATTTCATGGAATGTAAAGGGCCACAGAAAAATAATACCACTTACCCACCATAATAATGGTTTACTTGCTGTCTTACCTAGTCTTTGACCATAGTCATAATTTTTCTGTCTTATTTGTACTAGAAAGGGAAAACTAAACATTATTAAGTTTCCAGGGTATTTCTAAGGCTGCCATGATGGGAATGTTAAATACAATTTGAATTTTGAAAGTTGAATATCATCACCAGTGTATGCATAAAAAGCTATAAAATAGACTGTTTAATGTCAGTATATAATTTTTTATGCTGCATACATTTGGCAATAGCTTTCAAAATTTAAAGTTTCCTTTTTTCACACCCCACCCCACCTCATGTTACTATGATAAAGATGCTTATCACTTGCCCTAGCTGCTGCACTAGTCTCTGAATTTGAACTTCATGACCCTGCAATTTTATCTTCTGTCATCTGTGGGATGTTTTTCAGTTACAAAATTAATGTCATTTTTAAGCTAAAACCCCCTTGATGTCATCCTGCTGCCTAAACTTTATATTCAAGATGAACTATAGGAATTCTTTATGAGCTGTTTTTTGTCTTCCATTATCCAACTCCTCGTTCATTTATCTATTTATCTTTTTAAACATTGCTCATCACCTTTTGTTTGTGGTTTTGGAGTACCGTATTTTTAAGAGAGAACAAATTCAAAGTTAAGGACATACCAGCCAAACTGCAGGTCTGAAATAGTGTCATATGAGTAGTTGGAAAATATGTGTTTACTGTAGAAAAATGGCTAAGATAGGTCCTTGAATGTAGTTTAAGTACTTAAATGGCTTTTCCTTAGAAGAGGAAACAAATTCAAATCATACAGAACCAAAATAACATCATGTCTAACACGTTCCATGTTTAGAGGCCATTAGATAAAAATAAGCACACAACACAATCAGCTAATATTTGACAACTAAGTATTTAAAAAGAGTAGGCAGCTTGTGAATAGCAAGTTTTCTGCTTACAGAAGTGTGGAGAATCTGGATATTTGTGCTTGTCAGGAATGCTGTGCTACCTGAAGCTAGTTCTCTGGATTACATATTTAAGATTAAGAACTATAGTTTAAGGTTCTTGCTTTATTAAATTAGATGTTACCATCTGAGATCAGTGATTTTTTAAAAAATTTTTTATATAACATTGAAAAAATGTAGCAGTAGTGCAGCATTTCTGTTTTAAGATTTACGCTATATGTCAAGTCTTTGGATGATAATTTGCTATTGGAAGACAAAATAACCTATTTGGAATTTTTACGAAGTGAAACATTTTTATTCCTGTTACTTAGACCATGACAATATTGACATGTATGAGTTATTGCCAAAAATGAAAATGATTAAATGGAAGCATTAGGAGTACTGATGTACTATCTGGATGATACGAAAGACTGGCAGGATATTCTTTAATTATTTTTCCTGTATTCTAGGTTTTAACCAACTCTTTTGAAGTGATTGACAAGAATCAAGGCATACCTAGTTGTGAACCTGTGATTGTATCAGAAAACAATAGAATCTATCAAGTCACAAATCGTCTAAAAATAATGGAATCAGAAAAATCAAGCAACAGTTAACCTTTATGCTTATAGATCTGGCATGTAATATTTTTGTTTAAAAATAGTTATATAATACCTTTGGATTCAAATACTAAGTATAACCTAGGCTTTATATAAATTATTTAAAAGTTCAAATCTGTTTTTAGATTAAACATTTAACTTAGATTTTGTAATATTAATATTACATCACTATAAGTAAATAGTTTATAGATATTAAGGTCATAGGACACCACTCTTTTCCATTACTTAATCATTTTTATTGTCAATAGAAAAAAAATTTCAGGAGAATTTGATTTAAAACTTTAATGTCAAGGCAAGTTTTGCTCTGAATTAATCTCTCCAATTTTTGAATAAATGTAAAGTTTTAATGAACCTTTGAGTGGTGTGTAATCTTTTAAATAGTAGTAGTCTGTTAAAGTGTCCTGTGTGGTACCCTTAGAGGCTTCAAGCACAGGCAGAACAAGGAAAGAGGCCCTAAGATATTTTTCTTTTTGAAATATTAAACTTTCTGGGCATGTACATCCTAATCTGAAGATCACTCTTTCATGGTTAAGGTTGAAGAGGCTATTGCATATTTTGATAGAGTGTTATATTGTTTTCTGCCCCATTAAGATAATTATAGTAATTTGAGTTCACCTAATTACCTGAAACAGGCTTACATCAGTCACAAGGCTAATGAAGTCTAGGCAGTTGGCAAGATTAAGTACATATCTTTCTAGCCTTTTTCCAAGCCAACACTCATCCTCTCTCCATTAATTCACTGAAAAAGAATGCCTGGCATTGCATATAAAGATGAATAAAAAATTCATCTTGGGAATCTAGAACATAGTATAATGATGATAATGTATTTATGGTTCTGGAAAAATAAAAGCAAATATCTGTCTGCAGCATTTGCAATTAAACTAGGTGATGACCTTTTCTCATGGACCCCAAATAGTGGATGGTAGCAAACCACCAACCTGCCTGGTACTGAATAGTTGAATGTTGAGCTGTATGAAGAGTGCAGCCTGAAGGAGGCTTCAGTACTGGTTCCCATTATGTTCTCATAATGCTTTTTTTCTAGCCCTGTCTACTATGTGCTGTTTGATATCAGACTGGAAAGAGAGAAAGATATAAGATTATTTACATATGAGGGAAAAAGGGAAGGAAAAGGAATTTGAGAATATTGTGATTTACTAATTTCATGTAGGGTTGCTGATTCATTTGCTTTCTACTTAGATATTACCCAAAACCTCTCTCCTCCTGCCTCTACTTTCATCCTAATCTAGTTGAGACTACTTGGTCCTGTCACTGTAATCACTGCCAGTTGTTTAGTTCCATGTCATTCTTGGTGTCTGTTTTCTCTCATCCCATTATTACATCCAATTATTTTATTCAACAATATTGATTAAATGTCTGTTATATGCCAGGCACTCTTCTAAAGGACTGGTGATACAGCATGAATCAAAACAACTCATGTTCTGGAGTTTACAGTAGAGTTTGGCAGTGGGGGGCAGTATAAACATACATGGTGATAATTGCTACAAAGAAAAATGAGAGTGAGGATAGATACTGTGGTGCTCAGAGAAAACCTCTTTGAGGTCTTCACAATGTAAGCTGCAGGAGGGCAGGAGCTTACCTGCCTTGCTCATTATTGCATCTCCCTGTTCTTAGAATGGTGCCCGGCACACAGCAGACATTCAGTGTTAGTTGAACGAATAAATGTTATGGGCCATAGAGAAATTGGTTAAAAAATAACATTTTTTAAATTATGTAGGTCGGCAGCAGGCAGTTGATCTTAAGTTGTCATGTCACTCTAATTCATCCGTCACTTAAATATGAGGAGGGGAAACTTGTCTTTTATGAAGCCAGTAACCTCAAACCAGAATTGAAAATTGGAATATCACCTGTCATGACTTAGTCATCACTTTGCCATCCGCGCCTCGGCCAGGTCAGTGTCCAGCCCATATTTGGTACCCTGGATAACCAGGAACGTTTCGTGATGCAACATGCTAAGTGCTGCAAGGCTGCATATCCCTCGAGGACGGTGTTTAGCTTCTGCTAGTACCAGAAGCATATATTAGATGTTTGCTCATTGAACGATGATCAAAAAAATCGCGACTATTCGCGGCAAACGGACTTAGGAGAGCAGCCCCGCTTTGGGTCTGGGTGTAGGGGGCGACATACTTTTCCTTCTAAGATATGTGTGGGGCACGAACTCCGGATCGCGGCCTGGCTGAAGGGCCCATAATGACTCCACAATGCCCGACTGTAGACACCCATTTTTGAGAGAGAGGGAGAACCTAAATCTCGTCCTGCGCGTGCGTCCCAGTCTCTGAGCGACCTGCTGCGCCCAGCAGCTGCCTATTGGTTTCTATTGGCTGCCTCACGGAAGGCCCGCCCTCTCAAAGGAGATGGAAAATCCCAGTAGTCTGTCTAAATAACCGTAACTAACCTTACGTCATCCAGCAACCAATGACAAGCAGCGGTCTTCAGCGTTGTCCAATGAGATCGGGCACGGCTCACGGCCCGCGGAGTTTGAGTTTTGTCTAGGGACGCGGAAGTAGCGTGCCAGGCCTGGAGGAGAACCGCAGGTTGTGTGGAATACGGGAAGAGGCGGCTGCGCCTCCCCTGGAGTTACCCAGGTGCTCCAGGGCGCAGCCCCTGGTCATTGGGGGCGTCGTTACCACCTGTGGCCTGCAGGCTGAGGAGCGCGGGCTGACACGGGTCCGAGCGTTCCTGGACTAGGACTAGCACACGCCCGTTTCGTCGACTGAGGATTCCGAGGCAGGGTTCTTTAAAGACCGCATCTTGATGTTCAGGTGTTTGCCGAAAGGCTCGGCTTCGGAGGAAGGTGAGCGAGACGATTATGCTGGGTTTGAAGAGCCCGCGAGGAACCTTGCGGCCAAAGCGGACAAGACCGGACGCTAGGCTCGGCCAGTTACATACTAGTTGGGTAACTAAGTTAAGTCACCTATCTCGGGTTCATTTTCCTTATCTTTAAAATGAACGAAGAGGGATGGGTAGTCCGGTCTATTAGGCTCTATCATTCTATGAACTTTTAATGCAATTTAACTGATAAATTGAAGTTTCCTTTACTAGGCCTTCCCACTCCCCATTCCTCTTTTTGACTTCCTTTAAAATAATGCTGGCCAGAAGAGATTAAGTTGATGGTGTGATGTGTAATGAAAGGACTCTTCCAGTTTATTTAATACAATTTATGTGATATTTATTTGTCAAGATTAATATTTTCTAAATTTTTTTTCCTGAAGGTATCAAGAAACTGATAATGTTTTCTTGAATTTGCTTCTGTATTTACTTCATCAATGTCTCTCATACTGAATATCTTAGGAGAGATGCTAGAATATTTTGGTGTTCCCATGGACCAGGTAAATGTTTTTTAATGGATTTGAATGAACCTGTTGCATTTGTTCTTGGGTCTCATTTTGAAAATTATTTATATATAAACACTTAAGGCAAAATTGTTATTTCTCTTTAGTGTAATGAATTTGCAATAGTATAGCTTTGATAGTTTGAATTAAACATAATTAAGATTATTAGGAAACTACCTGATAGATAAAATGCCAATGAAAGATACAAACAAGGAAAATATAGACATGACTTCATAGGATTACATTTATTGCATAGGTAAATTATATTTTTAACTAGTGGTTTTATTAAAGGTAACTTTAATATTTGGATATAGAATGAAAAGTTATAGCTCAAAAAATTCAGAATAAGTCTTGAGAGAAGATGACTTAAGTCTGAGAATTATAAGCAAATCCAATTTTGTCTATTTATTGAGCATCTACTACATCTAAGACAATATGCTTTGTTCTGCAGATGATGTAGAATAGTAATACATAGTTCTTGTATTCATGATGCTTAAAATGTAATATGAGGAATGGGGAACACATAATACAAGTATAATATAAGACTGAATATAAGACAAAATAGTGGTGGTGGGGGGGGGAGTTTATGGAATAGACATCATCACTATATGGTGTAGTGAATTAGAAGAGAGTAGTAGCCAAGGATAATTCCAAGATTTTAAACAAAAGTAAGTCAAGAATGATGGTGCTTTTCTTATAAAATGGCAACTCAATATGAAGAATTAGTTAAGAGAGAAAAGGTGAGCCAGATGTGCCGTTAGAATATATGAATACAAATATTCTGCAGATAATGGGATAAATGATTCTGGAATGTAGGAATGAAAAGATTTGATTCAAATTAAGCGTTATCTGCATTGTTTTAATATTTGAACCCATGGACTTTGATGAATAATGGTAGATGTCATTGGATGTTGTTGAAGTATTTCGAATTTCATAAATAGTGAGATTGAAGTAATGCAGACTGAGTAATAGTCAAAGATTTGCTTATCATTATATTATGATGCCTTTAGGGATTTCCATAGGTGGAGAGTGGCAACTGTATTATAGTAGTTTGAAGAATGACTGAGGAAGGGAAGTGGCATTAGTAACCTTCTTTTGAAAAGTTTGTGAGAAGAAATCAAGAGAGGCCATCAACATGAAGGGTGGCAGGAATGAAGTTTTTTTTTTTTTCTTTTCAGTGTTAGAGGTAACTTCATTATGTTTGCAAGCACTAGTGATGAACCTCATAGATAGGAAAATATTTAAGATACAAATGAGAGTGATTGAGCAATGCCCTGGAGAAGGTAATTGAGCAGGAGATATAAATAAACAAGCCTTGAAAAGAAGACAGACTGTCAAGAGAAAAAAAGTGAGAGATGGTGGGGAGGTTTTGAATGGAGAGAAATGAAAATTGAAGTATATCAAATTGTAGTCTTCAGTTTTCTCAGTAAGAGCAAAGGCAAGGCCACCTGCAGGTGATGGAAGTGGTGATGTTGGAGATTTCAGAGATTGGCAATCACTTTGGGTGACACAGTATAGAATGTAACATGTTATGAAAGGGTTGCAGAATACCTGTGCAGAATACCCAGCTGAAGTCAGCATGGATTTATAGTCTTTCTAAATATTATTTTGTAATTCTTTTCTCTAGCTAAGAGTAATTGGGTAGTTTAGCCTTTAGTAATATGAGAACACATGACATCAAAAGGATGAACCATTTTTTGTGTGGCAATGAGCATATCACGGAAACAATTAACTTGAAAATCCCTGTTTGGTAGGAAAGTCGCTAAAGTCCAAATGAGGGACCTGGAACAGGAATAGAAGGAGGTGAAATTGTAAGAATGGTGAAGATGGTCAATAGCAATGAAAGAATGAGAGAGTTCAAAGGATAGGAGTTTGTCAGGATGGAAATTGCAGAGCAAGAAAATGAAGGTACCATTCAAGTTAACCAAGAGTAGGGTAACTATGTATAATACAGAACCTTCACTGTAGCAAAGCTTCCAGGCCTATGTTTCTCTGGGATGCACATATGAATGATGATTGAAAGCTTTAAGTATAATTTAAAGCTCAGGCTGGCAGAGATTCTAGTGTTAATTGGTCTGGGATCTCTATCCTCTGCTGCACTGTTTAATATGGTAGCCACTGGCCAGACGTCGCCTTTAATTACTTAAAATGTCTGAATTGAGATCTGCTATAGGTATAAAATATACAATAGATTTTGAAGACAGTATGAAAGAAAGGAATGTAAAATAATCTCATTAATTGTTAATATTGATTACATGTTGAAATGATAATATTTACATATTGAGTTAAATAAAATTTATTAAGAAATTAATTTCATCTGTCTCTACTTTTTCAAATGTGGCTACTGAAAATTTAATTTACATATGTGGTTTGTATTTTATTTCTTTTGGAGTGCACCTTCTGGGGTGATTCTGGTATACCTACGGCTACAAACTACTGCCCTGAAGGATTTAAAAGGAATATGAACATGTCTGCCTGCAAAGAGTTCCCAGTCTTAAAGGGGGTGGGAGAGAGAAAACTGCAAATAAAAGTAACATGTAATTTTGTGCCCTAATGTATTTTAGTTCCTTAAACCAGAGCTAGTTTAGGAATTCAGAGCTAGGAAGTTTGTAAGAGAAAAAATAATCAAATTTCTAGAGGAATGTGAATCTGGCATTAAAAGACAGAAGAAAACTGAACTCGTGCTAGGGCTGGGCTTAGATCAGGGCCCTGTGAGCACATGGGTGAATGTTTGGCAGATAGGATAATATTAGCTTAGTTTTTGAGACACTGAAGAAAGCATGTGTTCTTGTTAATGGATAGTGGAAAATTAAATTGGTTAGTGTAGGGCCAAGTGGCAAAAGACCTTTAAGGATGATTGCAGAATGAATACAGAATGCATGGAGTATGTTATGGAGCTGGCAGAATTGTGAGGCTGGCACACAGTTGTTTGGATGTGATGAGATCAATTCATATCCCTAACCATTTAAAACTAGAGCAATAGCATGATTTTGTGCAGAAGGCTTCTATGGGACGATGACTTCCAAATCTTTCTCTCTAGCCCCATTTTTTTCTCAACTAGTCCTATGGCTTCAGTTTTTCCCTATTTTATGTATTTTGTGTGATGATGATTCCCAAATCCATCTTTCTAATCCCAGTTTTTCTCCTCTGAGTTCTGGAACTGTGTGTCCATCTGCTTAATGGCTATATACATGAGGATGCTAATAGGATGCTACCTAGATCTTTTGCTCATAATAAACTTTGTCTTTGTTATAGGATCTTAGGAAAAATGAAAAGTCCAATTTTTAACACTTTTCAAAGAGAAAAAATGCTTTATGTTAAGATCTTTGCCAAAAGAATAAATATATGTCATATTTTGGGGGTGGTTCCTGTGGGAATAATTTACACCTACATGGGAAGCCTCAGCCAAAGAACAAAATATTTGAGTAGCACATTTCATTTCTATTATTGTTCCAAGAACTGACTTTCAGCAGGTATATTCCACTCTAAGAACTCTTAAATTGTTTAGGACCTAATTCATTCATTCCCCTCTTTATTTTTCCTTTAAAGGAAATTACATGAGAATACTCTGTATTAACTCATTGCTCAAGACATTAAAATTGTCAGTTTTTGACTGAGCCAAAAGATGGTATTTTTAGCTGGGAGGAGGGGAAGCAATTTTCTGAACAAAGTTCTCCAAGATATTATCAGAAATAGAACAAAATGCATTTGGGGTGCTTTCTTAAAAGATCTCTCTTCCTGGAATGTATATCTGTTCATTCCATCTTGTTTTCTTTAAAGACAAATGTTAATAAAGTTTAATTCTTTGAAGAAAATGCTTTCAGTACACAATTTTATATTTTCTTTTTAAAATTAAATTTAATTGCATCTTTTACATTTTTTTCATAGATATATAAATATGCTTAATAGAGTAATTTAGAACAATGCATTATGTCAAATAGGTTTTGCAGATTTGGAAAAATAAAGACTATGGATCAACTCGGAGTATTGTTCGTATTATTGGGAAAATTCTTCCTTTAGACCCTTGTCCCAGGCCTAATTTCGAGGTAAGTCAGTTGATATGCATTGTTTAACCACTATTTATAAAATAATCATAGATACTTCTTGGGATATTGGGTATAATGAAGGAAGAAATATTTCATGCAAGCCAAAAACCTTTAGTTTATTCCCAGAAATACGTAATTTGATGTGTTTTGTGTTTATTTCTTTAAATAATTGCATTCAAAGATGGGCAGGTACAAAATAATACATGAGTAGCTTTTTTTATTCTTGTAGTTTGTGCTTTATGATACATAGAGTTAAGTGAGAGAGAGAATGTTGCTACGTGTTTAGACTTTAGATTAATATTTTCCTCAGTATTTTTTCTTGCTGAAAGGTGCATGCTTTTTTCTACTGAGTATCCTTTTCCTTTTCTCTCTTGGGTTTTTAATTTACTTAATATCCGTGAGCATGTATGTATCTCTTCCCCCAGCTCCCTTCAGAGCTCTGACTTTTTCCCCCTTTTTTTCCTTTAGTTGATCCCACTCTTGAACTCTGTAGACTCTGGTAACTGTGGATATGTAGTTCCATCTTTTGCTGATATTTTGTGTGTGGCAAATGATGAAGAAGCCAGTTATCTCAGATTTCGGTAATTTTATACACTTATCTTGGAAAGTGGGGTATGGGGGCTGTAATCTGAATTCTTGGACATGTGTAAGTTTGTTCAGACAAATTGAGCCTTTCCGTTTTGTCTCTCTACTGCACTCTGTCCTACTCATATTTTCCTAATAAGGATGACTGGTGGTTTCTCATTTTTAGCCAGTTTTTCTTAATGAACATTTAAACCTAACACCAGGCCTAGGATAGAATGATATTAAAAGGATATCAAAATCACTATGTTTATTTTATGAGCTGTTTCCTATACTAGATACTAGATTTATTTTATATATTTAGCCAAAATTTATATAATTCTTACAGGCAAATTTCAAAATTCGGATGTGTTTCTCCTAGAAGTGCTAAGTTATGTGTTAGTCTATTCAGATATAGGCTATAAGCACAATAAGGGTCAATTATTCAAATATTATGGCGAAATTTATTATGTGTAAAATTGGTTTATCAATTTTCAAGAAATTAGAATACCATAAATTTACCCTTAACAACATTACACTGAATATAAAGCTTTTCAGTACAGTGTATTAAAAATAGGTAGATGTTCTAAATAAATCAACTTTATTTCTAAATAAATAAACTTGTGCTGTGTTTAAAGAGAATAGGATGAGCAGTTACAGGATAATTATTTTTATTTAACAATCTTAAAGCAAGATTTGTTCCTTCCTTCACTGACTGACCCTTATTGGTTTCCTATTAAAGGCTACATTGTGTTCTATGTTTAGAGACTACAAAGTTACATAAGATGTGTTTGTCCTCAGTGAGTCTAGAGACCATCATGGGATAAAGAGAGCTATTCTGATTTTGTTTTGGTGTGTTTATTTCTCTTTGACTGAAATCTATTCCTCTTGGAAAATTTTCCTCTCTCCCTTTCCTTCTCCATCCCTCTCTTCTCCCTCTCTCTCTCCATTTCTTCCTTCCTTCCACCCACAGAAATGGCATATGGAAAAATGAAGAAGAGGAAAAAAGTGAATTTTTTAATCCTTTGCAACTAGTTTGGGATCCATTGTCACCTGCCGTAAAACATAACAAACCACTGAAAAATGATCCACCTGTAAGTGAAGCTGCAATTAAAAAAATAGCTGCCCTTGAAGATGAACTAATTTTTCTTCGCTCTCAAATTGCTGCAATTGTGAAAATGCAGGAACTAAAAAATAGTATCAATTCAGGTAAGTAACATTGGATTTTTGTTTCAAGTAGATGATACTTGTCTAGTATTTAAATCAGTAGAGTCCTGAATAAGAATGCTTGTCGTACATGTATCTTGTGACTGACATTAAATAAAAAGGATGTTGGACATAAAAAATTGTCTGATGTTTATTTATTATAAATTAAGACACATAGGTATTGAGAGAGGTGGCTTTGTTTTAAAGAAGAGCTAACTTCAGAAGAGCATGGGAAATTTAAGAGGAAGAATACACTAATTTGAAAGAAGAGTGTAGGTTTGAAGTTTCATGTGTTTGTAGTTTGAACTTACTACTGCTATTCTTCCACCAAGTTAGGTGAATAATGTTTTTCAGATGATCCTTTTCTAAATTTTTAGAGACATAACTTGCTTTAATCTTGTACACACACATTTTATATATGCACACACACACATATATATATACATACACATATGCATGTATATACATCTCTGTACATGCATATATAATTTATATATAACAATATTGACATGTAAATTATATGTTATATAATTTATGAAAATAAATAATATATAACATATAATTTGCAATAACAGTAAAAATGAGATAGAAATGCATTTTTTTTTTTTTTTTTTTAGCATTCATGTGACACACAGCCTTTTAGGAGCAAATCTGTTGTGACCGAGGAGGGATATGCTCCAAGACCCCCAGTGGATGCCTTAAACCATGGATAGTGCTGAACCCTATATGTACTGTGCTTTTTCCTGTCCATACACACCTCTTCACATAAAGGAAGGGTGTCGTGGCTTCTTGACATATCTAAATTGCCAGCATTACTACTATTATGCTTTGGGGCCATTAATAAGTAAAGTAAGGGTTATTGAACACGAGCACTGTGACACCAGGACAGCTGATGTGATAACCTAGATGGCTACTAAGTGGCTAATGGGTGGGGAGTGAGTGTATGCAGTGTGGAGACACTGGACAAAGGGGGGATTTCCTCCTCCTCCCCGCCCCGGGTGGAACAGAGTGGGACAGTGGGAGATTTCATCATGCTGCTCAGAATGGCATACAGTTTGAAACATGAATTGTTCATTTCTGGAATTTCCATTTGGAATTTTTGGACCGAGGTTAGCTGTGGGTAACGAACCATGGAAAATGAAACTGCAGATAAGTGGGGACTACTCTGTACTCGTCTGAGGCTCTTGGCTAGAAAACGTATGCTTGGATGCTTCTACAATGTCATCATAGAGCGAATATACCATTCTGACTTTCTCACTACAAGTTGTTGATCAAGTTTTAGGTTTTTAAAATAGAGGTTAAAATTCAGATTATATGTGAATTATTGAAAAGTACTTTTTATTTTCTTTTTGGAATACATCTTCCCTTTCCCACTTTTTAAGGACCTACACAGAGAATCCTAATTGGATTACAAGTACATTTACTATTTGGCTTGACTCTTACAGAAGTTACAAAGCAGATGGGATTGCTTCCCAGCTATATCATTATTTTAGTAGCATTGCAGAAATTGTTCCTGTTTTGGTTTAAATTAGTGCTATGTGTTATGTTAAAGAGGATTTTTACATGTTTTTTCAACACTACTTTGTTTTTAGGCTCCTTTGACTTGAATGATGAGCCTAGTGGATTGGGACAAATGCCATCATCAGGGACTGCTCAACTGAGTGTCGAACCAGATCCATTTTCAAGTTCAGTGCTTCCCTATCCTCCTCCACCACCACCACTGCCCCCTCAGGTGTCTTCTCTACAGCCTCCCTGTTCTCCTCTTGTACAACCAGGATCAAATAATATTTGCGACTCAGATAATTCAGCAAATGAAATGAGAAAACAGCACCCAGGGGCTAGTAAGGCCAATTATAGTTGTCATTCAAAAAACCAGAAAAACAAAGATGTTCCGAACATGTTGGATGTTCTGAAGGACATGAATAAGATTAAACTTCGTGCTGTTGAACGGTATGTTTTCATAATTTGAGAAATTAACCAAAATTATATCATTGATGTTTTCAAAAATTTTATTTATCAAAGTAAATATTACATGTATCTTTTTTTAGTTTTCTTCACCCCAAATTTCCTTCCCAGAGAGAATCATTTCTAATTTTTTTACTCTTCCTTCTAGTGTATTATCTCTATATTTTTGAAACAACATACTTCTTTTGCTATTTCTTGATATGTTTATTTATATTTGCTTCCCATTGTTTAAGATTAGGAATATATTCTTAGACATTCTACCCTTACACACACGTGTACATATATACTTTATAACAGTAAACACTTATAGGTAAGCCATTTTATATACTATGATTATATTTTATTTGTTGAACGATTTTATTTTTATTGGAGTTAATAATTGCCTTTCTGGGTTTCATTTCTTTCTTTTTTTTTTTTTTTTTAATTCTCCTCCAGGAGCCCTACGTCCTGCTCCAATCTCACTTGTTGCTATCTAAGCCTGCCGCATTGTCTTTCTAAGGATTTCCTTCACGAGCATTCTTTTACCTATTCTCCTGTGCTGCATCATCCACTTCCTGGTCATATGTTCTTATAGCTTCTTGAGAAAGAGTGCATATGAGGTAGATTATTTTAAGACCTTGCCTATCTGGAAATGTTATTATTTTATTCTCACACTTAATTGCTAATTTGGCTGGGAGTATAATAGGCAGAAAAAAAATTTTTCAAAAATTTGAAGACATTGTTCCATTGATTCCTAGCTTCCAGTGTTCCTCTTGAGACGTTGATGTCATTCTAAGTCCTGGTATGAAACCTGCTTCTTTATTCTTGAAGCATTTAAGACCTCTTTAGTCTAGATATTCTGAAATTTTATGATAATGTGCCCTAGAGAGTTCATTTTTTATTTCTTACGCTGGACACTAGTGGACTCAGTCAATCTAAAGTTTTAGGTCCTTTGTTTTTGGAAATCTCTTATAAACATTTATCTGATAAATGGATAAATTTTCTCCCGTCCTTTTCCTCTGTTTGCCTGGAACTCCTTTAGAAGTTTGAATGCCAGAATTATTTCACTTAATCTTCATATCTTTCCTTTTACTATTTTCTTTCTCTTTGCTTTTTTATTATACTTTCTAAGAAAATTCTTTAATTTACTGTAATTTCAACTCATCGCATTTTTACCTGTCATATTTTTAATTTACAAGAGCCATTTTTTTCTCTGAATGCTCTTTTTCTTGTACCTTCTTGCTTTTGTTTGTCGTATTCCACTGACGGTATTAATTATAGTTTTAAGTTTTCTTTTGCTCTCGAATTACTGTATTTTTCCTGAGTTCATTTTTCTTCTTGTTGATTTTGGTTTCTAGCTATAGTTTTGGAGCCTTAAGTATCTAGTGATTCTTGGCTATACATTTGTATTTAAAAGTGAGGCAATGAAAACCTGATTGAATGTTCTTTGTGTGAGGTGGACTATCAACTGGTGGGCTTTACAATTTGGTGATTGAGTAGATAACCTGACGTTTTGTTGGCTGGATCCCATATTTCAGTAGCTGTATGTATTTTCTTTGGGGCTACAGTTTTCCTAGAAAGTTCCTCAGTCTCCTTCTTGGTCAGGAGAGATGAGAATTGGACAGGGGGTGCAAGCCATGTAGTTTGAGGGTTGAGTGGGGAAGGAGAACAAGGAAGGAATGTATCATTCGTTATGTAGACTTTTTCTTAATTTATCTTTTCAGGAAGGCATATCACACCCCCTCCTCCCCTGCTTCATTTTCATCAGCATTTCCAGCTGTCAACATTTTATTTCAATTCGTATCGACTCTTTCCTCTTGTAATCTCTTTGTGGGTGTACATCTTATTATTTTTTTACTCTCTTTTTAGTAGAATTTCACAGAGATCTGCCATGTTCACCTGGAAATCCCATGGTGAGGTTTCTGGTGAGAGAATAAATACATTTTCTGTATTAGCACAGACAAGTCATTTCATTAATAATGAGGCTGTGATTTAATCCTTGTATGAGGCAGCTAGGTTAGAGAAAAATCTTAAGGCTATATGTACACACTTGATCCCAGCTAGCTTACTTACTGGTATCACTGGGCCCAGGCAGTGTGAAGTGGGGACTCTGACAGTTACCATCATGGGAGACACAACTCAGAGGCCAGCAGAATACCTTCCCTGTTTCTGTGATTAACCTTGCATTATACATTACTGCGAAATTGGATGAGATCTCCCACATCTTTAGATCTACAGATTTACTGCCCATGTTCTCTGCATTCCTTCTTGTTACTGTGAATGGAGAAGTGTTGTCCTGGTTTGTGTCCAGGTCTCCCCATGGTCACTGGTTCCCTTTCTCTCTTCTCAAGATTTCACTTAAAGTTATTCCTTCTGTCTTCTGCATCATCCAATTTTCCTTCTTTATCCTTCTCCTCACATCTGAGTATCCATCTTTGAAACATGTATACCCCCAGCTATTATTAATTCTCTGTTTCCCTTTCTGATAGAAATTCCAGATATCATCTACAGTTTGTTTCAATTTCTCACTGCCTTCTACCCACTGCAATATGGTGTCTGTCCTCATCACTCTAGTGAAAACTGCTCTTGTCAAGGTCACCAGTGGCTCCATGTTATCAAATGTCATTGCTCCTCTTGACCTCTTGGTAGCATTTGATATAGTATGTGATTCCCTTCTTGTTGGTACACTTTCTTCACTTGGCTTCAAGGAAATCAGCGTGGTTTTCCTCTTTCCTCAACTGTACACTTCTTTATACTCTTTTGCTTCTTCTTCCTCTGGGCCTGGTCTCTAAATGTTGGCATGTCCAAGGCTCAGATCTCTGTCCCCTTTTCTTCTCTGTCCACATTGTTTCCTTTGTTAATCTCATCCAATCCCCTGGCTTTACCAGCTGTATGATAATGACTCCTATATTTATTTTTCTATCCCTGACCTCTCCTCTGAGCCCCATGCTTACTTGACAGAATTCCTACTTGACATCTTCACATTACTGTCTCACAGGTATCTTAGGCTTCACATCTCCAAATCAACTCTTCCTCCTTACCTGTTCCCTTCTTCCACCTTGAAAACCTGTTTTTCCCCAAACCTTTTGCATATCAGTAAATGGCAACACTATCACCTAGTTGCTCAGCCCAAACATCTAGGAATCCTTGTTTTTTCTTTTCCTTTCTGTTCTGTATTCTTTCCATCAGCATATAGCTCAAATTTGTGTACCCTCATGAACCAACTGCCATCTCGCCCTCTCATCTGCCTTGGATCCCTTCAGTAGCCTCCTAACTGGTCTTTCTCTTTTCATTCTTGGCTCCTGGTCTTTCCTCCATGGAGTAACCAGAGTAATCCTTTAAAAATTGAAGTCAGATCATGCCATTCCCTGCTTAAAACCTCTGGTGGTTTTCCATGTGCTTAGAATAGAATACAGACACCTTGCCGTGTGGCCTGTAACTCCCTCCAGGATCCAGCCAGCCCTTGCTTTTCTCTCTGACTTCATGCCCTACTTCCCATGGTGCTCACTGCATTCCAGCTGTACCTGGTTTTCTTTTCGTCTTTTCTCACACATGCCAAGCTCCTTTCCGATGCATCCACCACACGTTTCCGTTAAAACTGACTCCTTGACATTTCCTTAAAGAGGATGTCATCTCCTTAATGACGCTTTTCCTGATCATCTCAACCTAAAGTTTTTTCGTCCTACTTGCTGTCATGTCACCTGTTTCTATTCGCAGCACTTATCACTATCCACAGTAATCTTGTTTCTTGTTCATTGAGGATCTGCTGCCAGAGTGTTCCACGGGAGCAGCATACCGCTGTACCCGCGAAGTACAAAGTGGAGCCTGGTATAATAGTAGGCATTAAGTGAAGATCGAATGAACAATGAGGCTAATGGTTTCCTTTTCATGAACTCTGTAGTCTTCTTAAAAGTTCTTAAGTGTGTCTTTTAAGTTTTCCATTGAAAAATTAGATAATTCAAAATAAAGATCTTCAGCATAGAGGTAGTTGATAAATCCTAGGTCATAATAAGGTTGTGTTAGGGCCCAACTTGGTTCTTGGTTTTCTGATTCCTATTACATTCATTCATGGTAAAAAAAAATTCAATCTCCTGAAGACTAATTAGATTGTAATACATTATGCTTGTATTTCTGCTATGTTTGTTGTCAAGGAGCTTAAATTACTCAAAGTTTTGATTTATTCAATGTTTAAAAAAAAAAAAACAGATCACCTGGAGGCAGAACCATTCATAAGAGGAAAAGACAGAATTCAAATTGGGATCCAGTGTCTTTAATATCCCAGGCACTTAAGGAGAAATTTGCATTCCAAGAAGATGATTCCTTTGAGAAAGAAAATAGGTCTTGGGAGTCTTCTCCATTTTCCAGTCCAGAAAATTCAAGGGTGAGCTCTAATAATGTACAGTTAATTTTTCGTTTTTTATAAAGTATATTGTTCATGATATATCTTGGCTTTCAGGCTCTCTGGAAGTTATTATGCAGAATGGGCTATACAATTATTTGTTGATGCTGCTAATGTTTCTGTTGTTTTTGTTAACTTTTACATGCTCATTTTAGCTTTTAGCCTTCTAGGAAGTTTTTTGAAATAAAATACTTGATTTGAAAAATATTGTGTATAAGGTTATTATAATGGTTCATCCTGGACAGGCGCTCACTTGATGTTGCTGTCTGCAGTATGATCTGAGTGGCTGAAGCTTTGAGGGGAGCAGAGAAAAATGGTTTGATAGATTCTACCTAACCATAGTTACATGTGAACACTCCAGTATTTTTCTCAGTCAAATATACACTTTGGATTATTTAGTTAAATAGAATGTTAACTATGCTTTTAAAAAAGCAAATGAGATCATAATTGTCTTCAATAACAATGCTTTTTGGTTGCTCAGTAGCGACTAAATTATATTTCGCACATCGTATTTCAAATACTTGACGATTAAGCTTGTGCCTCACTTGAATTCCCTTTTCTTTAATTTTAGTCATAATTTATATTTTGGGGGTGGTTTTCCCATTGCATAACTTGGTTGAGGTAGTACATAAGAGTAAGCCTTGGTGACGAGAGGACCGTGAAAGAGGGACAGTGTCTGCGGGCAGGTGAATAGCCTTGAGGAGTGGTAGCCATCGGCAGAGGAGGAGATGGAACTAAGCAGCAGGTAGCAACTCAGAGAGCATGGCAGTGGGGGACAATGATTGTCTTCATGTTCTAGCATGTGTGGTCTCTGAGTTCTTAGTGTGTGTGTGTACAATGTCTGATACATATCACGTTCACTCAGATAATTATATTCTTAACTCTACGAAGACAAAAAAGTATATAGTTTAGAACTATTATAGTAAAAATGCAGATTGTCTAAAAATAAATGCTTAATATTTGTATAGAAATTTGTAACTTGCCAAGTACTTTTTTACTCACCCTGTTTAATCTTCACAACAATATCTTAAAAAACCAGAAAACAAAAAAACCCTGGGACCAATATTACCTGTTTTAGGCACAAGGAAAACGAGCCACCTAGTGCTTAAGTAATCTCCCCTAACCCCACAGAGCAGTGACCAGAACTTAGCATATTAAAATTCTAGGGTATTTGAAAACCTGCAGTCACCGAAGAAATTCACTTGGGTGGAACGTACCATTTCCCAGTGATAGTGGATCATGAGATTTTACAGGGTCGTCTTACACTGTTCGCTGTTCTTAGCATTTTCTCTCCAACCAACTGCAGGCATCTTAGAGAAAGAATTTCTCTTTTTGTATATTTGCAGGCACAGTACGTGATACATAGCCCAAATAACTATTTATTGTTGAATGAATTAAACCTCTAGAAGTCAAGTGTTGCTTGTGCTGCCATTTTTTTTTTTTTGCATTAATTAATTTTTACATAATTTCTGTGTTAAATATTTGCTTTATTTCAGTTTGGACATCACATTTCACAGTCAGAAGGACAGTGAACTAAAGGAAGGATTGGCAAACAAAGGCTATGACCAAGGTGTGAACAACGTGGTGTCTACACTTGAAAGATCGCAGAAATAGGCCAGCATGTCTCTTACTACATGTTAATCTTCTGTTAATGAAGTTAATGAGGTCTGTGCACTGGCATATGAGTGCAGAGTCTTGACACTTAAGAATACCTGTCTTTGATTTTGAAAGATCCAGCAGTTAATTGGTTACTGATGATAGTTAGGTATATTAATTTTGTTCATTTACGTTAATGTTATTAATAGCTGAATACACACTTTGAATGATTTTCCTAAGAGCTAAATAGTAAACAACTTGATGCTTCTCATTAGAGAACGGTAGGGTCTCACTGTAAAGTAACAGAAACCATTTTAATGGCTTAAGAAATTAATGTAAGCTAAGTCTGTATTGTACTACCTAGCAAACGACAGCTGGTATGTTTGAGTTTTTCAAAGCAATTTCTTAAAGCGATTATGGCTTCCTAATTTAAGAACTTTTGAGTCTTAAAAACTGGTATCAATCTGGTTTATTGGGCTTCCAGGACCTTGGAGGTTTTCAAAGAATGTAATTTTTTAAATTAAGATATTCATAGTTTTAATTATATAAGTTGAGCCTCCTAAAAATTCTTGAGGTGATAAAGAGTTATTCTTAGAAACTGATTTGATGAATGTTGGTATTTAAAGAATCTTCTTCCTAAGTTTTGCCTATATTTGCTGTGTAAATATGTATATCTATGATTTTTATTTTCTTTGTTCCTTATTATAGTTACATTCTGTTGCTTTGTAAATAGAATGTAAAATAAATGTGCCTTTTTAACTTGGTTGTGTTTTGTAGCAATTCAAATTCATTTATTTCATTTTACTACTTTGTTCATAAAGTCTGAACTCCTTTGGAAAGAGAGTTCTCTAGGTAGAGTTTCTTGAGTAATACAAATGAAACGCACAGTTTGGAGTAGCTATTTTGTCCCATATACTAGTGTGATATGGGAATTTACATGTTTCTCTAGACCCTTCAGCCTGTGCAGCAGCTGGTGGGGCGGGGGCAGTTAGGCTCCATCTGGATGCTGAGTCCTCAGCATCCACCCTTTTGCTAGGCTCTCCTTTCAGAGAAGCCCAGTTTGCCCAGTTTTCTTGTTACTGTGGTAGAGAGTTGGTTGCCTGGCCCCTTGCATTTCCAGTCCTTCTCACTGGCCACCTTCCAGTGAGCTATCTTATGCAGATATCTTATGAGTCTTCAGATCTCAGAAATGTGAACCCTGACATTGCTGAACTGTTGAACTAACACCAGCAAAAGCTGTCTCCAGACTTTTTGTTACATGAGAAAGATGGGCTTTGTGGGTTTTCTGTTACTTGCAGCCGAAAGCATCGATAATGATACAGCAGGTGCAGCAGTGTAGCTTCCATGCCTGTTATTCCTTCTATGCAGTTTTGTGATGGTTTATCCTCGCTGTTGTTTCTGCCCCTCCCACACATTTTCTCTCTTCGTCTTTACTCCTCTCTTATTGTCCTTGTAATTAGTTTTTTTTTTGCCCCCTGAAAATTTTATCTCTCAAGGTAGCCTTGCATTTTCAGTTTTCTTATTCAAAAGTGCATGATGAATAACCTGTCCCCAACAGCCAGAGATACCTTTGGAAGATGCCATCCTCTGCTAAGTGAAGTGTATTTCTTCAGACACCTTGATTTTTTTTGGCAGGGTCTGGGGACTTGTCTTTTCTACTTCAGAATGAATTCCCTGCCCGTGCAAAGCACATTTCAGCACCATGAAGCACCGGGATTGAGTTGACCCTGGGCTCACCTCCGCTGAGAAATATGACTTCTGGTGTCCTGGGAGACGTGAGCACATGCCCTGAAATTTCCCTTCAGCGGCCCTGGAATGGCCCGATCTTGATCTTGGTTTCTGGTGACTGTTGTGTTTTCTGTAGAGTTCCTCAGGCTTAGGGATTCAGGGTAGGCCTTCATCATGGCTCTAAACATGAATTATTTAATACCTCAATGTTATTTTTAAAATCATACTTGATTGCATTTTAAACTTAACCAAACATACTGTGAATGTTTCCACAGAAGCTTTAAACCAGGTTGCATTCTCCTTCCCAATTGGTTGTTAGTTAATCCATATAAACGGATTAAGGTATTCGAGCAACAGCATTTAATAAAGCATTCTAATACTATTTAATGTTTGGAAAATGAAAAAAATTTGGTTTTGAGAATAGCCTGCTGGAAATTAATGCTTTGCAAAATCTTGACTGGCTGAGACATACAGATGATGACAGCAGTGGTTGTCAAGGCAGCGAAGAAGAGAGACTTCCCAGGCATGTGTAACAGAATCTGTAGCACCCCGAACTGAAAACAGTGGCATGAGACTGTTATGGGAAAGGGATGTCAAAAGGCCTTGCTTTTACAGTGAGAATATATTTATGCTTTCATTATGAAATTTAAGTAGAAATCAGGTTGGGGAAGCAGCAGCCATTTATACGGTTGCAATGGGGAAAAGATTTTAAATAGTTTTTGCTGGATGTTAAGCACAGACTTGCCTTAGGTTGGAGGGGTTAAGTATGCAATTGGATTTGTTTTAAATTGAAAAAAGAAAAGCACCATCACCAAAAAACGGGTCAAGAGGAATGAAATGTGGGGGTTTTATGAGAAAAGGTCTATCGCAGGTGGGCGCTGTGAAGCGGCCTCTGAGGGATTAATGTGCAGGAAGGCCACCTGGGTGTGTTCTCAGGATAATTTCCTGCAAGGGAAGGAAGCAGGACTGAGTGAGGGAAAAGCTGGGCTGTGATGTGGTCTCAACAAAGGCCCTGGCTGGCCCCCTAAATCAGCGGTCCCCAACTTTATGGCACCAGGGACCAGTGCTCCCATGAGAATCCAATGCCTGATGATCTGAGGTGGAGCAGAGACCATGATGCTAGCGCTGGGGAGCGGCTGCAAATACAGATGAAGCTTTGCTCACTTGTCCACTGCTCACCTCCTACTGTGCGGCCTAGTTCCTAACAGGCCATGGACTGGTAATGGTCCATGGCCTAAGGCTTGGGGACCCCTGCACTAGGGACCTCCGAAGCTGGGATTAGCCCTTCATAGTTGTCTGCCATTGTTCTGACAGTGCTGGGTCTTTATCCCTTCTCAATGACCACATGTTGGGAAGGGCACATGGCCTTGAGTAAAGCAGCCTTCTTCAGCCAAGGACAGTTTCCACAGAGGTTTGTCAGTTCTAAAGATGGATCACAGAGGTGCGTCACAGTCCATTACAGAGGACGTGTTCCCAAAATGTTGCAGAGCCAGTCTGCTTTACATCAGAATTCCCAATACTGGCTGCTCTGTCACTGACCAGGCCAGTCCTTGTACTTATCTTCTTGAAAATATTTGCTTTAAAAATTGGGGATGGGGAAGGGTAGGGAAGCTTTTCTGTTTCCAAAGGTCTGTCCCCCTCCAGATCACCCCTAGGTTTCTGTGTGGGTAATATATGGTTGGTCAGTCACAGCTTTGTCCTTTTCTCTTCATGGAAATGACATATATTTATTAGGACTCGGAAGCATTAAGCAGTTATCACATCGTGTGGCTTTGGGGACCAGTAGAAAAAGTGCTGGAAATGTGCCAGGAGAACCGAGTTACTTCTCTGAGCCCAGAGGAAGAGGCCAGGTGCACTCCACCTGGATCCCACATACAGCATTCATATTCTGTGACTTATGTACTTGGGTGGAAAGCAACATAATAATAACTCAAAATGGTTGCCATTTCAGTTTCTGTGCTCTGTGCCAAATGTTTTCTCTGAGGAGCTGTGGTCTTGGACAGTGGTCTGTGAGTCCCTGAGAACTGTTTCTCCGTGCTTGAGAATGGGCTGTAACTTACCTGTTAGCTCTCATTTTTAATGGCGCTTATGATATGTCAGCTCCTGTTCTTAGTGCTTTCAATATACTGACTCTTTTAATCTTCATAATAACACTAGGTACTACTGTTATCATTATTTTATGGATGAAGAACTAGGTGAAGAGAGTCTAAGTAACTCCAGTTTTTCACAGCTGGTAAGTGGCAGCTGGGATTTGAACCCAGGCAGATGGATTTTCAAACACTTATCTTTAATCTTAGGCAACACTGCTCATCTTATAAATCTGTTTACTTATTTGTTTAGTACTTTAAATAGAAAGTGTTTAAGGCAGTATACAAGGATATGTAAAGCACTGCAAAATAAGAAATTGGAAGGAAAAAAACTTCAGGCTGCAGTTTTCCATATTCACCACAAGAGGGAAGTATAGCATCAGAGAGCACCTGGACAGATGTTAAAATGCCTAAACCTGTTACCACATTTGGATATCACATTTTTAGAAGTTATAGAGGTTAGATTTAGTCTTATTTACAAAAGTAGCTTATTTTAAACAACAGTCATGGATCATAAATGGCCATGTTCTTAATAGATGTGAGATTACTCATGTTGGGCTAATTCAACTCTTTTCCCAACAAATACTAAATATTCTATAAAATTCAGTGATAAAGACAAGGAATGGTATTGTATAATTGCTAAACCTAAAGACTGCAGTGAGGTTCTCATAATTTTTTCAGTTTGAAAAATAGTATTAGAATACTTTGAGTACAGCAGTTTACTTCACTTCCAGGGAAAAGTACAGGCTTACTGTGAATAATGAAATTATAGTTTTTGCTTTTATCACCGTAAAGACTGGTATATTTAAGTGGGGAAATTTTTATTAGGTATACCATAACAGATACATACAAATATATGTTTCCAAAGATATTGTAATTGTTTAAAAGGTCATTTTCCCTTTATTTTTTTCTCCTTTTTGGATTAGCCCAGCATCTTCCTGCATGCTCTTGAAATTCAGCAAGGGGTATTAGTTATTTCAGACCCATCTACTCGGGCATGGAATTCTGGTGTGGCATGGGAGGGACCTCTGAGTGGGCAGCACTCTCAGTCCCGTGAGATTCCAGCCTTCGACTTGGTTTCCTCCTGGTCACCCTCACTAAGGACCCTTCAGTTCACGTTCATGGTCAGGTCCTCAGCCTTGTCTTCAACAGCTGGTAGCTAAGTGGCCTGTGCCTCCTCTTACCAACCCTCTTCCCTGGAAACCAGACCATGTTTTCTTCACAGTCCTGCTGCCTACTGTCAATAATGATGATAATTGGTCATAATAGCTAAATTCATTGAGTATTTAATTTGTGCTAGCCACTACTGCACTAGGCACTTTATAAACATTAGTTTAAGTCGTACTCCCTTTTTCCGGATGAGAAAACTGAGGAAGAGAGGTTAAGGACCTAAGCCAGGATTCGAACTCTGGGATCCAGAGTCTAAGTTCTTGACTGATAAGTCAGCCCCTCCCAGAGAATACTACCACCACCTCCTCTGACTTCCAAAAGCTGAAGCAACTTCTCGTCCCCAAAGTGCTTCGCCACGTGGGAATTCCTACTCCTCCTGCAAGACACAGTTTAAAGAGGATTTTTCTCAGAAGCATTTTCTGACTCTCCCTCCCCAACCCAAGCCCGCCACTAGAAGTGACCATTTCCCTCTGCTTCACATGGAACTTCACACTGCTCTTTGCTGCTGGATTTATTGTGGCTATAATTGCTCTCCCCAACTCTATTGGGCTCTTTTGAACAACTTGAGGATAGAAATTGGGTCTTATCTCATTTCTTCTATGTGTTAAGAATGATGCTTAGTAGCCCCTTTTTATCCATGGAGGATATATTTGAAGAACCCCCAGTGGATACCTGGAACCTTATATATGTTATGTGTTTTCCTACATAGCCATGATGAAGTTTAATTTACAAATTAGGCACAGTAAGATATTAACAATAATAACTAATAATAAAATAGAACAATTATAACAATTTACTATAATAAAGTTATGTGAAGATGGTCTCCCTCTCTCAAAATATCTTCCCGTATTGTACTCATCTTTTATGATGACGTGAGATGATAAAATGCCTTATTAGGTCAAGAACTTTTACTTTTTCACTTAAAGGAAAAGTTTATAGCTTCTCCTTGACATATCAGAATAGCATGCAACTTAAAACTTAGGAATTGTTTATTTCTGGAATTTTCCATTTAATATTTTTGGACCATGGTTGACTGCAAGTATGCTTACACATCACTTTATTCATGTGGACTCAGTATAGTGCTTGGTACATGGCAAATTCAAGTTTGGCTTTTAGGAATTTTCTGAGATTTTTTTCTAAATATTTTCAATATGTGATTGGTTAAATTCGAGGATTTGAAATCTGTGGATAAGCAGGGCTGACTGTACCGATTATCTCATTTAATCATGACCATTTAAGAGAGTTGTTTTTATCTCAATTTCATAGGTGAAGAAAACAGACCTCATAGAACTCCTATAGCTTGTGTAAGATCAGTTACTGCTAAGTGACACAGAACTGGGATCAGAGCCGCGTTCGTCTGACTTTATTAGATCACACACATGTGGCTAATAGATTCTGCATCCTCTGTCGACAAATGTGATAGAAAATAGACTTTATATAAACTTATTTAGTTAAAACTACGTTTATCATTTAGTAACAGATCTTATCCAAAAGCATAAAAAACAATGCAAGTTAATTGCTCAAATTCACATAGCTAGAAGGATTCAGAGCTGGGATTTAAAGCAGGGCCATTGCTCTCAGCCTTTGTGACCCAGGTTTGGAGGGAAAGATCTCCCAAAGGCCAGGCCTCCTTGCCTAGATCTCTCAGGCCAGGCCATGGCTGCCTGAACCACCCACGGGATGGTGAGGCACGACCAGAACCACCAACTTTGGGGCCTGGTTAGCACCCTGGGTCACACCATGGACACCAGTGAGCAGGTCTCTTCCTGGCCCAGATTTTCGCTGCTTTCTGCTAGCTCTGGGTCCCAGCATGTGTCACAGAGGAGCCCGCCCAAGAATTGCCTCAGAGTCTTTGAAAAACAACTTCGAGAGTAACGATTTCTCCTTTGAGGATGATTTTGATTTCTAGAAATAGCCAAGGAAGTGCCAAATCTGATGAATGAGTGGATGGTCAAGCCAGATGATATCACGATTGGTCACAAATGAAGTGTGACTTGCAAGTAATTTAAGTGATTTCCTTGCAAGAATCGTAATCTGGCTCTGAAGGTATTTCTGGTTCCAAAAATATTTTGAACAATGGCTACACTGGGTGTGTTACCCAGGATGACTTTTGGAAGGACAGTATGTATTTTAAATATAGAGTTTCTGATAGAAGTGCCGGTAAATCAGTCATAGGACTTTAAGTCATCAGTATGTTTTGTGACTGACATTGCCTAGATGAGTGTTTATATTCAAGATTTAAAAAGTTAGTTTTAATAGCTGATAGAGTAAAATTTTGGATGAAGATAAAAACATTCTCGTCTATTTAGTCAAAAACAGGTTAGTTCTGACAACGTGACTGAAGTATTGTATCATAAATACATGTTTTCCTATATTTCTTTAAGATATATATGGGACTTTCATATCTATCTGTTATTTTCTACTCAAACTATTATGACTAAATTTAGTCATTAAAAGAGTAGATGGACGGTAAAATATCACAGGTGTTCATTTATTTCATTTTAGTGACACGTGTTCAGGAATTCCTAACCTCATAAATTGTTGATGCTGCTAATAATCAGTTTGAAGCGAATGAAAATTTTGTTGAATTCTCCCACTCTTTGAGCATTTCACCTACTATATCTGTGTTGAGTATTGGCTTCATAATTTTGAGGGCAAGCTTTATTTCGTAGGAATCCAGCTTTAACTTCTTTTAGCCTGATTTCATATCTAGGGTTTAGGAAGGCATCTTAAAATGGGTTCCTGAGCATTGTTGTCATAGCTCATGTCCTTTTCCTCCTTTCAGAGTGACAAGGAAGTTGTGCTAAATAGAAAGAGCATAGGCTGGGCATTGGGAGGCTGGTGAGCTAGTCACTAATTAAACGCATAATATTAGCCAAGTCATTTAACATCTTTGAGCATCAATTTCCATCTCTATAAAATGAAGACTAGGATAAAAAATCTAAATATTTAGACTCTAAATATTTAGAGTCTAAAATGTGTATTTTTTATAGGCCCTATCACTTACCTATTATTGTAGCAGAACAAATGGCTAAACTAAGTGTGTTGACCCTATTTTGTTAAGTAGACAAGTCCAAGATGACATTTCCATTCTTTTATTTTATTTGAAAGCCTGAAACATTTTCTCGTGCTCAATTAATTTATAGCATATCAGCAATTCATTAAGGGCAATGAACCATGAAACATTTCTATTTTCTAGTCACATCTATAAGGTCATAATCACACTGATTTATTCTTTTGGGTGGGGAGTGGGGGGGGGCATGAAGATCTGTTTTTTTTGCTTTTATTAATTCATTGATCCATACTACCACCATGCACATATTTATAAGTGTGTGTGAGAATGTAAACTACATGAAGGTAGGAGATTGTGTCTGCTTTATTCACAGGTGTATCTATGGCATCCACAACAGAGTTCGATCCTCAAATGCCTACCATGTTCCGGGTACCATGCTAGGTACTTGAGACAGAATAAAAGACTTTAAAGTTCACGCAAACTGCAACTCCTACCATAGTTAACTTGTAATTATTGAAAGTTTCGCTAAAGCAGTTATTTAAGATATATCCAGTTGGTAAAGGACCCAGTCAATCTATCTCCAAGATGCTTAACTAATATATTTTAAAGACCAAAAATCATTCTAGCTTTGACTGCATAGCATTTTTCAGAAGTTTCCTGCTCTTTGTAGAGATTGTGGTTTACTTTTAGAAAGTACTTCAGAGATACATGTAGTCCTTTTCTCTTTAACCTAGAGGAATATTAAGGATGCCAAATTTAAATAAAAATATTAAGATGTTTTCCGAAAAATTTAAAGGGAAATTAATTCATGTTATCTTAAAAATTCCAACTCTAAGGGTATAAGCTCAGTACATACCTGGAATGAGATAAAGATTCCTAAACAAATACCTCCCTTCAAAATAAATAAACAAACAAACACTAAAATATATGCAAATTTAAGTTACAAATAATAGAAGTAATATCTGCTCATAAGAGTTGTTCCATTGTCCACTGAACAGTTAGAGGGTGCTTGGAATAGCATATCAGGTGGAGGGCATTGTCACCCTACAGTCCATCTGGAGAAGTGTGGCCAGGACGGTGAGGCAGTCAAGATGTCCTATTGAATGAGGAGCTCATACAATCAGACATAATTCAGAAGAGGAGATTGATGGAGTGCCTGATAGTCCTCTTCATGCAGAGAGGGACCGATCTTATGCCTTGCTTCGGGTGGAAGCACCAAGCCGGTGGGTGGGAGTTAAAGGAAAGCAGGTAGGGATTCAGGGTCAGGAAGGGCCTTCTCTCCCCCAGAGCTGCTCCCCCTGGAGTCAGACACACTGTGAGGCTGTGAGGGGGCCCTATTTGCCTGTCCCTTACAGGCTGTGACCTGATGGCTCTGTGACCTGCTTTTGACATTAAGTTCCATTTCCTTCAGAGTACTCACTTTCAATTGATGAACATGTTTCTTTTTAGTGATAATAGTAATGATAAAGGTGCAGCTGTTTATCATTTAATATCATGAGTGCACTTGTATTCAATATGATGAAAAAGAAAGGAGACCTTGGAATATTTTCATCTAGAAATATCAGTTAAAGAGCACGAGGAAATATTGCGATTAAAGAGTGTGGAATTGTTAGGGGTCATCACCGACTTTTTCCTTGAGGTCGATCTGCAGCCGGCAGCGTTGCTGCATTATGAGAGGCGACTAGAAGTAAGTGACATGGCCTCCTCTCCAGACAACTGTCCTTTCAAAAGTCTTTTTATTTATTTAGGCCCCTTAAAAAAGTTAAAAAGTAAGCCAGATTCTACTTATAAATACACATGGAAATAAAATAAAAATGAGGAGACAATATATAGTTTTAAGTTTATTGACAACATTTAAATTGCTAATGCTATAGAATTATGTAATATCCAAAGATTATGTCTTAGTCATTTATATTACTTGGGGGAAACTGTTCTATATCTTCTGAACCAGCATGGGTCTTGGTCACTTTAGATAATATAATGTTACAGAGCACTTTAAAATTATGAGAGGCCTTTTCATATTTATCATCTAATGCTCGAAATAACCTTGAAGGGTATTTATTGTTATCATTCTCCTTTTATAGATAGTGGTGCTGAGGCTTAGAGGCTGAAGCAATATGGGAAGTCATGATATGTTTAAGAAGCAGGATTGGGGCTTTATTGTTGGCCACAAATCCTATGTTCTGTGAGCCGAACAGAATACCAGAGGTAAGTGCATTAAAAATATGGTTTATATTATCATCTCATAGTTATCCACCTACTTAGATGTCAAGTGTGACCACACATTGTGCTCTTTGGGACAACCAGCCTCATGACTGTCTAGTTATATACTCTGTGGCACAGATATATTCCAGAAATTCTGTTGATTTTGCTCACTCAGACGTGCTCTCATGGGTGCGCTCTCTCTCTCTCTCTCTCTCTCTCTCTCTCTCTCTCTCTCTCTCATCCCTCCCTCCCTCTCTCATCCTCCCTCCTTCTCCCTCTCCCTCTCCCTCTCTGTTACGTGAAGTTGAGTGGGCTCCAACTTCACTGTCCTGTCCACAGTGTCCTGTCCTCAATAGCCTGCTCAGCTTCTGCAGATTCCTGCCTATGGCTTCTTTCATGGAGTCAATCCATCTCATATTTGGTCTTCCTCTTTTCCTGTTGCCTTCTGTTTTCCTCAGCGTTATTGTCATTTCCAAAGAACCCTGCCTTCTCACTGGTCTACCTGAAGTAGGATAGCTTCTATTTTGTCGTTTTTCCTCCAGCGATGTTTCAGGCTTAATTTGCTCTAGGACCCACTTGTCTTTCTGATGGTTTTCCCTGTACCAAGCCTTATTTTCTCTATCAGCATGGTTATCTGAACTGCATTCCCTGGGTAAGATATTTTTAAAAATGTAGAGAAAATATCAGTTGTTTCTGCCCCTAAGATACTCCTTGCCTATCCTGCTCCCTAACCTCCCCTCCCTCCACCCCCAGCTCAGACTCCCCTCTGAACATGTGGGCATAAAGAACCTAAAACCCTGAGGATCTGAGAAAGATGGAGGTTTCATTGCTAAACCTGCCTACTAATCAGGACTTCCAGCTGCCTTTTACAGCATAGTTGCTTCTCATTGCTCTACATACAGACATCTAAGCATTTAAAAAAGTATAGAGGTAATAAAAATCACATTGCCCAAATTAAAAAATGAAAGAATTTCTGGAACCCTTTGCTAATATGACTGCTTGGCAATTTGCTGTAGTTTATTTCAGCCCTTCTTTTCTTCCCTGTACTTTGTAGGGTAATCTAGGGTTGGCTGCCTTCCGTCTTTCCATGTGGTAAAAAGAGTCCGTTCACTTTAAGTGTCATCAGTGAGCAAAGTAGATATTACTGACATTTTCCCTGGGGATTTGGAGGAGAAACTTGAAGGGCTCAGCTTCTGCTCCAAAAGGCTTATTGAACCATCTTTCCAACAAAGGTAGGTCCCCATCACTGCCTTTAGGAGAAATGCTCATTCCAGCTGCTGAGAGAAGATAATTTTCTTCACATTATTGTGATTGTAATCACGCTGTCCATACACTACGGGATTTTGCTGTTACATTAACATGATCTAAACATTTTGGCTCTTTGCTAAACAGCTTTTACATTCCCAACTTTTAATAATTGTACACTATTTCACTAAAGATGAGTCCTCTTATATATTTATCCATTACCTAAATTGTTGGATATTAAGTTTTTTTTCTCATCTGTTGTTTGTGATTGCTCAATAATGAATATTTTATTTACATTATTTTATTTATTTAAACTTTTTAAAATTAAAAAACAATTTTAAGGTATCCTTGGTTCACACATATATGTAAAAATGCAAACCCCTAAATGGCCCAAAGGCTTACAAATAAAAAGCACATTCCCCCACGCCCCCAGTTGGCCGGACCCAGAAGTGGATATAGTCCTCAGGTCCTGTGTGCCCCCAGCAGTGATGGAGGCACACGCGATGTGTGGACGTATGTGTGCCTCTTTTTTCTGCTGCTGTGTGGTGATTCATTGCGGGGCTCTATGGCCACCACACGCAGTGTGTGGCGTGTGCCAGCGCCCTACGCTGGGGCTGCTTCCACCTAGAGCAAGGGGCGTGGTTTACTTCCCACCTAGAGGAAGGGGCGTGGTTTACTTTCCCCCAAGGTGCTGCCCACAGGCTGAGCCATGAGCCTGCAGGCCGGATGGGACAGAGCAGACAGAGCAGTGGTGCCAGCGCTCTGGACTAGCTCCCTGGGTGGCTGTCCCATAATATATTTAATTTGTTATCTCCCAATGGAAATTTGGGTTATTTTCTGTACAAACTACAACCAGGCACCAATAAATAACTGTCTACATGTGCATTTGTGTATTGAATTCCTGGAGTGCAATTGCTGATAAAAAGGGCACATGCAATGGTATACATTCTCACGGATGAATCTAACAACCAGAGCTGGCGATGTTAAGAGTGGCCTGCTTTGGAAGTATTCGGGCAGAAGGGACTCGTCAGGGAGCATTTAAAGGGCTGTCCAACATTGTCAGGCTCTGGAGCCAGCTGACCTGGTTTCACTGACCCCTGACAATGATTTAACCCTTTGGTTCTCAATTTTCTAATATAGAGACTGAAGGAAATCATAGGTCTCACTTCACAGAATTGTTGAGAGTTACTTCATAGAAAGTTCTTAAAACCATGCCTGGATAAATGCTTAATAAATGTGAGCTGTTATCATCATCATCACCACCACCACCATCATCATCATATTACCAGACTTCTGGGCAGGATCTCTGAGAACCTCAGTGATACCTGAGAAACTTTGAAATGTTAGGTCCTTTTGATTTGGGTATCATCTCAGGTCACTGGATTTCAGCTAGGACTAACATTTGTGATGAGTTCTCACTCTGCTTGCTGTTGTAATTAGCTGCCAAAATTTGAGACTTTCTTGGGCTTATGCTGTCTCCACTCTCTGGGTGGGAGTTCTCTGCCTCTTAGTAAGATCCCAACAGTGGGAATAGTTCCAGATGTGTGTGTGTTCGTGACTGTGTGTGTGCACATGTACACGTGTGCAGTCGAGTCTGGGTTAATTGCAGCTGTCTGCCTCATTCTCCGCACTGTCCATTGCTAAGGTCCAGTTGCAGCAAGTGTGCCAGGGTACTGCCACCGGCAAACAAGTGGCGGGGAGGGAGGAGCAGGTGTCCCCACTAACCGACTAATTGACCTGGCTCTAGACCCCGTTTTCCATGTTCTGAAAGGGCTTTGGCAGCAGGAATGACTCCCAAAGTTAGTTGAATGCTGCCTGTGTTACAGCCGTTTGCTGCTCCGTCAGAACTGAAGAAAAATTCCTTTTCCTAAAGGAGATAATAATTTTCAGCATTATAAAGGAAATGAAGGCTTTATTTACAAGTTAGCACATAGTACTGGGTCTTGTAAATACACTTCAAATAGCAGAGACCAGCTATCGGAATATGGTCTGTCCTCTTTCCATATGGAGACTGTGGCTGTGCTAGTTTTATTCTTATTATGGTGTGGCTGGCAATGCCACTCTCTTCAAGTCTGGGGCTTTTCTGTTTGTAGTTTTTGTTTATGTTGTTTTTGCAAAGTCGGTGTGGGTGTTTGAAGCAGTCAGATTTTCTAGAAGCTGCATACTTGTTATAGATAGCCTGTGAGTGTTCTGTGAAGTCAGAGAAGGTTCACAGAGCTGCCTTTGCCCAAAGGGGCCTATTTCAATAGCTATAAATCACTCTCCCTGTCTAAGCTTACGTCTGGCCCAGAAGACGGATCATGTCCTTTCTGTAGAGCTTTCATTTCTTACACCTTCCTTTCCCTTTTTCTTTTAAGGACCGGAGCTCTGTCTCCTTTGTTTCTGCATGTCTCTGAGATATGTATGGGACTGAAACAGCATCAGCACACTTCCCACACAATTAATTACACAGGTATTTCTAGGTGACACAAAGTTAATATGGTCTCCAGCAACCAGAGGCCTATTTCTCCATATTTCTCAATGACCAAAGTAGGGCCATTTCTGTGGTTTGCTTCTGGTTTCATGAGTCTTTTAATAAGTGTATTTATTTATTTCCATGGTATAACACCCTCTAGATCCATCCATATTGTTGCACATGGCAAGATTTCATTCTTTTTTTTTATGGCTGAGTAATGCTCCATTGTATATATGTATCACTTTTTTTTTTTAATCCAAATGCAATTTTAGAAATGTGTTCTTGTTTTAAGAGCAAATCATATGTCAAAACTCTTTGGTTTTATTGGTTTGCTCTCCGATTATTTGGTAAACATCAGAATGGCCATTAATCATGAACAGGAAAAAATTTTACTTGAGAAAATTTAAGAGAGTAGTAATTTTCTTGGAAGTTTTAAAAATATTCCAAAACAAGGGTGCCTCACTGAGTGAGGACTTTTGTCACTACAAGCCATGTCCACTTAGCTATTGGCAATAAAGGCTCATTTAATAATAATAATAATAATAATAATAATAACAACAACAATAATTTATAAACTCTACTGTTTACCACATATTCACATAGACACAATCTCCTTCATCTTACTAATTACACTATGAGGTATTAGGTAGAACCATAATAATATGCGGCCCTTTTCGACCAAAAAAATAAAAGGCAATTTCAAAAGGCTCAACCGCATAGCAGAGGCAGATACTAATGATCCCTCCATTTCCACACTGCAACTCAGAGAGTAAAGTGAGGCACCGAGGCCACGCAGGCTGTTAAGAGACAGATCCCAGCCTGAACCCCAGGCCTGTCTGATGTTCGAGCTTCTGCTCTAGCAAGGGCTACCGACCACCTAGGTTTGCCTGAGACTGAGGAGGTTCCCAGGACAAGGCGCTTTTCATTTTAAAACGAGGACAGATCTGGGCAAACTAAGATGAGTTGGTTACTCTGCCATTCCCTATCCCCCCAAGGGACACATGGTGACTGAGATTGCTGGTCTTCTTCCAGAGCTCTCTGTTGATCACACGGCCCTTCCTGACCCCATCTTCTCATGCGAGGCACTGAGCTCCAGCTCTGTGAGTCCTCCCAGCCTCTCACCAGTTCTTATTTTCTCTTTTTCTAGGGCAAGGCTTAAATCAAAGAGGTCCCTGTTATAGGAGAAAGAGCCCTGAACTCGAAATCAGAAGCCTAGAACCAGTTCCATATTTTATTCTCTGTGGGACCTTGGGCAAGTAATTTATTAAGGTTGAATCCCCGTGTCCTTGTTCATAAAATAGGGACAATAATTCTTACTCCATCTACATGACAGGGCCGTTTTGAGACTCCAATGGAATAATGTATGTGAAAACAAACATATAAAGAAATATGAACTAACTCATTCAAACTTTGGAATGAACTTTCTGCGTGATAGAACTTAGGGAAGTTGCCCAAGCTTTCTGGTCTCGTCTCAGTCTCTGTGGCTTTGCCTTTTGGCCTCTCAGGCCTTTCTGATTTGCCAGATGCCCTGGAAGCTAGACTCGTCCTGGTGACTCACCACCTGCTAGACCCTGCCACGGCAGCGAGGAAGTTGTTTGTTCTGTCCTGAGAGCTCAGCTCTACTACATCTGTGCTGCTACAGTATCAAAGTCCCCCTTTGTGACTACCCGGCAGCTTCTGGGGTTTCTATAGTCTCATTATTACTAACTGGGTCTAGTTTTCTTGATTAGATGATAATGCGTTATCTCTTTTACAAGAATGTTCGTTAATGCGGTTCCTCATGGAGAATTTGTATTTCTTCTGCTTGGGTAGTCCCTCTGCTCTGCTACCCCGGCCTCTGGCGTGCTGGTCTGTTCTGAATTCTCAGGTTCGTAGTCTGGCTGTATCACATCCTGTGTCTGAGACTTCCCAGTCAATGAGGGCTCCTAGAAAACTAGTCTTTCGATTTCTCTGTTAATTCTTACATTACTATGGTAACGAAAATATCTTACTTAATTTCTGTCCGTTTTCTTCATTTTTCAGTAGGTTTGGGGGCTAGTTCCTTAATCGACACTATTTCTTTCATCACCTGACAACTCCAATGGGACCTTTGTCCTTTGACCACCACTGAACATTTGAGGTGCAGCACATTGGGCCCATTGTGGCTTTTTGGCTGGCCCTATAGTCCTGCTCATTCTTATTTTTAGCTTCATTTGGCTGATGCCCTCATCAGCAGGTGAATGTGATGGCAAATTTGGCTCTAAGTGGTAAGGCCATTTTCCGCACTTTGGTTTATATTTCTTCTGTCAGTGTCATTTAGATTCTCCCTCAAAGTCAGTTTCCAGGTCCTCATTCTCTGTGAAGTCTTTTCTGACCCAGACCAAGGCAAGAAGTCTCTTTCTGTGAGATCTTTATCAAATGCCATCTTGCATGTGTTGCATTTATGTGTCTTGTCTCCCAAACAAATGGTTGGTGACCTGGATGGCAAGGGTTATGTCTTATTCTTCTTGTCTACAGAATATTTCCTGGTGTATGCTCAGTTCCTCAGCTGATATAGGGTCAAAGACAGTCCTACAATGATTGCTTTATTGCTTTATTTATTTATTGAGCAGGTTTTTGCAAAAATCAACAACGCATTTATAAATTCATAGATATTTTAAACTAAGTACCTTCACAAAACTTTTCTCATCAGTGGGAACCTTGCTTTCATTCTCACTATTCTGGTGACTATTCTGGCTTCTGAAATGTGGGAAAATGTGGAATCATCAACTTTAAACAATAAAGCTCATGAACCCATTTACAGCCATCCCATCTGGTTTCCAGGTATTAAATCATTTGCCTATTTATTCATTTTTTAATTTAAGAAGCTTTTAGTGATCACTGTTGTATTAGGAGTTGGATTTACAAGAGCAAATAACATGAATTGTATTCTCAAGTTGATTAAAACATACACATAACCAATGACAAGAATACTGAGTAATACATGCCGTGCTAAAGGATGCTACGGTTGTCCAATGGGGACAACCAAATCAGACAGAAGTATCATTTTCTGAATTGGAAAAGTCTAGAGTGTTGGAAATGAGCATTTCTAATGGAGGGAAGGGCAGTGGGGAAGGCTCATAGGTAGGAAATAGAGTGTTGGCTTCTGAGACCTGCAGGTGTTTGGGAGGATTGGATCTAAGCCTGGAGATGGAATAGTTGGTGAGAGAAGGCTACAGAAGCCTGCAGGGGTCAGATTATGAGGATCTTAGTGTCTAAACTAAAGGGTTGAAGTTTACTCTGAAAAGCTACAGGATGAACCATTAAATGATTGCAAAAAGGTTAATTAGGTTAGCATTTTAGAAAGACTACAAGATTGGCAAGAGTGAATTATAACATTTCAGGTGGGGAATTATGAAGACTGAATAAAAGCTGTGTATGAGAAATGGAGAACAGGGGTTGGGGAGTTGGGATGAATATCTAGAAGGTAGACTCAACAAGGGTGAGAGAGAAGGAGGAATTATGAAAGACTTAGAGATTTGTTTTGGTTTGGCAGACTAGGTGATGGACATTGTTGGTTATTTACCAAGATAGAAAGTAAGAAGCCAGTTTTGTGGAGATGGGTTCTGTTTTGATTCATTAAGCTATACAGATAGTTTGGGTATGGAGAAGACATGGATTTGATAATTATCATACAAGTATATCAATGACTTTCAAAGTCTTGAGTTGAATGAGGTCACAAAGGAGACTTTATAGGGTGAAAGGGTCACAGGGCAAAGGCGGAGCCCCTGGGACACTGATATTTAGTAGTGAGTGGGAGACAAAAAACCTTCAAAGAAAACTTAAGACTCGGGTCACCAACCATTCCAGTTTGCCCTGGAGTGAGGGGTTTCTCAGGACCTGGCACTTTTAGTGCTGAAACTGGGAAAGTTCCAGACAAATCAAGGTGGTCGCCTACAGAGGAATGCCTAGAAGATGTAGGGAGAAAAGTCAGGAGAGTACGATGTGAATAAGAGTGTGCAAAGGAAAAAAATAATGGCCCAAAATGGCAAAAGTCACAGAGACCATGTCACATAAGCATAGAAATGTCTTCTGAATATCGGAAGATGAGAAATTTCTGGGGCACTTTTAAGTTGGGAGTCAGACTGCAGTAAGGAGTTCATGAGAAGTGCATATAGAGATATAGAATCTTTGGGAGAGGTTTTTATATAATGAGATTCTAGTATTTTTTTTTTTTTGCAGCCTCGATTAATCTGTGCCAACTTTCATAAAATGTACACAAAGAGAGAAAATATCTTGGGGAAGGTACATTTTTTGCTGTTTCTATGCCCAAATTATTTCTAGTTATGTTTTGTTAAGATATTATGATTCCCTAACATTTTAATTATTTGATCTAAGGCTGTGGACACCTGGGCCTTGAGTCCCCTTGAGTCTGCTTTAGGAGACAATTCTTTCTCATTCTCCCTTTCATAACCTGTGCAAGCCTCTGATGATTATTCTTCCTCTCCATGTTTTTATGTGATTGGAAAAGAAATAATTGCAGTATTGAGATGTCAGAGTCCTTGAGATGAAAAAAAATGGGCATTTTAAACATCTTAGGAAATGGAGGAAACATTGGAAAAGAGCATGAGGTGAGAACTGGAGAAGCCAAGCTGGAGAAGAGATGAGGGAATTGGACTCAGAACTTTAAGAGGAATAAGTCACTGGAAGCAGAGAGTCTTCATTACGACAGAGAGGGCTTAGTTTTCCTTTGCTGTCGGTGTCTTGTTTGGGACTCTTCCAAGTGTGCTTTTGCCCCCATCTCACCAAGACACTGGAATTTTGCCTTATTTATTCCTAGAAACTTTTATGGCTCTGTTCTAAGCAGCTTAGATATTAACATGTTTTACCAGTGTGGACAAATTGTGATGGAAGGTGCATGATCAAGCAGGAGATACTTGAAAGAGGTGCTGGAGTTACATTCCTACTCCCAGGTGTTGGTTTACAGGCCACTCTGTCCATATCATGGTCTGCCACTCCTGGATATCCTGGATAGTCCCCATTCTTTGTACTCTGTCTCCCTTTGATAGCTTTAGCTTAAGGCTTCTATAACTATTTTGCTGAGGTTACATTAAGCTGATAGTTTTTGGAGGCCCTTTTGTCTGTTGGGCATTGTGATTTATTCTGGGCTTGAAGAGATGAATCAGACAGTCCCTGAGAAGATGGTATCTTGGGAACATCAACTCCAAAGCTATATCAGTAACCTTGCAACACTTCCCATGGGAACAAAAACATTTTTTTAAAACATCTTCCTCTGATATTTACTTATAAGGTAAGGATGCACAAGAACAAGCTCTTCATTTGTAATTGGACTGTTTAAAGTTGACAAAAGGGTAGGTGAGATCAAAATTGAGTTAAGTTAAGAAAATACTTTGGTACAAACATACAGAAACATACAGTAGAATACTATGCAGCAATGAAAAAGGACGCAGTATATTTACATGTTCTGGTGTAAAAAGACCTCTATTCCATTCCTGTTGTAACACAGCTCACCCTTCTTCTCTCCTCCCATCTGGTGAGTCATATAATCCTTTATACTTTAAGATCTGACATCTATATTCCAGCCTATAGCACAGAACTCCATGTTGAAGTACTATAGCCTGTTTCTAGTTTCTTCCTGCTTGGCTGCTCCAAGATGAGTATTCCTAAGATGTGACTTTACATACATAATGTCCTTGGCCCACATTTTCCAGGAACTTGCAGTTCATAATTTTAGTCTAGTACTCAAGACTTAAGAATTTCACCTCTGCCTAAACTGGGAATTTTAACATGATCTCCCACATCTACTTAAGTTGTTTTCTAGCCAAACTCAATAAGTTTGTTCTAAATACTTCACTCTTATTCTCAGAATTCTGGAGACCATGTGACCCCCCTCTGCACTGACTACTGTAATGGAGGGCATTAACCCTGAATCAGAGCACCTGGCCTCTGTCTCCACTGCGCCCACCACTAGCAGTGATGCTGGCTGGAGAATCCATTTCCTTGGATTCTGCTGTTTCACCTGAGATAGAGAGATGATGTCTGTCTGCCTTGCCAACCTCTCCAGGTAGCTATAAGGAGCAAATGATCTCTGTCTGTGGAGGTATTGGACAATATAATTGTAAGATTTAATAAATATAAAAATACAGACCAGGTTAGACCTCTTCAAAGAGAACTTTCTCAGCTTTTAATAATCACCTACTTATTGTCATTGCTCCCTTATTTAGCTGCCTCATGGTGTGTTTCTTTTTTTTTAAATATCTTTTTTCCCCACCTAAAATTTAGCCTTGTATGGAAGGAACTCCATTTTTGGCCTCTATATCCCCAACATGTAACACAGGCCCTGTATGTAAGGAGTGGTCAATCAATAGGGTATTGTCCCCAGCATAACTGTGAACAGCCCTCCCCTTTCACTTTCAGACCTATCCCAGTTTGGATGGTACATATTCTGGTCCTCCTATGAATAGATTACTGTGAATGGTACTGATAGCGGAGAAGCAACCCTTACCTCTGCATTTTGCGTAGCTTCTTTCCTCACTCTTCTTCCCTTCTTCAATGTTACAGCCAGCTTTTTGGTGTTTGTTTCTGTTGACTGTATGGGTTTTGTAATAATCCACTTCATGTTTGAGCTGTGTGATGTTGGACAAGTTACATAACCTCTTCAAGTCTCAGTTTCCTCATTTGTAAAATGGCAATCATGGGTCCTAGATATCCAGGAGCTAGTTCAGCGACCTGAGCCAGGGGGAGCGGGTGGGTGGGATGGGGGCTCAGCATGAGGCCAAGGGGGTTGGGGCAGCGGCATCTGGGACCCAGAGCCACCTGGAGCCCCCAGTGTCCCTGCCTGTCAGGTCCTGCTCAGCAAAAACATTTCTAAGCAAACATGGGCCATACTGAAATACATACCAAAAATATTGCATACAGTGACCTTCTTTCCTTGAGCTCTAAGCAAGGTGAAAGATAAGGAAAGGATGTTTTTATGTTTTCTGTTCATATCACCATTTAAAAATTTAAAAATTTATCAAGCTGTTAGTATGTGACTGGCACTGTTCTAACTTATTTGATCCTCAGAATAACCCCACGAGAGGTACCATTATTACTCCATTGATGTAACAGAGGCACAAAGAGATTAAGAAACCAGCCAAGAGATAAATAGCTAGGAATTGGCTGAGCCAAAATTCCAGTTCAGGCAATCGGCCTGTAACCACTCCTCTACCCTGCTTATCTATCGACTCCCACTGGAAGTCACTGGCTTGGTAGGTAGCTGCTGGTTAATTGCATTAGTATTGGGAGTGGGAGGGTGGAAGGTGGAGAGTAACATCTCAAATATTGAATTATTTTGGTAAAAAATCATTGAGAAGTTTTAGTAACCATCCAAACCAAGACATTCTCTATTTTACTTCAAATCTTTCTTGGACCAATCCAATGCACTAGTATAACAATATGTGTGTGTTTCAGTATAATGATTACCAATTTGGGTCTCAGTTTGAAAATTACACTCTGGTTGAAATTGCTGCTTGTCGTTTAGTAGTAGAATTACTATGTAACCCTTTTATTTCATGAGACTAGTGGATTATATATCCTGCGATTCTAGAAGGAATAAGGTCTCTGCATATAATGTCAGAGAAGTTGTGGTTGCATTTGACAATCTTTACTGATCTCTCTGGAATTCTAAATAAAAATTCCAGGAAAGCTTGGAGGCTTCTGGACAGCAAGGTCACTTCCAGGAAAAAAAAAATATTTTCTAGCAAGTTCTTAAACTCTAAGAGCTGTTTCTTTCTTTTTTTTTTTTTTTTATTTAAATAATTGTATATATTTTCAATTACAGTTGGCAGCTGAAGGAAACTGGACTTTGGGTGGTAAACACACAATAGAATATACAGATGTCAAATGATAACATACACCTGAAAATTATATGATTGTATTAACAAATGTTACCCCAATAAATTTAATTAAAAAAAAAAAAAGAGAGAGAATTCTTCCCTAGAGCCTTCAGAGGGAGCTTGGCTCTGCTGACACCTTGATTTCAGAGTCTGGCTTCCAGAACTGTGAGAGAATAAATTTCAGTTGTTGTAAGCCACCCAGTTTGTGGTACTTTGTTACAGCAGCCCTCGGAAACTAATACGCAAGGGGGTAGCAATTTTGTTTTATTTTGGTTATTCTTCCTCAAATGCTTATTTTCCCTACATGTTAATGAAAGTCATTACTCCCTGTTATTTCTCCTCCTTGCCTCTTATCTCCACTGACAGTCTCATTTGAGTTAGAAGAACTGAATAATCTCTTGCAGCAAATGGAACATTGCACCACCACTGCTCTCGGTGGAGAAGAACAACTGTTTATTAAGTGTCAATAATATGCAAAACATTGTAGAGCACTCCACATACGTAGGATAATCCTCATGATTAATTTGTAAAATAGGCTGTATTATTTCTGTTTCTGAAATAAAATTAAGCCTCATCGATCACGTTTTACAAGTGATTTGATTTGTACGGATGGTTTAATGACATAGTTAACATCTAGTCAGAGCCTTTACCAACCGTGTATAAAAAAAATTTGTGTCCCTCAAATGCTTAATTCTGAATATGACAAAGAAGAAACAATCTGGTAATTGTTTGCTCCGTGATTTGTTTGCTAGCCTAAATAAAACCTTATTAACATGCAGTAGACATTTTAGATATTCTATTCAGTTTTCCTCCCTTCCTCCCTCAATCTCTCAGCACTTTTCTATGACACTCATACATACCTAAACTCTCAGAAGAGTGAGACCCTGGCACAAGGCCCTTGTTCAGTAGTCTGCTTGCTATATTGGAGATCCTTCTCATTTTATCCTGCTCAAGAGGTTGGCTCTGGTGCCCCAGACTTCACTTTCTGGGCAGTGATTGACTGAACAAGCCAGTCAGGTTAACCCTTGAAAATTTGCCTGTAGTTATAGAATATACTTCCCATTTTTGCTATATGACACTATTGATACTTTGTTTTCATTTATAAATTATTTTTCTTCATATGTGGATGAAAGACCTTTGAAAGTGTCAAAGTCCAATGACATATAAAGTCTGAATCTCCTGTTATAAAGGTCTAAACAAAAATATAACAGCAGGAAGCAGGAAGAAATAAATAACTGCTAAAACTGACCCTACATTTTGGTCCATTAGGCTTACTTTGCTGACAACTTTAAAAAGCACATGTAATTGCTTCCTGGGAAAAAGAGCAGGAGTTGGTGACATGTAATCTTAAGCACTTGTAAATGAAGATAAAATAGAATCATCTGTTATTCCCATGTTCCTTTTTAAAGTTGAGAATTGGAATTTGTCTCTGTCTTTTCTAGGATTGTGGTACCTTAAAACAAGGGACTTTTATTTTCCCTGTAAAGGAAGACATTTAGTGGTCTTTCCATCGGCTTCGTTAACAGTGGATGGGAAAAAAACTAGAGGTCTTAGGACATCTGTTCCTTCAGAGGAATTATTTTTGTTCTCACCGCTCAGAAGACTAGGCTCATAAACTGGGAGAAAACCTATTATTGTCCTAAATCATGTTCCTAGAAACAATATGTCTACCAGACAGAAATGAGCTTGCATGACAAACAACACCTGCATTGAAATCATTGGGACATTTATTGTTAGTTTTTTGTATTTAAATGTTACCTATTATTCTGATATGATTTTCGATTTATCAATCAAAAGTATATTCTTTCATTTAAAAAGTATTTAGTACCTTCTGTACTACACTGTGGAGATTATATTTTAAAAAGATAGTTATTCCAGTTATCAGGGAGCTTGCAAGTCAGGTTTGAGAGGGTGATGCGGGGGCAAGGGAGAAGAAGATGGTTTTCGCCAACACTTAGTGAGTATCTTTTTGTGCCAGGCAATATCCAAAATGCTTTAGACGCACAAACTCTTTTAATCTTCAGGAACTCTATAAAATAGGTGATTTTTTAAATTATCATTTTACTAATAAATAAGCGGAGGCACAAAACATTTAGAAACTTGCCCAAGGTAAAATACCTGGTAAGTAGTAAAATCAAGCCACAGACTCAGGCAAATTAGCTACAATGTGATATTACTTCTGAAGTTGGGCAGAGCACTAACACATATGTCAATAATAACAAATAACTAATAATCATAAACAATACTAAGGCAAATGCTAAATAGGGAGATAAAATAATAAATGATAAATGAGGAGATCATTCTGTGTTGGTATGATTGAAGAAGGCTTTGTAATATGACACCAAAATTAGATCCAAACAAATGATATTATTCACACCATCTTGTTGAAACTGTCCATCAGCATTTGGAAAGCTCTCAGAAGCATGCAGGAGAGAAACCTCTGTGTTTAATCCATTGTTTTTTAAACTTCTTGGGCTATGAAGCCATTTTTTTTTTCATGGAATACTTAACAAACATCTTTTGGCATGCTCATTTTTAAGCAAGTTTGAAAGTGTTAGTTTAGGAGAATGAAATCTATTTTAGGGTCATCCATTTACAGAGACTACCCTGCCAAACTCTGCCCCTGCTGTGGGTGGCCAGAAAGGATCCGAAGTTATAAGGGCAAGGCCACTGGGAACTTCTATGGATAGGATTTGTAGGATATGAGTGGAATTCATGAAAACTTGACAGGTCAGCAAATTTTACTTATTAACTAAAGCTTCTCTCTAGCTAGGATTGTATTATCATGAACTCTAAGGAAAGGCTTAGATTAAATGGGTTGATTCACTCTGGTTGGGCTGAGGAATATTTACTTTAAAATCGGAAAGGTAGTTCTTTATTTTCTCTGTTCTTATCCATGTGTCTTTAGTTCCCCAGAAACACTGTCTTCTTCTATAATAAATTTTTATAATATTTTATCCATACTGTAAGGATTATTTTGTGGTCAGGCTGGTCATCTGTAGATATGATCATGCTCAATGTGTATTAATGCGTCTCGAGTATCCTTTTGCTCAAAAATTGTACAACTTAGAGAAAGCAAAAGATATATCCCAACTGCCACTTTGTACATTTTTCTTTGAATTATGTAGGAATTTACATTTGTCGAGGGCCCCCTTTCTGTTTCTTGTGTGTGCTGTATGTTTAATGTATGTTCTTGAATGTTGACCTCATAACCTCTCTGGGAGGTAGGTGTCGCTCTCATTTCATATACGAGGAAATGGAGGCTCAGAAAGATTAAATAATTAACTACCTAGGGTTAAACAGCAACTGATAATAAGGGATTTGAATTCTGCTCCTTTTGACTCCAAACTCCACACTTTAAAAACTTTGCTATATTGCTTCCTTAAAAGGGAAACAATTACTAAAGAAAAAAACCAGCCCTTGCAATACTAGAATTTAAAACATTTCAGGCAATTGAATCAAAGATACATCATTGCTTAGATGACAAAGACAAGATGATCATGCATCTCTAAACCATATCAGCTAAAACTTAAAACTTTATCAATAATCTCTCTGGCTTAATTAGGGAGGGTGGGGGGCGGAGGGGAAAGCAAGCTCATCACGGACTATTTTGTAGATAAAAGCTCCTTGTTTAGTCATTACTCAAATATTTGTCCAATATATTCCCACGGAGGCAGGATCGAGTCTTTTCCCTTCTCCGACAGGATGTTAAGAAGTGCCTCTGCTTTCTGTCCTGCCCTAGGACAGACAGTATGCAGTAGCTGAGAACATGTTTGGAAATGTGTGTGTAGTGTGAGCCATGTGCATCCTAGAGGCACCAACCCAAGACTTTTCCTGTGGAGCCTACGAAAGTCAAGGAAACTTTCAGGGCCTGACACAGGACCAGAGTCATCACCAGCCAGAATTAGGGCTTTGGTGGCATAGGTGCAAGGGAGATAAATTACTCTGATTTTGTTTTTAGGAGCTGTTTCTTTCACAGAAATTTCTGACAGAACTGCAAGCAAAAGATACACTATCTTCTACTCGAGAATATAAAGGACTAAACAGAAAAAGTAGGCTGTAGCTGAGGCTGAGCTTCCATTTGAGCAACAAATTGAAAGGCTAATCCTTTCACTCAGCCTTGCACATATTAAGTATATAAATTAATCAATCTGCTTAAAAAATGTAAAAATGTGAGTTTGACTTCCTCATGTAAAATTGGCATTTCTTTACTACATTTCCCCCTATATATTCTCCACATTCTCATCTCATCCATGTGTGAATAACTATTTGCCAAGCTTCTTATAATTGAAGAGGAGAGAATTTGCATTTCTTGAAAGCCTACCATGTACCAGACAGTGTTTGGTGCTTTTTGTATGCAATCTCTTTTAGTTGCCCCAACAATACAATGAAGATAACATGGTCTGGAAATAATTTTATAGAGGTTCAGTTAACTTCCCTGAAATCACAGAAAAAGTTAGTGACAGAATCAAGATTGGGACCCACTTTGTTGTCTAGAGCTTATCTGCATTCTGTTATGCTGTATTCTAGGAGAGAGCTTGAGATGCAGTTGGGCCTGCATGGATGTTCTCGTGAATTCTCTAAGAAGCATTCTCTGGTAAAGCCAGTCTCTGACAGAGATCTGAATGCTTTTGGAAAGGCTGAGTCTTTTTATATACCAAGTATCCAGCACAAACTCTGGCACATAGTAGCTCCTCAATCAATATTTGTGGCCCATTTGACGACGTTTCAGCTAAGTTCCCAGACATATTTGAAAGTCATGTCTGACTTTTACTTGGAACACCACTGGGGTCTTACTTTTGATTTTGATTTTGTAATATAGAATGTGCATGAAGGAAAATAGGCCTTGCCTTCTGACATGGGAGGTGTTAAGGAATCAGTGAGATTCTGAACACAAATCTTAATAAAATGGATATAGGGAGAATATGTAAAGATAGAAAGCTGTTTCTGGGAAACGTGGGCAGTGTTTGTTTTTCTCCTCTACTTCCAGATGAGTTTAGGACACTCAGCTGTCCTGCCAGAACTGTTCTATCATTCTTGGTGGCTTCCAGTCTTGATGTGCCAGACCATATCTTGAACACGTAATTCTAGAATTGAGTCTGCTATGTTCTCATGTATCTCAGTCTCTTTCATATATGAGTTTGACAAATGTGAATCAGAAAAACATCAGGACTCAGGGAGAAAGGTAAAGCTGCATGGTGGCCTTCTCTCCCCGACTGGAACTAACTGGCAAGTGAGGCCTCAATGGACAGGGCAATTTCTGCAGCCCCTAGTGGAAGGAGTCACATGGGACATGTTTTCATCTGTGCTCTTTTTCTTGAAAGTTTCCTCTCCTGAGCAGGAAGTCCTATTTGTCGAACTGATTGGATAGCTGGTAACGTGTTACTTGGTGAGAATCAGGATATTTTCATATTGTTATATTTTTAAGAAATTATCTTTATTTTAATTGTTTATCTAAACATGCCAATGGATATTTAGGCCACGTTTTGAGCAAAAACTCACAAGGTGTTTTTTTTTTTTTTCCCCAAACCTCACACGTGTACACAAAACAACACAATTTTAAGGATTTGCTTAAAAGAACAAAGCATAAGAAATACAAGCTCATAACCAATTTTCAAATTAGTGAACAGATCTGATTCTACATGAGAAAAAGTGACAAAACAAGACTGTTTTTTAGGAAGCGCAATCTGGAGACTGTTGCAAGACACTCTCCAAGTCCTTTTGCAGGAAGCTGTAAGCAGGTAGAAACAGAGCTGGAGTTTTACTCAGCCTAGCAGGGAGTTATGGGTAGGTCAGGGTTTCATGAACAAGGTTTCCACTATTCACGGATACTGTTAAAAGCAAAAGCACACTTTGCTTATCAGGCCTGGCAGTGATTTTTCTCTCTCTTTCTTAATTTGATTTTAACTTTGCTTACTAAAAATAGCCCTTTGACTCCTTTCTTCACAAGCAATGAAAGATTTAAACTCGATAAGTCAGCTATTGATGGTCCACAGACTAGGAGAAGAAGAACGGGAAGGTAAAGTCCATGGATGACCCACCAGTTGTGTCTTAACTAGTAACTGGACTCTTATTGAAATATTGCAAGAGACCACTAGTAGTAGGCAATAAAAAAAAAAGTTTTCACATTCTCTTTTTTATTTTTTGCCAAAAATTGAGGAGCTCAAGAAATCTTCAGATGGTTGAAAGGAAGACACAAATGCATCTAGTTTACGCATCATGTCTCATTTTACTTCAGATTTTTATCGTACTAGTAGCTGCTTCATAGGCTTAACCATCGGTTATTTGGTAGTTTTATCTGCGAGTTCTTCTTTAAGACCTAATTGTAATAAACACTTTTATTCTATAAACTTGGAACTACTAAAAATGCCCCCAATATTATTTATTTAAGTTACAATATAAATATAATTTAAACAGTCCATTTTCTAAAGTCAAGGTAGAGCTAAAATAGCAGTTTATTTCTTATTTCTACTGTATCATCCCCAGTAATTGCTTTCCTTGATTTGTACATTAAAAATAGACTACTTAGAGGCCCTCTCTATATCGCCAAACCAAAATAAGTGAGGTTTGGAAGCAGGAATACATTCAGCATATTCTCTTTTGGGGCCCTACCAAGCTGAGAGCTTCAGAGTATTAAAGCAATAAAGAATTGTGTCAGTTCATAGTTATCACAGAAAAAAAAAATTAGTGTTTTCACAACTTCCCTTCTTACCCCTACCAACAATTTCAACTTATCATCCACCCATTTCATGAGGTTTTCACACTTTCTTTAGTACCATCTGACAATCTCTTCAACTTTAATGCAAATATAACCAACTTTCCAAAATTTCCCCTAAACCTTAGCTCTGCAAGCCTCTGTCTCTCTATAGGAACGTATTACAATCCAGTCAAGTTTCTAAGATTTCATTTGTGTTAGAAGAAAAACAAACAAACAAACAAAAAAACAGTTACACTTAGGAAATGAAAATTAGCTGTCATTCTATCAGCTTGTGAAATAGCTTGATAGTGGAAGAAATGATCATATCATTGTTCTTCCACTACTCCATTGCGTTAGGTTAAAAGAAAGGGGCATTGCCAATTTTTATCTAACATTATTTGTGCTAGGACTTGTAAAGGAAAGGTTCAACGCACACAGTTTAGCCGACTAGAGAAGAATGCTATAACAAATGATTCTATGGCCAAGTGTCTGCAGAAAAATATGGCACCCAAATCCAAGGTGACTCTGCTAACTAGAGCCATAATTAAGCACAATGACCTACCAGAAAGGTAAATTCTGTCAGAAAACTCAAAAATAGTTTCTTAAATAATGTTAACTTCAGCTAAACAGTTGGGTAGTTATTTGCACAAATTTAAGAAAAAAGAAAAATCCAGTACTATTAACACCAAAGAAATGCACGCCAACCATAAACCAAAGGTGCTTTGGTACTGTAGCCATAACAGATGAAAGTGTGGTAGGGGAGCAGGGAAATCCCTGATGGTTCGATGACAGGGTCACAGAAGGTTTGTGAGACCTGCTATGTCTCCTGCGAGGTTGACACACCACCATGTTCAATGACAAGAGTCACAAAAACACAAGCTTATCAGCTGGTTTGTTGAAAACAGAATGTGCAACATCGCTGCGTTGAAAAGTGACTTCAGGCTTGCTGGAGGATCTCGTTCATCTGAGGAAACGATGCTTGCTGCCATCGATTAAACAGTATGGTCTCAAGCGGAATGCATGTGAAGTTTCCACAATATTTCCTCGAAGACTTTATTCAGTTTTGGTTTGTGACCTTAGCTGGAAAGCATAAAGATGAACATGGGAAGGCAGTTCAGAAGGACATCTGTGAGGATTTAAGTCGGGCAGCTTTCAGAAGATGAAAGATGTTTAAAGTTAAGGCCTTTATCTGCAAACAATAGTATATTAATAAACTCTATACCATATTTACAAATGCATTCTCTTGTATTAAAACTAACAGTATTCTGTTCACAGTGCCATTGTTTATACAGGTAGCAATCCCATAATACTCATGTATTTTGGCATGGGAATCAGTAGAGCTTGGTATTTACAGAAAATGTACATGTGTGAATATAAACATGTCACTGAAAATGAGTAATTGATAAAAGACAGATTGGCTAATGATGCAAAGGAATGAGCTGTACAGCACCTTCCCCTCGGATCGGATAGGAAACATGGTTTCTTAAATTGAGAAGATGCCAAATCTTGACCCAAAGTGGCATGAAGTCAGTAACAAAACAATGAACCCCCGGTCCAAGTTTGGGTACACTGAGTAATCTTAGTCCAAAGTTTTAGATCCATTGTCTAGTGCATAAAATATAAAAGTTAAAAAGATTTATTATTATTTTATAATAATTATTATTAAAATAGAAAGTACTTTCTCTCACGTTCTCATTTGTGCTCTTGCACGAAAGACCAGTATCCTTGGAGTTCCAAATATGCTGGTGTTTTTGTCATGCAGATCAGCAGACAGATGGCAAATGCTAAAATGCTCTGAATGTAGGAACTGCTGCCTGTCACGATGTGACCCAGCGCCCTTGGGGGACATGGCAGAAGCACCTCTTTCTTACTTCCAGTGTTCTCTCCTAGAGGGGCAGGCCTGCCCCTGGAATCAGCTCCCAATGTTGCTGAATGGAGTTGCTCATTTCGGCAGCTAATGCCGAGGTGACGAATGGCTTCTGTACACTTGGAAAAAGGACGGGAGGCAGGTAAGTAGGAGGAAGATGGTATTCCAGAGAGCCCCGAGATAAAACAAGACAGTGCCTGGGTTTATCAGCAAGAACCTCTCAGAGCTTCTACCCTCTCGGGAGGTCTCTGCTCAAGGAGGTTCTCATTCTCTCAGTGTGCAGAGCAGGGGGCAGGCCTGGCTGGCTCTACGGGGCGACGTCCTCCGTCACAGTCTGCTCCTCATTCTCAGTCCCGTGGTCTGTGTGGTCTGGGCTGCCCCCGCCACCGCCACTGCCACCACTGCTGCTTCTGTGCTGTTTGGGCAACAGGCTCTTCCACTGGGCTTTGTTGTGTGCGAGATGGCTTAGCATGTTCTCCGACAGGGTGCTGTTTCCAGTGAAGCGAGCCCATTCCCGGAAGAGTGGCTCCACTATGTAGGTCATGAAACCTAAAACAGGCAAGACCAAACTAATCACCATAAGGGCAGTAAAACCTACTTCTCCCTCACAAACACCATGGGGTCCCACTATGTACTCAGCCCAGGGGTATGAAGGCAAACAAGATGTGGTTCCCACCCTCATCTGAAGAGCATAATATATGTCTCCTTGGGCTTGGCACTTAACCTCTCTGTGCCTCAATTTACTCTTCTGTATAAAGGAGCAAAGAAGGGTATCATACCCATAGGGTTGTTATGACAATGAAATGACTTAACATGTGTGAAATGCTTAGAAAGCTCCTGGCACATACTAAACACTCAATAAATATTGGCTATTATTTGTGACAGAAAAAGACGTATATACAAACAAGTAAATGAAAGTCTGTGCTAGAATTAAGGAGCAGGGCAAGAAAGGGAAAAATGACATCAGAAGAGGCACTTCACTGATTTAGACCATCTGAAGAATTCTTACATTTAACCTGTAGGATATTTTTTCAGGATTATAGTTTCATAGTTTTGTCTTACTTTCTTTCAATTATGTTAAATAACTAAGTGTAGGTGAGTAAAAGTTCATTTTCAATACAGGTTTTTATCCACATAAAAGTCCTGCTTTAATGACTAGGTAAGATTGTTTGATATTAGAGTTCTTTTCTTGTCTATTCCCTTAATTTTAGACTTGTTGCTTTCTAATCATGTTTCACTGCCAATGTGCATTCCATATTGAACATGATTACTAAAACAAAGATAATTTTCAGTCTAGGCTGGAATTATTAGAATCATCACAAACTTGGACATATTTAGGTTGTACTGTATTTCCCTGAAATGTAGGTATGGGGAGAAAAAGCAAGTGTTTTCAAGCATAATTAAATCTTCCACCAACTTGTTCTGTATGTATACAAGCATGTGAATTATAGGCTTGATTCGATTATCTTTTTATTGGACAAACAGCAGATACTTGGCCTTGAGGATGCTGTAGAGATGGGAAAAGGAGGCAGCAATGCAAAATGTTATTGTACATTTCTGTTTTTACATTATCTTGTCTTGGGTAAAATATAATTTAAATATTATGAGATTATTTTATATAACCCGAACTTGAGGAAGAAAGTTAAGCCAGCAACTTTGTGTCTGTATTTTAATAAGTCTATGTAGGGAGTCAGCAAGTAAAGATTTCATTCTTGAATCTTTTTGCTTGCTATTCTTGAATTTTCTTCACTTTCACAATCTCTGTATCTAATTTCTAATACCTTTCATCTCAAGAGAGACTAGATATGAGATATCTAAAAAGTTAGTTTGCAAAACTATACTATTCTAAATTTGAGAGTGTGAATATTTATCAAGTTTACCTTAATTATGAAAAAAGCTACAAATCCAAAATTTTAAAATCTAGTGCTTAAAAATTAGCTCATTTTCTTCCTGAAGTAACTCTGGAATTGAAACTCTGTATTTCTATTTGTCCTATATAAAGACCTCTTAAAGGTCTTCAAAGTCTGAATAGACACCCCATGAGGCAGTTTTTCAAATGAAGGATAGTCAGATTTAGAAATCTGCTTCATCGGTGCCCAGTGAGGTGGACCAACCTCCCTCTGCTACTCAAGCAATGGGCTGATTGCCAAGATAATGTCCCCCTGGAAGGGTGGGAATGAGGGGAGGAAGAAGTGATGGCCTCAGAGTAAACAAGGATTGGAGGAAAGCCTCTTTAGCCTCATCTTTCTATAGATTTCATCAATTTGATATTCATTCAATTTAATATATTCTTAAAATGCAGTTTGACGGTTTGATGGAAAGAGAGGAGGAATGGGGTGGAGTGAGGTAGGGGGAGATAAAAAAGTCCCATTTCCACTTGGGTAAATATGAATAACTAAACAGAAAATCAGATCTAAACCTGAGATGGCACTCAGGAAATTCTCACTGTGAACTGGGAGAGGAAAAAAAGAGGGGAACATTTTCAGTCCCAGAGGAATCAGGACAGTAAATCACTGCGTTACTTAGGACTCACTAGAAAAATCTTTGTCTGGGAGGCTGAAGCCCACAGCTCCCATTAGGCTTTGTTTATCTGTTTGGATTTTTCCAGGTTAGCCTGGTCTAGCGCTGCACACTGCACCTCCCAACCTTGAACCTACAGACTTGGGAAATCTGAAACAGAGACAGAGGAAGATTTATTTACTAGGAATTGTTTTATAATCACCTTCTCTTTCTCTTTATTATTTGTGTGCTGGTGCAGAATCCATAGGATTTTCTTAGTCACTCAGTCCCCATCCCATTTTAAAAACATGTATCTATGGTAACCACATTTTCCTGAGCTGAAAATCAGGACATATGATATGACAAAATAAATGTGTTCTCATGACAACAGGAGAGAACCTCTGAAATCAGGTCTGTCTTGCAAATCCAGGTTATGTGCATAACAACGTGAATGTTTTTCTTCGGTGGTTCAAAATGTCTTTCACAGGTGCCTGGCAAATTTCTTTCTGGCCAGAGTTTAGGAAACTGGATCCCAGGATTAGGATTTGGTTAGGGTCTATTTCTTCTGTATCACATCTGCAGAACCTCCGCAACCAAAGCAACGCAACAAGAGGGAGCTGGATCCGGGGAGGCAGAGGCAGCCTTTCTGTTGATGTTATTTCCCGCTTCCTCCCCAGCAATTTTGTAGCTTCATCTGCCCTGGATTCTTTCTGGTTTCAATTTTTTTTTTTTTTGTTTAAATCATGCACTCACCATTTTCCTTTTTTGGGTGGAGGAATCAGTTTAATTGTAAAAACAACAGAACAATATTAAGGGCCATTTGGGAAAAAAAAGGACAACCAATAATCTCATAATTCTAACATACCTGTTTTAATGTTTGTATATGCCATTCGAATCTTTGTAACTAGGTTCATTTTGTCCCTATTTCCTTAGGAAGAGTTTATGACTCTTTTGTGGGACTGTGGATTAGATTTGGTCTTCAGTGACTGTAAGCATACCATTCCAACTTGTTCTGGTTTTCTTAATTTTCAGCTTATCTTTTTGGGTGCCCTCTTCCCTCTTGATGTCAGGACATTAAGCTTTGAGTCTTGTAGAGAGAGGTCTGAAGCACTGTTAATGCATTAAGCTATCTGAGTTCTGTGGGAACTAGCGAAACACATGAACTGGTATATGTCAAGGCCATAGCTTATAAGTAAAAGAGTTAAAAGTTCTGAGTTTGGTTTTAATTGGAGAGAACTGCAAGGAGAAGGAAAATCTGCATTAAATATCGATAGAATTGGTAGAGTGTTTAAGGAGTGGTAGAAATTCTTACTGGGTCAAAAATATTTCCCCCACTAAGGTGCCTAAAATTTCCAGTTTGATTTGCTTAATGATCTTATGCATAACTTAAATAGAGTAATAATTATTTTAGATGCATTAACATCAGAGTTTTAACAGTTTATTGCAATTGACACTTGACAGGATGGTCCTAACAGAATGAGGCTGAAAATAAGTTTTGAAGGAGAGTAGAGAAGTATGAGACCCCAGAACACAAGGAGTAGTAGCATGGCTAGTAGGACATGAGTCTGGGGTCTAGACCCTTGGGATTACATATTGGAGACGAAGAGTAGGAACCCAAATTGGAAGGGTCCTAAGGGCCATTTTTGCTGATTTCCCTCCCTTTAAATCTTAAAGCAAGTGTGAGCAAATACTTAATTCTTATTACTTTCCTTCTACTCTATTTGGTTTTGATTTGTCTCTGAACTACAAAGTTAATACAGGTTAGTTAAGGGTCAGTAACAAAGCCTTTACCCCATTTTTCATAACTTTTCAATTGTTAATCACCTAGTAGATGGATCATAATTAGAATGTTTATTTGGACTCAGCCACTTACAGGGGCATTGATTAAAACTCCAGTTTGGGTCTTTCGAAAGCTCTGTGTAGTAGATCTTCTTTTCTTTGTGATTCTTGGCAGAGGTGCAAAAACTATTTTTTTAGAATTAAAATTGAATTCAACTCACCAATCTGTATACTAGGGATTGAGTCTTTCTGCTGATTACAAAGAGGACTGATTTCCAGTTCAAATTTCTGTTCAAGGTCACCTAAGAGGAAAGAAGAAGAAACACATTGGCAATCTAGAACTTACAAAAATGGGTGTTTATAGCTGTAATGACCTAATTGGAAGAAGTTTTTCTGGGAATTACTGTTCCCTGCCTTGTTATCATTAAGAAACCTTTAGTATCGATTTGCTTTGCCTTGCTCTGGTAGCTTCTATGAAAATTTAAAATATCAGAATGTCAGTAACCATTTATAATAGGCTCATTGTAAATAGCTGTGCTCTAAGATTGAAATAAACTTTTGAACAAGATCTATAAAAACAAGAACACAACTAATGGGCAATTTCCTAACATAAAATAGAAGTTCTGGCTTTAAGTTACAGGTTAAGAAAACAGATTATCTATATGCTCCTTCCCTTCCTTTTATGCTTCCTGACCCTAGTCTGATTTCACCTGAAAATCCAGGAATAATAAGTATGTAGGAAATCGGGGAGAGGGACCAGAAGATCTTATTTGAAGAGCATCTCAGTCTGCAGCTACAAAATTGATCAGAAATAAGGGTCTGATATCTTTCATTTTGACTTATTAGAATTTTACCTAATATTAACTGAAAGTTAAAAAAAGTATAAGGGTCAGAATATTTTTTGAATGCCTTTGTCAGCTAGAAGATCAAAGGAGAAATGCATCATGCAAAACTTTATCAAAATGCTTTATTGATTTTTCCCGAGGGTGAAAAATTGTGGGTAATTTTTGCACTGGGAAAAACAGTCTGGTTAATCAGTAGATAAGCTGGTTCTCAGAAGCATTTGCTGGATTCACAGTTGTGAATGTACTCTAAACTAGAGGAGATAAAAATATTATATGCCTACTGTGTGCTAGGCACTGTTCTAAACATTTTACCTATGCTAATTAATTTAATCTTCATAACAACTCCACTATCATCCTCATTTTACAGATAAGGAAATTGAGATGAAGGGAAGGAAAGTACGTTAACTCAAGGTCACACTGTCAGGAAAGAGGAGAGCCTGGTTTTCCACCTAGGAAATCTGGCTCCAGAGAGTTTGCACTGAATCAGTGAGCTAGAACCTCAGAGATGCAATTTTCATCTTTTTCTCTAAGTCTGTAGCCATGATTCTCATGCTGTCTTGTGTTCTAGTGATTCTCAAGAATGATGTGAGGAGGTAACTCTGGTTTAACCTGAGGAATTCAGAGAAATCCCTCTGAGGGCAGGGCATGACACCATTTAATATTAAAATGAATTCTCTAAAAGCCAGTTCTACTCTTCATCCCTATGTTTCTGTTAATAGTGGTTTTTCGGCCAATCTTGACATTTTGGAGGAAACATCTTTGATTTTTCCTCTTCCCTCATCCTCTATGTTGAGTCATCAAATTCTATTTATTCTTCTCTTGGAATATCTTTATTCTCTACTTTTCCTGACTCTAATCTGATTTCTTAATAACTTATTCTTAATTTTTTATTCTTAGTTTTCTTCCATCATTATTTCTTCCACTTCAGTTATATATGTTGCCCTAATTGCGTAGTCTAAGATGACTCCTATTGCCATGTTTTTTACTTTAGCCTGGTGTATAGGGACCTCCACAAATCCTCTCATTCTTATCTTCTATGGACCAAGTTGGTCTGTGAGGCAGGGGTATGGTCCCATCTTAGTGTCTTTGTCCCTTTCCACCCTTTTCTATGTAAACCAGCATTGTCCTGTGGGATTTTCTGCAGTGATGGAAATGTTCTCTGCACTGCCTACTATAATAGCCTCTTGAAATATGATTAATAAAACTGAGAAACAAAAATTTTAACTTAATATAATTTTAATTAATTTAAATGTAACTAGCCACATGTGCCTTGCGGCTATCCTATTGGAAAATATAGTACAGTACACATCCTTCAACACCCAGCTCAGATTCTACCTTCCTCAGCCCCAAATCTCCTGTGACCTTCACTATTAGAGGTCTTTAATGAGATCGTTTATTCATTTACTTATGCAACATATATATATAAAACACTACATATTTCAGACACTTTGTTAATCCATATAGAGAATAAAAGGAGGAAAATTGCATAGTTTCTCTCCTCCAGGAACTACTGCTTAGTATTTTGAGGTTATGAATCATTAACTATACTTCTTTGTATCCTTCATGACATCCCCAGTGGGGCTGGGTACACAAGGAAAATCACAGTTTTACTGAGGATTAGTCAAGACTGGAAGCAGATGTTCAATAAAAACTCTCGAGAATCTTGGTTAATTGACAAGATACTAATCTGTAGTTACAACAGGACAGAGATTCTACTTCTTTAAGGCATTGAGAGGAAGGAGGAAGAACGATGTGTAAAATCCTAATCTCTGTTCTCAGAATTTAACAATGTTTCCCTAATTCATGGGATCTCATCTTTCTTTCCCTCCTTTGTCCTCAACCTTGATTTTAAGGGTTTTTCTTAGCTCAACATCATGAATCAGTAAAGATACTTGGCCGGGACTTTTAGCAGTCTGTAGAATCCCAAATCCTAAGGTGAAAGCCAGAATAAGATCACTGAAAATGATACAAGTTGTGATTATAGAATTTTTAAAATATTAATTCAGTA
>CM053502.1:155035247-155390780 GCA_028627145.1 Eidolon dupreanum | reverse complement strand
AGCTGCTGCTCAATATCCTGTCTGCATCCACAAGAATGAAAGGGAAAACACACACACACACATAAAGTAAATCCTTCTGTGGAGGGTGATTGATTCTGTCATCATCAAGTGGCTTGTACTCTCATTTCTGCCCTTGTTACTATTTAATACACAGAGTCCTTGCCCCTCACAGTACAAGAGTGATTCTCTCATTCATCATCACTTCTGTCTTTGGACAGAAGATATACCACAAACTGTTTAGAGTGATTGAAACCTCAGGTGAACAAAGTTCTTGTAGTTTATTCATTACCATGCTTCTTATGGGTGGAAAAACTGAAAGCCAACTAGAAACGTAGGCTTTGAGGAGAATGGAAAAAGACTCAGAGTCACAGGTGTTTTGGTTGTGCTTTTATAGTGTTCGAACCAGCTCAAACATGAAGATTTGCATGGGGAAAGAAAAGGGTATAATAATGGTAGCAATAATGAAGACGATAATAGTGACTGATATTTGGGGAAGGAAAGATCCATCAATGGAAAAAAACAGGCCAGAAGGAGATACTGGAACTTAAAAAAAAAAAAAAGTGATTAATTAAGGTATCATTACAAACCAGTAGGCAAGGAATATATTAGTCAATAAATGGTATGGAAAAATGAGATATTTTGGGGAAATAAAGCAAATTAGAACTTTATTTCACAATTTACCTCACATATAGAAAGTAATCAATGGAAGGAAAGATCCATAACTATTTCTAAAGTTCACCTTTAAAAATAAAATATATTTAAGTAGAGTGAATAGAGCATACATTTACTGTTTGCTGAATCAACATAAACATCTTGTAATCATTACCCAAGTCAAGAATATTGCCTAGCCGCCCCCCCCAAAAAAAAATTGCCTCCCTAGAAGGTCCCCATTGCATCTCCCATCACAACCCTCTTACCCCAACCCTTGAAGTAACTACTCTATTGATCTTTTAAAAATAATTTCCTTGCTACTTATAATAATTTTACTACCTATATGCCCATGTCTAAATAATATGGTTTAATTTTAACTGCTGTTGAACTTTAAGTTACATATATTAATTTGTAACTTGCTTCTTAACATTATATTTTTGAGTCATCTGTTGATGTATGAGCTGTAGTTCATCCATTTTCATTATTATACTGTATTGTATTATAGGAATATACTACAATGTGTTTTTCCATTCTACTTTTGATGGTCACTTGAGTTGTTTCTAGTTTTTGACAACTAAGAAAAAAATGCCACGGTAAACACCTTTATATACTTCCAGTTACGCATGTGCAAAAGTTTTGCTAGGGTCTATATGCAGAAATAAAATGAATGGATCACAGAATATATTTATCTTCAATTTCCTAGATACTGCCAGTTATTTCCAAAACAATTGTATAAATTTACACTCCAAGCAGTAATAGATGAGGTTCTCTCTCATTGCTTTATATTCTTTTTACATGTTTGGGGGTCAATTTGAGAAGTAGATCAGGCAACTCATTATGGTTTTAATATGAATTTCCTTGATTATTAATGAGTTTGGGCATATTTTCATGTGTTTATTGGTGATTCATACTTTCTCTTTTATGGAGTTCCTAATCTAGTCTTTACCTATTATTCTATTGGGTTGTCTTTCTTTCGCCTATTGATTCAAAAAGTTTTAAAATATTTTTCAGTAATGATCCTTTGCCAGTTATGTGTTACAAATACCTTTCCCCATGCTGTGGCTTGTCTTTCCACTTTCTTTATGATGTCTTCTAATAAAAGAAAGTCTTAACATTTAATATAGCATAATCCATAATTTGAAAAATATCTTGTTATGTTTTTACTTTTCTGAATTTTCCTTAGTATTAACAGTTAACTTGCTTTACTTTTAAAATTAGAAAAATTACTTTAAAGCATTTGCATGAGGACAGAAGGTATAATCATGATGATTATGATGACAATAACTTCCATTATAAACTCCTTTCATATATATTATTACATAACAGTTATTCTTCTAGCAAAAGCAATTTATAACACTGTGTCCCACAAAGACATAAAAAACATGATACTTTTATTTGGAATCCATGGGGATGAGCAGGAGTATATTAGGAAATGAATATTAATTGAGCAACAAGCAAGATTAATGCAGGTTTTACATAGACAAGTCTCGCCCCAGGTTCTTCTCTCTTTTTTTCTCTTTTGTTTTGTTCTTTCCTGTTTTCACTTTCTTCCTTCCATTCTCCTTTCTTTCTTTAGCTGACCCCACCACTTACCTCCTCTTTCTTCTCATTGCTTGATTCCTTGCTCTAGCTTTTAGTTTTTTTTTTTAAATTCTTTCAATCTTTGCAAATTATTGTTCTAGTAAAAGGCATAAGTTTTTACTTCATGCATGAAAATTGATTTTATTTAGTTCTTGGGGGGAAAAGTTATCAGAACTGAAGTGCCTTCTGCAAATTCCACATTCCTCTGGGTGCTAGGAAACAGCATGAGATAGTATCAGAGGGCCAGGAATAAACTGATGAGCCCAGAGAATGCTGCCTACGCTATGGAGACACACAACTTGGCCACTGACCTTAGATTCTGTGCCCTCAGAAACAAGGGCACATGGATCTATTTACTTGTTCTTTTCTAGCTACCTCGGGTTCTGTGCATTTTAATTAAATGGGTCGGAATTTGTACTGGCCTTGGAAGACAGCACAACAGCTAACTTGGGGCCATGTAGACAATGAGGCAATGGCCTTGGATTAGTAGGACTCGGCCTAAACGCCTAGGCTAACCAACAGCAGACCAGGAAACTAGTATTTCCCCTTCTGTTTAAAATGCAAAAGACATAGGTAAATTAATGGTGAAAAAATTGCTGGGGCAAATTCAGTTACTTGACAAAAGACATTTTAGAAAAGGATTTCTGACTTCTTGTTTTGCTAAGACTGGCAATTACAGAGCAAACTTTATTGAGCTAGTCTTAAATCTAGCTTGAGAATTCCTGTGTTCCTTCTTGATAAATATTTATTATTTGGGTCTACATGGGAGGACAATTTTGTTAACATAAAAGACAGAAAGTTGGCAGAGCAGAGTGTTGAGGTTGAAGAGTGTGAAAGCAAAGAGCTGTTTACTCCCCTTTTCCTGACATTAGGTCATAGACAATTCAAGGCCCTCAAAGCTTAAGAGATTCTGGTTTCTGGGTTGCAGTAACTGACACTGAATCTCCTCTGACAGACAATACCGAGTTTAGACAGGAAGAACAGCAAGCTGGCTCCCTGCCACTAACCCAGGGGGGTCTCAGGCGTGCCTAGAGAAAGCAGCTTATCTCGAATGTGAGGACATTACTCCACTTACGTCATTTCCGTTGGCAAGTGAGCAAGAAGCCTTGATTCTCGAAGCATGCCAATTGTAGACCGCCAGTGGTGATTCTCTAGCACAGACATATTCTAGAAAGAAAATCAAAGCTATGAATGAGAGAGAAGCTAGATACTGATCTATCATGCTGAACACAGCTTAACTGAGGCCAGTGTTTTCCCTCTGGCTAGTGTGTGCCCGATGACATAGAGGCAAACCAGAAAAGAAACACAAAATAAAATACCCACAGGGTCTATTCTCAAGGCTCTAATGATGACGGGATAGTAGTAGGGCCCTCGCTGACCCTCTAGTGCAGGGGTGGGTGAGGGTCTACTGCCAGCATCATTCACTCCTGTGTTGGCCCCTGTTTCTGGCCCCTGGAACACTGACATCATTTCTCAACACTGATAAGAAACCTATGTCTGAGCCACCTGGGCAGCTGGGGACATATTTAGACTTCTGAGTCCTAGTCAATACAGTTTTGATTTGGCCGGTTTGTGGTGACTAATTTTTACGAACACTAAAGTCTGAGAACTGCTGCCACAGAAGCAGCTCTGTCAATAACTTTTGTGACCAATATATTGGCATTTAGCCCATTAGGTCTCAGTTTAAGTCTAAATTGCTTCTTTGTTCAATATCTTGATATTTCTCTTTTGTAGGAACCTTGACTTTGTTCAATCTTCCTTTTGACCTTACTATTATCTTAAATATGCTGCCTGTCTGAACATTAGCTAATTATTCAAATAAGAAATGTTTCTTACAATCCATAGTGTTTTATTCTAATTAGCAAATATTATGGCCTTACTACTGACTTGATATATATAGAATGGAGCTCCTCTAGCTCCCAAGAAATCTTTTTGCTCTATTTTCTTATTTGTTTATTTACTCATTCTTTATTTTGTTTCAAGAGGGCTTATAAACTTACAAAAATACAGGAAGATAATATTTATTACAAATGAGGAGAAATTACATGATTCTGCATATATGAGGTACCTGGAGTAGTCAAATTCACATAGACAGAAAGAATAGTGACTGCTAGGGGATGGAGGAATAGAAAGTTATTTAATGGGTACAGAGCTTCAGTTTTGCAAGATGAAAGAGTTCTAGAGATGGATGGTGATAATGATTGCACAGCAATGTGAATATACTTAATATCATTGAATCATATACTTAAAATGGCTAAGATGGTAAATTTTATATTATGTGTATTTTGTCACAATAAAAGAAATGAGGAGAAGAGCAAGGAAAATAATACGAATACTAAACAGAGCCTGGAGGGAGACTGAAAACTACTCTATCACTATGCCCCACCACTAGAACTGAGCCACTGTATAATGCTCAACTTTTTCAGGAAACGAGAGAAGAGAACCTCCATGGCTGACACAATTATTAGGAAAAGGTAAGTTCAAGAAAACTGACTATTTTTTGGTTCTAAACCTAGACAAGACAGCAAGTTCTCTCCGGGATTTGTAGAATGAGTTAAATGAGGTAGAGTCTTAAGCAGATCCTCCAAACAGGCTATTCTATTGCTCTTCATTTCTCTCCTTGCCAAGGAGTCATTATTCTTTATCTATCACTTAACCATGTTGGAACTAGTGATGAGATTTTGCTACTTTTATCAACTGGTATATTATCCCCTTTTGGGCATGAGCCATACATAACAAAACAGAATGTTTATTAGAAATAACATGCTAGACTAATTTGTTTTGACTGTAAAGATTTAAGAGAGCAGAGAGTGATAGGTTAGTGTGATGTAATAGATGTTCTATCTTGTGGTGACATTTAATTCAGTCACTCATGAGTGTTCATTTGCAAGGCTAATTCAAGTAGATATAGACATGAGTGTTCTCATGTGAGTTTTTCAAGGGCTGGAAAACTGTAAGAAGACCTGATGATAAATCACACCATATTTCTGTTGAGTAAAATAAGTGTCTGGAGGATTGCCTTAAGCATTGTTATTTACGCCAGCCTGACTTAACATCCTCATTAATAATCTTTCTAAAGACAGAATAAAAGGATACTTGGGAAATTTGCTGGAGAAACCATATTTGGAGATGAGCATCAGGGAAATGGAAGGAAATTGAGTGGTCCTGGAAGCTGGCACAGACTAAAAGAGAGTAGAGTACACGATTACAAACACGACCTTTCGGGAGCAGTTGCTATAAATAAAAGTGCTTTGTCCAGAACTGTGTTGGGAGTAGGGGCACTTCAGGGGATTCCAGAGAATAAGAGAAGAAAGGCAGCATAGGCAGAGGGGACTGACTAACATTTTTGAAGCAGCCAGTTTACATGATTTCATTTACTAGTCACACAACTCTACTATTTTTATCATTAACTAGTGGATAATAAAACTTCAGTTTTCTCTGAGAGGCCACACAGCTAGTGAATGGCTGAGGAAGGTCTTAAGCCCAGGTCTTCCAGTTGTCAGGTCCTAAGCTTTGCACACACCTCTTGCTGCCTCACAAGAATTTCCCCCATGTGGCCACATGTAAGCATTCAGGAGCCTGAACTTTATAAACCATAGTTATGCTTAATTTTCCAAAAAATTATCTATAGTTGCTGCTTTAAAAGGGTATGGGTGATTGTTTTAATTAGATGTTAGTTTCTAAACCCACTCTGGAATCCTTACCTCCAGATTTGGTTTCATTGTGAAGAATCCTATAGTTTGAATGTTGTGAGTTGGGTAGTTTTAGGTTGTATTGGGGGAGAACTCATCATTCAGCCACTCTCAGCCCTCATATCCGATCAGTCGCTGAGACCTGTTGGTTCTTCTAACATGGCGCCACTTATAGCCATCCCTTCATTTTATTGTAGCAACCCTATTTCAGTGCTTTATTATCTTTCTTAATTTTCTTTCCTTCAATTCATCCTCCTTACAGCTGCCAGAATGCGACTTGTTTATTTGACAGAGTTTTCTACCATCTCCCTAATCATGGGTTGAAATATAAAGTAATATTTTTTGAGCACCTACTAATATGCCAGGTGTTATGGTGGTGTGGGGATCCGAAGATTAAAAAGACAAAATTGCTGTTCTCCAGGAGCTCATCTAACTTCAGTATGATCATGCCATCTACTTATCCCCATTCCTCACGCCAAACCCCACAATGATTCCCTATCAGATAAATTGAACCTAACTATTTAGCTCAGCATTCAATGCTCTCTGAAAACTGTCCCAACTACCATTCTGTTTCTATATATTTGAGACAATTGAATACCTTCACCCTTTCTTTCCTACAAAGCTCTTATAGTCCAAATAAATGACACCATATGAATGACTATAACTTATTAAATTATTAATATGAATGCCCTTTCAGTGTCCTTTTGACACATCTGTGCTTCCCAAGGTGGTTTGTTATCCTCAAACACCTCTCTCTCTATGTGTACTTATCAAACTACCACCTGTCTTTCAACGTCCACTTTAAATGCTCCATCCACAGAGCCGTCTGAAATCATTCTAGTCAGAGGTGAACTTGCTGTCTTCTGAGTTCTAGAGCTCTTTTGGCACTCCTCAAGTCCTGAGTCCTATTTGACTCAGTCTCATTGATGTATGTGAGTGTTGGTCATGTACATCCTTTTCTTCCTACTAGATTATAAGCCTACATGTGAATAGGAAGGCTGCCTCATTCCTTTTGTATGGACTCAGCTCTATACTTTGCACAGAGAAAGTACTTTTTTAACTTTGCAAAATAAGTTATTGAAAAATTATTTGATTTCATTCGACATATATAGTGAGCACTTACTTTGTTCCAGGCACCGTAACATGTGCTTGAAATACATGAGTGAAAAAAACAGACAAGGAACTAGTGATGACAGAAATGGGGAGACAGATAATAAACAATAAGCATAATAAATACTTTAATTCTGGGAAAAAATTACATAGCATTTTAGAAGATATAAATGCATGGAAAGAAGGAAAAGTAGAGCAGAATATTGGGAATTTGGGGTATGTGGGGGTGGGGCTGGTAAAGTAGATAGGGTAAAAGATACGATTTGAGCAAAAACTTGAAGGTAGGATGGAGCTAGCTATGCCGCTATCTGGTGTAAGAGTGGCGTGCCTATTACCTGTGATGGGGAGGATGCATGTGCAGCAGGTTTAGAGCTCAGTGTTGGATATATTGAGTTTGAGATATTCATTAGACATGTGGACTTCATAGTAGAGCTATCAAATACCAAAGTAGTAACAACAAAGAAAAGAAAACGAAATTGTCACACAAGTGTTATAGTAATACATGTGTGTGTGCACACAGGCACACGTGCGTGCATGTGCATGCACATGCGTGCGCACACACACACACACACTTCTGCAATAAACCATTAGCATCCAAAAGCCTTTGCTGATTCTCCAAACAGAACTGATAGCTCCCTCTTCTAGCTCCCCACATCCAACTCAAGTTTCTATTCTAGTGCCTAAAATACCTCGAAACAACTTTGTTCACTGGCCTTCCTCCCATGTATCAGTGATCTTTAGGTGTATGTTCATTTACTCTTGAAAAGAATTTTGGAAAGCTATGCTCTCCCTATACTTTTTAGAATTGATGTCAAAAATAACAAATTTCAATTTTAACCAAAGATGTAATAATGTCCTGTATATTTGTGAATATTGTATCTTCATATAAAATCATATCACTGTTATGTATTAAATTCATCTAAGGGAACTTAAACACCTATGGCATTTAATGCCCATGTATCACCCACTGAAAAAACACATGAATAAATAATTCTTTAAGTTGGAATTTTTTTTGCATTTTATTTATTTATTTATTTATTTATTTATTTATTTATTTATTTAAATGATTTAAACTTTTCTCCCCCCATCTACCTGTCCCCTTCCCCCGCCCCCCCTACCCTCTGGTAACCACTAGTCTATAGTCCATGTCCATGAATATCTGTTTGTTTGTCCTGTTCATTTGTTGCTTTTAGGTTTATATCCCACATATAAGTGATATCATGTGATTTTTCAACTTCTTCTGTCTGGCTTATTTCACTTAGTATGATTATTTCAAGGTTAAGTTGGAAATTTTAAATTGATTTTTCCCTCTAGAACTTATATTTCCATTCTATTTCCCCATAGAATTTTATTTTAATATGATATATTTTTATGTATAAAATTATTTTATTGTCACCCTATCAGATTTCTCTGCAACAAAAATAAGTATATAAATAAGTATATAACAAATTTTCCTAACATTAGGCTCTAGGTAGCAAATATTTTTCCAGCTTTAGTTTACAATGCAATTTTTATTAGTAACTAAGTGATCAAAATACATGTATAGTGCAAATCTGGGAAAAAAATCATTTGCTTGAGAATAAAAATTTATTGGCAATGCATCCTTTTATAAGATGACTGGGAGAGTTATAATACCTCAATTATAGGAGATTTCCTTTAGTGTTTTTTTAGTTGTTCCTTTGGTATTTTTCACATGGGGGTGATATGCAATATGCATAATAGGTAAGCACTATGTCTTTCTTTTGTAAAATGGGAACAGGGTGATTGTGAAAGAGGAGTAGAAAGGTAGAACTGGCTTGACTGCCCTGCAAGTACATTCCAGGCAGGTCAGCTTAAGGACCTGAAAACGGATTCTGTTAGCACCATTCATGCCTGTGCCCCCCTTGAAAAGTCTTCGTGTATCCCTATGGGCACACACGCCTACTCTGAAAACTGCTGCCATACATGGTTGCCATTGAGAGCAGGGAGCATATCTTATTCATCTTTGTGCCCCAATATGTGGCACAGTGCCACTTAAATAAGTAAATATTTGTTGAATGGATACTGAGTAATTAATTTCCGAAAACTAAAAGTTCAGTGGCTGCAAAAGTTTAAGTAACTGCCAAAAGAAAAAGAGTCCTGTTAAATTTTTGGTCAATAGCTGATAGAAGCCAGACTTGGGATCTTCTTGTTGTGAAATCCTTAGACTTAGGCCAAAGCCAAATGGGTTTAAAAATTATTATAGCAACGGGCTCTCTCTTACTGCTCATTCATAGACAACCAGGATCAGGTAATGACCACAGAAATAACATATATCAGATCAAATTTGTCAATTATAAGATAAAAATAAAAACATTATAAAGAATTTTTCAATCAGTGCTTCTCATTTTTCATGGTGTACCCTTGATGTAGGATAGCAAGAATGTAATAATCAGCAGGAGTAGCTACTAAGTGGACAGTAGGGGTGCATGCCTTGACTTGGTGTTCTCCCTGGTCTGTGATTTTGGCTTGGCTTGTCAGATTTCCACATTGGGTCTCTGTGTGTACTTGCTGTTGCTATTAGTCCCAATCTCTCAGTGTTACTTAGGTTCTGTCTTTCTTGCTGTATGCGTTCACTCTGTGCATCCATCCATCCTTCTATCCATCTACTCATCCAGTAAACCTCACAGCACCCAACAAGCATTCACTGAACACCAGGACTATCCTGGATTCTGAGGATACAACAGTGAATGAGGTGGGTTTCCAGAAGCTTGCAGGCTATGGGGGATATGAACATCTAATCAGGCAGTGATAGAGGGTTGTGAAATCACATAGGATGGGCAAGGAAGATGGACTTTTAAAGAAAAAGAAAGCTTTTAAGAGGAAGATATGTCCAAGTTGAGATCAAAAGAATAACTGAGTTAGAAAGGAGTCAGTTGGCACAGGCAATGTAGAGGGAACATATTGCATTAAAATAGGCAGAAGGAAGAGTATGTATGCAAAGACCTATAAGCTAGAGGACACTTTACATCTTTCTTCCCTGTTGTATTTTTTATCATTAGAAACGATTGCTTTCTAATATACTACATAGTTTACTTATCAATTTTCTGTTTCTCCTGGTAGAATGCAGGGATTTTTGTTTTGTTCATCTTCTGTATTCCCAGCACCTGGCAGGTATTAAGCAATTAATAAGTATTTGTTGAATGAATAAAGGAATGAGTGACAGGTTTGTGAATCTGAAAGAAGTTCAGACTGGATGATATACAGAGGCCTAGCTGAGTAATGGTGGGAACTGAACCCAGAAAATGTAGCATGGCCAGATCATACCAGGGTTTACAAACTGTGTTAAAACATTTGGACTTAATCCTGAGGGCAATGGGATTTTAAGTAAGGGTCTATGGGTTTGATTTGAGTTTCAGGAAACTCGTTCTGGCTACAGAGTGGAGGAAGTGTTGGAACTAGGCCAGGCTGAGTGTAGACAAGACCATGGTATTGATGCCTGGAACCAGGTGAGCAAGAGGGAACCTGCTGGTGTTCCAGAGGGAAAGGCCAGAGTTACCTGGATCTTCACTAGCAGGGAGGTGGCTCTGTGCCTCTAGACTCATCTGGCTTTCATAGTGGCTCAAAAAGCAATATCAGCAAAAGATAGATTGAAAAAGAAGAAAATCATCAGAAATGTTCATGGAGATCAAAACACAGGTTGAGAAGATACCACTCGAATATCTGTCAAAATCCCAGTTTTGTTTTGGAATCCCACATTGGATATCACCACAGCTGTCTACCTTTAAGAAGCATCAGTTTAACAATTTTGTATTATCCCAATGACAGTGTGCTCTAGTGTCTTGGACTCTTCATACTTATAGTTTTAAGAATAACCTTCATCTTAAAGTCGAAAGAGTAAATATCTACTTTTGTTGCAACAAAACCCATTAGAAGTTTAATTTGGAAAAAAATAAAACCCTTAAAACCCCTATGGCAAATCCTTTATTTCTGTTTGAATTGTCAAGAACTATCCACCCTAAGAACAAAACGACCCCTTTGTTCCCGAATAACAACACATCTGGCATTTAATAAACCACCAACACAGGTTTTCAAATTAAATCGAGTCTATTTGTCAAAGCAAATCTGGCAGAGCAGATTTTGCTATCATACAAGGCAGAGTTAGACTGTTTTTTTCCCCCTATTTATTGGATACTTGCTTTGATTTAAATACTCAGGATGATGTTGATAAACTGAGTCTGGTGTACAACAGGATACAGAATTAATTACATCTTTTAAGCCAGAGGCTCCAGGAAGAAAAAACAACAACAGGAACATAGTCTGTGTTTTCATTTTTAATTACTCACAAAACAGAGAAGCAAGACTCCAGGAGATAATGAAGTGGCCGAGTTCTTCCCTAACAAGCCAAGGGAACTCCTTGGTAACACTGCTAGCGCGCCAGTCCCGGAGGTCTTGGAGGAACTGAAGCTCCCTGAGGTCTAATCCAGACCTTGGCCCTTGAAGAAACTACAGCACTGCCATGTCTGTACTGCCTGTTTGAAGATAATCTCTCATTTGTTCCATCTACATCTGCCCCAGTCACTGGTCTGAGAGCAAAGAGCCTGGACATCAACTGCTGAGCAAAGGTCAGGTCTGCGTCAGATCAGGGCCACGGACGTGCCACACGCCAGACACCTCACCGCAAACAGCGGAAACTTCATAAAACAAGAAATCAAAATTCAAGCCTCCTTATTACAATTTTCACACTACTTTCCAAAAACACCTTTGCTATTGCAGAAATCATGAGGTTATGTATAATCTTTGCAGTTGCCTGTTTGAGCAGAGGTCATAGGACCATGTGGAAGGAACGTTTCTCCTGATTCTGTTACCTTCATATTTATGGTTCAGAGTCATTAAGATTAAAAGTGGTTAAAAATGCTGACCTCCTCTAAGTGCTTGTAATAAGTGACTAAGAAAAATGATTATATACTTAGGCAAGACAGTATTAAATGTAATAAATACAATGTTTCATGGAACAATTATCATTTTATTCATTAGGTTGCTATCAATAGTTAGTATATAGTTGGACTCTATCAAAATAAATTAAATTTTAAATTGAATAGAAAATGATTCCTTCTGCAATTATAATAACTAATATCATATCTGATTTAATGCTTTCTTTGCCTAATTGCTGAGCCCGTGTGTGTAGGGGGTTGTAGGGTGGAGGGACAGAAGATAAATTCTGGGTTCTATATCTCACATGCTCCTTTCTTTCTTAAGTCCACCACAGACACCTGGACTGCTTCCAGTCTGATGAGAGAGGCGCCTGGTGGAAGTGCCTTTATTACCTTTACTTTGAACGTGGGTTGGTAGTTCAGCTAGTGAGTCTGGCCCAGACAGCAGACAATGGGAGAGAGCCCTCCGACCCAGCCTTCACTCCAGCTGCCCTGGCTCTCTCCTTATCTCAGGGCAGAAGCACAAGCTGAGCGTTATCCAGTGATCTTCTTATTTATTAGAACTAAAAGAGCACAGCCAACAAAAGGAGGGAGAAGAAACCCTCTTCCATTTATCTCATTTATAGTAAGTCTAGATTGTAGCAGTCACGCACAGGGTGTTCTCAAAACCACATAATTCCTGACACATCCTCTTTAGTGTATTCTCGTTAACCATATGTGTGTGCATGTATAATTTTTTTGTATATATATATATTTATATATGTATATATATATGTACACACACATACATACACACACATATATTCACAATATATTATGTAACATATATAGCATATATATATTTCACTCATCATAGTTTTTAATATTTTCTGAATCTATAACTTATTTTAAAATGTGAGTGTACATTATGGACCCTTTTCCTAGAAAAATGTGCATAGTATATCCTCTGAAAATCTGCATATAGTTTCCTGAAAACTTGTTCATGTCTCAACAAACAGACCCTTGGCAGGCTAAAAAAGCTACATTTCCAAAGATTTTTAAATATCATGTGTTGTTAATAGTCTCAGCTTATATGTTATGTAATATGATTTTTTTTTCTTGAAATTGAAAACCTGAAGAGTTATACCAGTTTCTCATTTACAGCTGGGTCAGAGTAGAGATTTTCTGACCTAGCTCATGTTCTGTACAGCTAATACACAGTTTCTACAAAAGAGAGACCATGTACTTAATCATAATATGCTCAAGACACGGATCTGAGAGCAGGGGCTGTCACAGCAAGACTATGCTCAGCTAAGGGCCATAGGGACAGTCCATTTTCAGTTACTCTGGAGTTGTGGATTTTAATTCCCAAAGTACACTGGCTCATGCTTCCTCTAATGCCCTCTTCTCAGCTCTGCTATTAAAAATGTTATACTTCAAGGTCCACTTTACACCATTCTTCCTCCATGAGGTTTTTTTCCCTGCATAGAACTATCTGCAGAATCAATTTCGGTCTCCCTATCCCATTTTGTTTGTAGAGTGTTTATCAAGTCTCTCTCACTTTAAGCTATTTGTCTCTAATCCTCTTGTCCCCCTCACTGTAGTAGGAGGATCTAGAGAAGAGCTCTCACCTTCCTGCACACAGTCGGTGATTCATATGAGTTTTAGAGGCAGGCACTTTGACTCTGGAGACAGAAGACTTGAGTTCTAATCCCAGCTTTGCCATTAATTAGCTGTTTATTTTTAGTAAAAACATTTGAATTTTCAAGTATCAATTTTCATTTTTTTGTAAAGTAGGTATAATAGTACCTGCCTAATTGGGCTATTATGAAGATTAAATAATATAATACATAGAAAGCACTTAGCACAGCATTGGAATCACAGTAAGTGTTGAATAAAGGTTATCTATATAATTTATTGAATTAAATTTTACAGGGAATTTATATTTTTGGAGTTCCTTAAAATAGTAAATACTAGTATATAGCCAAATATTAAAGGCATCATAAATTTTTGGACAGAATTGGAATCTCATATTATTTTCAGGTTCTCTTAACAATTTTTACTTTTAATATTAAAGTCCCAACTTGGCTGATAAAATCCTGGCCAACTCTAGGATATCAGAATTAACTTTATGATATTGTGTGATACTGGTTTGCCTTCATTCAGCACTGTCTCTATAACACAAAGACGTAGTTCTCTAGCCTCTAAAAGACCCTAAGGCCAGTTGAGCAGGGGCCTGATGAAGACAGCATCTTGAATGTGGTTTTTGAGTCATATATCCCAATTTCTGTCTAGTCATTATCAAAAGGATCCTTCTCTTTCCTATCAAAGATCAGGCCAGACAGTTCAGATGCTGATAAATCTACTGCTGGAAAAAACAATAGCTCACCTTATTATAGTAACATCTTTGATACAAAGAACAACACAAGTTTTTACTCTTCAAAGACTTTTTAAAAAGGTATATCTATATGAATATCTTTGGCTAACTCTTCAAGCATTTTTCAAACTAGGATTACATTTTCTTGGATTCTGCACATTCTGAGCATCTGATTTTGAACAAATGTTTGAGGGCAGAGATTATATTTTATTCATCTTTGTATATTGATGATATTCTAGATTCTAGTATATTATCCAAAATGTGCAATAAATAGTTGCTGATTAAAAATATATAAGACTATGTTGCACTGAAAAGGCTGCAGAATTTGGATGTATTGGAATGTTTATTTTTAACAAAGAGATTAAAATAAAAAACAGTAAAAATGATTTGCACTTCAAATTTTGAGTAAGGACTCCATTTCTTGGTGAACATTTTTAATATCTAAAGAAGATATATTAGAGTACTTGTCTTTTGAGAATCGATTTTTGTTAATCAGCAATGAGTACTTGATTCTTCATTGTTGACGAAATTCTACACTTACTTTCTCATTTTTATGTTTTTAACATCTGGCGTATTTCTATCTGACTTGCGATCTAAATGTGAATTCATGATGTGTTTTATATATACCACATGTCAAAGTACTGTTTTATGATGCTCATTTTTTGTGTACGAATTAGCCAGTAGCAGTAGATACTCTCTTAAACTCCATTGATATGATTTATTTGATGGTGAGAAATCAGAATTATGTAAGCATTTACATTAAATGGGAATGAATAAAGTAGCCAATCTTGTTGATTGATTTTCTTTGTCTAACAAAAGACATTTGAAAAAGTCAAAATTGACAGGAATAGAAAATCTACTCGGGGCCTCTTGATCCAGTCATTCATTTTTTTCTCTAGTCAAATGTCTATGTTTTTCTCAAGTAATAAATTTAGCTTCTGAGATGGTTTACAAGGCTTAATTTTAGTTTTTATTTATCTTTGTTTACTTTTCAAAATACTCTCTTAGTTCTGTCTTCCTGTTCTTTCTCTATGGTCATATGTATCCCAGCTCCAGGTGTTGGCAGATAGTCCAAGAGAGTCCAGTGCTGAAGTACATACCAGGTGGAGCCATAAACCTGGGAGTATCAGTTGCTACCTATGCCCAAAGCTAATCAGTTGGATAGAGAAGGCTTTTAAAAATGTTCCAATGCTGCTTTATCGGAAATGAATGCAACATTTTCTATGATACAGCTGTTTTTTGAGGATCTGTCAGGAATTCTTTCAGCACTGACTTTTTTTCCAAAAGATCTACTAAAATTGAGATTAATAATTCTCTCATAGGCAATAATTTTGTGAATGACAACCAAAGGTCTCCAAAGAATCATGTTGAAAATTCTGGGAGTAATTCATTTATGTTATAGGTTTTAATATTTCAAACATTATCACAGGTAAAAGTTCTCCAGGTCAACTTACTCTTGTTGCTGAACCATTTTATAACAACAGTGTATACTTATTGTTTTTGATAACATACCTCTGATTCAGAGGCAATAAAGTTCAGAGATGGCCCTAGAGACATAAGTCTGAATTAAGATCACACCTGGGAAGTATCATTTATCAGTCTTATAGGAACTGGCTTCAACTGGCCATTATATATGAGATAGCTTCCAGGGAGACAGAGGCTCAGACCATCAGAGAGTAGGCTTAGGGATCCTGCTTGACTTCGAACAGAGTAAATCAAATTCCTCAGATATTCTTGTAAACCCATTTAATCTTTCTTGAGGGATATACTTGACCTATTTCAAACTTGTGTTCTTTGCTGTAGTCATTACTGAGGCTGACCCTGAATGAAGCTGTCTCCAAGGGTAAGATTCAGGCTCCAGCACTGGGCCCTAAGGCAGTTGGTCATATCGTGTCTGGCTCAACATTGAGCTCCCTTACCTGATAAAGGTTGGCGAGGTGGTGGTTAGTTTTGATCAAAAATGGCTGGTTCACCCCTGGGTGGTCAACATCGTGTGCTGCTGCAGCCAGCAGTCCAAGCATGATGTCCAGAGGTGTGAGGAAGCTGGCGAGCTGTTAAAAAAAGCATATTGGGAAATCAATGGGTGTATTTTCATAAATAGGTTAACATTTGTTTTGGCTAAATCAAATCGAATGAATCATCACTGTATTATTCAGGCTTTTCATCCAGACCTCTACCCTCTGAAGTAGTCAATGAGGTGATAGTCATATGGAATTGCAAGGAAAAGAAAAGACTGTGTGGAAAGCAATTAAGTGAGTAAAACTGTGTGAATCATTCAGGCACCCTCTCCTTCCTACTGCCACTCTGCTTCCTTTTGCTGTTTTCCCTGCTGTGGTAGGCAGGGAGAAGGCAGAGCCTGAAGTCAGCCTTGCTCCTAGAGAAAGCAGTAAATGAAGGAAAGAGTTAAAACTAAAATGATACCCACATTAAAAAAATCATTTGTGTATTTCAACCATTCGTGCTATATTGTTGCCACTTCTTTGAAATATGAAATCAAGAATGGGCTGAATCGCAAAATTTGCATATTTTTTCAAGTGTAGTAAACAGTGGAGAAATGTGTAAGCATCTGTCCTTTTTTGTTGTTGTTGTTAGCTGGGAAAATAAGCAGGGAAATGGGAATCTAGTACTAACTTTAAATATACAACTGTGTGATATAGTACAATTTTCAGACTATTTAGAGGTTAAAAAATAAAACTTTTCATGTCTTTAGGCTATTTCATACGGATGAGGCATCTACCCAGTTTTGTCTTGGGAATGCCTGTCTGGCAGCTGTATAGTCGGTGGTTGATGTTAAAACTGATTGAACTAAACAGAGACTGGGACTGGGATGTTATTTTCCAAAAACCTTAAGAAAACTCATCTTGTATGTGATACCCACTAAGTTGTACATGGCTAAGAAATGTCTCGATTTCAAGTAACAAAAATTATTATTATGTTTTTAATTTTGGATTGGTTTACCACATCAAGACATGCTTGCTAAGAGGGCTTTGACAATCACAAGTGTTTTGGGGCCCGAATCAGGATGTCCAGTTGCTGTAATGGGAAATGGAGCATGAGCCGTGAGGAGTTTTGATTTTATTTGTCCATCAAAAACTACGAGGTGGGAGACTTTACCCAGAAAAGTTCAGTGCTGGCACTATTTATGACAAAGGTCCAAGGCAAAACAGCTAGATCCTGGGACTGTGGAAGATATCTAAGATGTAAATTGTCACAGAAAGCATTGTTTTTGTCTTATGGAGCTTTGAAAAATATACAAATTATGAAAAGAAACCTCAGAAAGTTTACATCCTCTTTCATGAGTACTGTACGATGTTCAGAGCTGATACTGGAACTTTATTATAAACAATTCGTATTCATATTGTGAATGACCCATAACACAGTTATTCTGGTATGCTGGGACCCAGCAGGTCGCTTGCTTGGCATTTCCAGGTGGTTGAGGAGCAGAGGATCTTGCCTTACCTTTGGCTCCTTCAGGTAGCAGTGCATGGCCTGGGTGACATCAGCCGCGTGAACAGCATTGTGATATGGGTTTTGGCTGTGGTAATCTTCTTGAACCATGACTAGGGGGTAAAAAGATAACTCAGTCAGCTAAAACCAAAACAAGAAGGTCATTAGCTCAGACTTATTGAGAATCTCTTTTGCTTGAAAATATCAGTGTGTCCGAAGTGTGCTGCCTGGGGATTCCTTAAAAATGAACGTGGTTTACAGGCTTGGCAGTTTTCCTGGGCTGTTTTTAGTGGAGTGGAGGCGGGGAGGGCAGATGGGAGAAAGGCTAAAAGGATTTGTGAGGCCCTTGGGAACCCTCACCACCTTCATAAATCACCCCTGTCTGGCATTCATGAAAGCTTTCATTCATAGGAAAAATAAATATGTAGGAAAAGAACAACTTCATTTCACACTATAGTTTAATTATTTAAGTTCACTGCCATTTATGAATAATATGCCTTAAAAGAAGTTTCCTTTTAAAGAGCCTTAGTAGCATCAGACTCCTGGTATCCAAAGATGGCTTTATCACGTGAATAACAAATACTGACCAAAGTGAATTTGGGACTTCTTCAGGCCTATATTCAGGCAAGACTTCTTTAGATAAGGTACTGAGTTAATTCAACTAAAGATTTCTTGGTTTTATTTCTACCTTATTCAGAGTAGATGATCATCTTTTATGCCCTTCCAATCTAAGGCCCAGGGTGCTCTTGGAACTACGTAGAGACATAAGCAAGGCAAATTTGGTTTGCTATTTACAAAAGCCATAGCCTGTGTCACCTAATAACCAAGGCAATGCTTAAGATGCAACATAATCAGTGTGTATAGAATGTCCAGATTTGCAAGTGTGGCCATATTTTCTCAGCCCATGCTATGAGTTTGGATCTGGATTCTGGTGTTACTTCTGTCAGCAAATTTTTGCATTCTTTACATGTACTCTGGGTGCATACACATGTCTGAAGTATCTGTATTCTCCCTCTTCAGACAAATCAAAATTGTTTGGCCTTATTTATGACCAATATTTTGCTCGAGCAATCTAAATTCAATTAGAATGAGGTTATCTGCATTTCTGAAACTGAGCCACGTTGTGGCTGGTTTCAAAAATTTCTGTTATGCCATGTATACCTTTTATTCAGCAGGTATACATAGTCTTACAACTATATTTTAATATATTTTAATATAGTCTTACAACTATATTAAAACTCTGGCACTTATTTGTATTGGGCAAGTTACTTAACCACAAGTTCCTTCAGTTTCCTTCTCTATAAAATGGAGATAATAAATATATAGGAAAAGAACTTTATTTCACAATATAGTTTAATTATCTAAATTCCTTTTCTATAAAACAGGGATAATAGCCCCAATCTCAAAGGGCTACTGTGAGGATTAAATGTGTTAATATATGCAAGTCCTTAAAAAGAGTTCCCAGCATATTTAAGTACTGTGTGAGCCTGGTTGTTGCTGCTGCGGTTGCTATCACTGTCACTGTTACTGTCACTGTTTTTTACTCTTGATGACATCAAGTCAGCTTTCAAACTCAAAGCACAGCCATGGGTTAAGTCAAAGAAATTAGAACCATGCTAAACGGAAGCAAGAATTTATTTGGTGATTAAAAGTGCGCCCTGAATTATTTTACTGGCAGATAAGTAAGAATGCACATAAATTCAAATAAGAACTAGGGCTGCTTTTTGATAGATGGTGATGGTAGGGTTGAAGAAAGATGGTGGCCTTTTAAGTTAGAGAAAGGGCATAGATTGAGGCTCTGCCAATTATAAGTTGTGACCTTGAGCAAGTTATGAAACCTCTTTGTATCTCTCCTTAACTGTGGGCCAATGGTGATGGTGATGTCCAACTTGCAGGGTTGTTGAAATGGTTAGAAATAACACTCCAATAGCATCCTGCAGGTAGTGGGTGCTACATAAATGGTAGTTCATATTATTAAAAAAAAAAACCTATTGAAGATTTTCAATAACTCATGTCCAGATTGGAATTGCTTGAGGTGTACCTTACTGGGGTTTTGTTGATATGTGAACAGATTAGTAACTTCTTTGCCAGTTACATGTTCTTGATGGTTTTCTTTATATAGCCTTTACCTGTTGTAAATATAACTAATCAAGTAAATATTTTTCAGTGATTTAAATGGTTAAACCATATTTTAAAATTAAGATGAGATAATTTAAGATTAATTTGAGGTCTTTGTTTACCATGCTATAATTTTTTCCACTTTATATTAAATAATATTATGGATGGCCATTGTTCACGGGAAAGGAGGTAGAAAGATAGAAAAAGAGACTTACCTAAAAATCTATGTAAGGTCACCATATCTAACTTGAAATGGTGAATGAGTCCATGGGTGTTGAAGAGGTGGCACAGCAGTGTTACCAGGCTATTTCCTATAGAAAAAAGTCACCTGTTTTAACTCATTTTCTTCACCAATAAAATATCAAGATTGACAATAGGATCCAAAGTTTCTGTAATGAAAGTTTTCTGATAAGATCATTCCCTTTGTTATTATTACTAAGTTTTCTCTTACTGTACAGGTGAAATTAGCTCAGATCTTCTCCCTACACCAAAGGCAATGAAAACACTAAGAGTTAGAAGGAGTCTGCTACTTGTGGTATCAGGTGCACACACATGCACACTTGAGTGTGTTTGTATGGTTATTTTACAAAGACAGTTTAACGGTCACTTGAAATGTGTCTTAAGTTGCTTCCAATTGGCTCTTACATTTATAGGGGTATCTAAGCCACCATATTGCTTGACAGTTCAAAGTCTATTCTTCCTATGGAAAATCACCCAAGATGAGATTTGACTATGACATATTTCATTACTCAAGCCAACAGAGATGCAAAATTGAAGCTACAATAACTTGTAAGCATTCAAGAAAAATTGCTTATTAAAGAATAATGATTTTGAATTTTAAAAGCTTTATAGAGTTTCTGAAAGACTTTGAAATAGACCAAGAAGATGACTGAATGTCTTAAATGGAAAACTAGGTATTGCCTAAGCACACTTTTCAGGGTATCTAATTCTATATGTTTCTGCAACTATCACTGTCTTTGAGCTATTTTATAACAAAGTTGTAGACACTTGATAGCATTGCAGGTGATTCTTGTCCATATACATGCAAATGAAATTAGTCAGGTAGAAATACAATTGATTTCTCAGTTTTGTAGCTTTTATAAATTTATTTTAGCATTTCTCACTCTCTCTATATATGTGTGGTTCTTTGAATTCTTCTTTGAACTAGTTGCAGCATCTTATTAGATCCCTAATTGAGTTACATAAAATCTTTGATGTGCTCATTTTGTAATTTTATGAGAGTCATGATTATATCATCTTTTAAACAAATACCATTTAACAAATTCTTTTGTTCATGGTTAATTTCATTTACTGGTATCCATTTCTCAGTTGATTTGAACAAAGGAAACACACGATTATGGGATCCACCCCATATGGTCTAGCTAGCTTTCCACAGCATAAAGCTCAATTTCATGGTCTTAGGCTGTATCTCTTTTCACTGCATGTTTTTTTCAAGTAATAGAATGGTGAGAAAATCAACTGTAAGGACTTAAAGCACAAGCGTGGTAGATGGTAGGACATATGAAGGCTAGCATTAAAGGTGATGTTTTGCATTAGCTCCCTAAGCTTATCAGCATTTGTTTAATGGGCAGATGAAAATATAATAGTCTTTTGTGCTATTCTCTTAAAGGAAGCCTTTATAGGCACGAACATTGTAAAGGTGAAACCAGTGAGAATATCTGCTTTTCCCTTGAGCTGCAGCCTAAGATTCTATATTCTATCCTCAGCAATTGTTTTCTTATGATGCTAAACATATCTGAACAATACCTGCGAGAGGGCAGTTTTGACTCATTTAATCAAAGTGCACAAACACCTGCCCTGTAAGAGTCGGGACTATTCAGATGAGCTTTTGTTTCTAATTTTCATCAACTAACTAATGATGAACTTCCTCTTTTTGGATGTGAACAATGTATTCTGCAAAGACAGAACCTAATCTGTGGTTTTCAAATTCCGTAAGATTCTAAGGCCAAATTCAGTCATGCTTCATCTGAACTAATTTTCCCTGGTCATTCTTGAGTGGCTATAGACTTAAGAAAGTGGAGAAAGAAGGAAAAAAGAATAACGGTGTTTAAAATGGAATTTTCATGAAATTAATCACATTTTATAGTGTTTAATTTAGGAGAATTCTTTTGAGTGACTTACCATTTGTCAAGCGATCAAACAAGAAAATGTCAAAATCCCACATTCCCACTTTGGAGAGCATATGCTGAAAAGGCAAACAAAAAAACGTAGTACTTAAATGAATCATATCAGAGACTCAAACATTTACTTCAAGACAGAGTAAATTAAACAATTAAAAAATTGAAAATAGTAGCATACCACTATTTGTGTGCAACTGTTTATAGTAAAACAAATCTTACTCTCCTTGGCAATAATGACAAGTGGTAAAGGGATAGGCTCAGGAATCGTTACGCCTGGTCTGATGTCAGCCTCATCTCTCACTGGCTTTGATACCCTGGGCAAATTCCTTCACCCCTCTGTATCTTTGAAAAATGTGGCTGATATTATTCCCTCAGAGCATGGTTGTGAGGATTAAATAAGGTAATATATGTAAATATAAATATATGTAATATAAGTGCATAGAATGGTGCTTGTACATAGTATGCACACACACATTAGGTATCTTTTAAAATGGTAGTTCAGTAAAGTCTCTATATCACAAACTACTATTCACTTAAGGAAGAAGGTTTACAACAGTCTTTTGAAAAATGAATTCAAAATGATTGCTGAGCATATTACTCTGCTTAATGTGGACTAAATATGAAATTACCCACTGTAATAGGAGACTGAAGAGTGAGTAATTGAAAATATTAAGTAATTTAAAGACCTAATGTCTAATGTATGCTTATTATCCTATTTCTCTTTCAAAAAATACCCCACACCTAGAACTAGATGGTGTTAACCCTGAGTTAGATACAAAGTTCCAGCTGCTGACTCTGTCCTCACTGTCCCGCCGCTGGCTTCCCCTGCTCTCACAGCCGCCGCTTCGGGTCAGAACCAGCTCACTCTCCTCCACCTGCCTCTGAAGGGCTTCTCTGTGTCTTATGATAAAAGCCAAAGCCCTCAACACAAAGACTTTCACAACAGTGTCAGAAACATGAAGGGTTAAGAGGTTGTTTGCGAGATCTAGACTCAGCGAGCATTTTACTCAAGTCGTGTAAAGCAGAACCAGGACTCAGTGTCCGATGTCCTCAGTTCCAGCCTGCCGTGGTTTCTGCATCTCAGTGTTTCCTTTCGTGAGAGGTGGCTGCCTGGAGGGGAGGCACTGCCGAGAGGGCTTTGTCACCGATGCTCTAGTGTTGGGATCTTAGTATTGTTCTCCTCTAACCAAATGAATGAACAACTATTCACTCAATTTCAGGTCTTGGGTTTTTAGGAGGAGTGATTTTTTTCTTCTTTTTGTAGACTAATGTTGGGAATTCGTTCTTCTGACATTACTTGCTGCTTATTTCTTAATAGCATATATTAATCGTATATATTTCTTAAAAGTATATAGACAGCATAATACTATTTGGTGTGTCAACTATACTACCTTTGACTTCTGTTTAAAACAAAGCAGTTTGTTCCTGAAATTTAAATTCCTTTAGTAGTTTGGGCTACAGATAGCCTATGAGCATTTTTTAGATTGTCATTATGTTAATTTCTACCTTTGGTGGGACCAGTGAATTGCAAAAATAATTGTAAAATTAGTAAACATTATTTGAATAAATTAAAAATTATAAAAAGGATAAAGCACCATACTGATAGCCTAAAGTAGAATTAAGAGTTGGTAGTTATTGGGTTAATTTCAGTATAGGTATTATAATGAGATAATTCAATGGGCTACAAATTTAGTTATTCTCCTATTAGAAATAGATCAGTCCAAAATTTTACTTTACTTAGTATTCTACAAATTGCACATTTATAAAAATGAAAATAGGTATAAATGTATTGTACATGTAAACATGCTTTACCTCATTTAACCTCTGCATCAACTCTATGAGGTGTGTGTTTATATTAACTTCATTTAATATTTGAGGAAAAGTCCAGACATGTTGAGTCACTAGCCAGAGTCACAGAGCATTTCAGTGGCAGAGAAGTAGGCCTCAACCCTGGGTGCTATCAGTGGAGACACAGGCTCTCGGCCACTGGCTTGCTGTGAGGTAACAGAGGGATAGGTAGCTCACCCTTGCTTGTCCAAGATAGTCTTCATCCAGCAGGTGGAGAGAGGCTTGTGGTATAATTCCACGAAGCAACCTTGATGCATGGAAGTATCTTTGAAAGCTTAATAGTCTTTTCACTTTTTTCTTGGTACCAATTTCCCCTGAGTATGTTGTATCTGTGGAAAGTAATCAAATTTCCGGTTATATTTTTGAAAAGCCCTATTTCCTCCACCATGTAAAAATATGATGTATTATAAAGGAGAGAAATTTTAAAGATGCTCTCAATGCTTCCTTAAGTATAGCTTATTAAACTCTATGCTTGAAATTCTTCTAGGACAAAAAATGATTATTTCTTATATGCTATCTTTATGAAAATGTAGAGATATTTCTGAATGTAATTTTGAAAGACAAAGTATATGAATTAAAAACTTCATTTTCTGATTAATGATGTTGATATGCTCAGCGGGCAAAATCCACATACTTCTACATGCATTTAAAGGAACAGTTAAGTTTTTTCTGCTATATGGGAACTGAGATTCCAAAATTTAGATGTTTTTTATCCTATACTCACTCTAGTTTGATCAACTCCCTCATATGAATGAGAGGAGTTGAGAGTACACTAGCTAAGATATGAGGAAGTGTATACTAATGTCCCTGGATCATCAGTGGCAAAAGAATCAATAAGCGCAGCATAAAGTGACCTACATTCTCCTGACATGAAGCAGAGTATGTATTTACTTTCAATAGAGTATATTTTCTTTTGCTGGTGGCCATAAAAGTCTGATCCTGTCAGTAGACATACTTTAATACTCATGTCACATGTATCCTTCAAAACTTGACTGCTGCCAGTGTGGTGATTGTTCAGAAATACCCCAAGCACATTATTTGAATGCCTGTCATGGTATGTCTTGCCTCTGCTGCCAATTTTGGATCTGGAGTCAACTGAGCAGTCTAGCAAGAAGACATACTGTTCATACATAGAAAATTTTAATTTCTCTCATGCTTCCTCCCATCTTCCTTTTTCTTCTATGGAACTCAAAATCACTATGAATGCCAGAAGCAGAGGAAAACTGGGCAAGGGCCTCCTGAGCAATGTTGCACATCCCCATGACAGTGAGTGACCAATACCAGTTCATGACTTATGTTGCATTATGCATGCAAAGATTTAATTCATGGCAGATAAAACCTACTGTTCTCTGGAAATGCTGCCTGATTAAAATTCTTTTTATTTTAAAGTGGATCTAGATTTCATGTGTGGGAAGAGGCAGATTAGTACATATGGACATAAGAGGTATACAACTGAAGTTTGGTGCTTAGGCACACATCATTATTAAAAATGGTACAGTAGTACCCCCATTAGCTACAGTTTTGCTTTCCATGGTTTTCATTACCCACAGCTAACCAGAGTCCAAAAATATTAAGTGGAAAATTCCAGAAATAAACAATTTATAAGTTTTAAATTGCATGCCATTCTGAGTAGTGCAATGAAACTTCATGCTATCCTGCTCCATTCCATCCAGGACATAAATCATCCCTTTGTCCAGAGTATCTATTGTTGTATATACAACCTCCCTGCTAGTCACTTAGCAACTATCTCAGTTATCAGACCGAGGTATCATAGTTCTTGTGTTCAAGTAAACTTATTTTACTTAATAATGGCCCCAAAGAACAAGAATGAAGCTAGCAACTTGGGTATGCCAAAAAGAAACAGTAAAGCACTTTTTTTAGATGAACAAGTGAAAGTGAAAGTACTTGACTTAATAAGGCATTTTATCATCTTATATCATCACAAGAAGAAGGAGGAGGAGTATAGTACAATAATATATTTTGAGAAAGACCATATTCACATATGTACTTTTGTTATATTATTATAATTATTCTATTTTATTATTAGTTATTGTTAATCTCTTACTGTGCCTAATTTAGAAATTAAACCTTATTGTAGGTATGTATATATAGGAAAAAGACATAGTACATATAGAGTTTAGTACTATCTGCAGTTTCAGGCATCCAGTGAGGGGTCTTAGGATGTGCCCTCCATGGATGAGGGGGTGTACTGTATATGCAGACTAAATTCTACTGGTGAGTTCTCACTCATTTCTATCAGTTTATCAAGTCAAAGTACAGGATAAGTGGTTCATTGATTTATTTAAAAAATATTTTGAGTGTTACTAAGGTACAGGCACTGTTCTAGAATACTTGATGAGATCCCTCAGTTCTAGATCCCACAGTGAGCAAAACAAATATCCTTGTCCTCATGAAGCTTACATTATAGCAAAGAGACAGACAATAAGCAATAAACATAAACAAGAAGTAATTTATAAAAATGTATTATAAGGTGGTGAGTGCAATGAGTAAAAAAAAAAGGAAAGTGAGGAATGAGGGATCAGGAGTTCTGTGTTGGAGTAGTCAGGGTTAGCCTCATCAGAGGGTATGACTTGATCAAAACTTGAAGTAGATGAGGGAGCTTGCCAAGCAGATATCTGGGGAAGTGTCTTCCACATAGAGGGGCCAGCACCAATAACCCCAGGCAGGAAGCACCCCTGGCATACTAGCATGTGGAAGGGAAGAGCAGCAGGAGTTCCATGTGGACAGGGACAAAAGAAAACAGGAAGAATAAGAGATGAGGTCTTAGAGTAAAGGGGGGCATGAGAAATAGATAGGGCCCTGTGGGCCACTGCAGCAGCTTGGGCTCTACTCTGAGTGAAATATGGAACCACTGCAAAGTTTTGAGCAGAAAGGTGATATGATCACGCTCACATTTAAAAAGGGTCATCCTGGCTTCTGCGTTGAGAACAGATTATAGGAGCAAGTTTTGATGCAGTGAGACCTGTTATAAGGTAATCGAAAAATAAGCTAAGCAAGAGAGATGATGGCTGCTTACCATGGGGGAGCAGTGGAGAGGGTAGAGAAGGGATCCTGAATATATTTTGTGTACCTCCAAGTTTTTAGCCTGAATAGGCAGGATTATGGACCTGTGATGGGAAAGGCTCCAGGTGAAGCAAGTGTGGGTGGATTTCAGTTTTGCACATGTTGAATATGGAAGTCTATTGGAAATTCAATGGAAAATGTCAAATAGACATAAGTGGATATAAAATCCAGAGCTTGAGGGAGAAGACTGAGTTAGAAATATAAATTTAGAAGTGTCAGATGATATTACCTAGGGAATGAGTGTAATGTAAATACAGATAAGAAAAACACTCAGGTCTGAGTTTGGCAGTACTTCAACTTTAAAGGGTGTGGAGAAGAGTAGAAGAAGGAGTACCCAGGGGGATGGAGAGAAAAATAAGACAGTATAATTGCCTGCCTAGAAGCCTAGTGAAGACAATATTGCAAGGTGGAAGGTGTGATACTCTAGTCTCAAATGCTGCTGATAGATCAAAATGAAGACAGAGTATTGAACATAGGCATGTAAATCTGTCAAACTTTATTGAACTATGCACTTAAAAGAGCCATTTTATTGTATGCCTAGAAGCAATGACACCCTAGTAGATGAGCAAATCTAGCACTCAGATTTTGTTTTTTAAATGCAATTTCTCACTAAATGGAACCAGACCACTTTGATGAAATGGCTGAATCTAGGACTGGGGCAGGCAAAGTATAAAATGAACTATAACTTCTTGTTATGCCAGAAAATAAGGGAGAGCTAAAAAATGATGGGATCACTTAATAACGACACAGCACACAACTTGAAGGGCAAATATGAGAAAATTTGAGCATCAAAGTGGCTAATAGAAGAATGGATCACAAATCATTGACTGAAAGAAGAATCCACAAGTCCTCACTGGTAGTAAGCAAGTAAGTAAGTAAGTAAAATGAAGAGAAGGGAAAGCTCTTCCTTGCAGAGAGTGCCAACCAATAACGTAAATGAAATAATAGAGTTAGAAAGTTAACCATTTTGCAGCCTTCATAGCAATAACTTATTAAGGCCAGAATTGTCAGTGGATACTAAAATTATGAAAGTGAAAGTTTAAAAAGCAACAGGATAATCACATTGTATCAAAGTATCTCCTCATAGATGACTTATTAATTAGAAAGAAAAAAAAGTTAGTATTTTAGTGGACAAATGTAGAGGGGGCACCATCTTCACTAAACATCAAAGTTAGCATCACCAATGATGAGAGAAAAAGACTTCATACACTTCCTGCGTATGAATGTTGTACTGAGGTTACAACATTGCCTATATAGTGTTCCTGCCCCAAATGAGCATCTGACTCCAATAGAAAGGAAACATCAGTTGAAGGACACTACAAAACAGCCCATATTTCTTAAAAAAAAAAAAGTCAGTGTCATGAAAGACAAAGCCCCAGGTGTTGTTTCATAATCATGGATACCAGAAACAGTGCACTAAATATGATACACGACCCTGAATTGGATCGTGGATCAGAAAAAATTTCCATAAATTATTGACATTATTAGGGCAATTTGTGAAATGTGGATATGGACTTAAATATGAGTTACATATTATATACTCATACATAAGTTACGTACAGTAAATGCAGATGTCAAGAATAGTTTCTATTCACTAAAATGATCATTTTGACTGAAATATTACTAATCTAATGGTGCTATGAGTGAGAGGTATTAAGTTGAGATTCACTTTGTTCTAAAATTAAAGAAGAAAAGAGCAAAGTTCTCTCCTTCCCTACTTATTTTTTTCACCCTGTGGTCAAACAGATAATAGTCCACCAACATGACAACATAATTATCTTTTGAACTTTATTTAAATTTTTGATATTTCTTGGCCTTAATTTTTGTTTTAAAAATATTGTGTTAAAATATGATATATCTTGATGACTGAGTTTTTTGGCACCCTCTTAGATTTTAAGTCTGAGGTAAGTGTCTCACCCCCTCACCCTAGTTCCAGCCCTGTCACACCTTTGGAGCATAAGCTCAGATAATGTAAAAAATATTCAATAATGAAATAATCTAGAGAATAAAACTGCCTCATAGTTAATTTTTTACAATAGCTATAGGTTAAAAAAATGTAGCATATACTGTCATTCACCATGAGGTTCAAAGTTTTGGAACAATTGGTTTATAATGACTTCTATTTTTTATTTTTGCAATTTCAAACTTAGTGTTTGAGATGGATAGCTAGATATCAGCTTAGTTTTAGTATTAATCTATGGCCAATATTTTCTAAAACACCAAGGCAAGCCATGACAATGCCATTCTATCTGGCTATTTTTTAATCGACGAGAAAATAATTCAGAAGTGATGCTAGATAACCATCTATGAGAACAATAGGGCTTAATTTTCTTATTTGAGGATATATATAAAGCTAAATGAAAAAAAATTCTCAAGGTAGCTCTCCAAAGGGGAATAGTATTCAATAATGCAAGGAAAACAAATTTATTTAAAACAATATTAATAACTCATTTATCAAGTGTCATTTAGGGAGCACTTTGTGCTATGTGAGATAATGAAAAACTAGCTAGCATATAAGAAGCTGAAGGTACAGTTGGGAGAATCCATATGGGGAACAATCTATGAATAAATAGTCATGCTGTATAATAGTTCTAAAATACTGCTTTTTGGAGTGTTGAAATGTGTTTTACGATTACTTAATAAGATCTGACACATTTGTTTCCAAAAAGACTTTCAATGAATAGCTAGTATATTTATTTTGATAATTAGAGACATCGTGATATGTATTTCTGGCTAGAAATTTAAATGATTAGTTAAGCTAAATTTTACAGATAGCTCAACTAAAGTCAGCTTGTGAAAATTTAGAGTCTTAACAGTGTGCCTAATAATGAAATGCTGGGTTTATTTAATGCTTTTATATAATTAAAAAAATCATTATTTAAAGGCATTCACAGTTATCCTAATGGTGCTTTTTATTTGGATTTTGTTGTTTTATGGGCTACAGGTCCCCAAATTCTCATTTGAAATAGTTATAAAATGGTGCTCCAGAATGTTTCATTGCCTATTCTATGTGCTCATTGACCCTAACTGTGAAATTCATTTTCTGCTTACTTGTTCTTTTATGAATTTCACAAATATGTGCATATTAACACATTTCTACTATTTAGACACTAATTTTAGGGTTATGAAGTTTATACTGGCACTGCCAATATGGCAATTTTAAAAAATTCACAACTGAGGGTTGGCTTAAATGTAAAAAATGTTAATAAAAACTATTTTCATTTTGAGTACTTTCTCTATGGCATACTCTCTTTATAAGGGCTGATAAATTTTGCACTAGGAGAAACCTAAGCCCAGAATAAGTACCTGGAATGAAAAAAAAAAAGCTGTACACACACCTATATGAGGAGGATGTTTCTGTCAACCGTATACCTGGTTCCTTCAGAAAGATCTGCATCCACTGTTTCCAGAATTTGAATAGTTAGTAAAAGACACAAAAGAAGCTCAGGTGGTTTCGAGAGCAAAAAGAAAGCTTTTATGTTTAAGTGAGCAGAACTTATCTCAAGCAAACATGGAGATCCAACTCCATATACTCTCAGTGCATTAATCCAACTGAATCTTTAAAATAATGTGTTATTCATAAATGCCCTACTCTGATAATTATTGTACTAGTAATTATTAAAATACTTATGATAATAAGTATATTATTATACTAAGAATAAACAAAGCATATGAATAGTTTCTAACCCATCAAGGAATTTTATTAAAATTCTCATGTGATTATTATAACATATAATTATATATAGTTATACATATTCATATATAATTAATAAAATTCCTTGATGGGTTAGCAGCTATTCATATGCTTTGTTTATTTTTTTCTTATAAAATTTTTGCTATGTTGTGTACTATAGAGTTATTAGTATAAATAACTTATTACTTCCCAAGGTCAGGAGCCATTTTATCAAACAAACTTTGTAATCTTTTGTATCTAGTGCATAATCTTACACATAATGGAAACCTCATAGAAAATTTTTTGATTTAATTTGAATAAATTCTGTTTACAAAAATATTATCATCAAATGCCATTTAAAAACAATAAGGCAATTTATAAAGATTAAGATTTATCTGTCAGTGTTTGGAATAATTTTCGGAACCCCCACATGGAGTTCCAGGGCCCAGGTCCTTCTGCCCACCATCGTCTGGGTCTAACCTCCACTATAACACTCAGCTATGCCTGTACAATTGCAAATTTGCTCTTATTTATACATCTGAGTTTCTTATTAGGCCATAAGTTTTTGGAGACCAGATTCCTGCTAGTTTTCTTTGAATTTCCACAATATTCTGCAAGTTATAGGTGTTAAATATGTGATGATAGAATTGAATAACTCTCCTATGTATGTGCTCCAGTTCTAAGTTCAAGAATGATGAACTTTAGAGAAATCAGGTTAAAATTCTCATTTTAGATATGCAGTTTTAAAAAAAAGATGAGAAGAGAAAAAAATTTAAAAAATGAGAAAAAATTAGTTTGATTTTAAATATAATGACTTCAGTACTCAAATCTCACTTTTCACAGTTTAGCATTTCTAGATGTTAAAGTCTCCATTTTCATAAAAAGAACCAGCAGCCAAAAAGGCTTTTAAAATATAGAAATAATATTATGATATTGATGTTCAATGTTATATATAGAAAACCCTACAGATTCCATAAAAAACTGTTATAACTAATAAACAAATTCAGTAAAGTTGCAGGATATAAAATTCGATACTCAAAAAACTGTTGTATTTCTATATGCTAATAATGAATAATCAGAAAGAGAAATTAGGAAAATGATCTTGCTTATAACTGAATCAAAAAGAGTAAAATACCTAGAAATAAATTTAGCCAAGAATACTGATACAATACTTGTATACTGAAAACTATAAGACATTATTGAAAGAAATTAAAGAATGTGCAAATAATCTCAGAAAAAAAAAAAGGAGTTCATCACCATGAAGCTGCTATTACAAGAAATGTTAAAGGGACTACTTTAAGAAGAAAAAAATATATAAAAATATGAATAAGGAAATATTACAAAGAAAAAAAATTCTCACTGACAAAGGTGAACATGATAAAAGCAGTCAGTGGGTCAAATAATACTAAAGTGAGTACAAAAGTTAAAAGACAAAAGTAGGACAATCGTGTAATTGCAACAGTAAATTAAGGGATATGCACAAATACATATACACAAAAGAAGTAAAAAATACAAAACAAAAATGTAGAGAGGGTGAATAAAAATGGTAGTGATTATAGAATGTGTTCGAACTTAAGTGACCATCAACTTAAAATAGACTGCTATAAACATAGCTTGGTATATATGAAGCATATAGTAACCACAAACCAAAAATATACAATAGATATATAAGAAATAAAGAGAAAGGAGTCCAAATACAGCACTACAGAAAGTCAACATCATAAAAGAGAAGAGAGGAAGAGAATAAGAAAGGAACAGAGAACTACAAAAACAATAAATAAAATGGCAATAGTTACATACTTAGCAATATTACTTTAAATGTAAATAGATTAAATGCTATAACCAAAAGACCAATGAATAAATAAGTGGTACATAGATATAATGGCATATTATTCGGCTATAAAAAAGACATGGATGGACCTAGAGGTATTGTGCTAAGTGAAATACCATATGCTTTCACTTATATGTAGAATCTAAAGAACAAAATAAATGAACAAGAAAAACAGAAGCAAATTCAAAGATGCAGAGAACCAACTGATGGTTGTCAGATGGGAGAGATGTTGAGGGGCTGGATGAAAAATGTGAAGGTGTTAAGAAGTACTAATTGGCAGTTACAAAATAGTCACAGAGATGTAAAGTACCCCATAGGAAATATGGTTAATTATATTGTAATAACTATACATGGTGTCAGGTGAGTGTAAGACTTATTGGAGGGAATCACTTTGTAAGTCATCTAATGCCTAAACACTATGCTGTACACCTGAAACTAATATAATATTGAGTGTCAACTGTAATTGAAAAATTTTTTAAAAAACCCACACAAATAAATGGAAAGATATTCTGTTCTCATGGATTGAAAGAATTAATATTGTTAAAAATGTCCATGCTACCTAATGCAATCCATAGATTCAATGAAATCCCTATCAAAATTCCAATGATATCCTTTTTAGAAATAGAAAAAACAATCCTAAAATTTGTAACCACAGAAGACCCCAAATAGCCAAAGTAACCTTGAGAAAGAAGAACAGAGCTGGAGGCATCGCATACCCTGATTCTAAACTATATTACAAAGCTATAATAATTAAAACACTATACTATTGGCATAAAAACAGACACAGAATAGAGAGCCCAGAATAAATCTATACATATATGGTCATTTTTTTTTTTTAATGACAAATGAGCCAAGAGTATGCAATGGAGAAAGGATAGTCTCTTCAATAAATGGTATTGAGAAAACTGGACAGACACATGTGAAAGAATGAAACTAGACCACTATCTAACATCATACACAAAAATTAACTCAAAATGGATTAAAGACTTGAACGCAAGACCTGAAACCATAAAACTTGTTAAAGAAAACAAAAGTGGTAAGCTCCCATATATAGATCTTAGTGATGATATTCTGAATCTGACACCAAAAGCAAAGGCAACAAAAACAAATACAAAGAAGTGCGATTATATCAAACTAAAGAACTTCTGCACAGCAAAGGAAACTATCAGCAAAATGAAAAGGCAACCTACTGAATAGGAGAAAATATTTGCAAATCATACCTGATAAGAGTTAAAAGAGCTAAGACGTTATTTTAAGTTCTCTAAACTCAGGTCTCGAATAGAGATGTATTAAACCCCCCTGTCATTAGCTTTTCTATGTACAGCGCTCACGACTTCTTGATGGCTGTCACTAGAAGAAGAGCTTTGCTTCAACACCGCCATGGAGTGGGAGGGGAAGGAGGAAGAGGAAAGACTTCTTTAAGGCAGAGTAAATTGTTTCTCTACTTCTACTTTTCAACATGTTTACCTTTTCAATTGCCATTTCTCTTTTATGTTTTTGACAGTGAAGAGAAAAACCAACATAGCTGATAATGAGTCATAGAATAGAACCTGCTCTATCAGCGCTGGAATACATGCTCAGAAAGTGTTCAGGACGGTCAAAATCCTTGTCCTCCTCAACCACCCAATGCACCACTGGTTTTTAGCAAAATGTGCCGTTTTTAGCTTATTGTTTTGTCTAACATAAAACCCATTCCAATTTACGGATTAAGAATTTCTAACTTTTCAAATTCAGGGATGGTTGAAAAACTGTCCTTTTTGTAAGGAGGAAAAATGTCTTTAAAAATAAGCTCTTCAGACTTCTTTGGGCAATAGAGAAGTTTTTCAAAATCACAGTTTGAATGAAATTTAAATGAATTAGTAAGAAGCAGATCAAATTTCCTCAGCCCTAAAGAAGAAATATATGCCAGGCACAATGTGGTTTTATTGAACTCTCCGCTTCTCAGAGTTTGAAATGTTTAGCAAATCCTGAGTTTTGAGGGCAATGGTTTGTGGTGAGCAAATTGAGGTGAACAAACTTTTAGTTGATTTTAAGTCTCCAGAGGTTAAAAACTGCTGCATTAACTCCTTAGTTCATAGCATATATTTAAAATAAGTGTGGTTTTTTATCTGGAGATATATGTTTGAATTGTTATATTCCACTGCAAAAATTTCCAGATGTGTGTTGTAATATATACAATCCTTTCCTTTCACTCTGTCTGTTTGTTCTATACTCTCTCACCCCAGGATAAGGGACTAACTCTTTAATTGCCTCTAGTTGTCCCCTCCAATCTGTCTCACCTCGCATTGACAGATTTATTCTCTAAGCACAACTCTTAGCATGTCAGCCCTCTGCTCAAAATTCTTCAATGGCTCCCCAATGTCTACTTAGTTACATTTATATTATTAACTCTGGTTTTCGTGGCCCTCCATAATATGATACTAACTTATTTTTCCATTTTTATCTCCCATCAGTTCCCTTGCACATAAATAGGGCTCTGTTTTTGCTTTTTTTTTTTTTTTACCCCCAGATTCCCTATGATTTTCTGCTTCAGCATGGATTCCTTTTCAATTGAATACTGTCTCTACCTGTTAAAATGCCATCCAGCCTTCAATAGCCCATCTCAAGTATTTTCCTCCTCACCTCCCAGTCAGACCCTTCTGTGAGTCCTCTTAACGTTTTGTGGTTAGTCTCATAGTAACTGGAATTTTTAGCTCTCCTACTATACAGCAGATGATGCACATGCTATTGTATGCCATACTGGGAGTAGGGCCACATCTTATATAGTATGGTATCTGGCTTAAAAGGTATTTATTGAATGCATGAAAGAAAAAATGAGGTGATTACTGAATGAGACAAAAGCTTTTTATTTTTCCTACCTACTATAGCACATTACCTCTCTCCTCACAAGTACTACCATGGTTGAACTGAATTAATTATCCAGAGCAGAGAAGATTCATTCATCTAATACAGCAGATAAGAGCCTGATCCCCTAGTTGAAGAACTTTAATTTTTATTTGTTTTCTGAATTTGATGGATTTTCTGAAATGATCGTAAGTGCATCTTTAGAATGATGATAGATCAGCGCAAAATTTATTTATTGGTAGAGGCATAGATAGGAATGTATATCTCCAAAAGCTTTCAGAAAGCATTCTTTATGTTTTATTCTTTGGAAAGGAAGTATATTATAAGTGTTTTCTGTTCTCTTTATAGGTTACAAAGGCTACTTTAATTATATTCCACCTGAGTGAATCCTTTGATCTGATAGATTGAATCAAGTGGGTATTACTTGTGGTTGGAGTAACTCTTTAAATGTAAATACCCACCCTCATTCATCAGAGAACTTGAGATGTTTACATGTACATTGAGATTTGTCCCTTATGGTCTATAGTTCTCTATGGGTTAAAGTGGCACCTTATGTGTAATCACATCTACAACTCTTGGTATAGGACACTTTGAGGAACAAGCTCCCATTAAGACTCATATCATTAACAGGCCATGGAAAGCTACATGTTTTCACATTGAGCTAGATCATAGAGAAGAAAGAATTGTTTTAGACGAACTACTGCAGTGTCCACCTGAATGGGTATCTGGACTGTTCCTAAAGATATAACTGATGTACTTAACATAGAACGACACAACTGGCCTCACATTCCATTTATTCCATCCATAGCAAGAATAGGGCTTGGGGGCCAGGGAGATGGAACTAAGAAATATTGAGCACCTACTAGGTAGATTTACATTTGTTGTCCCATTTAATTTTCATAAAAGTGGGTATTAGAAAGTTGGTGTTAATAGATACATTTTACAGATGAAGCATCAGATTTGAAAGGTTTACTAATTTATCCAAAATTACACAACTGATAAGTGGCAGGGACTGGAACCCAGGTCTATTTGATCTTGAAGACAATGCTTTGTTCATTATGTCCTGCATTTTACAGGAAAGGACAAAGAGTAGGGGACATACGAGAGTCTAATACAAGACCCTATTTCCCCTGGGTTACAGTGATGGTCACTACTCAAGGAATTTCAGATTCACTCCCTTTAAAAGAGTAGGTAAAACAAAAACAATAAAAAAAATTTCAATATAATTCATAAATGCAAATGTTTTAAAATCAGTGAAGGAAAGATTTAGCTAGGAAAAAAACAGAAATAACTCCATAGCAAAATTTGGAAGTTATTCTATGTATGTAACTTTCCTGTTTTCTCTCACTAAATGTACAAATGGAATATTAGGAGGTGAATAATAAATTGCCTGTGGGTTTTGAAATTGAAAACACATGTATTACTAACACTGACTTAATGTGATGTGATTATTGTGTTACTATACAAAGACATTCACAGACATTGGTTAGTACCTCAAGCTTTGGAAAAGACAAACATTTTTGTTGTGTACATAGAGCAGAACAGCAGTTACTGGGGAAGGGAAAGAGTAGGAGGTTCTTGGGCAAACAGGCTACTCAAAATAAAACTGTGACAGCATGCACACAAGCCTTGTGTTTAACCATTTTGGAACCAAGTCTTAAAGTAACCTAAGATTTCACCTGAAGGGCTTCTGCTGATTGAGACCTGGTTTGAGAGTGTATCTTGTCTAACATGGCCCAGAGGCATTCTCTTCTTTTTTTTTCTCTCCTTTCTTTCCTACCAGAAAACACATGTTTTTTGTGTTTCTAAAAATTATCTTTATAATGTTAGATAATATTCTAATCAGAAATGGTTATCTAATAAATATATAATATTTGGTAGCTGTCAATGAATAAAACTGAAACCTTTCGTCATAAATTGGCTATTTGTTCTTTCTGAAGCTCTCTTGGTGCTTAGATCTAAGCAATGTGGGAAACACTGAGACGGCTCCACCTAAAAATATTCACTGAGGACCTACTCTGTGCAAGGTACTGTGGTACTTGAATATACAGAATTTTTAAGACAGTGTTTCTGTCCTCAACTTCTTAGAGGAAGGTGGTAGGATGGGCTCTTGATAGTCTACTGCTTTTGTTTCTATTTCAGTTATAATAGGTAAGGAATATTTTACTATAAAAATGTCTAGAAATCATCATAGAAAGTGGAAAGTATGAGCAAGAGGAAGATTATTTGTCTAGCGGGCTCTCCTCTCAAGAACGTGATGATGCACTTTGCCTCTTGTTACGTATATAAGGGATGTGGCAGGGTGGAGAGGGTGAAAAGGCAGGGTAGGAGAAAAGGAATGAAGAAGAGAGATCAAAAGAGAAGGGACATGCAAGCATTCATCAGAAGTGGTCTCTATACCAGGGAAAGCCAATCTGAGAAGAAATGTAAGGAATTTTTTGTACTACCCTCTGAATCCCCCATGGTTTTGAGATTTGCTATCAGTGAGGTTGTGTTCCTTCTGGCAATGGACTGGGTTCTATTTGCCATTCCAGATTAGGCGAAGCCTAAATGCCTCAGGGTTTGAGTGGTCAGTTAGAAATGTGTTCTTATTCTTAAAATTATAGAGACAATAGAGCACTAAAAACAAGCTTACAGAAGTCCTTATTGGAAAAAAAATATGAATATATGCATAACTTGATAAAGCTATAGAATGGACAGCTCAAATAGAAGTTCTGGAAATGCAAATAGCAAGGAGTGAAAGCAGGTGGCATAGAAATACACTAAGAAGTATGCAAAGTGTTTGCACTGAGCTTTCCCTTGCATTCTTCGTTCTAGCTCATTAGCACTGGATTGCTCAGAATGAAGAGTTTAACTGTTGTCTGAAGCGGGTGGTAGAGAAGAAGGGAAGGCAGAGACTTGGTAGCTACAAAATCAGTTCAGCTAAGGACTTATGGAATGCCAAAGAGAATTGTTGTAGAGTGCCTCAATAGCTCATCCTTACTTTCTCTTTCTTTCCTTGCCTAACCCTTCCCTTCATGTCCCTTCCCCTCCCTTCCCCTTCTCTTCCCTTTACTCCTTCCTTCCTTTCCTTCTCCAAATATTATCGAAGGGTTTACTTTGATTTAGACACTGGGCAATGCTAGGAGTACAAAGATGATTAAGATACAGCCTCTTCCCTCAGAGAGTTCCATGTCAGGAGGGAAGCTTGCCCTGTTCCTCCATGGCAGTAGAGCTCAAACAGTGGTTTTGGGTTGTAAGTGGGATATCTGTGCTCTGTTGGGACCACCAGCTGCCCTCTAGCAGGTAGCTAGTGTGGCTGGATAACTAGGCAGTCTCCTCATGGGGTTTGGGTCTTCAGGAACAGCTATGGCACCATGACAGTATTCCCATTCTCCCTGATGTTTCTCACATCTGCACTTAGGTGAGCCATGTTTAGTACTATTCTACTGTTTTATTTGGAGTCACAGCCAATGGGGATGTCTAGCTAGGCAGAACCTACAGACTATGTAATGAGATGGAAAAATAAAGTATAATACCAAGGAATGAGCCCTTAGTTTAGACTGAAATGACCAGGTTTAAGTCTTAGTTCTTCCACTCATTAGTCTTTTGGGTAAAAGAATTGAAATTAACCCACACAGTACAGGCTCAATAAAGATTAGTGGAATGTATAAAGACAGCCTTCAGTCAGAATATAACTATCATCAGGAAAACATTGCTTGACCAATTAATGAATATCTTAGCTTGAATTAGTTCGCAATTAGGTAGGCAATATCCAATAGATTCTGATGAAAGGGAGCAAAAGGAACAGTCTAAAGCTTGGGGTTCTATCTCAGAATGAAAGTCATGGGGGAGGTTCTCCTTTGGGGAGAGCTGGAGTTTGGGGTGAAGAGGCAGAGAGAGACTAAAGAAGGTGGTTGGGTGGAAAGTCTTCCTTGCCCCTCCCAGTGGTTGCTATTATGTGCTGGGCTTCCACAGAGACCCTACCCCCAAATTATATTTAGCAAAGCAGTTATTCATGCACATCAGAATTGTCATATTTACTTGCCTTTTTTTATCCACTAAACAGTTAATCCTTGAGGGCAGAGGCTATACCTTGTTTACCTTTTACTCCCTAGCTCTTAGCACAATGGAATGAGTGAAAGTCAAAGAAAAACTTCATTGATTGGGTAATTTTACTCAGGGTTCTCAGTTTTTGCAACAAAATAACTTGAACTAGTAATATCTACTCTAGATTTATTAGCAGAGAAACAGAATACCAAAAGGTTAAGAAACTCAGTTTAGGAAAAAAATTATAACAAATATAAGAACAGGAATCAAAAGAGTTCCAATGCTTCTCATTAACTGATATTCTTTGTTGCAAGAATTAGGTTCTATCTTGAGCTGAGGTGAGTGTTTTAAACTTTCCATTTTTGTAAATAAAGCTCTGGTAGTTATTTTCAATAATCAGCTTTGTGATAAGAATTAAGGGGACAGATATCAAATCATGACTTTGGTAATTTGTATAGTGTATATTTGATTCAAGTAGACATGCTAAGCCAGCTTTCTAAAAGAATGGAAATTAGACTCTCAAAATGCCATGCCCTAGTGCTTGGTAAAAAGAAAAATTTGCCCAGCTTCTTCACTGTCCTAGAGAACATCCCTTTCAGTAATGACAAGTTACAGTTTGCCCCCTTGATGACCTGGTTGGGTTGACAGATTTCACACTGTTTAAGAATGAACAGTGAGGAGTGTGCTATTTGGAGTCTCTCCAGAACTATTCTTCAAAGTGTCAGAAAGATTAGAAGAGGGTGTAAAGTTCAGAAGTTCAGTTAAATTTAAGGTCCTTTACCCTGGAAAGTTTTCATTAATTTTTTGTCTTTTTCTGGCACACCCCAAATGAATGCTGCAGTTGCAAATTTCTCAGCATGACTTGGTCAAAACCCACTCAAAATTATGCCAAGAATCTGCTTTTTAAAGATATGCTGTCAAAATTTGCAGCCATGGGTGGCTTAGATAATGCAAAAAATATCTGATTTTCAGTAACCATATTTTTAGTTATATTGAATTTCAGATTCTTTTAGGAGAACCAACTCCAAAATACTTTTCTTAAAAACAACCAAATCTTCTGAAATTTATTCTAAGAATTCTTTACTATTCTTTATCAACTTTAAGCCAACAGAGAAACTTTACAGTTAGCAACATGCCATAAACAATAAAACTTCTACAATAATTAATGAAATAGAATATTGTTATAATAGCTTTAGAAGCTATAGAACTAATCTTTTATCAAAAGCTATCACTGATAAATAAAAAAAAAACTCCATAGTGAATTAATAAGTACATAGTAGTTATCAATGAAGAGCTTAAGAAACAAACCTGAGAGTGCTATTGGATTTATGAGATCAATATGGGAGGCATTTGGAAAATGTTAGGGCGCATTTTTGGTTGCCACAATAATAAAAAGGGTCAGAATGGAGTTTAGTGGAGAGGAGCCAGGGATGCTCGATGTCCTGAAGTGTGTGGGACAGTTCTTCACATCAGTCATCCTATATCATGTTCAACTTTTCAATGGCTGTTCAAGTATTCATTTAGATGAAAAGCTTATTTATAATTATCTGAACCTGGAACCTAACCCTATTTCCTGGTTTTACATATAAGCAACTTTAATACTCCTTTTTTTCAGGAAAGCAACTACTATCCAAATTAAGGGAGGGGTGTAATTTTGGCAGGACTTTAATCTGTATTAGTAGCTGTCACATTCACAGTGATTCTGCATGTAGCTACAATATATGACTGCATCATTTTGCCTTTCAGGGTGGTCATACCCAAGCATTTATATATCAAAGGTATAAGTCGCATATAGTTTTCTTATATCTTTCTTCTACTTTATAATACAGTTGTAATCTTATATTAATTTTTTGGCTTTATGTGAGTAAATAGGCTATGGATTTCCTTTTCAAGACAGTAAAGGAGGACATTATAAAATATGTGTATAAAATATGTGTGTAAAAGGAGGCATTGGATCTGAGAGGGTTAAAAGCCATTCTACTAGTCAAGACTTAGCTGGTAAAGAACATGAAGTAACAGACTCCAGTCTGTAGCACAGGGAAGAGACTTACATGAACACAGTATTTGCTCTTTGTCAATCTCACTGCTCCAAGCAGGAATCAAACTCAGAGTTTCCCCAATTTCAGTCATTTGCATGCCATTATTATGGTTTTTATCTACCTACAGCTCTATTTACTTAGTATCTTTCTTTGAATAAAATAAATTTGTTTTTACTTAGGTATATCTTCTATAAATTTGATATGAATAAAAAACAGATTTGATGTGATAGTTACATTTCCCCTAATACATATTAAAATAAATATGCAACAATTAAAGTAAGAGGAAAAGGGTTGTTCCTGTAACAATAAGATCATCTTGTGTACCCTTTGGTATGCATGTCGCACTTTGGGAAATAGTGCTATATAAAAGATATATAGTACAAAGATTATAAGCTTGGAAAATACAATTTAAGGGCAAAGGATGATCCAGTTTCATGCTTTAATATTCCTTCGTCCTTAGAAAGAACGTCTTTCCTTAAAATAGGTCCTAAATATTGGTTTCAAATATCAATGTTTATCACAAGTACAAATAATTTAAAAGTAGGATGGAATAAACATAATGTAGTACCTTTACCATGTGATATTAATAACCTTCATGAAGATACTCTTTAGTAAACTCTTATTTGAAAAACTACTTTTATAACAGGGTAAACTCCCCAGCCACTGTTGTCAGCATATTATGTACATTTAACTTTAGTAAAAAGAAAATATGCCATCCACAGCCACAGTCTTTTTTAATAAACACCTTAAATAATTGTTTATTTGACAAGTATTTGTCAAGCCCCTACTGTGTGCAAACCATTATTTGGGACACTAGGATATAGCAATGAACAAAACAAAAGTTCCTTTCATGTGGGGTTTATATTTCATTAACATAAAGTGAAAATAAAAGCAAAATTGATTTCCATTAGTTCCAAGAAAAAACAGATGGGGATACAGCATTCTCCATACTAATGAGATGGCCTAACTTGGCATCAGGGATGTGCACACACGATACTGTTGTTTATCAAAGCAAAATGATTTTAACACATTTTTGTTTGTATAGCTTTCTAACACTACACTATTTTGTTGATGTTTTGGACATATTTCTCAGCCCCCCTTAAAATTCCACTCCACAATTTAAAAAGTGGAATTTAAGACTTTTCTAATACTTCAGCCCAAGGTTTCATTTTTCATTTGTAATATAATTGTCCTTAAATCACCTTGATCATTCTTTCCTATTATGCCATTAATATCTTTGATAGATGGTTACCAGAGCTTCTTCATGATCATTTAAATCTTCTCTATTATAGACACTTAAAAAATAATACCAAAGGGTGATTTAAGGTTGTGAGAGCTGTTAAATAGAGTTCAAAAATACTCTAAGAGAACATTCCTGTCATAAGACTATGGTGACATGTCTTATTATTAATTTCCATATAGTGGGTGTTTCTTACTTATCCAGCTATCAATGTTAGATGAAATTCATCCATTGTATTCCTCTATTAGTCATTTTCGAACAGCTGAAATAAAAACCCACTTCTTTAAATTATTTTCAAAACCTCAGGTGGCATCACTGGCCTTTATAGGTTCAGCAAATAGAAATTTTAAAAATAAGCAAGCTAAACTCTGACGAAGATTGTTCTGAAGTTCCAGGTAATAATTGCTATTTAAATAAGTGACTCTGAAGGATTTTAAGATTCTGAGAAGTCATGAGTCACTGAAGAAAAACTAAGTTATGCTCCAATAACTTTTGTATTAGGAGTTTTTGGTTATAATTTTTTCAAAACAAGCCTTTCATGTTTGGTAATTCCCAGTTAAGAGAATTTTTGACTGACTAGAACATGCTTGTTTTTCGATATATTATATTTTGAGACATTTAGGACAACCCTTATCTTTTGAGACATTTCCCTCTGAGGTATTGTAATCTATTTGCCTATGAAAATGATTTTTTAAAACATGAATATTAAGATACTTTGGCAGTGGTATCAAGAATAATATTGAGATTTTATAGACCTACTATTGCCCCATAAAGAATAATTACTGTTATAATCAAAGAGATGAATGTGATGGAGAAAGCATTCTAAGAGACCTTTCGAAAGAAGGAAATGTTCTTGTTTGTTTCCTTTCCACTGCTGGAGCTGAGTGATTAGGATAGTGCCTGGCACATAGTAGGTGTTCAGTAAATATCTACTGAGTGAACAAATGAATGAAAAAGAGTATCCCAGCAGCCTTACTGTGTCTGGAGGCCTTCTTGAGGAGGGTACATCGTCAGCAGGGGGTAGTGGGAGGCCTACCAGCAGAGGGGCATTAAGGATGACCTATACACCACTGTGTGGCTTTGTAGTCTGACTATGTCCCATGAGGACTTCTCCATCCTCTCAGTACCTCCACTGTCTCTTGTGTCAATAGAGGATAATAATAATTAACAGTACTTATCACATTGTTGAGAGAAATAAATAAAGTTAAAAGTATAAAGCTAAATGCTCAGCACATAGAACACTTTCAATAAATATCAGCTAATTTTGGAGTTACAGTTATAGATTGTATATTGATAATGGACTGTCTATGTAACAAATTTGGACTAGAATTAAACACTAATACCAGTATATGCTGTTCTTATAATGCATGTTGATTAAGAAGTCTTGATCTTAGGTATAGAAGGTTGGGCTAAAGGTGTTGAAGTGATAAGGAATGCATTTTCATTGCACACTCAGGAATAACTGGCCATTAGTTTTAATATTAATAAGAAATAACCACTTGCTATGCAAGATACAAGGGAGAGAAAACATTGTCCTTTATTCGTTAGCCTTCAGTGATTCTGTATTTTACTTTTTAGAATAAATGACACTAACAATCAGGAAAGTCCCTGGTCTGATTCTAACAAAGCCTTATTATTTAGTAAAGTTTTCTGATTACCTTTTCTCCAAACATGCAAATCCCTCCCCTTGACACTACACATTCACTCCAGGATCCAAAGGCACTCACCCTTTGAATGAACCCAGCATTTTCCCACCCTTGGTCTTTATTTTGAGTGCACATGAAAAAAAAAAATCTCCACTTACAAAATATCTAATCATTGTCCAAGTTCAATGTCAACCTCTTCACGATGTTCTTTGCTAGAATGTCCAGTGCTCTATTAGAGCCTCCTTGGCCCTTGTCAATTTATCAAGTGTTGTCAGTTCGCCTGGTGTTCATCTAAGTTGTGTACCAGCTTTTCCCAAAATGTTTTGTTCATCTTTTATCTTCTATAGCTGCTAGCCTGGCACATAATAGTTGCTCAATAAATATAAATTCTTTAATCTAGTTTACTTTTTCTTCTTCTTAAATAAAAAAGGGATTTATTCCAGGTTTTCTGGGGAGAAGGTTTTTTGGATAGATTTTTAGCTTTCAGGTGTTCACCCAGAATTGTCTCCAAATTAGAAAATGAAGGGAATATGGTAAGGCACAAAATGAAAGACCGAGGAAAGAAGAAGAGAGGAGATTGGGGACTTTCTTTCCTCACATGGGAAAGACTGTCAAAAACTGGTGATAGGAGAGTTGAGGGGGATCATGGGGCTTGCAATCTGTGCTAAGGTTAGTACATTCCACTGGGCTAATTTCTTGGGAACTCTTGGGAGAAAAGGTGTTAGAACTCTTCACATTGCTGTAGGATCCAGAGCCACTGGGAGAAGGAGAGCAAGGAGGAAATATTTCTGAGCCCGGCCTTAAAATAAACTAGCTGCAGCCATAACTGCCTTCGCATGATGAATTGCCCTGTATGGCTGGCAATGGAGTAAGTGTAAAGAGACAGAGACAGAAGTAAAATCTGTATTTAAGGCCAGACACTCCTTTTAGATTATGTTACCCACAGAGCACAAATAAGCATAAGAAAGAGAGAGGAGTCTTTGACATGGGGTCATCACTTTCTTTGTTTTTCAGTTTTATATTGCTGGGGAGATGTGGAACTGTTGAGAGAGGGCAGGGGTAGTGACAGATGTCTCTGTAATGGTCCACACTGTGAGAAAAAGGGAAAGCAATGGCACAGACTTAGCCGACAAAGGTAGGGCCAGGCCACCATGCTGTTGCTGGAATTTCCCTTTTCCTGGTGCCACAGCTGTGATGCTTCTGATGCTGAGCACTGGTGGCCAGGTAGAGCACAGAGCTCTCTCTCTGGGCCACCAATGCATGAGTGGCAAGCTCAGAGGGTCCTCCAGTGTCCCGTCTCCACCACTCCCGACCTCACTTCCTGCGTCATAGAGAAACTGGAAGTCATTAAATGGGAATTCCTTAGGTTTCTGTTATGAAACCTAAAGAACTTTCTACATGGCAGCCATTCTTTCCTTCTTTCTACTTGCTCTATTAGAAGAGCTGCTTCCTTTGCTAAGGCCAGTTTTCATTCTGCCTTTTCAGGATACTTTACTCTCAGTTTTGATTTTTCTTTCCCATAGATTCCATTGTTCTTTCTCGATTAGACCTTTCTCACCATCATTTCAGCATGCTTAAATGTCTTGCAGAAACATTGCCCCTAATCCCATGTTTCCAGCTATTGTTTTTCTTTCCCACTTCATTTACGACTGTACTTGAGAAAAGAGATGTGTCTAGCATTGTAGGTAGAGCTCAATAAATACTTCTTGAGAGAATGGGGAACTGAAAAGGGATAATGAAACACTCTCTGCTTCAATATAATTCAAGTGCATTGCACTGTTATGTATTATATACTCTTCTCACAAGTACGTCTATATACAGTCATAGGGAAATAGGAATACAAATAACAGTAATAATAGAAGTCCACAGTTATTAAGAATTTATACTGTGATAGGTAGTGTGCTAGGACTTTACACATATTAACTCACTACTTTTCACAATAGCCTTGTGAGATACATCCTCATTCTCTTCAATCTTCTTCCAGCCCAGGAAGCTGGAGGACGGAAGGGTCTGGGCAGCCACTGCTGCTAGAATCCAAACTCAGGCAGTGGGCTCTGAAGCCAGCTCCAACTACAGTCAGGAGAATCCTCGTTTTATCTTTTCTATCATTGCAAGTGGTAAATTTATTTTATATCTTTAAGGCAAAGTTTACATGAGGAAGGCTGTGTGGTTGAGTGGAAAAACTGAATGTCCAAAGACCTGAATCCTGGATCTTAACTCTTTCATTACCTTGTAGTGAGTCAATTGGTATGGTTTTTTTACTGTTGTTGTTTTGTTTTTTTTTGCTTATGAAATTAAGAAACTGGACTGAAAGATCTCTTGAGTGTTTTTGTTTAAAGGTTTTGTCAAATGTAAAATGTTGTTTAACTGTGAATTACAACTTTGATTTCATGCTCTTCAGAATAAATTTCATCTTTAAATGACAAGCCGTCACTGTGAGATCCCATACAGAGCTCTGATAAGTACTTGGCTTCACAATTTTCAATCAGGTTTCCAAGGTGGCCTCATAAATAACATTTTTTTGGCCCATGACTGCATCTTCATGACTGCAACTGCATCTTGTTGTTATTTAGACAAAAAAAAAATTGATTCTACTTTTGAAGGGAATTGAAAAAAATTTGAAACTGAAGTTTTCTTTTTAATACATTTTTACTTTTTTTGTGATTATTTGAGGAATATATGCTGATGATAGAAAAAAATAAAAATAGAAAGAAGAAAATAACAATCATCTAGAAATAATCCCTGCTAAAATTTTGGCATATTTTTAAAAACATAACTGAGATATTTTAAGATCTTTAAAGTTTGTATCCTGCTTTTTTTTCCTTAGTATATTATGAACATTTTGAGAAACGATTTTTCAGCAAATTACAGTTTGCGTGACAGGAAATAACCAACTCCCCTTGAGAAAAATTAAAGCAACCAGTGGCAGCCCCAAATCTGACTTTAATTTGTCACAATAGTGATTCCATTTCCTTCTTCAGGGACAGCTGACAAGTATCCTTGGTTGTCACCACCACACCCTTCTCTTTCTTATCAAAGAACACAAGGTCAGGTGATAAAGTGAATAATTTGTCATTTGATACCTTCTTCCAGAGCAGTAGAAATATTGAAAATTACAGTTGAAAAGTTGCAAAACCTAGTATGTCTGTAGATGTACAATTACATATTTCTACTTAAGTTATAGAATTATTTGTTCAAGGATATTGAAGCAGTTTCATATCAAAAAGGAAATAGTCTAAATGTACTATAAAAAGAAAATAACTATTATAATGTAAGAAAAATATTTAATAAGTATAATTGTCATACATAAGTCACATAAAAGGAATATCTTGCATACATGTATTGATTTTGAACATTAAAATTCATATATAAAGGAGAATTATAGTCCATAATGGTTAAGAGCTTGTGCTTTGGCATTGTAATTTAGGGGTTTGAATTCTGGCTGACAAGTTATTTTTTGGGAGAGTTATTTCTCTTCTTTGGGCCTCAGTTTAAATAGCAGTGCCTACTTCATAGGGATCTTGTGGGGATTAAATGAGCCCATGCAAAGCACAAAAGCAGGGCCTAGAACCCACAAGCTCCACACATATTAACTATTATTATTTAATGTATATGTATGGCATAATTGACCTATACCAATGATTTCCAAATATTCATGGATTCCAAAAACTCATGAAAGGTCCAGAACCCGTCTTGTTGTATGAGATCACCTCAGGACACTTTGAAAAATCTACTGTCCAGAGGCTCAGGTTCAGTGAGTTTGCAATTACAGTGTGATGGATGCTTTCTTGGAGCTGTGGAGGGAGCACAGAGGAGGGAATGATTAGTTAGCCCCCTACAAGGGTTGAAGAAGTCTTCACAAAGGCAATAATGCTGGGCCTGGGCTCGAAGGGTGAATAAATATTTCCTAGGAGAAGTGGCTGGGGAGGGTATACTCAGCAGAGGAAGAAGGCACATCTAAAGTTCAACTATATCTATTGAAGACCTATTGTGAGAAAGACAAGCTAGTGGACACATTGATCTCATTTACTTCTCACCTCAGCCCAATGAGGTCAATGTTACATTCTCCTTCCATAGACATGGACATTAGTAGTTAGGGTATCTTTCTCAAGTTTACAAAAGAAGAGGACTCAAACCCAAATCTGATTTCAAAGCTCATTATCTTTCCTCTAGCTTCCTCTGTTGGTCACGGTATAGAGAGTGCGTCGAGTGGCAGGAGTTCAGGGTGCGTGGAGCTTTGCGTGAGGAACGCGGTAGACCAGGCAGAGAAGCAGCATGCAGTTGGGTGTAAATGCCTTCTGTTATTTCTAGTGTCCACTAGATAAGGGGTAAGAGGCTGCAGGTGCCACCTCGCTACCCACTGCCATGCTCCTAGACCTTCAGGAGATGACAGTCTTGAGGAACCTTGCCTAAGAGGGATCCATACTTGGGTTCCTACATCCTGTGCCTGGGAGTAAGCACCTCTCATCTTAATGCTGTTGTGGTGGCTGTTGTTAGGTGCAGTGACAGGGGCCACCTTCCCATTGGGACTTTCCTCCCTAATTGCTGCTACTTTCCTCAGGCATCTGTTCTACTGCTCCCTGTCCTAAGGTTACTTATAAGTAATAAACCACCCACATGCCCCAAGGCAATTTGGTTCACTAGTTAGAGAGAAAACAAGATCTTGATCTTATGTGTTAACCCTGAGATCTCAGTTTAAAAACACACAAAAGATTCTAAAATGAACACACTCTCTATTTTTTCATATATATAGTCAAATGGGGACCATGGTCAGTCTTTGAGATCCTCTGAAACTTTGAAGATAGGGTGGCAATGAGAAAACATAACCCCTCATTTTGTTTATTAATGAAGTCATGAGAGATAGGCTCTTCCTGCTTCTGGGTAGGAGGTTGCATTTCATTTTATTTAACAAACAAGTCATTCTAGATCAATGACTCATAGGGTAACTTCAGTCAAAAGAAACAATTTACTCTCGCTTCCCTCTATGTTTTACTGTCTCCAGAAATCCAAAAAAGCCACTATGCCAGAAATACTCCCTGTGGGTTAGGGTTTTATGCAAGGACGTGCTGTAACAGAAAATTGTCATTTATCTGGGCTGTATTCAGGTGAATTAGCAAATCCACTGGGACATGACACAAGCAGCTACATTTGTACTAAACAGAATACACGATGGTGGTGGTGGTAGGGGAGTTAGGCTGGTATCTAATTTCTCACAGAGGCAAATAAATTGCTGGTGAAACTTCTTTGTAGGCTTTACATCAACAGTCTTGTGCTTTGCTGTATCACACTTATTATAAACTAAAATTATAGAGGGCCTTAAACAAAGTAGTTGTTGATTTTGTGATACCTGTTCTGGCCATATGGCTCATAAATGATTCCCAAGTTAAACTTCCAAATCAGGCCTCTCTGACCTGCCCTGAAGCCCCTTATTTCCAGATCTCTCCTGGATATTTCCACTTGACTCTTCTACAAACAACCTGTCCCGACTGAGCTCACCATCTTTTCCCCAATTCACCTTCCAACTTTTCTCATTGTTGAATTCATCTTTGATTTTTCAGATGGCTAGACTAACCCTTGGAGCTTTCAATACTATTGAGTTTTATCTCCTCTTCTCCACATCATCTCTGAATTTATACCTTTATTTCTATTGCCACCATAGTCTTATATTTATCTTGATTCATTGAGTCTGTCCCTCCAATATATGGATGTTAGTTGATTTTACCCTGTCCATCTTTTCCTCAGAATTCTTTGGTGATCCTCTTTGTTTAATGAATCAAGTTCAAATTCTTTATCTTGGCATTTTGAACCTTTCATTTTATCTCTAGTCAATGTACTTTACTGCTTTCTAGACCTTCTTCCTACTTGCTGATTTGATACATTTATATTTTGCAACATGATTAGCATGTAGCATTAGCTAATACCTCTATCAGGTGACATAATTATCATTTATTTTTTTTGTGTGTGTGAACAATTAAGATCTCTTAGCAATTTTAAGTTTATAATACAGTATTGTTGACTACAATCACTATGCTGTGCATTAGATCTCCAGAACTTATGTATCTACTAGTTGCAAGTTTGTACCCTTATATAGCATCTCATCTCATAACATTTTAGATTAGGTTCTTTATATTCTGTGTGGTTCTCATAGGTAACACTGAAAGTTATCTGTAAGAAGATCACCGAAAGGCCATCATCATCTGTGTAGAATTCTGTCTTAGAAAACAAAATTCGTAAGCAAATTACTCCTCCATCTTTAAGATGGGGCTATCACTTAGAATCGAATGGTTTGTAATGTACTGGGTGGCTTTTGGTTGACAATCCTTCTGTGAATGTATTTTATATTTTTATAGGGTACAATATGTTTTAGCTGGCAGCTTTTAAAAAAGCATTTGAGTCTCTGGGTCATTTCTTCATAAAAAGAAATATATACACATACACACATATAATGTGTATATACACATTTGTAAATATTATATATAAATTTTATATAAAATAATGTTCTATTTCAGAAATAATGAACACAGGAAAATATTTTTATTACCTCATGCTTGTGCAGTTAAAATGGCCCTGCCTGGAGAGGCAGATCTGGAGGAATAGAACTTTAAAGATCAAGATTAGCAAATTAACCAACAGGAAAAGCCAAATAGCCAATTAACCTACTACTGCAAACCCCGGGGGCTTGTCTGGAGCTCTAGGCTCTCTGTGGCAGCTGATATTTGGTGCCTTAAAACCTCCAGCTGAAGCTGCTTTGTTCCCTCAAGCTCCACAGCCACTGGGATGCTGGCTTTGTATACCACTTGCTTTGCTGAGCTAGTGTGGAAATCTCATTGTGCTGCTGTGAAATGGTTGCCACGGGAACATCTTCACCTACTCATTATCTACTCAGGCTACTGATTATATTAAACCAAGAGAGGAAGATGTAAAAGGGGCCTCTGTTGCCACCTGTTCTGCAGATAATTGTAATTGCTTTTGCCACATTCACCTCTGTGGTCACACATCTCTCTAAACACTCTTCTCTACATTTTCTCCTCTCTTGTTCCCTTCCCAGAGCTAGTAAATAAAATAAATCTATAGGAAATTGGCATTGGAATAATAGAGGCATTACATTTTCACTTCTCCTGCCTCCTTCAGTTGTCTCATATGGAATAAAAATAATCGTTACCCTGTTCTCTCCCTCTTTCTGCTTCTCCATGCATAGGTGTACAGATAACTCTTTTCTTTAAGGGTCTCTGATTCCTGTGTCCCACACAATGATGCCAAAACCATGGTTTGTTTCCTGCTACTTATCTAGAGAAGCTTCTTAAGATTCATATAGATACCTTTTTTCTAAATTGTGTAAAATATAAACAGGAAATGAAGCTGGCTGTTAACAAGTAACTTAATCTTACATATTTCCCAATAGAGAAATGGACAGATTTGGATGGATCTCTTTTGAGGAGGAGTTTCTGATCTTTATTTTTAGAATGCAGGTGACATTTGAGAGTGTTGTCTTAAAGTAATCTTTCGTCGGAAGAACTGTAATTTATTGTCCAAATCAAGATACTTTGAAGTGAAAGATGACCTTATTAGTATGACATTATTAGCCTGGACAACAGGTGCAAACTGGGACTGTACCAGGCAAACCAGGTATATATTGTTACGACAATAAGTATAGGGGCATGGTAGTACTGTGCCCTCACAAATATAGGCAAAGACACCTCTTTTAGAAAAAACATTTGTGAAACTAGACATATATAATCGTGGAATCTAAAATCTGCATAAGCATTATCACTTTCTATTTATACTATGTCTCATGTAAATTTAGTCAATGTGAGTCTATTCTTGAAAGTAAAGTGATGGCACTGGGAATTTTTTGAAAAGAAAAAAATGACATTAACAAAGGAAAATAGACTGGACTGAGTGTGCCTATGGAGATGTCAAAAAACCCTTTTAACTCTGTTTAAAAATGTAACTTAGGGTTTCTTTTGTGAAGAGCCATATAGTAAGTATTTTTGGCTTTGTGGGTCATATGGTTTTTATTGCAACTACTCTGCCATTGTAAGATGAAAGTAGCTGTAGATGATATGCAAATGAGTGGGAATGGCTGTGTTCCAATAAAATCTTATTTACAAAACAGGCAGGGTGGGGGGAGGGAGGCAGGGGGCACAGGTTTGGTACATTTGCTGTCGTTTGCTCACTCCTGACCCAGTTGTTTGTTTAATATTTTAATAACTTTGTTATTAAATTATAGGAGGAAAGTTAATTTACATATTAATTCTAACATCTCCTGTCTTGCTGTGACAGGGTGGGGCCCTGGCTATAGGGACCAGTGGATATGTGCAATGGGACATACTATTTCATATACATTTTTGTTGTGCATGTTCTGGCCATTCAAAGGATAAGTTGAGGTGGGTGATAGAAGAAGGTAAAATCTCAGGAACACTTTGGAGAGGGAATGGCAGCCGTGTAGATTTCACTAAACATTTCCGAAGGAATAGGAATGGGACATAAGAAACAGACGCCTTGGTGATTCAGGTTTTCTTATAAATTTTGTTTTTAAATCCAAGATTAGAGTTTACCTTAGGAGAAGGAGAAAATAAAAGTGAAACCTCCTGAGGAAAATGAAGTCTTGGGTGTCTGCTCATACTTAAAAAAAAAAACCTCAAAATTATGGTAAACAATATAAAAAATCACTTTAAACTAGCTTGGCACTTCGTGTATAGCACTGGAATCATGTTTTGTTGGTAAAAGAAAGTTATAGGAGGAAACCTCAAAATGTTCATTAGGGATTTATTTTTAAAATTTTATAGTTATATTTAAGTTATTTCTCTTTAGGCAGAAAACACACACTAACAACTCAGGCAAACCACAACGAGAATATGAATGAGATTAAAGAGAATTAAATAGTGTATATAAAGTAGTAGGAAATATGATGTACATATTCACATCTCACTGTGTGACTGTATATAACACAGAAATTCACATACCTGTTGTTATCTGGTGACAGGCTGCTTTAATTGCAGACTAAGCTAGGAAATTGTGGTGAGTGACCACAGTAATGTTATTGGTTTTAGCTTCACCTCACTGATAAAATATATGGAGGCATCAGACAATGTAACGGGCCATAACACAGAAAGGAAATATCTCAGCATCATTTCTATCTGAGCTGTTCAGTTTATTATAAGGGGTAATAGGCATTTATTATTTAACATAATACTTTTGAGGGGCCCCTTTAATCTAATTGGTAAATTAATAATAGTTACTGGGAGGTCAGTAATTGTAAAGTGAATGTCCTTTTGGGTCTTGCAGTCCCTTTAGATACATGTTTTATACATCTAAGGAAAAAATTTTAGAGACCACTTATAAAGCAAAATACAATGAGGGCAAATTAATATTCCCTTGCATGTATTACTGATAAAAAGACAAAGAGTTATTCAGAGTGGAGTGCTGAGCAGCGGAGAAAGGGAATTTCAGGATGGATAGACAACACTGATGCTCAACAGATGGAGGGGTGTGAACACCAGGTGGGGTGAAGTGGGGGTGGAGAGGTGGAGAGCATCTTCAGCCATGGGAAGGAGGCTGAGGTTGAGTCCAGGCACTAGGCAGTTTCTGGAGGATCTACAGCGGAAGGGTAACAGGATGACACCTGTTTGTACATGATCCGTTACATGTGAATAATATAATAGTGAAATATTGTCTACATTGATTTTCTGTTCAAAATTTTTAAAAATATTTTTCTATTTTTTTCAGCTTACAAAAGTAAAACAAGCTAATTGTAAAAAAAAAAAGAAAAGAAAAAGAAATCCAACTGTTACAGAAACCTATGACATAGAAGTTAAATATCCAATAATCTCACCTGCAAAGGTAACCACCATTAGCAATTGCTAATTAACACTAGGATAAATAAATAAAAAAAGATTTTGTTATTTGGAAACTTGGAATTATAAAAAGAAATATCTCCTATTTTCCTAATTTGTTTATGCCTTACACTACGTAGTCTCTTACCTACTATAGAAAAGAGGTTTTTTGGTTATTTTCTCTCTCCGACCCTCAGTATGCCATGGTGATGCCATCGAGAGTCCTGGTCTATATGAGACAGTGAACTGGACTCCTTGTTCATTCCTACTGTGCCTGGTGGAAATATATGCCTGAGACCTGCCAATCCATATAGTCTAGAGTCTGTCAAAGAGGTAACTTCTATGGGTAGCCAGAACAGCCCATTCCAGTTTACAGGAGAGGTAAGAGACTCTCAGAGCTCCCTGTGGGCCGTATCCAATATTGCATTGGTTTAGTGACTCAATTCTTCTAAAATTTAGGGTCTGGTTTGGGGAAGTCATCTCTAGTATGGAAAGAGTTGTTCCAAGTCTCTGTGTCCCTGGAAAAGCTGAGAAAACAGATATTGTGCATTGATATGGGAGATTAACAAGCCAGAAATACAAACACGTACAACTCCTGTTGGCCTTTCAAGGATCTAAGGATCAGAAATAACAAGTTCTAATTTCTCCTAGTAATTTCCAGGGGTCAATGTAAGTCAATTACTTCTTTAGCTAAACTCATTTAGGCCAAAGGAAAGTAATACAACCTAGCACTTTGAAATTTATAGATTGGAGGTGATATGAGAACCAAACACTGAAAACCTTAAAGCAAATAATGCAATTTATTCACTTTCTTCCCTAACCCCCCAAGGTCAAAGTGAAGGATGATTATGGTAGTTAGAAGATATGAAATATGAAGGGGTGACTGGTCACTGATTTGGGTTTCCAAAGGAATTTGTGATTAAGAGAATTTAAACCAGAGGGAGCAAAACTTCAAATGAGGCTTGATAGATGAAGGGGAAATAAATGAGCTTCTGAGGTAGTCATAATGGAGGCAGCTACTGCAGACTAAAAGGACTTCACCACGATGAAGAGTTTTACCAGGAATGCAAGAACGAACCTCAGGGATTTAGATTAGACAAAGAAGGGAGAATTCAATAATGGATAGGTTACTAAGGGCTGCTCTAGAATAGGTTTCCCTGTGGGGTTTTAAAACAAAAATAAAATAGAATCATATCTCGTCTATGGTTGAAGATGGAGAGAATGTGGGGGATAGTGAAAGAAAGAATTTCCTTGTATAGAGCTTCACAGTTTTTAAGATTTACATTTTTAAAGCTAACATGATCTCATTTTACCCCTGCCCTCACCCTCCCTCAAAAAAAAAAAAAAAGAACTCTGAGAGGGCAGGGCCAGAATTACTTCACCAGCAAGGAAATCTAAAGACAAAGAGTTAAGTTCCACTTGGGAGGGGAGAGATGAAGGAAGGAAGGCAGACCTTGGAGGGTTTTGAAGTTCAGAGGGAAGTAAGATTTTTGTTTTTTAAAGAAAACCTTTGTTCCTTTCCAGGTACACTTGATTACTCACTGTTAAGTAGGCGGAAGTCAATGAATGGGTAGGAGCCACGGCGTTCAGCAGGAACCCCCGTCTGACCCCTTAGTCGTACATCTCCTAGAAAACAGAAGATTCAAACAAATGTTTGAAAACGTTGCCAAGTGTATTCACTTATCCTCCATAAATCCTGGTACCTGCTTATGTCACTGGAACCTACAGCAAATATCAGGAGAAAACTGATTCCCATTCACTTTGCTTATGAGAGTGACATGCGGAAAGGGATATTTTTAATGAATGCTGAGCAGAATAAACTTGACACTACTGTAAGAAATGAAACAATGTTCTCTTTCATATTTGCCTGGAAAATGGGTCTGTGTAAAATTTGTTGTTTTTTTTTTGTAATTTACAAAATTTCCATAGTCTTTTTATAATTCAAACGGCCATGACTATGAAGCATCTTACTGTGGAAGGACAAATGGTGTGCTGAAATTTTACTTTAAAAGTTTTAATTACTCACAGTGTCATTTTTCACAGTTCTAGCACAATTTTTTTTCTGACTGGTACCCATTTTCCTTGTTCTCCAGATTGTATCATTGATCTGCTTTAGAATCTGCTTCGCAGAAGGCCAGCCTAGCTCCAGGTCCTTCAAACATTTAGCCTCCCTTGGACATATGACAGTCTGTAGTTTCTAGGACTTATTTTAGGTTTCCTTTAATATCTGTGTTCACTTTCCTTTTTGGTGTGTGTCCTGCCTTCCAAAGGGAGGTAATGAAGTCGAGTGGAGAATCTGGACTTTAGAGTAAGGGAGGCCTTGGATAAACCAGGCTTTGAGCCTCAACTGCCTCATTTCAAGGTGTCATTGTCCCTGGCAATACATGCTAGCTTTACTTCCTTCTATACTTGTGCAAAGCAGGGATCGTGTACATTATGTGTTTTGCATTTTTCCAGAGTGCTTTGTATGTTTTCTGGTACTTAGCACTCTAAGTGAATGTCCTCTGTGGACAAGAATACATAGAAAGACTTAATTCTCAATTAGTGCATATAACATAGAATCGGAGGAAAGGTAATAATACATAAGACCTAATATATGTCTGGAAGATCTGAATCAGGAAATGTTTCAATTCCATGAGTAATGGGTTCACTGCCATAAACCACTGTTTCCCAGACACGGGGTAACATTGGGGCCTCAATCTGTGAGTGAAGAGGAGGACCAAGTCTTCTTCCCAACTCCTGGCCTTAATCAGGGCCCAAATTAGATCCTCATGAACTGTAATGTATGCAATTGATAGTGTTTAAAATAGCCTTCATAAATGGGCCTTGCATGTACTTGGGCTAATTAACTTCAAGCTTTGAGCCCTTGGGCTATGTGCTGCTTTGAATTTTATATTTGTTCCTTATTTAATGCTCATAATCTGATATTGTAGTGACACATTGATATTAGAGACTTACAGTTTATGGAGTATAGCGAGGTGAGAGGAGGTGGGACGAGATGAAAAAGTATATTTAAAATATAACATAATCTGACATTAAAGCAGGGGATGCTATTAGCATCCGTTAAGTTCATGGTGGGTGGAGGGGGTGGGCAGGGTATATGGTCAATAATTAGAGAAAAGCCACTGGGAACAGTTGAAGGATTTACCTCTCCACAGCAGTTGTCTTGAACACTCTCCTTATAAATCTCTAAAAAGTTTATAAAACACATTCACGAACATCATAGTATATTTATTTTCTTGTTTATCTCATTGGATTCTCATAATAGCCTTGTAAGGAGAATCACTATTATTCTCCTTACTTTATAAGTGAGAAAATAGCAGCTCAGAAAAGAAAGCAAAGGGCTACTGTTCACACGCCTCATCTCAGCTCAGGGCTCAGGTACCTTAATGGCACTCACTAGATGTCTGTTGACTTTAATTGACTTCCTGAGTTTATGGTGTTTTAAGCTTATAAAGAGCAGGGCTATTCCTTAAATCTAGGTTGTTAAACTTCACAGGCAGAGCTCTCTCCTTAATACTATTGGTTTCTAACCTTATGGAGTATGCACACATAGTTTTTAAAATGAAAACAAAAATCACAGATCGCACATGATAGAAGCTGTATTACTGACAGCCAATGAGAAAATACAGTATGTTAAAATGACATAACAAATTCAGCACCACCTTTAAGTGAATTTATATTTTATGAAAGACAATAAGATAGACATCGACTTGAAAAACCATGCATAGATGAGACCATGTTAACTTGGTTTACAAAGCCTGCCGGGCTTGCAGATTTGTTGACCACTTGTGCTATCTCCCTTTGGGCTTTTCCTAGGGGTTTCAGGCTCATTGATTGAAAATAATTTCTCCATTACTAGTTTTTTTTTTCTCAGTATTACCAGAGTGTTTCTCCTGACTTTGTAGTCCTGAGCACACTATTTTCCCAGAAATCTTCTGTATAATATCAATGTGGGTTTTAAAGCTTTTGCCCAAATTTATTCCATTTGTCCATCTGAGAGCTGGGGGCAGAGGAGGCCCATCCTCATGGAAGACTTGGGATTTAGAGAAACACTGAGGTGTCCACGGCCATGCCACCCTGAACAAGCCCGATCCCATCTAATCTTGGAAGCTAAGCAGGGTTGGGCCTGGTTAGTACTTGAATGGGAGACCACCTAGGAAGACCAGATGCTATAGGTGTAAAAAATAAGGAATTGTAAACTGACAAGGTTCTTGCAACCTGCGAGGTCAACCAAGGGTTGCCTTGCCTGGAAAGAAAGAAAGAAAGAAAGAGAAAGAAACGAAGAGGAGACAGTACCACATGGCAAAGTGGATAAAAAGGGGGTGATATGCTAGGAATCAGGGAACTCCTGTTACTGATAGGATCAGTATTTCACCATCTTGGGTGACCTTGGGCAAATTAATAACCATTGTGAGGTCCAGTTTTCTAATACTTAAATTAGCATAGTTATAGAAGTTTTGCCTACTCCACAGGGTTGTGAAGAAATTAAGGTACATGAAAATAAAACTATAGTTAACATTTATTGAATAGTTACACTGTGCTTGGCATTTTATGTGCGTTTTCTCATATCAACAATCCAAAACGAAGTAGGTATTATTATTAGACTATTTTACAAATAAGGAAACTGAAGCCAATGCAAACTGGATAATTTGTCTGAGCTCATAGAGCTAGTAAGCGTGGAGCTTGAGCTCAAATTCATAACTATCTCCTAACTTCATATTTTTACCCATTCTCCTATTTTTAGGGTAAAAAAATTATATAACCAGTTAAGCATTAACTTTTTATTACTTAAATGTATGCTTTGATTGCTATTTGCCAATAAACCAAATATATATTCACTATGATTCCTGGAAACTGAATACCAGGGAAATCTACTTCTTCGATGAATTCGAGATTCAATCTGAGAGATGTTGTTTATTCGAATAACAGTACAGTGGAAATGTGCTGAGGAGTAAGACAACTATATCTTGTTCTGGATCAATAAGGCATATATTATTTTGAAAGAAGAAATGGGAAGCAATTATTAAAAATATTATTCTGCAGAAGTGAAATTACCTAGCAACTAATTTACTCAAGCTCTTAATTAAGTAGCCTTTTTATGATGCAATCCCACTTTTGGGAAAACAAGACAACAATGAAGCAAGTTGATACCAAAGATACTTAAACAAACAAAACAAAACAAATCAACAGCAACAACAACAACAACTACAGAACCCATTCCTCAAAGTTCCCTTTCAGCTTATACTGTCTCTAACTACACAATTACAGTTTTAAGTAGATCGCTCATAAACCTAATAATGGCCTTTAGATGCAGTAAAGAGTTCTTTTAGAAAAGGATTAAATCATGTTAAAAAGACTGGTAAAACAGGAGGTCGGGCAATTTTAAGTGGGCTAACAATGCATTGTAGAAATGTTTCAACATGAAAAGTTAAATACAAACAAACCAAATATTCCATATCTTGAGCATTCTATTTGATTAAAGCTCTCATGTGGTAAGATTAATGTTTTATACATATCTAATATAGAAGGATCTCACTCCTTCTCCCTGCTTTCAAGAGACCCTTCTGATACTAAATTGCTTCAATATGCTTGTGGGAAGAGAGAAATAATTCAGTAACAACAGTCCCTGGAGGAGCAGAGGCCACTGGCTGATGTCCCAAGAACAGAACAAGTGGCGTCCTGCTGAACTGCTTTTACTGGCCTGTGGTCTCAGGCAATCATCTATTTACCTAAGGCCTTATATCCAAGCTAAACAATTATTTTGACTATTCATTAGGCCCCTGTTTAACTTAAGCAACTTTCTTTCTGGCAAAGGAAAGGTGCTGTGGAAGCAGAGTAGGAAGCGTTGACAGCTCAGTCCTGTCCTCAGTCTTTTCTTATTGTGTTCCAAAATGAAACAAACAGCAGGGGAATTCTTACTTTAAAAGGGCTGCTTCTCTTTTGCCCCTTCAGCCTGAAAACATAACATGTCGTCCTTGGGTATTTAAAGCTGCAAAAACAGGCAGAGAGCTGAGCTGAACGGCTCCAGGAGCCAAGACCTGGAGACAGCCACTCATCCTCCCGTGGGACGTGGTTCGGGGATGGACCTCTTGCCCACTTGGCCTCTCAGGCTGTCTCTGTTTAATAAAAGCTTGTGCTAGGGAGCAGACATTATGTGGCCTCTTATGTAACTGGCAAAGCGAGTGGAGACTCTGATGGTGATGACAACTTACAGTGGCTGAAACACGGGCCACATGACAAGAACCAGAGACTCTGGCCTCAATTGCGGTGTCAAGGTCACTTCAGGGTGGGGAAAGGGAGTAGGAAAGGGACAGAGCAGTAGCTTCTATGCCGGTATTGCATCTGAGATGAATGAGGAAGATAATGGTAATGGCTGCAGGGACCGTGGTAGAGAGATTCGTGGCAGGGGTGTCACTGTGAAGGAGGAAGATGACATGGTGGTAGTGTGAGGAAGGTGCATTTCTGGAGCAGGCCAAATATAGTGAGGGAGAAGCTTTCACAAAAGGTATTCCTTTGAACTTTCTTGGATGTTACTAATTCATGTTGCTGCTGCAAACTTGCAAATTAAAGGCAGAGAGAACCCAGATCCTCACATCTCATGCTGCACTGCCTCAGCTGGCAGCTTTGAATATTTCAGAAAACGACTTTCAATTAGCAAAGTGAAATATTTCTCTTAAGATGTTTATCGAGCCAAAGTGGAGGAAGTTTGTGCAATTCAATCAGTCCAAGATTTATGGGATAGGACAGGCAGCCAGTTCAGTAACTTAGGCAGAGATGATTGTTCTGAGTGATATGAGCTCGCATGAGACCCAAGATGGCTGATTAGACTCCAGTTTCTCATCTGGAGGTTCAAGCTTCCGCTTTATTTTCTTGTGTGAGTCTGGGCCTGTCTGGTCACTAAGGGCTACGTGTTGACCTGGCAGAGTGGGAGGCTTCCTATCTATTGATCTGTTGTACTAATTGTGTATTCCTGGGCTGTCATGAAGATAGCTTTGTGTGTAGGAAAGAGAAAAACCAGGAATTAGTTGTCCAGAAACCACACTTTTGGCAAAAGGGACAAAAAAAGTTTTCCTTGCATGTGAAAGGAAGTTCTTTCTTCTCATTTCAAAAACCTTGATCTTTTTATCAAAATCATGGAAGAGAAATTTCACCAAGTTAGAGTCTCTAAACAATACTGTACTACATTTCATCTTTAGCTTAGAATTATTAACTACTTGTGACAATGTGCATTTTGGGACTTGAATGCTATAAAAGTGAATATTAGCTAGCAGTGTCTTTATTTTTTAAAGCAGATAAGGAAGGTTTTAACTCAGACTAGACATTTTTCAGCTTGATGGTTTTTCAGAAGGAAAAGAAGACAAAAAAATTTTATTCACCAGGAAGACAGGAATCTAATAAAAAAAAAAAAGATTGAACAAGAAGCAGAAGAATGCCTAATGAGAGTTCTGTGAAGCTGTAAAAGAACTTAAAAGAACATGTCTTCTTACAAAGATCGAGAAGAAGGGGAATAATCTGCGGAGTCATTTTATGGAATATGTGATCTAGTTCTGCCTTAAGTAATAAAAATATCAGTGTAAGCTTGACATTATTCATTTATCTTTGGGACAAGGCTTTTTATCACTCAAATCTCACCAAAGCAAAGTTTTTTGTTTGTTTGTTTGTTTGTTAGTTTTTTTTTTTTTTTTAACAAATGCATGGTGCAAACACACACACACACATACACACACACACAATGACAGGCACATTGTATGCACTCAAAAAACAGTAGTTATTATTCATATTTTGTTACTGTTCTTCTGAGATTTCTGCCTCTCACCAATCTCCCTCCCTTATGACAGTTGGTATTATTTAGGAGGATTTCTAAATCAGGAACTGTATATGTATAAGCTGCTTTGTCCTCATAGCAATCCACCTGAGGTAGGTGTACGGGTCATCCTCATTGCACTGAGGAACACACAGAAGTTTTAAGTGACTGAATTGGGACCAGAAGCCAGGCGACCTCGGTTGTTCTTGCTCTCCAAACCACTGGGGAGCACAGGGCCAACGTCTTTATTCTCCTCAACTGTGACAGGGTACGATCATCCACCGTGTTATTCATTATTTTCTCGATCTTCCCAGGCGGTGTTTCTCCTCTCTCTAGTGGAAAGACCTGGGTTAAATAAAAGCGAGTACCAAAACTATTTATCCCGGGGCTTTTTCATGACAACATTAAAAGCCCAGGGAATGACTTGGGAATGAGAGTCTCCGATGGTGTAGGTTAGACCACAGGCAGTCTGGACTCCACTAGGGATTTAGGGATCTTGCTAGTCAATAGAACTTTTGAGTAAGTGGGTCAGCAAAGGGGCCAATTCTAGCTGAGGCTCAAAGGTGACCCTAGATTAATTCAGTTCATTTCAACAATGCTCGTGCCAAACATTATAAAAAATGTTGGAAAGTAGATGGGGAAAAGGGAAATAAAGATTCATAAGATGTCATAAGATGTCATCTCGGCACTCATATAGTTAATAATCTAAAAGAGAGTCATAGAACTGAGCAAATATGGTGTAAGCTGGAAAGAATCTAACTTTTAATGATACTGAGATTTTTGGGTTTGGATCTCTCTCTCAAAAGCATTGTGAGGCTTTATGATTTTATATGGATAAGCAACTTGGAGATTTCTGGGTCTCAAATGACTTCCTTGCAATCCTATAAAATGTTTCATTTAGTAGGATTTAGAGAGAATAATTTAATGTTCAATTTTAAAGTTTAACATAATTTTACATTTAAAAGGCTTTCACATTTTAAAATGATGGTTAAAGATGAGATTTGGATTCTCATAAAGGTCTCCAATAAACAAATTTCTGTGGATATAGGCAAATGATTTAATTTAACAAGTCTCATTACATATTAGAAATAATTTTTTATTAGGAAGAGATGTTATTTGTATCTTATGACTGCACTAGCCTTCTGGAAAATAATAAATACAGTAGGAGAAGTAGAGGAGGAGAAAAAGAGAGGAAGAAGGCAAAGAGAAAAAAGAGAGGAGGAAGAAGAAGACAGAGGAGAATACAAAGAAAATGGTCATTGGGAGGAATGAAATACTGGCGCTTAGGAAGAGAAAGGAGTCAGGGATAATTCTTAGATTTCTGTCTTGCCTAATTGGACCATTGGTTGTGCCAAAAACAGAAAAAAGGAAATCTCAAAGAGGAATTATTTTATGTCCATTTCATATCTGATATTTAATGTAAAGGATATTTATGATATATGATATTTTTAGCAGGAGACACAATGGTGAGAAACCTTGGGAACAGTCTTGGCCTCATGGAGTTTACAGTCTGCTGGAAAGGACTATACAGAACAATTATATGCATAAGCATAAAGTTGCAACTTTGGATAGTGGAAACAAAGAGAAGTATATTGTGTTAAGAAATTTATAATGGACTTTGCCTTGCCAGGGAAGTTGTTATGAACTTCCCTGAGGAGGGGACATTTGATCTGAGATCTGATAAATGAACAGAAGTTAATTTAAGTTGAACATATATCTCCATTTCCCCTGAAAAGTCTTGATTTATGCCTGTTGTCTCGCCTGGTGTGATTAGTGATAATGTCTCTTTCACATTCAAAGGTATTTTCATTGAATTACACATTATGTGATCACCCGGAGTACAGCAACCCAGGCAGCAGGAATGTATGGCCAAAGGTCCTATGGCCAGAGGATGGCACATATAAGGTACCACAACAAAGCAAAGTGCACCATAGCAAAAAGAACAAAGTCAGTCGGGTGGGGCATGGGGTAAAATGAGGCTGGAGAAGTGTTAGAGTTTTGTAGCACAGGCCAAGGAGCTTGACTTTATTCCAACAGAATTAGTAAACCACTGGATGATTTTAAAAAGATGATGTTTTCAGATTTGCATATCGAAAAACAACTTCAGATGCAGTATGGATTAGAGCAAGGCAAGAATGACTAGTAAGGGGATCACTCGAATAGTCCAAGTGAGAAAAGATGGTACTTGGAAAGGGCGGTGGTGCTAGTAAAGAGGTGAGTGGATTTTAGAGATTTTTAATAGGTAGAATTGACATGTGGTGAGGAATTGCATATGAGGAACAAGGGAAAGGAAAGTATCAAGAATAATAACCTAGATTTCTGGCTTGCATAACTGGATGACTGATTGTGCTAATCACAGAAAAGGAAAATCTAGAAGGACCAGATTTGGGAGGAAAGGTTCATACACTCAATCTTGGCCACACTGAGTTTAATTGTTAACTGAGATTTCAAAGCAAATATGTCAGGTAGGCAGTGGGTTTATGGGTCTGGGACCCACAGGAAATGTCTGAGATTGAGATAGAAATTTATAAATCAAATAAAACTATGGGCATGTACGAAGTTGCCTAGGAAATGAAGTGAAAAGTGTATAGGGCCTAGTATCCAGCCCTGAGCAAATGGAACACTTAAAGTTTTGGTGGAGGAGTTGTCTGTAAAGGAGAAGGGGCAGCCGCAGAGGTAGGAAGAAATGCACAAGCTCCTTATGTCATGGAAGGGAGTAATTCAAGAGGAAGAGGATATTTCTCAGATAGAGCTTGCTGAAAAGGTAAGTGAAATGATAATTGAAAAAAGTGCTCTGCATTTAGTTGATTGACTGCAGCGAGGAATAGAAGCAGAGTTAGGAAATCACACAGAGTTGAGAAGTTGGGAAAGTTTTATTAAGAAGCTGATATTTAGATAGGTCTTATGTGATTCAGTAAAATTTTGAAAAGTAGCACTTTACAGTGCTGGCTTGCAACTGACCCAACTATGATCATCGAAATGAAGGGAAGGGCTTTTTAAGAAAATATCATGCTGATTTTAAGATTGAAGTAATCTATAAGAATAATATTAATAATAAAATATAATTTGAAAATTGCACAGAGGATAAAACAGTTTAGGTCATGAAAGTGCTTGTAAAGTTTTGCAAAATATAGGATACCCTTTCTAATTTACTTCCTATATCTAAGTATATGTCAAGAAAAAATGTCTAATGGAAATTACTGCCAAGAAAAATACTTGTTGGGAAGAAAGGGATGGGCACATCAATGAGACTAAATATAATTAATAAGATAAAATGCCAACCGAATCTCAATATCACTGAAGAATTTCTTGTGTTTTTTGAACTTTGAATCATTTGAGAGAAGTGTTTTAATGTATTGTTTGTTTTCATGTGCTTCTGAACTTCCTGATTCTGGCCGGGAACAAGGACAGACCTGCCAAAATACTGCAAGAAAAGATGTTGCTGATCACGGGCAGGAAATACTCAAAGTCCCACGAGATGGCCTGTTCTTAGGAGACTTCCACACCAAGTCTGCTAACCTCGGAAGGAGCATCAGGCCACCACACTCACTGCTGGAGCCTGCTCAGAGCCAGGAGGTAGTTGGGAGTTCTTCTTTCCAGGCATCTGTGCCAGCATGGCATTTGGGATTCTTTTAAGCTCCAAGTGTTGTTCATTTTTTGTTTATTTTTCAGAAGAAAAACAGATGGCAAAAACTGGATTCAGTAGAGAAATGGTTGAATTGATTATTTCATATCCATGTTATATTATTTTGCTATTAATGCCACTAATTTATATTTCTATAGTAATAACTAAGATTTATTGAGCATTTAGTATGTGTCTGGTTATGTCTGAAGTATTTTCATTAACTCATTTAATCCTCTTGATAACTCCCTTAGACATAAGTACTATTATTAATATCGTATCTGAGAGAGGTGTTAAATCACTTGGTTCCAAGATGACATGGCCAGTGAGTGTGACGGCAGATTGGAAATCAGGGTAAACATCGCCACAGCCTGTGTCCTTAACTAACATGGTACCATTCCTGTTAAAATGGGTCTTGATCAGAAGTGAGAGGCATGGTATATTGTTAAGGGAGGGTGGATAATATGTAGTATTTAAAAACTGTTTTACAAACTAAAGAAATTAATAGCGTGAGATGCTATTTACTACCTTTCTGAACTTGGTTTTTACTATTCTGGGCTTCATTCGATCTTCTGTTTTTTAAGTAGGGGTAATAATATCTGCTCTGTATAGCTCATACGAGGTAGGAATTAAATGAAATCACAGAATAAAACTGTTTTGTCGATCACTCTGTAATAAAGTTTTATAATTAAGAATACTCATTGATATTGCTATATAAATATTAAACATATATGATAAACTATAGATTATATAAATTCTATATTGTATTATACTTTATATGTTATGTAAATAATATTATTGATATTGCTATAAAAATCTAGATGAGTGTTAAAGTGTATTCAGAGTAAGGAACATTTATTTTTTGATATGTTATGAAGCATGTGAGTTAAGGGCATTGTAGTCAAATGTACTTGGGTAACATAGAGGTTTAACAAAAAAAAATTTAAAAAAATTGCAATGTTAACAGCTAAATTGTATACTTCCAACCCTCATTTCACTCCCAAATTCATATGTTGAAGCTCTAATCCTCAGTACCTCATACCTCAGAATGTGACTATATTTGAAGAAGGTCCTTTAAAGAGGTGATTAAGTTAAAATGAGGCCATTAGGGTGGGTCTTAATCCAGCCTGACTGGTGTTTTTATGGAGGGTATTTGGACATGTGAAGAGATGCCAGGAATGCATAAGTAGAGAGGAAAGGCCACATGAGGACACAGTGAGAAGGTGACCAACTGCAAGCCAAGGAGAGAGGCCTCAGAAGACACCAAATATGTCAATAACTTGATCTTGGACTTCTTCTGTAGAACTGTGAGAAAACAAATTTTTGATGTTTAAGATACCCCCAGTCTGTGGTATATTCTTATTATAGGAGAAGAGGCTGCTTCTATTGGCCAAGAAGACTCATCAGAATTGGAGGGTTCAATATTCCCAGATTCATCAAGGGCTTCCTATATGTCCCCATTCCAATTTTTAGGATCCCATTCCTTCCAATCAATGTCCTCACTTTAACAGTAGACAGCCTGCAATGTTGGGAACTAAATTTGTGTTGTAATTCAGCCATGAGCGGGATGAGATTCTAGGCTTGGTTTACAGAATTCTCAGCTCTGTAGCTACAGAAAATGAATCTCTTTCAGGGTAGACATAGAAGCTTTCAGGTCATTTAAGCAGCACTTGAGGTAGAAATTTGAAGACCTTAGCTCATCCTTTTGTTTCTCTACTTTGTTCAGCAACATGAGGAGCAATCAGCCAAATCTTATTACACTTGGTAGCTGAACAAAAATGGTTGAAAGAATCACATACACGATTACTCAGAAACGTGCCTCTTACAAGTATTTGACAATGTTGATATTTTGTGTATCTCTATGGCCATATCACACCATGGACTATCAGTGCTTTCTTTACTACTGGAAATAGAGTAATTAACAACTTTAATCAGATTAGAGAGCCAATTCTAGAAAATCTGGAACCAATCTAGAAAACATCCTCAATATTCTGTTTCTCTAGAACCATTCTTTTGCCTAAATCTATATCGGTCTGCTTCTATTTTTCTGGAGGACCCTGACTAATGTAGGTGAGATTTTTCAGATCCTTTGATATATTAATGTTCTCTGTGAATACCCAAGGTGAGATCATCCAGCCTTTTCCAAACACAGTTGTCCACAAAACATGTTTTTAAAGTATTTTTTAAGATGATTGTTTTGGAGAAAATAACTGAGTATCTTGCTCCACATGAAGCTGTGCGTGTGTGTGTGTGTGTGTGTGTGTGTGTGTGTGTGAGAGAGAGAGAGAGAGAGAGAGAGAGAGAGAGAGAGAGAGAGAAAGAGAGAGAGAGAGAGAGAGAAAGCAAGAAAGAAAGAAAGAGAAATACTTAGGTCAAAATCTTAACCCTGGAAGGAGCTTAGAGGTCCCCTACCTTCCCTTTCCTGGTACCATCATGCCTTGCATTCTTGTCCTGTGTGATTAAATCTACAACTGGTTCGAATTTCATTTTGGGGCTACAGATCAACTGAATATTTATCCACTTATTCCTCCTATACGTTTTTGAGTGCCTACTATGTGCCAAGCCTTGTTCTTGGAATGCAGACAAGATACAACTGTTCTCATGGGGATCAGATTTTAGTGGGGAGAGACAGATAATAAACAAAATCAACAAATAAATTGCCTGATGTGGATGCTGTTGGGTGAAATAAAGCCAGGAAGGGGTGAGGGAGTGCTGGGTGGCCCAGGTGGGGACAGGGCTGCAAGTTAAATAAAGAAGGATCTATTTACTTAAAAACTGCACTGAGGTGACTTGGAACAGACTTGAATGAAATGTGAGAGGTGTCACAAGACCATCTGGGAGGTGCATTACAGGCTCAGGGAACAGCAAGCATAAGACTACAAGGAACATGCCTGGTATGTTCTAGAAATAGCAAGGAGGGCAGCATGTTGTAGCAGAGAGAATGTGGGGCAAGTGGGAGCAGATTAGGGCAGAGAGATGACAAGTAGGGAGGGGTGGACAAGGAGGGAAGTAGTAGATAGTTTAGGGTCTCAGAGAGAAACAAGGAGTCACAAGAAGGTTTTGAATGAGTGACATGACCTGAGAATAGACTGTTGGGTGACTTTATACATTTAAAAAAGCCTGAAATGAATGTGCTATTTTTTCGTATAACCCAGATCCTGTCTTGTGTCCTAGTTATGGTAGTCCAGTCAGTCACTAAGGCCTGTTACTATGGGTCCCCACTGCTCCACCGGTGTTTGCAGGGCCTTCTCTAGAGAAGGATGCTAAGCCACAATAAATACTCCGGCTTCACAGAGAAGGCAGAAAGTGGATCATGACACATGACCACGTGGCTACTTCGTTCACCAAGTTAACATCAATTTTATAAGCATATAAGATACACAAACATGTATTTTAGGGAGAGAGGTATTTTGGAGTGTTATTTTATCTGTAAAGTTAATTAAACTGGATTGTGCAGGACACATACTTGGAGGAAAGATTTTGCAGCATATTGATTTGGAATAAGGACTATTTAGGAAGCAGATAAAATATAAAACTCAAGAAATATTGGCTACTGCAGAAACAGATCCTGAAACCTGCACTTCGGTGATCTGTGATGGGGCCTTACTCACGATAGGATCGACTGTACTATACATTGATTTGCCCGATCAGAATTCTGCTGTGCTCTGAACACACTCCTCCCATGTTGTGACACAGCCAGAATAACTAAACTCGATGACTAGACCAAAGTAGAACTTCTTTATAAACAGAGATCATTTGATGTTTTTTTTTTAACCAAATAAAATTCAGATGGCTTTTGCCTTTTTATAGTTTTCTGACACTTTTCCTGTTCTGCATAATTCCACCAGGATTATTGACAGGAGTTTAGCAAATATATCTGCAAATAACTGGAATTATAATTCACAAGGCCCAGAAACTTGAATTTTTGCAAAACGGTCCTTGTTTTTATTGGTCTTTTTTTTTTTTTTTTTACTTTCTTGGGCTTCCAATCCTCCACACTGACCCTTTTAAAAACAAAGCTGTACCTCTTCTTTTGAATTCATTCTTTTTGACAAGAAAAAGGACCAAAAAATGAGCATTGTGTTTTTATTGCCTTCTATTGGTCTTCTGTGGCTCTTAACATTTTGCCTCTTTCCTCGACCATGGGCTGGTTCTTTTCCATGCTTGCTCTTTAAAGAGTGTTTTAATAAATCCTTTAAAAATCCTCTTTACTACTGGTTTGCGTCACACATTTGTGTTTGCCCTTCATTAGATAAACCTTCCTCTGTCTTTTGTTCACGCTAATAATATTTTTAAAATATTTGAGCCCATTAGAGAACTTTCTGTGCATTTTCATTGACTTCTTTAGATAAACCTCTCTATTCTTGGTTACTGAGATATTTCGTGATCTTAATGTGGTTTCTATGTTTCTTATCAACAGATTCCAAAGTTTGAGAATATGTCTTAGCTATCATTAAATTAACTGAGAGTACACTTTATAATAAATCTGTCCTCCAGAGTTTTCTGTCCTTATCAAATCTTATAGTCCTTTAGAATCTGTTTTGATGGCAACATAAATATCTCGCTTTTTGAAGGTGAAGTCTGGATTCCCTTTTTTCGTGAATTGCACTGTCACTGTCTTCTTGTTATAATTAAACCCAGAGAGGTAGTTCTTCAAGTCCAAATCCAATGACATGATTTTAATTTGTTTGAATTTGAGAACTGAGGCTGAAAAACTTATCCAAATGTATTAAAATAATTCCTGTGGAGATGATAAATAAATAAATAAGCACTAATATTCCCTCTCAATAAATATTCACTGAGTATCTATTATAATTCTATTATACTCATGCATTATTATATTAGGAATATAATAATATTATATTTATATTGTAATATTACATTTATAATATAATATATTAACATTACTGTTGACATTGTTATTGATAATATATTAATAATTTATTATTAATATAGTAATATAGTGACTGCAAGCAATATAACATAATGATGATTTTTATGCTTCCAGGGGATTTTGGGGGGGGGGGAATTTCTTTAGTGCCAATCGTTTAGTTTTTCACATCTGAAATGCTGCTGCTTATGGCTTTATTCCTAAAAGTATAATTGTAATTGATGGATGGTTTATGTGCATTATATAATTTCTTCTATGATGACTACAAATGGTGCTTTGTATTGCTTATCATTTTAGACATGCAAGGGTCTACTGTCTGTATTTCTCTAGGATTTCCTGCTATTTCACTTCATGACACACAAAGAAAATAACATTTGATTCTCATTGGGTTAAATATATCTGGTTGCTCCAGTCTGGGGTTTTCTGGACTGGGAACTTGACTGTCCCAGGCTTGCCCTGGGGGCAAGATGAAAACCCATTCGTGACAAATTGGTTGGAAAGCTGATCTATTCATTAAGATGACACTACCTGGAAACAACACTCAAACACAGCTTATCATATATTTGACTTATTAGAATATATGTTTTTTGAGGTCATAGAATCATAGAATCAATAGAATCAATCTTTAAAGAATCTTACTACAAATCATAGGGCTTGTGTGGGGTAAGGTGTTTCAGAAACTTAGAGTAGAAGAAAGGGGCCACCATTTAAAGCAAATGTTTTTATTCCTCTGTACTGACATGGCAGTGGCCTGAAAAAAGATAAGCTTTTGCTCACCTGTAACATTCTAGTCATATGATTCAGCAGGACATTTTCTCTTATTTTTTTCCACTATTTCCAAACTGGTCAGGAATTTCCCTCTTCATTTTAGAATGGGAGGGAACAAGAAACTAGATCAACATTCCACTTTGTTTTACAACTATCTAAGATCAGTTCTTTTCAATCAGATATTCTGATTTAATAGGTCTGGAGTGAGTCTGGGCTTAGGTATTTTTACAAAGATTCGCAGTGACTTGAGTGGAGACACATCGTTGAGAACCGCTGATGGGTATCAGTGGATAATGGGAATTTTGTAACTGAGCACACAAGTGAAAGGACACACTCCAAAGCACAGCTGTTCAGCAAAATAAAGACGAGGCATGAGGCAAAGGCAAATAATGCAGAAAGCAAATATTTATGATATGCATCATCTTTGGGCATTTCTGAGTGTATCCTGGGGGATTTGGGCACTTCAGTTGGGGGAATGGATTATCGTTGCTCTGATGACCTAGGAGAGGCTTTGTGGAACAAATCCACTTGTAGAACATTTTGAAAAAAAACAAGGTAGTGAAAAATATAGAGTGTGATTTCATAGACTGGCAAAAAAGAAGGGCCAGAGCAGCAAGTGGAGAAATAGATAATTGAGTGGTTTGTTTGGGGAAAGAGAATTTGGGCAGGTGGGAAGCAGAGGAAGGGGAGGTAAAGATTCCTGGTCCTGTAACAAGCAGCTTGGTTACTGAGCAAAAATTAGATACTTTGTATAAGGCCTGGCTTATAGGTAAGAGGATAACTGGCACATTTTTTTCTTAGAAGGGCATTTGGAGCTGAGGAAGGATTTTGTCAACAACAATCTGTACTCACACTTCAAAGAAAAACTATAACAAAAATAATGCAATGCAATACCATTAACAACCCTTTACTGAAAAGATTAAGAGCATGATAACATACAGGCTTTCATATTATTTAGTATACAGAAGTTGCAATTCAAATCCTGAAGAAAAATAGAAGCAATGATACGAAGCCTTATTTTATTATATAGCATCTGTGATGCCATCTCTTATTTCTATAACCCCTTCAACTAGAAGTACAATTTTCCAAATTCCTAAACAAGGACCTTTAGGTTTGTAGTATACCGTTAGCAATAACTCATCATCAGCTTTACTGAGGATTTATTTCTGGATCTTTTCTAGAATATTCAGCATAAGCTCGTTCTCTAAACCCTGATGTTCAGACTTTCTCATAGCTATGTGAAGGATCCCATGCTACCTGCCAATGTAAGAATATTAACTCTGATGGTAGAAAATAAACAGTCATTTCTCGGTCATTCAAGGTTAATGTTAATATAGGAACTTTGGGTTAGTTTAAAAATCTCATTTGATATCTTACAGAATCTCAGAGGGCCTGCACGATCACTAACAATCACTGTGTATATTACTAAGATAGTTGGAAAGGCTGATGGTCCAGGGGGATTATATGCTCGTGGTTGGGCAGAATATCTGCAGCTTTTACCAAATAGCTAAAAGTGCCTTCTGAGCACTAGAGATAGAAAATAAGAAAGAAAAAGACACAAAGAAGTAAATGTTTAGAACGTAAGTTCTTTAGGGTATGGATTCTGCCTAAATGTGACAAATATATGTCATAAATTAAAAACATTCAATAAATATTTTGTTATTTTATTTTATCCAAGTGCATTTTTTCCCACTTGGGAATATGCCCTATATAAAGATGCATAAAATGTTCACTTTGGCAAACTCATTTCCATTTATTTCTTGTTTTTCGACATTCGGAAAATCTACAACGGTGTCAATATAACATTCTGATTATGTTTTTCAACTTCTCCATTCATTTACTTGGCTTTATACAAAAATAATATTCAAAAGATGGCCCCAAAGAAAATATGCTGAGTACCAGGGTCATCAAGTGAACAATTGCATCTTTCTCTGAGACGGGAGCTGGGGAAATGGACCAAATTGCAGGAGGTAGAAGCACATGTTTGTAGTCTTCTCTTTTCTCCATTTTTAATAGCATGGAACCATTTATTTATTGACTGCTTGAAATAAATTCAAATAGAAGAACTTTGTAAATGGTGTAGTCTCTGGTAAGACCCACCTAATGCCAATCTTTTTTGTTATTTATGAGAGGGCCTCAGAGACCTTGAATGTCTACTCTTTTTATCCAAGAGTTTGTGTTGTTGTGAGCTAAAGCCCTTTTGTCTGGAAAAGAAGCTGAACAATAATGCACAGACTCACAAATCTCCTAGGACTAACCTGGGATCTCATTAAGACTTACATTTAAGTGGGCTTCAAAAAGTGATAGAGAATGAGGCACCTGTGTTCTCTGAAGAGTTTTACTTGTGTTTCACTGTCTCTAGGTTAGTAAGAATATTTCACAGCTCCCTCTGTTTTGTCCTGTGAGCAGGTGGGCAAAGAGTAGAGGCTGGGAGTCAGAGGAGGCTGAGGAAGAAGACCCCATTCTTGGAGTATTTATTGTTCTTTCCATTTACTTGGCTTTTCTTTTTCCAAAGAAAAAAATTTTTCAAAATTATCTTACAGTTTTTAGATAATGGCTTTATTGAGATATAATTTACATTCTACAAAATGCACCCATTTAAAGTGTCAAATTCACTATGGTCATGCCACCCTGAATGTGCCCGATCTCATCTGATCTGAGAAGCTAAGCAGGGTCGGGCCTGGTTAGTACTTGGATGGGAGACCACCTAGGAAGACCAGGTGCTGTGGGTGTTTAAAAAAAATAAAGTGTCTAATTCAATAGTTTTTAGTATTTTCACAGACATGTGTGATCATCACCACAGTCAACTTGTGGACATTTTCATCACCTCATAAAGAAGCCCGGTACCCTTAATTATCACCATGCAGGCTCTTGTCCTCACTCTCCTTGGCCCTAAGCAGCCACTAGTCTACACTTTGTCTCCAAAGATTTCCTTATTCTGGACATTTCATATAAGTGGAATCATATAATATGTGGACTTTTGCTCACTTGACTTTTACTTTCATTTTGCCTATGACTTTTGTGGTAATGTTTTGCATTGTGCTTTGATAACTTTTAATGCGTCCCTGCTTTGTCTCCTCACACAGCTTATGCTCAACCGGAGTCAGGGACACCCAGCATACCCTCAATTAGTGTTTGTGAATTTTTGAACCAATTTCTCTTGTTTTCTCTCCTAATACCAAGAGAAAATGTCTGTAACATCTCTCTAAAAAAGGTCACACTGCCTCACCCCAAAATTAAAGAGTAGCCATTTCTCTCTCTCTCTCCTTACAAGTATGACAACACGTTATAACACACACAGTACATATAAAGCACATGCCATAACGCTTTACAAACTCAAGTCTTCATTTCCTGTACTGAGTCTTTATTACACTTTAGCGTTACCTGCTCCTCTCTCTCTACTCCTACTTTGGGAATACTCCTTAGTGGCCTGCTGGCTTCCTGGTAAAAGAAATCAGAGTAACGGCATCCTGTGGCCATGGGTGTATTGCCAATGGAATGGATCGCCCCAAAGAACTGCCATTGATTGTCTACTCTTCCTTATGTGATTTAGAGAAAAGACTTTCTCTCCCCGGGATTGACTTGATGAAACTATGAAAAGTCTAATCATTTTGCTGATTTACATTAATTAATTAATTAATTAATTAATTAATTTAAATTTCCGGGATAGTTCTAAGAGCAAAAGATTGACCAATTTCAGTTGTAAAACATTGCTCTGGTTGCTACTTATCTGCATCGCATTATAATCTCTAAACAAGCACATGAGAACAAATTGCCCTCAAGCTACGAATATGTATATGTGTGTAGTCCTCAAAGTTGGAATCTGTACACATGAGAAGAATTCTTTTATACTCCCTTTTGGAGAACTATGCTATTTAATTAGGAAGCATTGAAAAGTAGGGACCAGAAATTACTCCAACCGCATGTCTAAGTTAATGTCTGTGAATCTCAAAAAACTGTTTTCCAATCAGCTGGAGTGCAAATTAAGTAGGCCTCAGTTTTACAGAATTGACTTAAATTCCAAGTTAGAATAAATTTTTTGGGGAAAATGTCTTTTACTCTTCCTACTTTGTGGTAAGTAAACTTAGAGGAAAATGTATTTTTTCTTTTTGCTTGGAGGTAAAAAAGTCTCTTAGGGAAATTTTGAAGTACTATTTTTTGAAAGCCAAAATTTTTGGTTCCTGGTTAGGAGCTTGAGAAAAATGGACTGATCTATATAGGATGGTACATTAGTCACCTTCTGAAATTCACTTGTATTTGTTTATGTCTGTATTATTAATCAATGTAAGATGCCCCATCATACTTTAACACACATTGGAATCATAGCATTATTCATCATAACAATGTAAAATGAAAGAGATATATATTTCCCTCCTCAATATCCTGTCTTTCTCATTCCAACTGATGAAGGGAGAATGGTGGTTAAAGAGAAAAGTACGTACGTAACCACGGATGTAATTTGACACATAGAAACAACAAGCCCTTTTCTAGTTGGCATGTGAAGGTACTCTTTTCCCTAGAATCTGGCCCAGGCTTCCTACAGTTTGGGTGGTGATTGGCACATTCCTGTGCCAATGGGAATAACAGCTGGCTCCTCAATATTCTTTTGCAGCAGCTGCTCCATCCACCTTGGCACTGTTTGCTCACAGCTTTAGTTGCTGACATTCTCAAGCTGTTGCTGAGTGTCTCTAATAACAGTACTTTCCTTTTAACGTTTTTTATTCTGAGTAAAATATCTGCATCTTTAGTCCTTTGTCAAAGAGACGCAATGAAAATTGACCCTAAGAAGAAATGCACACTTATAGTCAGATTGGTGTTAAGGTTTTATAAGTTACTGTAGATGTGTTGATCAAGAAAAAAAAAACACTAGATTCCTGTATCTACCAATATTGTAATATATACCTTTTTGAAAAGTTTCAATATGGGGCCAAAGTAGAATAAAAGAAGGAGAGTGAAGGAAAAAAAAAAAAAAGCAGATAGTATATGGGAATATTTAAGAGCCAGTAAGAAATGAACTAGAATACTGAAGTATATGTAGTATCATATTAGACTTGGAAAGGACTACTAACATAAGAATAGATGCCAAAGAAAGATACAGACTCGTATTCAGAATGGTGCAGAGTACTAGAATATTCCCTAAGCGTGGGACTTATAAGTCCATTTACCCAGATACATAAGCCAAACTCAGAAAACAAAATTATGGGAAAAGTTCTCTTTGACAATGATATATTTTGGTGGGGCCTAATAGAAAACGTTGCAGAATATAACTATCTGTTGGACAAATGTTAAAAATATCTACGTAAGAAAGAAGTGAGCACGACCTGGCAAAAGGCTATAAAACTTGGCAGATAAAGCAAAACTGTAAGGGTACTATGGGCAAACATTCTGAGGATGAGTAATCCAAAAAACTCACAAAGCTGAGAGCTTAATAACCACCTGAAGGTGGCATGAATTATGAAATAGTGCTGAGTCCTCAGTGTGGCCTCTGCAACTCAATCACCCTCTGTCATCTCAGTGTTGCCCAGTGAGATGGAATACCGTGAGGCCAGGTCTTAAAGTGAGGAAAAGACACGCAGTAAATTCGACACCTAACATTCACTTCCCAGTATTGCAAGTGGAGCTGTTCTTGGAAAAGAGTGAGAGTTTTGTAAATTCCTTTCACCTTTTAATATTGACTTTTTTTCTTTCCACTGTTTTGCCTCAACTCTTTGCTTTTAGCTCTGTATCCCCTGGATTGCCAGCATACTACTGATGAAAGTCAAGATTTCTGTATCTGCCTGGAGATGGTGATTGATTCCATCAGCAAAAAGTCAGTCTGACACAGAGCTGTTTCTCTGAACACCCAGCCTCCCAAGTGCATTACAAAGGCAAGACAAACTGGGCTACTAGCTCAGAAGTTTTTATCTTTGCTTTTTACAAATTCCTATAAATTTCAGAACAAACTAGTACCAGGACAGCACTTCTGGCATAAGTCTGCAAAGTCAAGATACAAAAAAGAATTTCCTGACTCATTCTGTATGTGTAGTTTTCTACGAAAAGAATAACTCTTTTTTTTTTTCTTCTGCTTCTGAGTAGTGAGTGATGCAGCAGAAAAAAGTAGTAGATCTATTTTTCTTTTCCTGTTTCAGAACTGAGAAGCTAAGTCAGGCTGTGAAATAAAAGACTAACCAACAAGAAGTCCTATATCTTTGGTGCATCGGTTACCATTTTAAGGCTCTCTAAAGTGTGTCTAATACAAAAGTGTATCTCAGAAAAGATTTATCGTCGAGCCCAACTGGGGTGGGAAAAACACTGGAACGTTCATCTCCAGGATGTGCCCTGCCCATTCCACTGGCTCTACTGTGAGTGCCAGGATCGAGCCATAGGGCCAGCCGTTGGCCGGGAGCTGAGACCCGGAAAGGAAAGCAGGGTGGAGAGAAAGGGTGGTGGTGATGGGTGTTTTGGAGAAAAGAGAAGGCTGTGGAGATTCTGTGGAGTGTATTTTCCATATCCTTGAAATGAAATAAAATTACTACCCGCTTCTAACTTATTTGGAACCAGTGCTACTCCTAAGCTTTGATTTACTAAAGCACAATAAAAATTTTTCCCTAAAGGGAGAATACAAATAATTGTACATTTTAGATGTCCTGACCTAAAACAAGATTCCCTTATCCAGTTGAAATACAATGGCATTTTATAGTTGCAAGGTGGTGGTGTCTGGAGATTACTTTTTACACCTAATACCTATAGAACACTTTATACTTACAAAATGTTTCCAACCACCTTTATTAATGAAGCCATAATTAACCCTTCTGTCAGAGTCTACTGGTGTTTATCTTAAATCACAGAGGCATGAAATTGGCCCCACTAATATGGTATATTAATCATTGAGGCAGTAGTGTTGATATATCTTTATTGCCTTCAGCCTGTGTGAAATCTCTCTTCCCTATTCTTTCTTTCCCTTTCCTTCTTTCCTTTGCTTCTTGAGAGTCTACCCCTAGAGTTCGAGCTAAAAATATATTTCTGATATAGTTCTTTAGATACTTTGGATGAAAGTGAGTTTCAATCCACATTAACTAAATAATTTCCCACAGTATCAATTGATTTGACATAGCATAGATTTGGCCAGTACAATCTTCAGTGTCAGGGAAAGCCACTCAGTTTCACTGAGGTTTCATCTGATGTTTAATGAACTTGGATATTTGGGTTTGGACTCCTTTCTCAGAAGGTTATAAGGCTTCATAATTTTACATGAATAAATAACTTGGAGATTTATGGATCTAAGTGATTTCCTAAGGACCTATAAAATGTCCCAGTTAGTAGTATTGAAAGAGGAATATTTTAATGCTTAATTTTTAAGTCAAATAAAATTATTACATAGAAAAGTCCTTCACATTAAGAACTATGATCGAAGGTGTGATTCAGACTCTTACACCAGGTTTCCAGTAAGCACATTTTTGTGAGTACAGATAAACAATTTAAATTAACAACTCTATTTTCGGAAACCATTTGATATTTGGGAGATATGTTTCTGTATCTGATGAGCTTATGGCTGTCTGAAAACAAAAACCAGATAGAACAGGAGAGAGAGGGGAGGGGAGAGGAAGGGGGTGAGGAGAAAGAAAGAAGAAGGAGGAGAAGGTGAGGAGGCCCCCCAAAAAATGGTTAGTGAAGGAGAGCCAATCATAATTCAGCTGTTCCAAGCCAACCAAAGCATCTGGTTTCTTTAATTTAGTACACTTCATACTAAAAGGCCAGTTTGTTTATACTGTATATTTTGAGTTATTTGAAATCTCTCTTCCAAGCATTGGGTTTGCAACTTCAGGGGAGGCCTTTCAAATGTGGCTGCAAAGTATCCCACATCAGTATCACGTGGCATGAATGGTATAGAAGAGAGGAGAAAAGTTACAGATATTTTGACAGTAGTTAGCATGCCATTTCAGGATTTTTTTTTTTTTTTTATGCCAACTAAGAGAACTAAAAAATGCCCCCAGTTCAACTTCTATACCATGCAAATTAAGCCATATTTCCTATACAGGTGGGCACATATTCAAGTGGCTATGTGCCCTCTCTCAGTCACACGGGTATCTCTGCCTTGGCAACCCTATACTGTGTTTCAAAAATACTATTTACGTTTCAACCGAAATGGTAACTGAAAATACACAAAGGTATCAACTACAACAAGAACTTATTTGGAATCCTTCTGGAAGGACTATTAATTAGGGTTCAATTCTCACTCCTTTTTTCCTTCATGAATCCTGTCTCAGTGAGTTCATCATTGATAGAACTTGTTTTTACTTCTAAGTAGGCGTGTCCCAATGCTGTCCTCCAAGCCACTGTTCTTACCTAACTCCAGTCATGGATTTTTGACTATTTCAAAAACACTTCCACTTGACTGCATCACTACCATCCAGATGTCCAAAACAAAACTCAGCATTTTCCCTAAACCAACCCCTCTTAAATCTCCATTTTTATGTAATTGATGCCATCCTTCTCCTGGTCAAAAACCTGGGAGTTAATTTCAATTACCTCCTCTCCTCCCCTCTAGCCCCTTGTTGGAGAAGTCTTTTATTATTTGCTTTTTTTTATTCTTTAAATTTTTCCCTTCTTTCCACTCCTGTTGCTCTTTTCACTTGAGACCTGAGTTACTCAATAATTTCCTGTTTGATTTTCCTGTATGTGAGACTCAAAACTATACACCTAAAAGCAAAGGCTGAAAAAACTCCTGAATATTATAAACAGAAGAGACTTAACCCCACCTAGAAGAGATCCATAATTGAAACCATTCACAAGAAAACTAATTCATAGCTGAGACATTGGCAAGCCATTAATTTCACAGTGCTACTGTGAGAGATAGGTTCTTACCCATTTATCTTCTTGTTTTTTGTGGTCCAGGCTAACTGCATGACTGACCTTGAGCTGACCATCACAGCCTTTCCAGTGTCTGGTAATATTTGGCAAATCTCTCCACCTTCTCAAGGTGATTAGACGATCAGGTTATTAATCTGTGACTTTTAAGTTCAGCTAGGATAAAAGAAGCTCAGACACAGGAAAGTTTGCTCCCATTTCTCAAGTTTCTCCATCTGGGACTGTTTGACCTCATCAAGAGCCGTAACTGCAGCAACTTATGGACCAATAGCAACAGCAATACCCAATGGGAATCACAGCTGAAAAACAGGAGGCGAGAGCTGGGCGGTGAGGGCTTGGTCATAAACACTTAAGGCCTCAAAGTGACTCCTTTGTTGCCTGTGTAATTCCCAATGACGTTAATTCTATGTGATGATTACTCTAGGGCCACAGGAAAGAACCTTACATTGCTTCACAGCTCAGTTACTCTTACTCAAAGCTGTAAACTAGTAGTTCTCAGAGTGTGGCCCTCAGATCAGCATATTGGCAGCAACTATAAAATCTCTAGAAATGCAGGTTCATAGGTTATACCCCAACTGACCTACTGAATCATGATCTCTGAGATGAAGACCAAGAAACTAGTTTAACAAGCTCTCCATGTGATTCTTATTCATGCAACAGTAAGAAGACCACTGCTCTAATGTATGATGATGATAACTAGATATAAGCAAACAATCAAATATATAAATATATAAATACAAATGGGATAAAGAACAATTTGAATAGAGAGTCTATCATTTCTTGTATTTGCAATGCTTAGAAGTGAATAAATCTCAAGAAATCTTGCTGACTAAATGACCAAAAGGGTCTCCTGTAGGTTGATGCCAAAATTCAAAATATTCCACATAGCAAATACTTTAGAGTTCTTCACTAGTTTATTTTCAAGAAAGTTTATTTTCATTGCAATCTAGAAAAGAGAACACTAATTTGAGAGGTGAGGCTTCATAGGATGAGAATGTGATATATATAGGAGGGCCCAAAAGTGCTCTTTTTTTTCTGTCTTAGGATTGTTAAATATAGTTGACATTTCAGGTAGATGTTCTGATAATAATCTCTCTTCCCTCAACATAAATCTTAAAAGACTAGTTTATTTTTTAATCACTCAATTGTCTTTGAAACCATTCTAGCTACCTTCCATTGTCCAACTGGCTAGTAGATCCTGAAAATATTACCTTCCAATATTTATTGACTTCATCTCATTGGGTACTTTCTAGATCTTCTTAAACTCCCTTAGTTTAAGCAGTAATTTCTCATCTGAGGCACTATCGTCACCATCTATTTGGTATCTCTCTCTCTTCTCATGTGTGTCACCCTTTAGTCTATTCCCTCCAAACATGCCACCTTAATCTCTCTGAAATTATGAATCTCTCTTGTCATTGCCATGTTTAAAATCCTTTGATGGTTTTATATCACTTTCAGAATGAAATAGAGGGCCTCTCATCACTTGACCCTTCCTAATTCTTCAGCCTTATTGCCTGCCTGATTTATTGTTCCAACCTCATCAATTAACTTGCCCTTCTGCAGACATTGTGTCACTTCTCCTTTACCTCTGCTGGGATATGCCTACCCACCTTCACCATGTGGCTAATTTGTAGCTATCCTGAGGACTCAGTTCAAGTATCTCCTCCTGGAGAAAGCTTTCTTAGACAACATCCCATTCAAGCATATTGCAGTGGGTGCCTCTCTGTGTAGCACTTCATCCTAGCATTCACTCCATCTTGCTTCTCTTTCTCCAAAGAAGTTCATAAGGACAGGAACCATTTCTTATTAATGTTTGTAGAAAAACACTTAGATCTTCTTCTAGTACATAGCAGCTGCTAATTGAATGTTTATTAGCAAAGGAATGAATAAATAAGTAAAGACAATAGTCCTTCCAAGAGTTGCTCTTTAGGAGAGAGATTTGAGAAAGATCTTCACATCAAATGAGTATCCATTGAACAAAAAATGCTCACAAGCAGAGATAAGACAGTTCACATCAAATAAAAAATGGCTGCAAGTCTTCCTACAGACCTCAAATTGAACCATTTTGGGAACCTATAGAAACTAGAAATCTCTTTTCATGCTGTTATTTTCTTCTCATATTTCCATACGCCTACTAGGACTGGGGGAAGAGGTGTTGAAATGAAACCCCCATTTTGAAGAAGTTAAAATTTAAGTGGAAGGAAGAAGGAGAAGAAATCTTCTGTGAGAATGTTCATTCTCATTGCCAAACTTTCAGCCTACAGAGATTTAACGGCGGGCTGAGGGGGAACTTTTTGTGTGAGATTGGAGAGCATGTAACTTTAGGTGCTTAGGCAAACTAAACATAAATTCTGAAAATCTGTAAGTTTATCTTCTCAAATTATTGGAACAAGATTGGAATTTAATTTTGCATTATGTTCTCTAGAGACACAGGGACCAAAAAGAGGGAAGGGTTTTTTGCTCAGCTTGAGAATGTGATACTGAACACAATTTTTTTTCATTCTTTTTCTCATCATTATATCATAAGATCTAGAGGAACTGCAGGTGGGTGGTCGTTTTGGATCCAGTTCCAAGATCCTACTGCTCATTAATTGTCCTATTTTATTTATATTCTGATATTTGGAGTGATTTTCCCACGCTGAAGAAGGGTGGAATCCAATCTATCAGGGAGCTCTTTCTTTCAATCTCTCACACTCATTCTGAGTGAGCAAGAGCCATGATGTCTCAGTGGAACAGAGTGTTATGAAGAGAGTCACGAGAACAGCTGGGAGCTATAATCTTTGAGAAATCATTGGACATAATGGAAAAGTCTTTCTCTTTGCCTTCTTCATCCAAATGGCTAGTCTCTGAGTTGGACTTTTGGCTTCTAAAGTTGGGATTTAACTGTAAATTATGTTGGCAAGAGTCAAAAGTCAAAACGCCTGGAAAATTCAGGTGTATAAAAAAAAACCCAGCCCATAAGTGATCTGTGTCTGAAGAACATCTGCTTCCAATACAGAAAGTCCAATAGAATTTTCTGCAATGATGAAACTATTCTGTCCTGTTCAATAGTGTAGCCACCAGTCATATTCAATATTGAGTCCCTGAAATGTACTTAGTGCAACTCCGGAACTGAATTTTTAGTTTTACTCAATTTTCATTAATTTAAATTTAAATAGCCACACATGGCTAGTGACCACTGTATCGAACAGCACAGTTTCAAGATATGGTCTTAACGTATAGATTTTTAAAAATGATAAGGCTATTTTATGAGTGTACAGTGTACATCTTTCAACATTATTTAGTCTAAAATGTATATATACTTTTAAAACATAAATTCAGCCACCTCTTATGATATAATGTGCACTGCCCAAAAGAAGATTTGGAAATTGCACACAAAGTTGTGTGTTCCTTTTGCCAACTGAACAATCCAAAGAGATTCAGATACCAGTTTTTCTTCTCCCCCCAAGATATTTAAAGTGTTTTATCACCACTGGCATTCTGAAGTACCCTTGTGTTATCATCACTCATCTGGAACCAGGATGCTCAGATACCCAAGGCTACTTTAACTTTCAGTTTTTTTTTCCCCAGGGAATCAATTAGGTTGGGACTAGAATGGATCTTGCAGGGGTAGCTGAGGAAGAGGCAATTCTGATCATCAAAGTGGTCAGGTGGGCACTCATTCATGTTCCGTAAGTCAGATGTATTGTGAAGAATGAGTGGGCTTATTAGCTAAATGTTGGAAAGGCACTCAAGAAATAAAATTATTCATCAAACACCTATCCAAAGATGAGTAGTGCACATTCAGCAGTTTTTTTTCCCCCCAGATGTGTTGGTCTTTTGAAGGTCGCCTTTTACAGTGTAAAGCCATATCCTCTTTGTACCTGACCTACAACTCAGCTCAATATTCTTGCAGAAGAGGACCATGTGCCTGTGCTAGAACATCATTCTCATGTGATCTCTCTTTCCTCGATTTATCACCTGGCACCCTGAAGCACTCAGCTCACATGTAACTTGGCAGTAGGCTCATGTTCAACTGAACTGAACATTCTATCCAGTAGCTAACCTCAATTCACCCTGGAATTAGATTAGAATCAAGAAGTCTGGCCAGGTTTGAATTAGCAATGGATGACTCCATAGGATTTCAAATAATCACGGAAAACTGCATGCATGTATGTGAGTCAGACTAGACCTCCAAGCACATTCATGCTCATTATCAGGTAGCTCAGCTTTTCAATAAACAAGAAAAGAAAGTATGCCAGATATTTGAAAAATAAAAAATCCAGGACTGATGGAACTGCTTTCACAAGCATAATTATAGCAATATTATACAATGTAATAATAACTATAAAGACTTAATTTATAAAATCCTGCTTTTTGAAAGCTATCTTAAAAGCCTTTAAGATTAATAGTCATTAAAAACTTTTCATTTAAAAATACACATGTACTTCATGTGAGTCGGTTAATCTATTATTTTAAATTTAATTTTAACTTTTATATAAGTAGCACCATACATCATTTAAAAAGTCAACTAATACTATGAAGATTATGACAACTAAAAAGCAGTTCTCTTTCTCACCACCACCCACGTCTCAGTCACACACCGCATTGGTAGTTATTTTCAACAGTTTCAAATTTTCTATTATGATATTTACCTCCAAATTTATAAAAAATATGTTTATATTGTTATATCTTAATTTTTAGTTTAAAATATCTAGAGATGATTAGGAATTAGCACTCTTATACATCCTTCCTTTATCCCCTCCCTCACCCTACACTTTCCATTCTCCAATCATTCCAACTTGGGTGAAATCAATCCATTATTACAGTTTTATAATATTTCAGAGCTGAGCCACATTGGGTACTATGTTTATGTTTTCTTTATTGTATAACTTTTTTTTTAAGCTTGCTTAGTCTTCTGTGTCTCCAAAATAATGCTAAAACACATTAATATTGACCAGCACAACATATGAATAATTTTCTTATCTTGTCAATTCTGCTTATAGACCTCTTTCTTATTGCTATTTGTCACTGTCCTCCTGGACTTCTTTTTCCTTCTCTTCTGTGTTGAATTCTCTATTTTGGCACTTTCTCTCTCTCTCTCTCTCTCTCTCTCTCTCTCTCTCCTTCTCCCTCTGTTTATATCTTGATTTGGGTGGAACACATGCTCTTGAAGCTTCCTGACAAAGAATACATAAGAAGAAAAAAGTTGACGTCTTATATACCTGCATATGGCTTATGCTATCTTCATTCATTGCTAGAGATCAAGAGGGACTTGGCCATTTTCCCATGGGCCCCCAAATGTGAATAAATTTAGGTCTTTTTCCAGTTGGACCACTTTCCACAGTAAAATGGTTTGGGTGCTGCCAGTTAGTAGACATATTTTGACTTCATTCTCATGACTTTAGAATGGTGCCTCATTCCTTCCCCATGTGTTCCTATGTTCCATTGTCTATAACCTTGCTGACTTAACTCCCTCAGAGAATAAATCCCAGTCTTCTTCTGGGGTAGAAAGGAAGTATTTGCTTGGATGTGTGGTAGCAGGGAAGAGATCTGGGGGTCTGACTGCCATCCACATCAACTTCAAACCAATTATCTTATTTTTAGTACTCCTCCATCTCCCTTGTCCTCCCAGCTTGCTCCCATTTTTACAATTCCCTGGTGCCTTCAATTCTTGAGGCTTTCAAAAGTCTGAAGCACATATCACCCTGCTTTGTCCAGGTTTTCCCTTCTGCAGGTACTTAGTGATACAAAGAAGTAAATGTAATTCAGTCACTACCTGTACATCTATTTTCCGTCCTCTGAATATATCTCTTGTTTATTGATATCTTATTTTCTATTTTTTGTGGGCTTTTCTGATAAACAAGTATGTTCAACCTACCACATTTATCTGCTCTATACACAATAAAGACAACGTATATCATCGCTGTATAGATGCAGAAATTTAGGCACAGAAAATAAGATACACAATCAAAATTCCAGAAATATGAGTGATGTGGTTAGGGCTAGGGTTTGTCCTCTCTGCCGCTGACTAGTCCTGCTTCTTCTTGAGGCATTGTCTGTGAGGATTCATTATGTGACCCAGGTAATTCTTTTCAACAGTGAGAACCATTCTCAGAGCTCACCCTAACAGGAGGAGCTCCGAGAAGAGGGAAAGGATGAAAGGGAAAAAGTAAGGAGAAAAGAAGGCCGTTGAATAATATGTATTGTAGGCACTCTGAACTGCAATATGTAATCACACTTAACCCAGAATTAGGTCTTTAAATGATAAACTAGTGATGTTGCAAATTAAAACATACTAACCCATACAGCTGGAGCAGAGATGGCATAGCACTCATCCTGATTTTAATGGGTGAGAGAGTGAGAAGCATCATGATCTTGAGTGTGTCACAGCTATTGTGCCAGCTCTAAAACATCTCATTGATTATGTGCGAAGAGGAAAAGTCATCAACAGCTTTAATACAGTTCAAGATGCTTTCTTTTTTGTAAAAATCTGTAGGGGGTTGGGAGTTTTGCCTAACATTTGTATTCCTAGTACATTAGCAATGATTTATATAATATTGCAGCTTTCTGAGAATACCAACATAATTTTCAGATTCCTTCTCTCCCTTAATGTTTCGAAAAATTCAAGTTTAAAAAAGTTTGAAATATGCTTCTGCTATGATTAAAGAGAAACACTTAGGAGAGAAAGAGTCAGAGATCTAGTCAGACAGAGTGAGATGGTGGCTTGAAAACATTATATTTGTTTAAAAAATGTTGATCAGTCTTTGATATTTGAAGTTGTTTCAGAACTTTTCCTTCATTAGAGTTAATAACTGAATGATCTCATGTAAAGGAAAGAAATCTAGTTTCCTCATATTCTTTTTTTTTAAACATAGGAATGGGGTGGGAATAAATTCTCCACCAAGGAATTAGGTCGACTGGATAACAGGAGAACTAAAATTTTTAATTTGATTCAGACATGGGACTTTTGGAGAATTTTTATTTTTTCCTATTTGCATTTTGCCTTTATAACAAGTTTTATAAAGTATGTTGAGAATCTCAGCTGGGAACATTCAAATTGTCATCACCCATGGCCACTTATACTCTGACACACTTTGGTGATATGTTTCTAGATTTATATTATTATATATTGGGTGATAACTCAATGTGGCTATCAAGATACTGTATGGGCTGAATTACATTCCATTCCCAAACACTAAATTCAAATGTTAAAGTCCTAACACTCAGTATCATAGAATGTAAATGTGTTTGGAGATAGGGCCTTTAAAAAGGTAATTAAGTTAAAGTGAGGACATTAAGCTGGGCCCTAATCCAGTGATTGGTGTCCTTTTAAGAAGAAGAAATTTAGACACAGACAGGCACAGAAGGAAGACAATGTGAAGCCACAGAGAAAAGGCACCATCTACAAGCTAAGGAGAGAGGCCTCAGAAGAAAGCACCCCTGCTAACACCTTGATCTGGGACTTTTAGCCTCCAGAACTGTGAAAAAATAAATTCCCTTGACTTAAGCCACTGAGTCTGTGGTGCTTTGTTATGACAGCCCTAGTGAATTAATAGAGTGCCCTTAATTTTGTGACTCAGGGAAGAAAATTTTCACCTTTATTTAACCCAATCACCTTTTTTACATAAAAGGGGGGTATCTTTAATTTCTATCGCCCCAGGGCCTATCTCAGTGCCTGACATATATAAGGTTCATCCATGTGTACTGAATTTTGTACACTGCTTAATGTCATTCAGGTGGAGGTTCTCAGTTGTGGCCCAGAACTGTGGTACAGAAATAGGGCAATGGTGACCTGGACTGTGAAATAGAAGGCAGATTTAAGTGCGGCCACCCCTGTTGACATTGCCACCTCAGATATTCCATCAACACACTTTAACCAGGAGAACAGGCCAAAATGACGCAAGAACCAACCATGTTCTCAGGGCAGACCAGCCACAAGCAACACTACTTGCTGGGGCTTCTCCAAAAACAGAAGGACGCACTGAGTGGCTCTTAGCTGTTCCTACCAGAACGTACAGGTGAGCCAATAAAAACCATATGACCAGCTTTATCAAGAGCTGCTGACAAGCCTGAAAGATCTCAAATGGACACCTGACCCAAGTCTGTTGTCAAGACATTATCCACCATGGCAACCAGGCCAGTTTCCATCATGCATGCTGGTCCACAGCTCGACTGAAAAGGATCAAGAAAGTCAGGATTCTAAATATCAACAGCATCACTCTGTCAAAACCTCTCCTGTGACCTTTCTCAGACAAGGAAATATAATGACAAAATGAAAGCTAGCCAGACCATCCACGTCCAGAAAAGTCTGCAGTGGTATAGACTCTGTCTGAGATATGACGTGGTTACAGACTTTCAAAGAGTAATGTGGCACTGTGAAACTTATGATAAAACTAATTAAGGTAAAACACTGTTATTAGAAGACATTTTTTCTTTCCTGAGAGCAATAGAAAAATGAAGAAACAAAATTCTATCTTTACTTATCCCCCATCTTTATTTATTTTTTGTTTTCCTCATGAGGACAGGAACTATATTTGTAATATTCACCAGTGTATATTCAGGACCAATTATAAGGCTTGCCACATAATCGATGCCCAATAAATATTTGTTAAATGACTGAGTTAATAAAAAATGTCAATGGAAGCCAAAGAGAGAAGCTAACATCTATTTAGTTCTTACTGCGCTGTGTGCCTTATAAGATGCTGTCATAGGTTTACCTCATTTAATTGTTAAAATATTAAACGATGTATTCCGAACACTGCATTTTAAATGAGAAAACTCAGGCCCAGAGAAGTATCATTTCTTGGTGTTTCTGTAATTATTGTGGGATGAACTATCTCTCTGTTCCCATCTCTAGCACTTCAAAAATAAAATTCCCAATATTTTGAAATCCAATTTTATATATTTTACTTTTCCTCATGTCCAACCTTTCTGATGCTTAGTAATTCCAAACTTTGAGCAATGCTGAGGTGAAGGCTGAGGTTGGCTGCAGAGACTAAGGCAGCTCGGCTACAAGACAGTCTCTGTAATTTTGTTTTCATTGGTTATTTTCAATATATTTATTAGGTTGTTAAACTGAACCATGTTGACTGTCTCCAGCCAAGTTTCTTACAGGGCAAATGGCACATTAACTATGCAGCTATAGTGAAAGGAGTCAGTCCTTCTAGATGAGTGCCTAAAACTGAAATACTGATGGGTAAGTCATGAGTGGGTCGAAGGTTCAATGCAATCTTTTCCAAACCTCTCTGGTTTGGAAATCTAACTAGAAACCTCCTGGGGTCAAGGCTTCTGATGAGATTCCTGGAGCTTCTTGGTGCAGGCGTGGGTTTGAAATACTTGGGAAACAGCCGACCACAGGGATCTCAGAGCCTCTCATTCTGGCTCAGCTGGGAAGTGCTGAGCTGCATGAAAAGCAGTATGCTTGAGGAGGTTGTGGAGACTTTTTCAAACCTCAACAGGAATTTCAATTGTTCATTTGGGGCAAGAGTTTGGGTTTGGTTCCTCCGTAAGACCAAATAACTTGTTTTCTACTGACTTTAGCTTTTTTGATTCGAATTGTAAGTGTTCAAGTAATATGATCATGTGGGAAAATCAATCCATTATAGTATTTTAGTTTGTTGATGATAAAAAAAAAGTCAGTGTGTTGTAAATTAAAAAAGAAAATAGTTAAAGCGTGCCATTCTAACTGATCGGAGTGGATTTTTTTTTTTTTTTTAGTATTTTAAAGTATACAAAAATACAGTGTTTTTAGATTAAATAAATTATGGCATAAATGAATGTCTAAAATGCTACTCCATCTGGGTCAATTACTAATCTTTTTAAGTACAAAAGTAGAGTACACTAATTTGTTTTCCTTTGAACAATAGTGCCATTCATAAGGCTTGATTATGCCAATGTTAATGGTTTGAGAGCTATACATTAATATAATCATATAAAATATAAAAAATATAGGTCTGAAAGCAAATTGAGTGGGTATTCACAGGGCTTAATTAACATTCTACCTGGATACCATTATGAAATTATAAAAAATTTGCCTTAATCTATTAATTCTAATCCAAAGGAATTGAAATGTGATGGACTCTAATTGGAGTTTAAAACTCAATGCACTTCTAATTAAATTTTTCTGGATGTCACATCAAAATGATATGTTATCAACTGTTTTTGAGTTTAAGTAGCTGTTTCTTAAAACTGGTTTTAAATCTCACTTCTGCTTTTAGGGGCTTTGATTCTTTAAAATACAGTGCAATGTATTCAACTGATAGCTCAATTGCCTGCAACTTAATATGTATGCTTTTTAAGCATACATATGGGGGCATTTCTAAGTTTGATATTTACTAGTTTAATATTATTTAAATTTGAGGATCTTTTGTGCTCATTTTAGCTCAGATTTGCTGTTTGAATAATGCTTTTTTTTTTTTTTAATGGAGTCTCAGAGTAGAGAGAGATAAAGAGGCTCCTTCTTTAACCCTAAACTCTGAATACATTTTTTTGACATTTGGTTTTGTGATATTTTTACAAGGCAATTCATCTTTGAGTTATTTTGTGATGAATATATTTTGATTTAACATTAATAAAAACTAAGAAACAAAAATTTAAGATCAATTTTCATCTTTTATAATTGTATATCATAGAACTAAATTTTCAAAAATGTTGTAAATGATTCATTCAAAAGACCCAGTTTAATTGGCTAGATATTAATTTAAAACATTTAAGATAGAGTCTATTACTAATTGTATTGTTGAATGCCTTCAAAACTACACATTTATATAATCAGATGTTTTAAAAAATACCAGTCTTGTATTTCTGAGACAGTTTTAAACTGTACTATTTCAAAGGCTAAAGTTGAGAGGGAAAAAATCATGACTTTTCCTCTGAGGACATGTTCACTACTGATTATTTCCTAAGTCTGCCATGAGTGTGATCTAATGTGACCTCGCACGTCCATATTTACACACGTGAATGAAGTCACAGTCTTTCAAGTGGTTTAAAGATTAATTCACTGCATGCACAGAGCATTTTCGTTCTCATAATTTGTTCCTGCTTGCTTCCAGCTCCTCTGCTTTTGAAGTTTCAGAGAAAGTACGTTTTCAAGTTATTTCAAAATTGTTTTTCCTTTGCTATGCAGATTAATGTGATATGGGCAGCTAACTATTGAACAGTTTTTAGAATTAATACATAAGTCACAGATTCTCCTTTCAGATTGCATTTCTGTTTTTCTCCTCCTGAAGAAAATCAAGAACCAGAAATTTAGTTCCTTCTAAATTAATTGGAAGATCATTGTTTGCTGCTTTTCCTCTTCCTGACCTTCTCTTTTCATTGACTCTGAAAGGGAAGTGTGTGTGACACTCATTTCAAAGGAATGCATGTAATTTGGCGGTAGATTCTGCAAACTCCAATTAGTGATCCACAAGGTGTTGGAAAAACAGGGCCCAATGTGTGGGAAATACTGGGCGGCTCACTTCCAGCAACTTGAAAAACACCTTCATTGCTTAGATGTGAACCCATGTCTATATCAACATAAAATGCTGGTCAAAGTCACATCTACAATAGTTGAAAAGGAAAATAAAACAAAACAAAAGTAAAGCACTTTAATTCTAGTTATGCATTGTGCATAGAAGTCCTTACATATTGCTATTCAAATCTTAATTAGAATGTCCTATATAGTTTGTTTTTATAATTTAAATACTGTTTGTTTTTCATTTATTCACTTGGCCAAAAATATTTATGCTTGTCTTTGTGTGTACAGTTCTTCATAAGGCATGTAATCTAGTGGGGGTGGGGGTGAAAGTGGACACTAGGAAACAACAAATGCAGATGGTCAGGGTTGAGAAATAGAAATAAATTTAACACAGTCTCACTTAGAATTGGGATTATTTTATCTGAAGAAAAATGGGTAAACTGTTACTGTGAAGACATTTTAAGCTGAAAATTTTTATATACATACCTCATCTTATTATCTGGAATGTTTATGTGAACGAGGGAGGAAGATATATTATGTATTTCATTTTGTAAAGGAATTTCTACAAAGATAAGAAGTGGGCATCCAGAGTAATACTTAGGGAGTCATTGACAAAGATGCAATTAGAATTCATATATCTCTATCTTCAGTTTTGTGCTCTATCTCCCCATCTCTTCTGCTTCAGTAGCTAGGTGATGCCATCCATTTCTTTTTCTTTTTTTAAAGTGTATTTATCGTGGTACTTAATGAAACAGAATAGACTGGATACCTAACAATTTTTTAAAAAACTTCCTTTTACTTTAGATATTTGTTCCCATAACTAGTTTGCACCTGTATAGTGACAGAGTTGAATGGCTCTTCTTTTTCTGTTGCCCAGGCCAGGCCTGTTCCATTAACTTGTCCAAAGTGTCACATTCTCTAAGGGCTTGCAGTTCTCATAATTTATGGATGCTGTAATAAGAAAATGATGGTTTTGTAAGCGAGCATCAACAAGCTCTCATTTCTGTTCAGGGTTTAATTCAGAATTATCTCACCAGACTATGACCATATAGTTGCCTTCCAGGACCAAACCAAACCCAAACAGCAAACAAGAAATCCGGGGTGCACCCTCGCTCTCAGAGCTAACTGAGTCATCCTGGGTGAGCCATAGTTCCCTGCCTCAAGGATAAAATCATGGGCACAACACTCAAACTGCTGTGTTATGGGGACAGGGGATGATACGTTGCCTCACAGGTACTTCCTTTTGCATTGCCATTAAGCCAGACTGACTGAAAATAAGAAAAGAGTCTCATGTGATCATACCTGGATAAGACTTAAACACACACACATTTTTATGAAACCAATGGAATGAGAAGCTTTGAGGAAGCCCTGTGGCAGTGGTGAAATTGATGATCTGATTGTAAACCATTGGTTAGACATCTGAAAATCATAGACTGAAATATTATTTTCATGTTATTATTAAGAACAGATAAAAAAATAAGAAGCCTAACTTAGTGCCTAAAATCTGAATTATTAACCATTCAACTATTTAATGACAGCTGCTATTTTAGAAATCTATACCTAATCATTTTTTTTAATCTAGAATAAAATATTTAGATGAAAACATCACATAATCACCATTCAACCTAATAAGCTATTCTGGATTATATAATTTAATGTCATTGAATGTAGAGTTGTGTACCCTGCATTCTTTGTTTGCTGTTTAGGTTTGGTTTGGTCCTTTTGGAAGTCAACACCTATGGACTCAGGGTATGTGGAAGGGATGGGAATATTCTGAACTGGATTAAAGGAACAATGTTCCTTGCACCCTGGGATTAAGTGAGATGCTTGTTGAAGACCATGAGAATACTATGAAGTACAGTAAAAGCAGAGAACTTATGGAATTGTCAAATCAAGCCCAACATTACTTTTTAAATTAGTATGACACTCACTCATGGGTATTAGCATGACTTCTCACATGAGAGAAAAAGGATGACAATTTCAGGTTTTTCATTTCATCCTACTCCTGCGACTTATACTCAAAGGTAGTTTTGTGAAGCATATTTTTAATTTGATAAGCTTATTTGTGAATTATTGTGCAGGAGAAATGGTTATTAACATGATTACATGGCATCTTCATTGCAAATGGAGAAACCCCTGCAAGCCTAGTTTTCAGCAGCATTCCCGGGTAGCTACTGTCAAAGTCTCCTGTTTCCAGATAGGTCCAAGTAGGTATCTCTTTCAATGACTAGGTATATGTGAAATTGGGTTCTGTGATACTTGGGCTACAGGTTGTCTATAATAAGGATGAGGTATATACATAGTTGCACACACACAAACACGTCACCCTTATACAGCAAATCGTTGGACTCTGTTGCTTGCATTTGTTTATTCAATTATTCACAGTAAATATTTATTGAGCATCTACCACGTGGCAGGCATAAAGCAGTGACAAATACTGTTTCTACTCCTAAGGAGCTTACAGTGTTTTGGAGAAATGTAGAAATTAAATATATAATTTCAAGTGTCATGAATGAGAATGAAGGAGGTAATAGGATTATGTACAAGGAGTCTAATCTATCAGAGGTATCAGGAAATGCCTTCTGGAAAGTGACAGACAATGAAAACAATGCTTTACCCACCATGAGACTGATCCCTTTTTAGAAAAAAGGGAAATGAATGGATTTGGTTGTCCTACCTCCAAAGTTCTTGGTGAAGATTTCAGATGTGAAGGTAGGAATAACTATATGAGACAACAGAGAAAGGGGTCAGGCCAGGCAAGGGAACAAAGTAGAACTCAACTTGAGACCCTCATAGCTTCAAGAGAATGATCTCCATTAAGGTTTAACATTTGAGGAAACAAATGGCCTGTTCTCGATTCTTTCTTTTGAGCCCCTTGTTCCCAACATAATAGTCAGTGAACTTGCCATCAACAGAGAAGCAGGTGGGTAGATTTTGCATTTATGAGACAGAAAGCTGAAGTTTTTTTTTTTTTGGTTTTTGTTTTGCCTACTGTTTAGTGATTTTTGGCTCTTCATACAGACAGACAATAATTATAAGTAATTTGGTTTGTTTTTCTTCTTTTAAAACATTTGTTTGACCTGTTTGTGCCTTTTCTTTACAACTGCAATGTTAATACAGCTGCATTTTCAGAAAAATTTTAGCTACTCATAGTCTTCTGTTGTGCACTAAAATGAATCCCAGAGTGAAAAGATGTACATGAATATTTTGATAATTGTATTACATTTAATAAAATCAAATGCTATTCTACACATTGTATTTTAAAAATTATGTTCTTCATTCAACATTATTGATTAATTAAATGAACTTTAATGAGTACCTACCCTGCCCTGGGCAAATGGATATGTGTTGGAGGGGAATTTATTATGTATCCAAGAAGATAAGAAATGTACAGTAATAACTAGAACACAAACTAAAGGTAAGTAAGAAGATGCTTTGAATTACAAGTGTGGGAGTGTTTATTATTGAGATATTAGAGAAGGATACATAAAGTAGTGATTGGGCTGACTCTCAAAAGATAAGGGAATTTGGAAAATAGAGAGTTGGAGACAAGGCATGAAAGTCCAGGGGAGATAACTTTGAGTGAATGTTGAGAGGCAAGAAATAATAGTGAGTAAGTGAAACACGGGCTGTCATATTTTGTTGGCATGTAGGGAAAGTGAGGCAGAGAAGTGGAAAATAAAAAGTGGGGCCAGCTCATGGTTTGCCTTGGATGCCAGGTTAGTGGGGAGCCACTGGAAGATTTTGAAGAGAATGGTGTCAGCAGAGCTATGCCTTGGAAAGAGTAACCTGCATTTAAGACATGTTGAAAGCAGGGAAATCAGGGGATGATTACAATAGTCTAGGTATAAAATAAGGAGACCCTGACATCCTAGGGTGGTGGGAGAACTAGGCAAGAGGATATGGATGGGAAGGATATTAATGGGTATATATAGTTCTTTGATTTCGTGAGATGTTTCTGGTTTATTTTTAATCTTAAAATATTCAGTTGTGGTTTTGAAGTGATATCTACAAGATTTATCAGCTGCTGTGCCAGATTCTCCATGTGCCTAGGTTACTCATATGCTGTTAACTCAGGTAAACTCTGCTTACTCTTCCAGGCCACTGGCTGCATATTTGCAAGTCCTTGCTTGCATTATTTCCCCATATCTACTTGAAATTCATTTTCATATATATTATCCCTTACAGAGACTTGTTTTTTTTGTAGGCGGGGTGATTAGTATTAATCTTATTTTACTGAAAACCTGCTCAAGATCATAACAAATGTTTGATTAAAGGTTCCTTTCGCTATTTTTTATTGTCTCTCAATTTGTCTCAGTGTTCAAAGGTTCAAGCCTGTACTCAAACCTCAAGATCTACAACAGCGATAGGAAATCTACTCTAAATACAGGTCAGTGTGATCAATCTCCACTCCCCTTATTTCTCCTCCCGTCCCACCTGCCTCACAAGAATTTGGGATGGCCTAGAATCAAATGGTAGATTCCAGTGTATTCCTAGGACAATCTCAGCCTTCAGCTCAAATGGGGTCTTGGAAAATATTTCAGATCTACTCTAGAGAAGGATTTGGACTTTTATGTTGGGCCACAGCCCAAATGGGCATTAGAGGTAGAATGGACAGAGTGTGAGGAGGGAAGGGAACTTTCAGAACTCCAGCACTGCTGTTCTCAGGCCTGAAATGGTCTTCATCCATTTTGTTTACTTGGCAAGTCTCTGATCTGAAAAGCCTTTGAGGAAAGAGGCTGTGTGTCATCTTGGCTAATAGTAGGGGTTCTGGATACCCCAAATATGAGTTCAAATTCTGCCTTACTAGCTGTGTGGCCTTAGACAATTATCTTAACCTTTTAGTGCCTTAGTTTTTCTACCTAGAAAACAGGATAATAAGATATAAAACCTTGTGAGGGTGGTATACGGATTGCATATAAAGCATTAGAACATAGTTTAGTTCATAACCACTATATACCCTCAAGTGTGGTTGGGCCTCCACTCCTCTCTGCCCTCACAGATCTTTGCCTTATGCTGTCATTGCAATCACCACACAGTATTTTATTACTTTAACTTTTGTCTTGCCATTAGACTGTGAATTACTTGAGGGGTGAGACTGTAATGCTATTATTTCATGTTTTAGGTCTGACAATGTACCAAGAACTGTGTTAATTTACAAACAAGAAGACTGAGAACTGAGAGGTTAGTTTGTCAAGAATCACATATGCAGTAAGCAGCAAACCAGGATCTAGAGCTGAGTATGTTGAGCTGCATTCTCCATTGTCTTCCTGTAGTATCTTAGTCATTTTTCTCACCCTTCCTCCCTGAGCCTGATACAATGTCCAGCATGGATTAGATGCTCATATAATGCTTGATGAATTGGTTTGATGGATTTTACCCTATGGCTGGTTGAGTTTGAACACATCTCATATGACCTCTGTGGGGTAATGCTAAGTAACTGAAAGCACTGAGAGGTACTGTTGTCCCAATTTTCACATCTCTCTGACTTTTGGATTTGGCAAGTAATGCTATTCTTTCTTTTTCTTATATGGGAGAGGGATGTAGAGAGATAAGTCATTAAATGTTAATTGCCCAAGAATTCTTGATCCCACACTAGTTCTCAGGTCTCTCTACCCAAAAAACTATCCTTGAATTGGTGCAGAATTTCTCAAGATTTTTAATTAGACTCCTCTGTAAAAAATTCTGTTAATGTTAATATTGATTCATTTGGAAATAAAGCTGTTTGTTATGCTTCTATCTAGTAACTGAATTTATTTAAGAGTAAAATAAAACAGAGGGTGGCAGTCAACTTCACAGCATTTGTCTCTTTCATTTATATTCATGCATTCAAGAAATCATTGCTGAGCAGTTATTACACAACAGCCACCATGAACAGCCCAATGTTCTAGGAAATAGTATGACAATCCTGCTGGGGTTTGCCCTGAAAGAACAACCAAAACAACTCAAAGGACTTTTTATTTTTTAAAGAAGTAGAATGTGTCAAAAGATGTGTATAAAGTGAAAAGAATCCTAGACTTGGAATCAGAAGCCAGGATTTCCATCCCAGCTCTGTCACATAGTGATAAAACCTGGAGTTTACTGAGCACATCCATATTCAGTGGCAGGTATTGTGCAAAGCCTTCTCATTTATGATTATTATTAAAAATTTTCAATGGCTTTATTGGGATTTTATTGACATATAAATTGTATATATTTAATGTGTACAATTTTATGTTTTGATATCTGTATATATTGTGAAATGATTACCACAATAAAATTAATTAACATATCCATTACCTCTACATAGTTATCATTGTGTGTGTGTGTGTGTGTGTGTGTGTGTGTGCGTGCGTGTGTGTGTTGAGAAGATTTAATGTAAGATCTATCCTCTTAGTTAATTACATGCATACAATACAGTATCTTCATCTATGGTCACCATGCTATGCATTAGACCTCCAAAATTTATTAAACTTGCATTACTGAAACTTCATACTCTTGACCACCATCAATCCATTTCCAGTTCTTGGCAACAACCATCCTACTCTTTGCTTTTGTGAATGTACCTATTTTAAATTCCATATATAGGTGAGATCATACTGTATTTATCTTTTTGTGTCTTGCTTGTTTCTTTTAACATAACATCCTCCAGTTTCATCCGTGTCGTCACAAATGGAGGCTTTCCTTTTTAAGGCTGAATAATTTCATATATATGAACATGGATATATACATATACATATCTCCATTTATTTGTTAAAGAACATTTTAGATTGTTTCCAAAAATCCAAAGCCTTCTCATTAATTGTTTTTTCGCTCTGTGATCTGGAACAAGTCTCTATGCAACTTGAGCCTCAGTTTCCCATTTGTGAAGTAGAACCATAATTCTGTATCTGTCTACCTCACTGGATTGTTATGAGGATTAAAGGAGAGAATATGATTGTGAAAGCTCCTTATCATAAACTTGTTTGCATTATCACAATTTAGATTTTCTTGTAATCTATATTTTTCTCTGATTTATTAAATTTTTTATGTTGCCAATAAAATGATTTTAGGTTCTTGTTTGTATGCTTCTATAAAGGCAATATATATACTAATTTGATTACTTATAAATATGAATTTTAATATATTAAGTTTTCTTAAAGTGGGCAGCAAAGAAGAGAGGGCAGAGGAGATAGAGCTGGAAGAGAAAACACAGGGAAAGTAAAAATGACAAATCAAATGGAAGCAAAAAAATCCAAAAGTCAGGGACAGGGTGGAGCTCTGGGATTATTATCCTGATGTAGAAATAATTCTTATTCAGAAAAAAACTCTGCACAATGAAGCTTAGCTAAGGAAGAAGGAGAGATAAATTAGATATTCATTTTTAATCAACAAAATTTAAAATAATTATTCATTTTGATTCTGATGTATTCTAGTTTTTCAGACTAATATTATACCTCAGAATACAAGGGTTTGAATTGTTATTTAATGTGTCATGTTCGATTCTTTGATTCCAAACTGGATTTTAAATTCTCAAGAGAAGAGGAATGTAATTCGTATTTCTTTGTATCCCTCTCCGAGCTTGGCAGAGATCTGAGTTCTAGTGGAAGGAGAATGTTCAATTTATGGCAAGTACTTTCTGTAGAGTGATGTTCAATGTTCCTAAAATCATCATCACTATCTTCTTAATTAAAATGTAGACTCATTAGCCTTTAATTTGTGGAAGCAGTTTATTTCAACAGTGAGGAGGTGAGAGCTAAAATCTTAATGTGAAATATGAAAACTGAACAGCATGAGTTTAGGGAGATTAATCAAGTGGACTTTAGGATAGTATTCAAACAGTCACTAAGTTCTTGGAGTTTGCATAATTAAAACTTAGGAATTTATGCCTAGCGTCTAGGCTTTTTCTGACCAAACGCAGGAAAGCCACCCCCTGCCCTTGCCAAAGTTGTCATTCTGACCTTAAATCAAATGTGGGTTGTTTCAAGTGACTGTTCCCTCCTGGCATGGTTCCATCATGGCTCAGATCTCCACGGCTAGCACTTTGGCTGGTGCAGAGAGAGGAAAGTTTACATCTGCATAGCAAGTAGGAAGGTGTCTTCTGATTCAGTATTCAGGGATTTGATTAATTCTGTGTAATTGCATTGAGGAACTATTGAGAGATCAGGGCCAGGGGCGGAGACTACATTTATTCTTCTACCTTGTCTCTGCCCCAGGAATTAGTCAATTCTTACTCTGTGAAGTTGATATTAGGCCACCCTTGGGCCAAAAGCGCAGGTCAAATTTACATGTCAGCACTGCTCATGTTGAACAACTGCTCAGAGTGGCTCATTCATAATTCATGCATCTGAAAATTGGATTATGTGTGTTTAGGTTGCTGACTTCCCAATCTTATTTCTACTGTTTTCATAGCAGAACCTAAAAGCCTTACATTATATTGGGCTACTTATATAAAGCACGTTTTTCTTTTAAATCAGTGTCCTCAATTTAATTCCTTCTGGTCTCATAGCACTTAAAGTAAATGAACATAGTATAGTTTTTCCTTGAATACCATTTATGAAAATATCCTTTCCCTTTTCCCTTCCCTTTTATCTTTCCCAAATCCATATGCTTTACAGCATAAGAGGGTATCAGCCAACACCTGAGTTGATAAGAGGTAAGGTTAATAAGCTGCTTCAGGCTTGGGGGCTGATTGAAAAAGGTGAAGAGATTAAGAAGTACAATTGGTAGTAACAAAATAGTCATGGGAATATAAAGTAGAGCATAGAAAATATAGTCAATGATATTATAATAACTATATATGGTGCCAGGTGGGTACTAGACTTCTTGAAGGGTTCACTTCATTAATTTTATAAATGTTTAACCACTATGCTGCACATCTGAAACTAATATAAAATAATATTGAATGCCAACTGCAATTGGAAATAAATAAACTTCCTGAATCTACCACTGCTTAAAACATTGGAATATCATATACTAGGGCTGCTAATGAGTAGTACATCCTGACGTGGGATAATTTTTACTAGCCTTGTTTCTCTAAAAATAATTAACCAGATGTTCTTTTTCTTAACTCCTTTTGATTGTTATTTCTACCTTGCTGCTGCATTCCCAGGAAATAGACCTTGGAGGTGGGATGGAGGCATAGTGTTTGTTAAAGAATGAGCTGGTAGTTCTGAATATTTTCTTTCTTTGGATATTTTGGGGTGAGCAGATGTATTGTTTTCAGGATGTCCTTTGTCTCCAATTGAAGATCATCCAAACTCTGAAATCTCTTGAGGAAATCTAATGGTTTTTATTAAACAAAACTAGGAGACATAAACTCCTGCCAGTGTCATTAGGAAATGAACTATTATGTTAATCTTACAAAACCCCTGGTTTCTGAGAAGTTTCTCTCCCTGTGGTGCTTTGGAAAGTTTTACTGCTTGTTAAGAGTGATCAATCTTGATTCCTAAAAAGCTGTGGCTGGAATTCTAATGGCAACATGTTGTGAATTGGCTTTTCACATTAATAAGGCTTAACTGGATATCTTTCCAACAAAATGGTAGTCTAGAGACTAGATTCAAGTAAAAAATCCTTTGTAATTACATCAGTGTTTGACATTAATTGGCCATTCATACCGTAAATGATTTACAACTCAAAAATGAGAACATAGCCTCTTATATTTTAATTTATTTTAACTAAGGATTTAGTTGACAACCAAATACTGGCAAATTCAGCATACTTTTACATGAACTTTGACTCAATACAAACTTAAATTCTGTATCCACCCCAAATCAATCAGAACACTTCAGTAATTGTATGATTAGAGGTATCAGGCTTTGATTGTACACTAATATATAATGGGTTTGATTAAAGGGTACTTTCAAGATTGTACCACTGGAATTGCAAATATAATTAAGCCAAAATTCTGTTTTATGACTTTTCTTTCCACTTTATTTATGATTCAGAGCAATGAACCTTGAAAGGGTGAATGTGAATTGAGTAAGTGTTTCTTGCTATTCAAAAATAAGCTAAAAAGGCAACTTTTTATATTTCTAGGTAATTTAGAGACATAAGAATAGTGTAGGATAATAATTATTAGCATTTATAAATGCTCTAGAGAGTGCTTATTACGTACTAGTATTATGTTAGATTTTTTACATGGATTATCTGACTTAATCCTCACAGCAGCAGATAATACAGTTTCTATTGCTATTTTCATTTTACAGGTGAGAAAACTGAGGTCCAGAGTTTAGTAAAGATGCAAAGCTGTCTGGCTCCAGAGCCATTTTTTAACCATGATAATGAATTTAAGAGAAGTCTTCCTAATGAAAGGGCTGAAAGGGGGAGGGGAGTGTAGGGAAGTAGAAGATTATGAATTTTTCATAAAATAAAAAAAAAATAAGATGTAACCAGAACCACAAACCCTATAAAAAATGAGTCTATTTCCTAGGGAGTTGAGAATTGAAGGCTTCCTGAGAAGTGCAGCTCTTTATATCCTTTACCGTTTCAGCTTTGCAGGGCCACAGCAAACAACAAGGCCCATAGAAAGAACTCAGCAACCACTCAGGTGGCCCCAGAAACCTTTGAAGCACATTAATCTGGTTCAAAGTAATCTTACAGTAGTCAGTATACAACACAGCTCTGTCTGCATGCATCTTGGTTGGCCTTTAATTCAAGCTTGGTTTCCAGTTAAAGGGTAGGGTTATTCAATTTGGTTAGTGTGGCAAAGACTGGTGATATAAGTGTATAGCAACTGTTGATAGCTAAGGGCTCACCTTGACCTTGGTGAGCTGCCAGGAAGAGCAACTCAGCTCTAAGATGTGAGAAGACACAGCAGGTAACAAATCTTTTGGGTGTATCCAGACTTCTACTCTCTGCTCCACTTCTGACATTACCTAACTCAAGTCCCCTTTTTCCTTTTTAAATTCCATTGTTCTCTTCAGAAAGCAGGTGTTACTCTTCCTACTTATGCTTCCTCTCATCCCTTAGTCTTCTACTCTTTTCCTTTCTTATTTTGCAAGACCATTGTCCAGTATGTTATACAAAGCAAGAATCTGTTTTCTTTCTGATATTAATCGGCCTCCTTTATCTTGGCCCTACACACTCACACTGATAACCCTTCTTGATAAGCTTTTATTTGGAAGTAGACTCAGAAAAGATGTCTGGTTTGCAGCTCTCAGTACACTTAACACCCACTTGCTCATCACTTTTGTACTGAATAGGAATAAACCCACTTGTTTTCATACTTACTGTGCTTCCTTGAATATAATATTTATCTTTTAATTTAAACACATATGTTCTTTCTGATTTTCTGAATCTTCAGGAAATATTAAAAGGATATTTCATAGAATGTTAGGCAAAGTATGGGAAATGGGTTCAAATAAAATGAAAACTACATTTAGATATTCTTTATTATGAACTACATGTGTTTTTGAGTGCCTACGTGTGTTTATACACTGAGAAAACACGTATGAAGTAAAGAGTTTCAGGTAAAAAGCCAGGTGAAGACTCAAGACTCACCTATGAGGCAACTAAGATACCTTACCACTATGTATTTAGTTAGAGCCAAATGCCTGTCTTGCACAACCAAAGGCAAGTATAAAAACATTTCTACCATCTAAAAGGAGGCATTTACTTCATTATCCTCTTTCCATGTTTAAAGACTATAATGGCAGGTCTGGCCTTCATGAGATTAGTGGAACAGTGTAAATTTGATGTCCCGGGGGCCTGTAACTTAACTTCATACAGTCACAAGAGCTGAACTCTTTGCTGAGGCTTGTGCTTCCCTTACAAGGCTATACTCCTCCATTCTCGCTTCCTACGGTTATGCACATGTTCTTGATCTCTTATTATGTTTGATCCCTTTTTATGTCAGACTATTCCCAAGCCACAAACTTAGGCTCCTCCTTGAACATTTTCTATGGAACCATCTTCCATTGAGAGACTATAAAGCTCTCCCCAGGTGTGCATAACTGCTTAAACTTCTTGGATGACATCCTCCATTATCATATAGAGAGCCCTCATCAATGCTCCACATACCCAAAGCCAGGAAAAACATTTTTCTTTGTAGCAAATCTTCCTGAAGATAATGAATGCTGTAATGTATAACACACACGTACATAATGCAATCATTCGATTTCCCCTTTGTCCTGTCTTCCAGGAAGGTCAGATTTCAGTTTTGCTCAATTACATCTCATAATTGTTCTCTTTTTCTCCTACTTTAGTATATGGTTTTTGTCTTTCATCCTGATAGAATGGTTTTATGACTTTGTGTACTTATATTTTATTATAATCTTCTTATAAGCTTACAAATCTTTTTGGAACTAAGTAGATATTATACAAATAGGTTCATGTCCTCAACCTTTACAAATTTTAAATTTATGTGTAATACATATCAATTTAAATTTTGATTTAAACTCTTACCTCATCCTCTGACAAGCCCGTATTTGTTCCTCTACTTAGATTATCTAACAGTCAAGTACAATAGTTTTGGTCTTAAAGTTATCGTAACTTCTCAGAGGGGATTGTATTCCCCATGTCATTTGTATCTAACTAACCCATACATATTTTGTTGTGATGGGCAATGGAAGTGGTGGTGGCTAAGGAAAGGTGATAATCATGTCGATTCAAGTTACTGAATACTTTGGCATACTTTGATACAGCAGTCTATCTTTTAGCATGTTATCAAAGACATTTCATAGCCATAGCTTAGTTGTCAAGATCGGAAAAGTTAAACTTTAGGAAGCAAATTCCTTTGGAGACAAACCAGAGTTAGTTTTCTTATGTCTTAATAACAGTCAGCTTCATCCAGGATTTATAATGCAGCAAGCAAGCTGAATTGGCTATAAGACCAATTTAGAAGGTCTGTTTAATGTCTTTGAATACCTTAGTGTTGACATGAAATCCATAATTCACAATTTCAGGATATGCTTCTTGGGGGAAGAGAGGAGGGCAGGGGCAAAACAACAATGCGAGAGTTCAAAAGGGTTGAAGATGCACTTGGGGGTATTTGGATTGGCACTCTGGAGCTCACGGATGCTTGTGATAGCTTATCTGACTTATCTAAACTGCTGACGTCAAAAGAATTAGGCTAGAAATCTTATGATTACAGCTTTTCTTGTGATCTTTTCTGGTATTTCCTGTTTCCTGTCAGGCCAAATATACTTCGAGAGAGGGTTGTTTTATGGCATTTCACTGTTTCTGCCTCAGCTAGAGACAGAGGTACAAGGAACATGAAGTAAAAATAATTAAGAACACCAGAAAGCTCTGTCCAATTCTACACCCCCTCAGAGTCACTGATATTTCTTTTTAAACATCAAAAAAAGTTTCTGTAATGGTTCAGAGTAGGGTCTTATTTTTTATGGAACAAGGTCTATTGTTCCTTAAAAAGAAGAAGTCACTTCAATTGTATTTCTAACTATTACCTTATTTGGGTGGTAATAAGCAGGCAGGCTGTGAATGGCATAACATAGGCAGCCAAGAAAGCTTCTGAGAGGAGAGAGAGTTTTGGAGGAAAAAGAAAGAAAAATGACCAACAAAGGCTACACTTTTCCTTTGGGGAAACAAAAACCTTATAGAAGCAGGTAATTTTTAAAAAGTGAGTGGGGGTGAGCTTTATAAAATTTTGCCTAAATATTGGTAAATCTTCAACTTGCTTTCTGAGCTCAGCAATATGTTTGCAAAGAGAGCCCGAGGGATTGATGGGTTAATCCTTAATGGTTTATGGACAAATATACTACCGACCCAAGATTCTAACAGCTACATGTACTGGCCCTGTCTGGCTCACCCTCTTGAATCTCTACCTACAGGCAACAAAGCAGAAAGAAAACTATTGAACAGGATCACAGTAACATTTCATTTATGATGGTTATAGTAACCAGCAGCTACCATCTCTATTCATCTTATATATAACTTCCTTTTACCTCACAATCTTATATAAATTCTCACTTCCAGTATTCTTTTCTGGTGATAGACTACCCTTTTAGTACATTGCAGGTACTCTAGATGGGGAAATTCACAAAGAAAGGGCTTGGGACTTTCCCAGAAAAATTCTAAACAAAGTTAGACACAAGAAAAATAACAAAATAAAAAATAAATGCATGCATATATATTTATGGGTACACACATGATTCTTGCTTATGTAAAATAGACCCCACACACTTATATAATGCAATTAGAGATGTTAGTGCTTGGGAGTGAAAATACAGAGAATTAGGTTTAGAAAGATTATCATGTAGAGAGGACCTTGCATTGGTTCCAAGGATGTTGTGTAACCTCTGTGGGGTCTCAGTTTTCTCATCTAAAGAAATGCAGTGGTTTAACTAGATGATCTTAAAGGTACTTCCCATTGTAAAATGCAAAGACTTCTACTTCTCCACTTAAAACTTTTCAATAGTTCTGTAAAAGTTAAGATTTCCTGTCTATATGAAACCTGGGTGCATTAATGTCTTTCTCTGTTTCCCACTATTATTTACACCAAATATCATACCAAGATTACTTGACTAATCTCCATTTCTCAATTATTTCTTCGCTTTTCTGCCTTTGTACCTACATTCATGTTAATACCTTCATCAAGAAGGTCACCTTGTCACATCTTGTTGAGATTTTAACTGTCTTAAAGACCTATCTGTAATGACCAATCCACACAAAGCCTTCTTGGGTCACTCTAGAGAGGGGTGAGTTAATGCCCAGCCCTCATGGAGTATCTATCACACCTGATTTGTATTTAAGTCTGTGGTTTTCTCTAACTCACTACATTGTAAGCTATATAAAAAATTATGTTTTTCTTATACACTTTCTCATCCATCCTGTAGCACCTAGCCTTGAGAAAATTATTTGCTTAAGAAATATAGCAACTTGAAGACAGGAAGAAATATGATTTGGCAAAAGTAGAAGGGAAAGACTGTTCTGAGACTGTGAGGATAAATTTTGTCAGTTCTTGAATTTGGGGAGGAGATGAGCATGGCTGGAGTAGGAGGTCTGCATGGAACAACATCCAGAATATAAATCCTTCGGGACAGAGTGGTGTTGAGTGGTAAAGTGCTTTAGCTTGATGATTTGTAAATTGTTTCTTGTGGTTCTGTGTAAAATACTATATCACTGGAGAAAGTTGGTTTGCAAGTTAAATAGAAAATATTTCTCATCTCTAAATTCTCGCTATCTACTAAATATGGTCAATAAACATCAAAGTGATGGGTAAAAATCCATGTATCTTCCCTCCTAGTCCAAGTCTCCACCAGCCACTGTTGGTAGAGAATAATCTTTCTAAATGTAAAACTTATCATATCACTTCCTACTAAAATTATTTTAAGTATTTTCATTGCCTGGGGGATACAATCCTTACAAAGGTAGATGAGACTCTTGGTAATCTAACCCCAGCCTACCTTTCTAGCTTATCTCTAGCCTTCCTCCTGATATACTCCATATCCTATGACTTGGCATCCCTCAGAAATTCTTGAAATTTGTCCCACTGTTTCTTCTTCCTGCAATGTCTTCCATCTCTTTTTCATTTGGAGAAATGTAACTTACCTTGAATGGTACCTCAAAAATCACCTCCTCTCTAAAAACTTAACTTTAACAGCCATTTTACAGACAGAATTAATCACTCCCTTGTGAGTTGGCACAGATTTTGTATATGTACCTCTAGTATAATATATGTCACCTACGTATCTCACTGTATGTATGTATGTATGTATGTATGTATGTATGCATGCATCTATTTATCATCTATCTATCTATCATCTATCTGTCAATCATATCAATCATCTATCTGTCTATCCCAATTTTCTTTATGAATTTTTATTTTCTAAGGGCCTGGGCAGTGTCTGGAGCATAATAATCACTAAATAAACATAGTTGAATAATCAGTATTGGTCCTTCCTCAATGTTCTCAAGAGTATTATTTCTATTGCATCTTAAAACATATACCATTTGCCTTGAAATCAGTGAGTTGTTTATATACCTGTCTTTTCCAACAAGTCATAACTTTTTTCCCTTCCACTTTCTTCCCAGATACATAGCATAATGCTGTGCACTAAATAGACACTCAAAAATAATTATTTATTTAAATTATCTTGGATGAAAAACCTAAAATTTTGAAGTACACATTTATTTCCCTTTCTGAATATCTAGAATAAAAAGTCATCTAATGTGAGTCTTAATATATTCTATTTCTAAGTTGAAAATAAATCCCTATTCAGTTGCTATTTTGTAGTAGAAGATGTTAAATATTTGTATGTAATATTAAAACAGCATTTTCCATTCTTTTACCTCCTAGAGTGTTTCTTATTATATTTGTAGCATTTGAGACACCTATAAATTTTTTTTTTAAAAAAATTTGTTTTAATCCAATTTTATCTATTCATAGTCTGCAGTGCAGTTATCACCAAATCAAATAATAGGGTAATTAGGACTAAAGAGGGTAGAAATAATTTACTTTAGAGTTTATGAATCTGGTGAACTCACAGTTCTATAGACCAATTTAATTGACAAGGAAATAATTTCTTTTGTTCTACTATGGAATTAGGGACTGATCCAAGAAAAGCAGTGTGGAGCTCAACTAATATTCAAAAAAGATAACAAGGGCAAAAAGGTAAGTGTATCTAAACCTTGAATGAGTTATAGAGAGGGGGACAGGGAGGGAGACAGCAGTTTTTCCATATCAGCCATCATAGAAGAAGCCATATCAATTCCTGTCAAAACCCTAGAAGAAAATAATGATCCTTGTTAACAGTGCTGGCACCCCCACTTCTCCCAATGTCTCTCACTCCAAATCCTCCCTAAGGGCCAGAATGCAGAGAAAAAGAACCCTCAGAAATTTCACATTCAATTAGCACATTCAAGCAATGAAAATGTATCAGATCTGACTAGAGTACAATGCATTGTATGATTATGAAGACAATTCCAATTTGTATTAGATATAAAACCTTAGCTTTCAATGTGGAAACTGACTATAAAGGTATGATTTATACACATCCTGTTTCATGCATTATAGTCATTCAGCTGAACTTTTCATTGTCAAAGTCCTGAGATGGTTGCTGAAATGCATGTGTATATTTTAAGAAACACAGAGAGAAGTGACAGAAAGGGTATAATAATTGGGCTCGGCATATGCATGAGAATGTAACGAAAATAAATAACATTGAATCTGCAGTACTCAGGTACAGGACCCAGCACCTGGCAGCTCCAACAGTGTATAATGAAGATAATGCTTTTTGAAATCTATACATGTAATTTTTCCTTTTGTACTCTCTTGTGTGTGTTTTCCCTTTTAGTTCCACCAGAGGCATCCATTAGGGATGATTAGGAATGCTATAGCAAGAATAAAAAGAGAGAGAAAGAGGGAGTCAATATTCATCATTTGATCTTTATAGTAAGAGGATTTTTGTTTGTTTGGTTTGTTGGTTGGTTTTTGTGTGTGCAATTTCTATAGAACAATAAACTTGAGAACCGGTCCTTGTGGAAAGATAAAAGTATGATCAACATTCTTTTACTAAATTCTATTAACATTGAGAGTTAAGACCATAGATACAGTTCCTCCTTCTACACTGAGGCTTCCTTCTCCTGGGAGGGAGAAAATGGCACAGGATAAGGCCATCTATTCCTGACATCCCGGGAATTGTGAGGAAAAGAGTCCAAAACAGAACCCAGTAGCCAGATGAACATGGCTTTGCTTCCTTATCTCAGTTTGGCATCTTGTGTTGCATGCAGTAGAAATGTTCCGATAGGTGTTTGGGAGCCCAAGACACATGTGCACCCAGATACAACCTTGGAGAGGAGCAAGGGGAGGGAGAGGGAGGGAGAGTATCTAAAAGAAGTAATTTAATCTGAAAGAAACCAACCACCATCTTATTAATTAGCAAGTACCATTAGGGTGGGCACGAGAGGAAGGTTTGATTAGTTGAAGAAGAGAAATAGGCTACATTTAATTGCACATCTGAGTGTGGAAAATTAAGATCTTTGTTACAAATATTTTCAACAATGACTGTTTCCTCTTCATTTCTGTATGTTTTTAATTACACTTCTTATACTTGAATTAAGTTTCTTTGTAGTGACCCCACCTCACTTCCTTCCCTTTGTTGCTCTGTGCTTGTCTTTCTACCTGTCCCTTTCTCTTCCCTTTCTGAATGATTTTTTTTCAGCAAATTCTATCTAACTTTTTGAATGATATTTTTGTCACAGACCTTCTAAACAATATGTCTTTGGTGCTTCAGAAGTGCTCATCAAGTCTATAGATTTATTTAGGATATTTGGGTGTCATCCAAAAAGATATAGAAAAGGAAGCAAAAAAGAGAATCTTGTGCTTTGGCTTCAATTCCAGAGATTGGGGAACATTTGAGGATTCAATAGGAAATGTTCTAATGATTGCATTATATATGACATTTCTTTTTCAACATATTTATTAAAGCTTACATTCGTTTCCATTATATTTTTCATATTGATTTTATTTTACAATTTTCTGGCTTTTTCACCTTTTAATTTCTACTACCAAGTACACACAACTGCTGCTCAATCTCTCTTAACATTTGTCCTTTGCTCTCTAGGGATTTTATTTTCCTGTATTACATTTGGTCCCTCAAACTCACTTTTAAGGTCATATACAACTAAACCCTGCTTTGTCTTTGTCACTTATACTTTCTAATTGCACACAAGACCAATTTTTAAGGTTTATCTTCTTAGTAATGAGATAGACCAAGACCTACAGGCTTCTTTTTTTTTTAGTACATTCTCAGCACTTGTTTGAGAGCCAGTGAAATAACAAAATGCTCAGAACATGGGCTTGATTTGCAATCTATAAAATATCATGTCATGTGGAATTTTAATGTGAGAAGAAGTACTCTGAAGGAAAGGTCTCTGATCATTTTGTAGTTTGGGGAAATTTAAGGTAAGTACAAAGGTATAATACTGATCTCCTGGGGGTGGTCTCTTAGCATTTTAGAGATTGAAATCAGTTCTAAAGAGAAATTTATAGAAAGGCAGAGAGATAAATAGAAAAAGAAAGAATAAGGTCACACTGTGTGTGCATCTAGGCTAGGACATTGTATTAAATCATAAGTACTTTGAGCTTTGCTTACTGTTTTGATGTGATGTATGTACCTACTATCTACTATGAAGTGTATTGATAATCAAAGAGTGAAAAAAGTCAGATAGTAAAAATGAGGACACACTTTCAGATTCTTCTATGAGTTCAGAAAGAAATAACTTTGTGTATTTGGTCTTTTATAATAAAGCTTCCAATGCTTTCCTGTTTAGAAATTAATCAGATGCAAAAGTCAATGCCTTGCTGTCCAGTCAAACCAGTCTTGTTAAAGAAAAAAAAAAAAGGGAAAAAGAAACGGTTTCCAAGCAAAGAGCAGAGGACGTGGAAATAACATCCCCCATTCAGCTCCATCCCCTCAAAAGCTCATTTATAGGACCGGGTAAACACACACTTTCCGCATTCTATTTTTGAAATTACGTTGAGAAATATACAGACTGTTATCTGTAAAAGAAGCAACTTTTGAAACTTCAGTTGATGTAAAATGTGCCAAGATGCATCAACAGAGCAATTATTTTAAAAGTATATAAAAGCAGGCATAATTTATATGCAATCTGCACTAAAATTTTATAATTATCAGTTAATTGCAACTTCTCTATATGGAGAACTGTCTCATATTAGTGTTGCACATACTTTGTACCTTTTTAATGGTTCTGAAATTCACTCTTGTGTATTCTTTTCTATTATTTTAGGAAATATAGTGACTAATCCTGATCTTCTGACAGAATATAAGTATAAAAATGATACCATTAAAAGGAAGAACTAGGATTCACAATTCTTAAGTAATCTGTGCCTAGAAAAAAATGCTCATTCATGCATTTAATGGTAACTTGTAAGCTATTTTATTCTTTTTGATAATTTCCCTTTTTTACTTATCAAAGTGTATTGAGTGGCTGACATGTGAAAGATGTTAGGGAGAACACAAAGAGAATAGAATGTTCTCCAAGTTCTCAAAAAGCTGAAAATCTAGGAAGGGTGGAAGAAAATGTACATTAATCATAATAAAATAAAGTGATTTGCTTGTGAAATAAACACAAAGAAAGTTCTGTGAGATTTCAGAAGAGAAAGACATACTTTTTCCTCAATAATCTCAGAAAGGCTTTGTGCAGGGAATGGCATGTAAGTGGGGCTTAAGGAATAGCAGAAGTTGGGGACACGGAGGGAAGTCATTTTCAGCATTGGGAACAATGCAAGTAGGAAGCTGTGGGATGCTTGTCCTGTCTGGGTGCAGTATAAATGCTTAGAGGGCAGTAATGTCAAATAAAATGAGAAAAGTGAGCTTCTTCTGGAGAGTGGAGAGCTTTGGATACAGGATGAAAGAATTTGGATTTTCTCTGTAAACAATGGAGAATCATTGAAGGATTTTGAAGAGGGGCAAGATATATTCTGATTTCTCTTTTGATGTTATTTATTTAAATCACAGAGTAGAAAGAAGAGGAGTAAAAAGAGTAGTACAGTTGGAGGCTACTACAAAATTTTAGACCAAATAATGAGGTTAGGGGAAGGGCCATATAATTGAATAGAAAGAAGGCAATAAGTTGTTGAGAAGATAGCAGCAATACCAATAATTATGATAGTTAACATTTACTGAGAATGTAGTAGGGCTTAGGCTCTTTTCTAGGCATTTATTTCTTGTATTATATCTCATTTAAGCCTCATCTTTTGTGAAGGTGCAACTGTGATTCCCTTTTTATAGAAGAGGAAACTGAAGCAGAGTGAGAGATGAAGTAATTTGCTCAGGTTTACACAGTTTAGTAATAGAGAGGCAGGATTTAAAATTTTTAAAATCTCAACTCTGCAACAACGCTCTGGTACTCTTAACCATTCTTATGCACGTAGAATCAATTGGGATTAGAGAATTGAAGAGAGCAGTTTTGAACCTAGGCTTCTGTAGGGGTAATGTCATTTATGAAAACAAGAAAGGTAAAGAAACAGGTTTGGTTCAAGGTGAAATGATGTATTTTAGCTTTGACTCAATTTTGCATTCGCATTTAAGGATGGATTAAATGTCAATGATTATTATCCAGTATAGTGACAGATTGAATGCAGGCTCACATCTACAAGAAGTAGTTTTAGAAAATTGTTATGAATTAATGTCAAGTTATCTACTGTTAGGACTAATTCATTCTTGAATCATAGCAATTTGTCCTACTTTGAATGAAATCATTAATATCGATGAATATTTGAAAGAGCTTTAATTTTTACAATTCTATTTCACCGATTTTTAAAATCACATTTTATAGCCAATACTTTCAGTTGACATAGAGGTTTAAACTGTCAAGTGCTAGTTTTCATGCTGACGTCGTAGATGTTACTGATTCATGAATTCAAGATTATTCTTCTCTCATCAAGCCTTTGATTCATCTCTGACTCCCTGATATACACTAAACACCCCATAAGTGCTCTTTGAATTATAATGATCAAAGTGTTCAGTCTTTAACATATTTAATTTATACCATACTTGATACTTGAGATGTTTTAACATAGCACTTTAAATGTCAATTTGAATTGTAGAATTTAAAATTGGGGAATTCTTTTGGAGATTTTCTCATCTGAAGTCATTTGATTTTCAAGTCTGAGTATAAAGCAAATTTCTGATATTTGTATTCTCTTTGAAAGGTAGGACAAGTACAATAGCTATGGGAAAAAATAAATCAATTTTTTTGAGGGAGTTGTGTGTTTTTATATTTTTCTGAACCAAAGGCTGTTGAAATGGGAACAGACTTAATAAATAAGTAAACTTAATGTAAAATTTAGAACAGGGACACCAAAATGAAAGGTAAGTTCCACATCGGTTTGCAGTTATTTGGTTGAATTTCAAAATCAAATTATTAATTCAACTAAGAACAAGTCCTGCTAGGGGACATCTAGTCTTACACAGATTGCTGACTGGAATCACAATTAAAATAATATTTGCACTCACAGCTTTTGAGAAACTGCCTATTTATTTCTCATCTTTCTTTTCTTTTCCCACTCCCCAACTTCTGGGCAAGCTCTTACCACCAAAGCTTTAAAGGTTATTCTATTGATAATAGACGGGATCTTTCTCTGGATCTCCCCAACACTTGAAGTTTGGATCTAAAACCAAAGCTCACAAAATAAGTAGAAAAATATAAATGAGGTATAATTTTTTGACTCATTTTTTTATGATAATATTATTCTTCTGGTTTGGCCAAGATTTATATTATGTGTTCCTATGTTTGCCCATCTACATATAATCAACAAAGCCATGTCTTGGTTTAAATTTAAATTACCCAGCACGTGCCCAAATTATGTAAGATCTGTGGATCAGTGTTGGGTGATTGAGATCCTGGTCTGGTTCTGTCTCAGAGTCGATGTGACCCAGGACAAGTTATTCAGTCTCTCTGAATTATTCACTTGATATAATATTAACTAGATAATTAGACCATCCTGCATTTGCTAAGGGGAAATGCTATGAGTATTAATGAAATTGAATAATTAGGTACGATTCAATGGTGCTCTGACTTTGGGCATAGTGGGCGATAACTTCCAGAGCCTCTCTCCAGGGTGAACAGGGCCTCAGCGGTGCCCAGATGCACACACCCTGACATGTGCATGTGACAAGCCCCTCTTCCTCCTGTCATCCCCTATTCCCTCCCCCAGCCTTTTGGTTTGAATAGTCACCAACAGCCTCCAGTCAATACCCATTAGAAGATGATAGGATGGTTCACATGTGTTACTTCCTCTCTTGCACTTTCTCTTTCTCTTCAGGGGACACTATTCTATTCTGCCTTCCATCACTCACAGTTTGGTGTATTTCATCTTAAAATCTCCCATGAATACAGATTTATGCATTTACGTTCCCACAAATCCTTTTGCTCTCCCCTTTTATTACTTAAGCAAAATTTCAGAACACTTTTCTATTTCACTGGTGAGAAACAAAATTCCAATCTTGTTAGGAATTATGAGTGAAAATAATGGTGCCCTTCATTAAGGAAAAGAAGAGTGGGACTTTCAGGGTTAAACCCAACTTACTAAGAAACAGTGACACCCATCTCTAGGGTTCTCTAGATTGTTCTGATCAAAATTCTGCAATTTCGCATTTTTTAAAAATGTAAACCTATTATCTGTTATCACTAGTTGTCAAAATATATATAGAATATCACAGGATTTAATTTTTCTGTTTTTAGTTACTAGCATGGTAAAAATACTGTGTACTATAAATGTAATATGTTAAGTTTCTATGGGTAAAGATAGTAAAGAGGAGGGACTAAATGTGGGGGAAGATGAAGCAGGGGTGGAGATCACTACAAAGAAAAGGATGCTTAAACTGGACTCTGTAGTTTGAAGAGAACATTTTCAGTTGGCTGAGTCAAAGAAGATATTCCAGGCATAAGGCAAGGTTCCCAAGGCAGTGCACTACTTGATGCATTTGAAGAAAAATAAGTGGTTTAGTATTGTTGAAGAAGAAATTGTTTGGTGTTCTGAGGCAAGGGTGAGACGAGAGAGAGAGAGAGAGAGGAGAGAGAGAGAGGAGAGAGAGAGAAACGAGATCCATTGGGTTTGGTGGTTTTTTTTTTTTTTTTTTTTTTTTTGAAGAGGCTTCTGCCATAAACCCCTGTACACAAACTGAAAACAGCTTAAACTATCACTTTCTAAAAACGGAAAAATGCCAGATTTTTGGAAATGTTTTACAAGTGTTCCTGAGGCCCTCACTGTCAGGCTATTACAGTGAGAACTGTACTGGCATAGTTGAAGAGCACCTGATGTGAAGAGGAAATGCAGTATCAGGATCAAGATGAGAGGGGAAGTAAGAGACAATTTGGAAAGTGAAGCAACTTGTCTTTAGGGCTTCATCATATGGCTCCATGGGCTTTATGCCCATAACAGAACACATGAGCCCCTCAGCTCCCTGAGAATGGGAAGGCAGGGGAAGAAGAGGAAGAGGAAAGCAGAAATCCTTCGGGAAGGTGTTGAAATGGAGCCTGGTTGAGAGCCAACGTGGACTCTGATACATGTTCCATTGAAAATGAGGCAGTGGTCCAGGGGCATATTAAGATTCAACTAGCTCAACCTTATAATGTCCAGAAAATTGCACCTTCTAAGTGATAAAAAGTTACAGGGGTTCTGTTTTCTCTCTGTAGTATTGTTTTTTCAGGAATTAGACACCCACTAACATATAATATAAAAAACAATAATATACATCTATCCCCACAGATATGCTAACATCTGCTGAATTAGGTAGTTTTATCAAAGGTGTAATTTGAAATATACATCTTAATTATTTAATGTGCTGAAACAAACCAAGAGTAGTGACAGCTGACGTGTCATAGTTAAGTTTTTTGCCCAGGTGGGTTTTTCCATTTTTCTTTTACTACTCACATGGAATTGGGGATGACTTTAGAATTACCTCATGCCTTCTGACCGAGACCATTTCTCTGGGCACCCATCTCCCAATTGCCACGTAAACCTCAGTCCTTTTTCTTTCTTTCTCTTTCTTAAGTACTCATTGCTTACTAGAGACTAACACTGTTGTGTTTTTCTTTCTTTCAAATCTTTTTTTCCCTAGTGCTTTAATTTTTAGTAAGATTCTTTTTAGATTATTAGGCAACTTAAAAAAATTTCTGCATAAATTATTAAAAACAAAATTAGTCAAGTTTTGATTTCCTAGTTTCCTTCCACGAGAAAGACAGAGGTAATTTTTGGTCTATCTTTTCCATCTCGTCCCCCATCTCTAACCCCAATGGTATGTCAAAGCTAGCCAAGATTTCTAATGTATAAATACATGTTCATATCCCTTCTTCTAAAGTGAACTACCATTTCCCAAATATCTACCAATATATTCCCCAAGGAAGAAAGCACCCTGCAGCTGGTTAGGCATTCTGAGTTTACGGTTTTGTCAGAGACCCTGGGGACTCTTCACAGAGCCCTAGATACTTCTGTGGTTGCAGAGCCGACTGTCAGAAACAGCAAAGTTCTCCACAACTGTCCCAAACACAGCGTTCTTATAACATACAAAGCCCTAATGCATCATTTCCACATTTGTGAGTGAGTTGATTTTTCCTGACATCGCAATGAGGGAATCTGTATTATTGACACTTGTCAAAAGGGGAAACTGAGGAAAGGAAGTTTAACAAATTGCCCATGACATAAAAAGTTTCCAAGCCAAACTCAGTCCTGGGATCATTTATATACGCTGCAGTTTTTTATTTTGTATTTTACTTTATATAAAGCATTACAAAAAGCAACCCAAGAATATTCTCTCGGAGATAACTCTGACTTGTGTACAAGAAAGTACAGAGGTGAGATGGACAATAAAGAGCCTCAATTCCACCCCCTCCTTTTAGTGACTGAAGCTCAGGAAATTTCACTTGTTAAAGCCACAGGGCAAGCGAATGTCAAGCTGAGCCTGAGACCCGGGTTTCTTGATTTCTAGGCTGTTAAGGCTCCTCCTACTACATAACTCTTAATTTTAAGATGCATTTCTACAATAGAGCAAATAATCATTAATCATAGCCCTGGGACCCTCTGCTGCACAGTTTGTATTGCTACCTTTTCTCATTTTTACGGCTTTTACTCTCCGAAAAGAGGACTGAAAGTCATCAGACTGGCCCGGTTACCTTTCACACCTCACAGTCAATTTACCTGGAAAGCTGTGGAGAGCATCTTCATTCTCCAGAATGCCTCTCTGTTTGGTCGCCTGCAGCTCACTTTTGGATTTCCAAACCAGCTTGACCATCCTGATCATCTCTGGCAAGTCCCAGGGCAGCGGCCCCTGCTGGCACCCCGGCCGGCTGCCCAGGGAGGAGGGCAGCACACCTTCTGGGGCTGTCCACCTTCTGCCTAGCTCTGCTGAGTGGAAATAGCGCTCTAGCACAGGCATTCTGCCCTGTTCCCCAGAACAGGAGGTAGGGCTGCTATTGCTGCAGCAGCGGCGGCTGCTACTAGAGGTGAAATTCTTCCCAGGCAGTGGAAGGCGAACCCCTGTGAAATCCTCTCCAGCTTTGGAAAGGCAAGCCTCCTCCAGCCTGGCAGAGTCACCCTGTCCCTCCCGTCCCTCCACAAACACTGACGACGAGAGCGATTCACTTCCCAAGGTTTCTCACTGGTGAGAACTGTTACTGTACTCCTTCCTTAGAGATAGAATGCAGTTTTTTTTCCTTCTCTCTCAGGCACTGACTTCACAGCACTTAATTAATCCCAGGCTACAGCTGGAACGACAGCAGGGGAAAAAAAGCCATCGAGGTTTTAGCATTTGCTTTTCCTCTTCTGATTTATTTGTTCTCAATTCTCTTATGGCGCTTGTCAAAGTTTGTTGAGTGGCTTGTTTAGCTATTAAGGACTTCAGGCAAAGAAGTGGGTTCCCCTTTGCTGGCTTCTAGAGGGGTCCCCCAGAGGCCAGTTATCTGTAGGTGTCAGGTAAGGAGTCACCCCTGTGGTGCAGGAAACCTAGAAGCTTCCCTGGCTCCAGCCTTGCAAGCCTCAAGGAGCTCTCAGGAAACGGGAAGCTGAGCACCCGCAGAACCAATTTGCAGCTGCTTCTCTCTGGAAGGTCTGGCTGGGGGCCACCTTGCCTGTCCACTCCGGTCAGCACTGGGATGCGGTTATTCAGAAGGCTCTTGGATTGATCCTTAGCAGCACAGTTCACAGACACCTTTCTTCCACGCCCCTCCCCCCTGTGCTGTCATTTAGTTCTCAGCAAACCTAACTGGATTTTGGCCTATTAGTCAAATCCTTTTTGTAACCTCAGCTGCCCTTCGGTCAGAAGGGAAATAACATCGAATCACAATCTGAAGCTAACTCTGAAAGAAGTGATTTAGGGAAGCATCGAGATCCTCATGCCCACGTGCAGTGGGTTGCATAGTCTGGGCACACAGCTTGGGATTGTTAAAAACCCATTCCAAAGGAAAGTATTAATAATTTTAAAGGATATTCGTGAAGACATAAGTGGCAGTGAAAAGAAAGGGAAAAAAAAGTGTTGAAGATTCACTTTCCAGAGACAGAACACTGTGGACTTGATATTTGGGCCACGAACTGCTGTGCCGCCACCTGAGATTAGTTCAGTTGAGGACAATCATGGGTCACGTGTCTTGGGTCCCCTGGCTCAGAGACCGAGGTGCTAACCCTGGAAGTCAGAATCCATACAACAAAGAGGATGCCCCCTGTAGCTTGTGCGAAAAGCCCTGGACATAAATGAAAATGGGGTGGTATTGTACTTAACACTTTTGCCAGCAAATTGGGTTTGTAGAAACAATTTGAACTGAACATTCACGTGGCTAGCTCCTGTTTTTCTGGAGGCCATTGCAACAATCCTGTCTTTCTCTCCTCTTCATATCTCTGCATTGCAAAGTGCTTTATTTTGCTTGGCGTTTTGTTTTGCTAAATGTATGATCTGTTGCTCCTGTTCTATATTTCTGTCAGGGCTGGTTTATCACACAATCATTTGATGTTTCTTTAGGGGAAAAAAGAGGAGACTTTGGGGAGAGGAGAAAGACCAGGTGTGTTTTATTTTCTCTGCCCTCACCTCATTTTTTAAAAGTTAAAACCAGCAAAGTCTACTGTAATTTTGTTATTATTATTATTCCTCTAAACCCACGGTTAATAAGTTTAGTTTTACACACTGAATTAAGTGGCTTTTTTTTTTTCTGGATGGAAAAGTACACTGGTGAATTTACTCTTTTTCCTAATGGATAAATAGGGATCAACATCCTTTGAGGGTAAAAGACAACAGTAAAAGACTACTGCTTATGAATTTCATTACTAAAATATTGATCAGATCACTCTTCCTATAACAACCAGATATTCAGACAACCAATTAGGGAATAATCAGTGATCCACTCTTGAGAAAGATGTGCCTTTTTTTCAAATTTCCCTCTTTGTTAAGAGTCGAAAGCCTCAGTCTGACACTTCAATCACTTCTGACAGCCCTGCCAGTTATCTTACCCTTCCATCAGACTGGGAGCATTAAAGCTCTCTAGAATTGAAACACTTTTATTTAAGAGGCACATGTAGGCTGTTGCACTCCATTAGCATATTTCCTGAATAATGTCTTAAACTCACTTCTCAGTCACAAACTTCCTTGACATAACAACTGAAGAGTTTCCTAAGTGTTTGACTATTTTTATTTTTGTTCAGTTATTTTGCAATAGTACTTAGCATCAGGATATCCTGACCCTTGGAACAAAGGGGTTAAGAACAAAGAAAACAAATATATGATATTATATGTCACATACACTTGCATATTAAGAATACAACTTTTCATTACATATTTCTCCAAGAATGACATTTTTGTAAATCCAAAGGTATAAGTTTCTACTATATTCTCTATATTGTTTTACATACTTTCTTGTAAAAATATCTTAGAGAAGTTATAAAATGTTGGATCTTTGAACATGAATATTTCCTAGTGGAGATTAGTTGGGCCAAGAAAATACCATCTCAAATTTTTGTTCTCAAGGAGAAATTTACTTCATTTGAAGGTTGGAAAACTGAAAATGTTGCACGATTTAAAAAATTTCTCCCCAATATGGGATTCTCTTCATCCTAGGGTAGATGTGCAAAAATACCACAAGAAAGGTCATTCTCATGGTATTTCTGGCTCACATAGAAACAGGAAGTACAGGAAATCTTGTGAGAAAGCTTGGCTCAGGAGATTTTTGGCTCAACTACAGGCTCAGGAGATTGGGACAAACTGACAAGGTGCTAGCATTTGTTGGACTAAAATTACTAAACCCCACAAATTCTTTAAAAGGCAGTTTTGTTACATTTCATAACTAGCATCTCACAGGCTGTGATCTTTGTCTTTCAGAGAGTTACTTTAGAAGAATATGCCTGTAAACCTATGATTTTAACTTTACTCAGTGAGCATCATTCACCTTGAGACAGTATCTGTCTGCAGCCAGAAGTTTGAGTCACTGGGGATGGAAAAAGGGACAGGGAGAAAGTTCTGTACCCAGAGGGGTCGTGGAGCAAAGAAGTCTCACCTATGTGACATGTAAGTAGTCTTACAAATGTTAATATCCATAATTAATGGGCTACAAATAGGAAATTTTAAGATAGACTTTCAAAAATAACCTCATTTTTTTTCCAGGCATTGTGGGTCAACCTAACATCACATTAAGAGGAAAATAGAATAGTTCTCATGTAAAAGAAATGTAATGAGAAATAACAAATCTTGTAGACTTATGGATGCTGCAGTCACAAGGCAGATAAATTCTTATCATATCTGACTGAAAAAATAAAATATTTACAATATTAACTACTTCTAATCATTCTAGAGAATGTATGTTTAAAAAATAGAAACGTAGAAACATATACTCATTTCAATTTTCTATTATATTTCGAGTCTATTAATAGATTCTCACAAAAGTTCATTTTAATGAAAGTCTCACAAATATTTTGAAAGTACTTTATACTGTTATTAACTCCCATCCCTCTTCCATCTTTGAGGAAAATTTTCAAACTATTGGGGAAATTTATGCATTTTATCCTGGCCTTTCCTGTCCATCAGTTCAAAGATGGGTGTGCAAACACACACACATACACTTATGATCATCCTGGTTTCACAAATGCAATGCAAATGAAATTCAAAATGAGCAATAAAGGAAAAACAAGTCTTTCAACTTTGTTTAATGTAGTTTAAGTAGAAGAAGCTCAAACAATTTACAGTGTCCTTCAGAAGAAATAGAAATGTAATAACTTTGGCCTTAACTAATCTCAAGGAACAATGCCTGCAAGCAGGAAAAGGGACTTGGTTTACAGACCTACCATACAAGGCAGCATATATTTCCACTGTCACATGGAAAGGGAGGAGAGTGGGTGGAGCAAGATGAGGAAAGATGAGGTGGGGGAAGTGGAAGGGGTTGAGCTGACAGATTTATAGTCTGATTTTTCAACAGATGTCTTAACTACAACCAATCATTCTCTTATTCACTCTGCAAATATGTATTAACGGTGAGAGCAATAGCAGAATGGAGAATCTCTTTGCCAACCTCTGGGTCTTTTTTCAGGCACTGGGGACCTGCCTGGCCTCCCCCATTTAGAGTCTAGTTTTCAGTGAGTTATCGCATCTTCTATTACTTTTCTTTGTGCATTTAAAGAGAGAAATCAGGGTTTTAGCTGACACGAGACCTCTGTCCTGGCTCTCACATATGTTATCTAATGCCAAGTTTACTGTCCAATAAGACAGAGGTTGAGAACAAAATGGCCTGAACACTGAATTTTCTCCACTTTGCTCCTCCTTCCTGCTGATGGAAACCCATACATAAAAAAGGACATTGTTGCATGGTGAAAAACAAACAAAGCAAAACAAAACAAAACCAAGGAAACAACCACCCCAAAACGCCCCACCCCCACCCAAACCTTTACTATTTCCTCCATTACTGAACACCTGATGCTTTACTGTGTGATGATGGCACCCTCTGGCTGAAACCTTTCTAACGTTGCATAACTTATTTCTGACTGTGAAAGATTGTAAGTAGTAGTAGAGTGCACTTTTTAAAATTTTACATTTGGGTGTGTCAACTTCTGAAAAAATAGCTACAACATCCCATTAAGAGGACTGAAATCTCGAAAGTAGTCCTCTAAGAATATTTATCTTTGGGTTATAAAAACTGAACTCACCACTGAGCTTTGTCTCAAACTTAGTGAATTATCTTTAAACGGGTATGATGACAATAACCACTTTATCTATCATACTGGGATCTTATGAAAATAAAATAAGAATTATGAGTTATTTATAAACTGTAATATGCTTTAAAAGTTTTTAAATGATTATTTTTAAGCTATAATAAATCATAATTCATAACTTATCTAAACTCAAATTTTGTGTATACTTTCCTAAGATCTATTAGAAAGCTGAAAAATTGAACCCTTCCATCCTTGAAGTAGGTCCTACTTTGAATATCCGTGGTCTCTATGGGAATGCAGGAGTAAAGAAAATCAGAGACAGAGATATTACAGAGAGAAAGAGTATTAGAGAGTGGCCCAATGGTATTTAATGGTGCAAAGGTGGGATAAAGTAAGAAAAACTATTGAAGTGTGGATGAGAGTAGATAGACAAAATATGTGTTAAAAGAAGTGGCTTGTTAGGATAAATATTTATTGCAACTGTGTTTTGGAGGTGTGAAAACAGCCCATGAATCATATCTAAGGTGTTAGCCCATGATCTTTACCGTGAGTTATTTAGTGCTTTGGTTAATACTGTATAGGTTCCTTTGATTGGGAATTTCAATTTCAGCCCACAGTGACTAGTGGGTTATGTTTCATGTTCATGAGCTGTACAGAGTTGTGTCATATGCTGTGTAGTGAATATGTGAACTCATTTCTCTAGACAAACTACTGCAGGCCTCAATTTTTTTTGCTTGGGGGGTCTATAGTCCTCAAATATTCGTGTAATTTTGATTGTTTCTAGGTGATGTGTTTTTAAAAGAAGTGTAGTATGTAAAACCAATTACAATGTTTAAAAAGTATCCTTAAGTCTGAAATATGTTTCTACTTTTGTGTGTGTGTGTGTGAGTGAGATATATAAGTTCTGAAAGTTCTCAAGAATTAGGCCAGAATGAAAAGACCTCATGGAGGCCGGAGGGGAGATTATCCAGACATCCTCAAAAAGTGCTGGGAAATGCCTGCGTGAAGTTTTTTTTTACCCTTAATATAATCAAAATAAACTGGACCGCTAATAAGATATAAAAAGATTATCAATATAAAGGACATAAAAGAAAAGTGAGAAGATGATAAGGAATGAAACCTTCTAATAGGACCTATTTTTTTTCCCCTGGTATTCATTTACATTTATGTTTATGGAGTTCAGGGTCAGTTTGGAAGAAGGAAATTTCAAATGCTACATGTGTAGGAAGTATAGTCTTACTGCCTCTTCAAAGTATTCTTTATTTTCCCTTCTTTCTTTCACTTTTTACCTCCTGGTGATTATGAATTACGTAAAATCTCTATGCCTAAAGGTGTCTCTCAAATGCTATTCTAGAACAATGCTTCTCAATGTTAGTGTGCATACAAATCACCTGGAGAGTCCATTACATTGTAGGGTCTAATTGGGCACGTCTGTTTGGGAACCTGAGACTCTGCATTTCTTCTTTTATTTATTTACTTATTTTTTATTTTTTAGGCAAGGCAACACTTGGTTGTTGACCTCACAGATTGCAAGGACCTTGTCAATTTACAATCCCTTATTTTTTATTTTTTTTTATGCCTACAGCACTTGGTCTTCTTAGGTGGTCTCCCTGGGTGGTCTCCCATCCAAGTACTAACCAGGCCCGACCCTGCTTAGCTTCCAAGATCAGACGAAATCGGGCTTGTTCAGGGTAGTATGGCCATAGACTCTGCATTTCAATTATACTCCCTGAGGATGACAAGGCTGCTGGTGGTGGGCCATGCTCTGAGGAGTTTTTAAAATTATATTATATGTATTAAGAGCGAAACTAGAGGAGTACCGTGTGTCAGATATTTTCTGTCTCTTTCATATTAGTTATTATGAAAATGCAGTAAACATTCTAATCTTTATAGATACACATATTAGGACTGTTGAAAACAATCAATACTAGCTCAGATAAAATACTGTTAACTGAAATTAAGCAACTAGAACCACACGTAAGGGCAAGGGCTTTGTCCAGGGACTTTCATGACATTTCACGCTTAGCTTTCAAACTCAAAGTTTCATTTATTTTTTTTCCCTTATGAAGTAACACTAAGATAAGGTTGAATATCAAATATAAGCTACTGTGATGAATAATGTATACAATGGAGTCTTAACTTCAAAACCAAATGGCTATATTTTGAAAGTCTTTTTTCACCAATGTCAAACAAAACTTAGGCCAATTTTTCCATTCCTCTTTCTTTCCAGCATTTTCTTGTGCTCCTATTGCTATTTTCAGAATGACTGGAATACAGGCAAGGCTCTCAGTCTTTGATCTCCATCATCACGGATACTCTCATCGAGACCTGCTTCTTCGTTTGATTTATTAAAGTTATATGTAAAGTGGTGTTTGGATGAAGCCTGGTAATCTTTCCCACTGTAATATTCCAGGCATGAATGAATGGTGACCAGATGATTTCACAAAGCAAAGATGGAGGGGAAAAAAAGTAGGCATTCATGATGTGACAGCCAGCAGCCAGTGATGCTGCTGACAGACACAGAGAAATGTGCTGCAGTGTCTTTATCTCAGTGGAACACAAAACGAAACATGAAAGATAAATAAACTAAACTGCAGCAGGCTGCACTCTTTATCAGGTATCTCCTGGGATTTGTGCAGCACCGGACATAGTGTTTGTGAGAAAGTGATCCCAGAAGCAAGAGGCATGTGAAATCAACTGGAAGACAAGGGTAATCAATGGCATGAGGCTAAAACACTACCACATTTATATGATTAAAAATTTGTACCGTTAACTAAATAGGAACGCTTAAAATAAATGGAAGCATCTGCTGGTAATTGGAAACAGTTTGCTGTATTTTTCTTTCTGTTGTCTTTCCTGGTTCCTTCTAAGGCTAAGTGTTTTGTTACGGTTATAGACACCTATATTTCCTATCATCCTCAGGAGTAACTAAAAAACGAAGAAGAGAAAGCTGAAATATATTGAATTTAAAAATAATATAGATCATGGTTATTTTCTGTAATGTTAGAACTTATTTTCCTCTGTGATAGCAGGAGTATCAAGGGTGAAAAGTAAAGGTGAAGTCGTTTAATAGATAGTGTATAACCAATATGCAATATACTGTATAGTATGGCCCAGGGATTCTCACTGAACCTACCACCTATATTTTGATATGTCGTGTTGCTAGAAGGATAAGAGCATCATTCATCAAGGAAAGAAAGCCTAGTGCACTAAAATATTTGACAATGTTGATGCTTGCCTAAGATCTTCACCTAAAGATTTTTAAAGAGTTCCCTTTTGGTAACTTCGGTTTCCATTCAAATTCTAATTAAATTTTGATCCTTCTATTCCTTAAATGTGGAAGAGAGGAGTAGGAGAGTCAGTGTCAGAGTGATGAGATATGAGAAAGATTCATTGGTTACTTCTGGCTTGGAGGACAGAAGGAGCCCTTGAGCCAAGGAATGAGGGCAGCAGCGAAAAGCCAGAAAGAGCAAAAATCAGATTCTCTCTTAGAGCCTCCAGAAAAGAATGCAGACCTGTGGGCACCTTGATTTTGGCCCAGTGGGACTCATTTCAGACTTCTCAGCTCCCGATCTATAAGATAATAAACGTGTTGTTTTAAGCCGCTAAGTTCGTGGTAATTTGTTTCAGCAGCATTAGGAAACTAATTTATTATTATTGCTTATGTTGTTCCCTTTGTTGGGATTTTCTCATCTATCTAGTCCATTTCTTCACGAAGCCTTTGTGCTCCACTTCAAATTACCTCTTCTATTTAAACAAAGCAACATCTTTTACCCATTTTATTTATCTGTAAGGTAAAGTTACTTATATCACTATTTGCCTTTGATGCTTTGGCTGGTCTTCCAATTCAAACTGCAAGACCACTGTTTCATACTTCCTAGCATAGAATCTTAGTGATGTACCCTTTATTCATTCATTCAATCTGCATTTATTGAGTGTCCCATGCTAAGTACTTGATATCTTGTCCTTGGAATTATTTATAAATTTAGTGGAGAGACAGATACATATAGAACTATAAAACACAGTGAATTATAGTGCTATAATATAAAGGTGAACACAGCAGATCTCAATTAATGTGTGTCATTATTGACAGCAAATTTTTTCATTAAATTTTTTCCATATCTTGACCATTAAGACCATGTCTAGAAATCTATTTAACCCTTTAAAAAATCTTGAACTACATTATATAGAGTTTGTACTTAGCCAGGAAAAAAAGGGTGGTTAATTATATTTTTCATTTGCTGATGGAATTTTTAAAAGTTTAACTGTAATGATTTTAAAACTTGAAAAATATTCTCACTCCTTTTCTCAGGTGAGCTGATATTGTGTTCCTAGGACATTGGTAGCTTAGGAAAAGTTCTTATTCCAAGACTGCAAAGAAGGACATATCATGCAATGTTTTAAGGGACTTTAGAGATAAATTAACCATTTCAATAGATCATGTCTTAGTCAACTGAGGCTGCTATAATAAAAGACGACACACTGGGTGGCTCAAGTAACAGGAATTCTTTTCTCACATTTCTGGAGCCTGAAAGTCTGAAATCAGGGTGTCAGCATGGTCCAAGTCTGGTCAGGGTCCTTATTGTGGGGCTGCCTTCTCACTGTATCCCCTCACATGGTATAGCAGAGCTCATCTCTTTTGAATCTTTTTTTTTTTTTATAATCCCGTTTATGAAGGCACCACTCTTGTGACCCAGGTACTTCTACAGGCTCTATCTCCAAATACCATCATGTTGGAATTAGGCTTTTAACATATGAATTTGGGAGAACACAAACATTCAGTCCATAGCAGATCATTTTCTAGTTTTACCAATATGAAGCATGATCCAGACAGACATAAGCCCTGGATTCCCACAGACCTGAGCACATGCACTTACTCTGAGTGCTTATGTACTGGATACAGAACCGAGCTTTTATATGAAATGTCTTTTTTTTTTAATTCTTAAAAGAAGCCAAGTAAGGTAGATGCTAGCATGACACTCTATGAAAGTAATCTGCTCATGATTCATATGCTATCAAGCTTTAGGAGGGCAATTTGAATCACAGCAGGATGGTTCTAGAGCACACCCTCTTAATAGTAGGCTGTACTACCTGTGTGGTTAGGGTGTTGTAGAAAACAGTAGGAACTCTGCTTGTTTCACAGACTGTAACTATATTTGCCTGTCATAAATATTTATGTGAGGCAAGTCAGAAGGGAAGAAAGAATAATTATGACATCCCAGCATCTATTGCTATAGCTGCGCTTCATGGCAAGACTACATCTTGTGTTCCTCGAGCCAAATTCACTGCCACCATGGTAATGACTGTGGCTACTAGGTTGGCTTTTAGATCTTTGCCACAACCTTCACCCAGGAAGTACTGGAGAAAATCTTGCTCTCTCATGACCAGAGGGAAAGAACATGGTGCACGTGAACATTTTTTTTAAAAATTAGATGAACGTCTAGTCTACCTTCAGTAGTGTGGTGCTTTCTTTAAATTGAAACTATACTCCTAAAATAACACTATTCCTTATGAAAAGTGACTTGATTTACCAACACCATCACTTGTGATTGCCATTACAACGCACGGGAACTATCCAAGGTAGGGATGAAAGATTATCAGAGTAGTTTCTGTTATTTGAACATAATTGCTGCAGCAATTCTGCTGTCTCTGACTTAAATTATTGGGTTTGAAGAACCAGCGAATGTTGATGTGAAAATGGTGAATGGAGTCCACTAGGTTTATTCAAGACGCTGGACAGATATTTTCCTTTTGGAACAATTTAGCAAGACAGCTTTGCAATATCACAATGCCAGATGCATTTGTGCTTTCTAAATAGCTTGGCCAGAAATGGAAAAAAGAAAAATGAAGAAAAAACCACCCAGAAAAGAGCCTTAAGTATTTCCGAGTGTTAAATAAATAACTTGAGTTACTTTTTGCACGGAAGACAGTACATGTGGGAAATTCAAATCTGGCCCCCAGCTGATTTCTGTCCTGGGCTAGTAGATCAAAGAAGAAGCTGAGTACAGCCATGTCTCCAATGGACCAGGCATTTTATGTGTTCTGCCTCAGTTCCTTTCTTTGGCTTTACTTCCTCAAGGTAAATTTGGTTACCTAGTCGTTCATATTCACAGTCCTTCTAGTAGGGAAATGTAGATCTATAAATTTCACGTCACTTTTATATAGCACCTTCTTTCTGAAAGGTGTTGCACAGTGACAGAAGAGCTTGGCTCTTCAGAAACGTCCCTAAGGAAAGGAAAATACAAACCCTGGGCAAACCATTCTGATCTTCAGATGCTCAACTACTTTTGATATTCTCCTATTCCTGTCCCCAGTAATGATTTATTAATGAATTCATTCATTTTTTTGAAATAACAGTAAACACTCTAAATCTCTGCCTAAATCCAATTAAGTCTAATTATTCCTCTCGTCCCTCTACACATATTAGACACATAATTGATGCCTTGTTTTATTTAGCATTTGTCTTTATGTTCATCATGCATGTAACTTCTGTATTTCATTATTACGATATTAGATCATAAAAGTATAGGTGGTTGTTACTTTGAAAGCTTTCTTAGAGCACCTCCCAAAGTGGTCTAGATTACAATGAATGCTGAAATGGCACTATTGTTTCTGTGGTAAAAATATAAAGAGTTCTGTGTGGGATAGCCACAATATTTTTGGTAAACCTCAGAAGGGATACTTGGCATTGCAAAATCAAGTACTCTTCTTGACCTAAACCATATACTGGTTTTTCTTGAAATTACTGAAGGGTTAGAACTTTTCTCCATTAACATGGTTGGTAAAGTCACGTTTTCCCCCCAGAGCACAAACGTGCAAATAAAAAAGACTGATTATAGAAATCCATGTGAAGTTTCATTTGAGATTTACCTAGTTGTACCTTTCTTATCTCTTACTTGTTGGTCAAACATGCCTTACACTTATTTTCTTCAAGTTGGCAGTTCTTGCATGTAGGGGGTTTCCTTTAGAACTTTTGGAGACAGATTTTTCAGAAACAAGACAAAAACCCCAAACAACCTTTATTCCCCAATAGAACCAGGGCTTTCGAAACATTAGACTGAGTTCTTGGGACAATTGAGAGAATTAAATGAGAACATTTATGGAAAGTATATGGAATAATGCCAGGCACAAAGTAGATACTCAATAAAAATCAGCTATTATAATCTCCCTCAAATTTCATGGAGCTAGCACCCATAACCTCTTTAGCTCTGGGTGGCATCAGTAGAACCAGGAAGTGATATATGGTGGAGAGGAGATGAAAGAAGTAAAAGTTAAAAAAAAAAAAAAGATAATATGTTTGGTGTGGACTGGCCAAGGATATGGGGAAAAGGGAGACAAAGATTAAAAAAAAAAAAAACTAAAGAGAAAAGAAAAAAAAGTGTGGCTTTTCACTCACAATGATTTTAAAGGCTACTTCAAGGCCCTAGAGGTCATCAGCTGCTGGGCTCTTTATCTCAGCATTGGCTCTCTGCCATCTCTTTTCCTCATGTTCTAACTTCTAACAAGTGTTTCAGATCATCTAGAAGATTCTGCAGATCCAACCCTAAAAATGTGGGTTACATTTTTTCTAGTTTCATCTAAACAGACAGACATAAACATTGAGTAATGAACTAGTTTATCCCTAAATCTCTAGAAACCCACGATAACATAATTACTTATATAGGAGAATTTTTTTGAAATGTCATTCTTTCATCTTTAAAAGGATGTGGTTACTGAATTTTCAAAGGCTTTCTTGGTAAGGCACTGTAACTTGTAAGTCTGTTCCTTAGGACACTGCAAGAAGCATGCTCCTGGCAGGTAAATAAAACATTCCGAGAGACTCCTTCACCTCTTCAGGCTTAGGCACATCACTGAGGACATTAAAGCATAAACTTTCTAAACAATATACCCACAACCTGAGAAAAGTGCCTTAATTTTTTTTTTTCCCCAGAGGACGGCTTCTGAAATGAGAGAACTCAGAGGTTTCTTATGAGCATGACAGCTGATTGTTATACTGGAAGAGATTGTAGAAGCAGAAATTATGGCAAAGTGATTGTGTTAAAGTGAGAAAATGACTTTCTTCTCCCTCATCAGGGAATTGGGATGGTGAAGGAAATGTGCTCTGTTATGGAGCCACTCTGAGCTATCCATTCCTCAGCCCCTTGCTTGAAGTTTTAGAAAGGTTAGTGTGGCGTGAGGCTAGAGGACAACTCAGGAGATTTGGTGGCCTCTGTACTATGTCAAAGGTTTAGACAGAATGGTTCTGAGTGTCAGTTTCTCTTTAGGATTCTGTTCAGTCCATACAGGCAAGATTCCAGTTTGGAGGTTGTAGAATATCTCTGAGCTTGTCAGGCCTGGCAAGATCCTGCTCATCCTGGCATCTTCTGCACTGAGAGATGAGCTTGGATCAAGAGTGACATTCTTACCATACTACTGCATAGAGCAGATTAATCACCAGATGCAGTGGATACCTGTTCAGTGAATGAATGACCAGGTGCCTCTGAGTGGCCTCATAGGCATCTAAAAGCAGCTCCAAAATTTGTGGGGGTCGGGGTGGGGGAAAGCAGGAATTTCACAGTGGCCTGATGAAAACTCAGCCAGTGTGGCATTGTGCTTGCAAACAGATAGTTGGAAAAAAAAAGTTTTCAGGGTCCCCTGGCAGAGGGGTGAAAAGTTTGAGTGAGCTGATTTGTTTTTGAGATCACCTTTTTTCTCTCTCTCCTTTTCTTCCTCTTTCTGGTTTCCATGTCTATTCTCTAAGACTTAGTAGAAATAGTGTTTTGTAGTTTCTGCCGCCCTCTGAACCAGAGCTTCCTAGTGGAGGAAGTAAACCTGATCTCAGAGTGAGCTAAGTCACTACCCACCCAAGGCCTTAGGCCAGCTCTGGGGAAGAGTCACTATTTTGTGTGCAGTACACACAAGTACTGTATGCAGCTCCCATCTAACTGTTGGGGCAGGTCAGGCAGGTCACCCCTTCTGATACCTGAAGAGCGGTGGCTTCCACCTCCTGCACTGCGGGTATCACTGCACATGGTCAGGGCAATGGGACAAAAGGAATCACTCTGGCTCTTCAGGCACCAAGATGAGGAAAATCAACGTCAGGGCTCAAAGGATGGAACTGCTGGGGACAAAAGGTTACTACACATTAACAATCGGTCTTCACAGAAACAATAAGTAGATGTTAGAGAATGGAAGAGAGATGACATCTCTTGACCCTAGCTGACAAATCTTTTTCAGGTAGACTCAGAGGACAGGACTTCATTCTTGCACTTATCGATAGTCAAGGCAAGAAAATGAATTGAACAGCACTGAGCAACATTTATTAAGCCCGTATCTTCTATGGGCCAAGCACTAGTTTAGACATGAAGCAAAGTTTTGAACAAGTTAGACTTTACATTCCAGTGAGGAGAGCGAAAAAGTAAACATAAACAAGCACACAAATACATTAACAAGAAAATACTCAGTGGTTATAAGTGCTATAATAAACAAAAACAATTAATTAGTTAATTAATAAAATTGTGGTTAAGGGGCTATTTTAATTGTATGGTCAGGAGAGGCCTTTTGAAATAAGTGATGCTTGAGCTGAAAATTAATGACAAGGAGAAGCCACCCAGGCGGAGATCTGGGAAGGGAATTTTAGCAGAAGGAACAAATGAGGGAAAGACCCTAAAGCAAGAACTACTTTGATGTGTCGGAGAAATGAAGAATGGAGTGACAGGGATTCAGTGAGCAAGAAAATGGGCAGATGAGATGAGATTCTGGGCAGACAATGTTGGGCCGTGTGACTAGAGATGATTTTGGATGACTTCCAAGTGCGATGATAAACCAGTAGAAAGTTTTCAGAAGAGTGACATGACCTAATACAGTTTTCATAAGATCATGCAGGTAGCTCTGCAGGGAGAGAAAGGTATAGGAACAAGAGTAGAAACAGAAATTAGATAACAGGCTAACAAACTTTAAGAAAAGGATAATGACTTAACTAGGGAGGTAGGAGTGAGACCAATAAATAAATAAATAAATAAATAAATAAATAAATAAATAAATAAATAAAAAGATTGGCATGTGGGGAAAAGAGAGAAGGTGTATTCTAGGATTGCAATTATTTGCTGAGATGGAAGAAATATATTTAGATATTGTGCTAATCGAGCATCCAGTTGGATATTGGAATTTTGGAATACCTTTCAGATATCCAAGTAGATGGTAAGTAGTCAGTCTGAATATTGAGTATTGGGGAAAAGTCAGTCTTTAGATATTAATTTGGGAATCATTAGCATACGGAGATATTTAAACAAAAACCCCCAAAACATTGTGTCTAGTTTAGTTCAACTGCATCTACCCCAAATCAATACTTGGGAAACTAAGTATAGTAAGTGCTATGGATAAAGAGATCAGAAAGACATAACCCCAGAGAGAGAAGCAGACCAAAATACAATTGTTAGAATGCAGTGGTAAAACAGAGGCAGGTATAAATATAAAGGTAACTATTATGGAATAAGTAATTATGCCTGGACAGCAGAGACAAGAGGTGATCTGAAAGATAGTTATTTGATAGGAACGATTTTCTTATGAGCTTCTTGTTTTTAATATGGATGCTTACTTAGAGACCAAGAAAGTAGATGGGATTGGCTGTAGAAGTGTTATATGAACAAAAGAAAATTCCATTTTTAACAGCTTTTTGATCTTGGAGAAGGAAATGATCACTCTAGGACTTAACATTCTCCTCTGTGAAAAGAGCAGTTTGAATTTGAGAGGTAGTTTCCTGCCTCAGGGAAATAGTAAGTAATCAAGATACATAAGTTATTTTTTAACCTATTTAAAGGCTATATCATATTATTATATATATATTTAAATATATTGTAACTTAATCTATACATATATAAATTTTCATAAGTATAAATATATATAAAAGGCTAGTAGAAGTAAAACATTTGGCCTTGATAAGGTTATACAGTTTGCCAAAAATATCAAATTCTTAGTTTTAAATTTAGTTATATCAACTTAGTGAAGCAAAATCATTAATCTCTTGTTGAACACAAGTTCTAATTGATTGTGGTTAATAAAGAAGAAAAAGAAAAAGCAAAAATAATTAATGGCAAATTAATGCAGTCTCATAGACAAAATATTTCCAACCATAGAGTACATTGGGGGAAAGTGATAAAAAGCATATTTGGTGGTGCAGGTTTTATGCATTTCTGGCTGGATGAATAATAGAGTCAATGTCAGCTCTAACTGGTATGCTTGTATAAGTTGATGACTTTTTCTTTTCTTTTTTAGCTACACTAACTGTTCCACTTCTTTATCACCTATTTATACTCTTGTAAAATTAAAAAAAAGTTTTCTGGAAATTAATTTCTTATGAAATTTTTAATATGAAGTAATGCAATTCTTGCAAGTCACTGTAATTTACTACAACATTGGCTAAGTAGTCCTGGAATGTCTTTAACTTTTTTCATCTTATTTGGTTAAACTATTTATTCCCAGAGAATTATTTATTGACCTCAGAAGTAGGTTAGAACACTGTTTTGTATTTCTGTAGTATTTATTTTCAGAATTGTATTTTAATGAATCAACTTAGTGATATGTATACTGACTCCACAAAGTGGATACAAGAAGACACTACACTTTTATAAAAATAGAGGCTAAGGTTGGTGGGTGGCTATGAGACACTTCTGGGCCTTTGGGCGTAGGGGGCCCAGGCATGCACTATTGAAGGTGAGTGATGCTTGGCCACAGATATCAGTTAATATATAGGCTAAATCCATGTTTAGGAGATCAACAAAGCAGGGTCACCAAAATTTTTTATAATAAGGATATGTTTTTGACATATATTGTTTAAAGTATATAAATAAATATTTTTAAAAATATCAGTTCTTTGTTGAACTTCTTTAAGGTGATTTAAGATTTTGTATTGCTTAGTTCTGAATTACTTATGGTGAGGAGGCACCATGTTCTTTTCACCACTAAGAGTGTTCAAAGGTTTTCATTTGACTTTAAACAGCATGATGGTCTAGATACATGCCATGTGTTGGCCTCCTTTTCTTGACTGGGTTGGTTTCAGGATTGTTTGTGATGCTGAGGAGTTGAATGCATTTAGTTGGATTGGCTAAATCTGCTCATGTGCCAAATCCACTGTGTGATAATTCCATGTCTCTCTGAGATTACCTAGGAGAAAGACCAAAGTCTTCATATGAAGAATATTGTCACAGAATGATCACATGTTGATTTAACCTGCATAGAGCTACCATAAAGTTGGGACGTATAATAGAAGTCTGAGACTAAATAAGAAATGTGTTGAACTAATATGCTAAACAAAGGAACAGGTAAAAGGAGAATCAGTCCCTCCCTCAGGTGTGGTTTTTGTCTATCCCTTATTTTTGGGCTTTCCAAGGACTCTAGTGGTAGGAGTATGTCTCCCTTATGTTGGATTCAGTAACCTGCAGTCTGGTGCTGAATATATTCTGCCCTGTCAATCATATTGAGCTTGGGATTCTTAGGGGGAGCAAATGAGTTGTCCCAAGATACATGAAAAGCTACAGATAAAAGAAGACAACTATGCCTTTTAAAATCCCAAGTCACTATTTATACTGTTGAAATTTTCCCTGGCTACTTTATCCACTGCTATTGTAGTCCATAACTTTACAGGGCCATTAAATTCATGTTGTAAATGTATGTTTACATGTTTAGTCAAAAATGCTTAAGAATATATAGGAATTTGTGTGTTTCCAGAAAATGTGTTCATTTTCTTCCTGACTATACTATATATTAAAGTTTTAGTGGTAAATTAAAAGTTGCCTACCTCTTAAACCATGCGAGAACCCATTTCCCATACTAGTCAGTGATGTATGAATAATATCTGATGTAAGACTTGCCTTTGTTGTAACTTTGATCACCCAATTCAAAAATTTATATATGATTGAAGAAGGTCCAGTAAAGCCAAAGATTAAAATTTATGTGGTTAAGTTTTCAGGGTTAATAATGAAAAAATTAATTTTGTCATAACCCTTTGGCTAATATGATCAACAAGGAGGTATATTTAAGCCATTTTTCTTTTTCACTGATACTTCCTATATAAATCCCTGAATTAAAAAAGTAATATTTATATGAAATTTGTTTTTTATTTGAAATGCATAATACATTTGTGTTTTGTTTTAATAACTTAACAATTTAAATGATTTTATAACTAATATCAACTATACTTTGAGGGCTATTTATTTGGGTGTTTTCAGGTTATTCACTCCTATGCAAAATGGCTCCAGGCTACCATGGTTTTTAAAAATTTTGGGTCAGCATTTGGAAAGTTTTCAGAATTCATTTTTATTGTTTTGAAGACAATTGGCTCTAGCAACCTGTCCCAATCATCAATTCTACTGCTTTGATTCTTCTAGAGGCTATGAAACCATATAACTTGGCTTGTTAGGTGTCCCTGAAGTACATTATTCTTGTAAATAAATAGGCTTAGAGTTAGCTACTGGGAATTTCTCTTAGAATGCACAGATGAGATTGCCAGTTACTTTGTCTTTTATTTTCAGAAGTCTGTTCGATTTACTTCTGGTTTCTCTGTTCTGTTCCAGATTATTGAATTCACCCAAGGCCTGCCTGCCTGATAATTTGGTAGGTATGGCATGGTGCAGTGGTGAGGCCAGGAGCTCTGGAGCAGATCTCAGTTGAAATTCAGGCTCTGTCATCATTCTGTTGTGTGACACTGGGCAAGTTATTTTACCTCCCAAACTTTAGTTTCATCAGCTAGAAAATGAGAATGAAAGTAAACACTCCCCAGAATTATTATGAGGGTAAAATGAGGTGTGTGGTATGATAATAGCTAATATTTATAGAGCATTTATTGTGTGCCAAGTATGTAGTTAGCACTCATAAATGGTAACTCATTTAAACATAGCTGGCTTTGTGCCCTGACTAGTTGGACCTTACACAATTAATCCACTGACATCCTCATACCCTTTTTTTCAAATGCCATAGAAACATGACAAGAAGGTAGAAAGGAATGAATCAGAAAGAATCTGCTATGTATAGCCACTGGATTCATTTTACTTATACTGTATCATCTAATTATCTCAGCAAGCTTTTGAAATAGGACCTATTATCCCCATTGTACAAGTGAAAAAAATAAAGTCCCAGAGAGGTTACTTTACACTTTTCTACATGTTTTATATTTTTCTACAATAAAGTAGAAATATAAATAGAACACAGTACAAATGAAAACTTAATTTTATAAGAGTAAATTAGAATATTGACATTAATGATCTAATAAATTCCTTCTTAGCAAATAAATGATTAATCATATTTTTTCTTTTATGGAGTTAAAATAATAAAGTTGAAATAATCTTTTTCCACACATTAAAAATAGAGATGTCAAATTTATTTTATTCTGCTTAATATAGATGTGCTCATAGATCCTTGCATGAGTAAAAGCCCAATTACTTTGTTTCAATCATAGTACATACTGAGGCTTGTTTTTGCTGCCAAAACTGTTCTTTGGTTTAGAAACTTTCCCCTAGGTCATTTAGAAGTATTCCCAGAAAAGATGAAAATGCCAAAAACCTGGTCAAGTATTGCACCAAGAATGGAAAGAATCCGGGATCAGGAATGTATATTTATCTGGTCACAAGGAGAATAGAGGTTATTCGAATGCCATGAACTCAGTGTTTGTCACTTTGTTTCATAGTTTACAATTTCTCCCTCATTCTCTTGCTAACTTCATGTACCGTATGGACAATCATCCTACCTTTCTCTCTCTTCTTTTTTTATTTGATTTTTAAAAAATTTATTTATTTATTTTTTTATGGTGACATTAGTTAATGAAATCCAGTAAGTTTCAGCTGTACATTTTAACAGTAAGGCATATATATTTGCATTGTGTGTTCACCATCCATACTTAGATTTCTTTTTGTCAACACATATTTGGCCCCTTTTATCCCTTTTACCTTTCTCCTCCTCCCCCTCACTTTTACCCTCTGGTAATGACTAGTCTATTGTCCATGTCCATGAGTCTCTGTTTATTTGTCCTGTTCACCTACCTTTCTCTTGTTTTCAATTTTATGATTTATTCTCAGAAGGAAAGGCACTTGAGAAAAATTTCTTTGGGGGCTCCACCTTTTCAAAGGAAGGCACAAATTAGATGTAGTAAACTTGTAGTACTATTTCCATCATTAAAAAAAGTGTCATTCAGGCATTGGTCTGCTCTGTCACCTTGAATCAGAACAACTCCATCTGGTTTATTTAATTTTTGATAGCTCACACTTCAAAGAAAGGCAAGGGTTATATCCGTTGATGATTGTGCAAGCCTGCACAAGTTAAAAAAAAAATCTTTCCAGTCCCCTGCAGGGATCAGTATGTGTATCCTGAAGCACCAAAGATCTGAGACTTCTGTTGTGGTTTGCTGACTCCCAACAGGCTTTATTTTGTAGGCTTGACTCAGGAGAAAGAATCTCACTAGCTTCAAGTGAAATTGTGCCCAAGTAAAGATTACTAATAAAAATATCATGGAATTTGTTCTAGTGATACTTTTGGTCTTAAAATTCTGTGTGTGTGTGTGTGTGTGTGTGTGTGTGTGTGTGTGTGTGTGTGTGTTTGCACATTTACTCATTTATATGTATTTTAACTTCAACATCCATATTCAACTTAATCTTTTAGAATTCTTAATAGCTCTAATTTCAGACAAGATTTGGGGCAACAACTCTTCATGTGCAACTGGCTTAAGTTTCCACTGATATCCATGTAGACTTCCTAAGGTCAGATTTGGTTCTTAATTCATGGTAAAATAACAGAGGGTCAGTATAATTTATGCATTATCACTGCAAAGAGATGAGAATTTTGAATAGAAATATAAATCACAAATTTTTAATTTCATCTATAATTTTTACTCTACCTACTTTCCAAATAACTCCAATTTATTTCTAGCCCTGCATTGGTTATATAACTGCTGTTTGCTTTGGGCGCCGCATCTGTAATATAGTGATAATAATTGCCACCTGTGTCATTTCCCAGTGATATTTTAAAACTAATGAATAGAGGCCTACATGAGCCCCAAGCTCTTTGAAATACAACAGCTCTATAGTTTGCAATTATATTCAACAGGGCTAAAAGTTACACTAGATCTAGTTAAACGAGATGCAGTTTTATAAAAGCTTGCAAAATAAGAAGGTATTCATAAATTATGTAATTAAAAATTCTTTTAAAATAAATGGAATATATATCTTATATGTATATATGAGTACAAAAAGAGGAAATATATCTAAACTATTAAAAAAATTATTAAGAAATATTTTCATAGAAAAGGTCAGAAAAAAATATAATGAATACTTCATACAAGTTAAAATTGACAATGGTTATCAGCATTGGTGGTATTGTGAGTGATTTTATTTTCTTCTATATAGCTTTCCTATATATTCCAAGTTTCCTAAAATGAATATGCAGTTCTTCCCAAAATCAAGAAAGTAATGTCAATAAATATCTTAATAAAAACTAATGGAACAGGGGGAAATTACTCGAATAGAATGGAAATGTTAGAGCTTTTAGAAAAAATTCCTTTGAACTCTTAAAGAGTGAGTTTGAGGTCCTACATGAATGAAATAAATGAGCTGGTTAAATTCAATGCCAGTCCTATAGTACTTGGATTTAAATCCAGTTACCAATAGGAAGAACAACTCAAGAGAAAACCTATAATTTAAGGAAAATGTTCAGTCTTTGTCCATATCCAAATCTTTTTATTTATCCACAAGTTTATATGCAGTGTCAGTTGTTAGACTTAGTCTTATCTTTCAACTTAGCACACTACTAAGGGTCCATAAATTTAATGTATCAAAAGTACAAAAAATAAAAAGATTCTAAAAGGTAAGTTATCCTTACTCCCCATCATTCCTGTCAACAGTGGATGTCTTTGGGTTCTTCTCATATCCTGTAAGCTCTCTCACCTTGAGGTCTTCTCACATCTCATTCCATCTTCTTAGAACATTACCCGCTTTCCTCCACCAGGCTAATTCCTACTCATATGTTAGATAATTCTTTGGCTTTCACCTCTTCCACAAATCATGTCTTGGTCCCCAAGCCAAGTCTGATGGCCATCTACATGCTTCTGTGACCATCGGCTTTCACTCCTAAGAGCACATTTGTCTTATCTATTACCTCTGGTCAGAAAGCCACTTGAGGGCTAAATCCTTTGTGCCTGGCACACAGTCAGTGTGACTCACTAGATAAGGACTGCTGTGACTTCCCTGTTCCACAACTATTCCAGTCTACTGGATTTGGGTTGAAAAAGAAAGCCCTTGGTCATGACCATTGTCATCTGCCTGTGTTTTTCACCCAGAAAAAAACTGGTAAAAAGAGGAATAAACATTTAAGATTTATTACAAGGGAACTTTAACTTAACTTGTTGCATAATGTATTTAGCAAATTTGTTATTCATAAAAGAATACTTTGGCCTGGTCCTAGAGAAGTGACTACATACCAAGAGGAATTTTAAAATAAAAAAGATGAAAAAGATTTTTTCCCCCTCTGACTATTGTAAGTCTCAAAGGCAAACATTTGTGTTAGTTCTACACGTGTTACATCAAAGATAATATGATTCGTTCTTCTTTGAAAAATAGCCTACATCTGTAAACCATTGCCTTGTGTCTGGCTCTTTTGTTATATTGGATGAGATCCTTGAATGCTTTGTGCCTCTCCATTTTTCTAACTGTAGAATGGGGCTAAATTTACTGTCTATAGTGATAATGTTGGAGAAAAGTTCATGCTATGATATAGATGTTAGCTGGCTATTAAAGTGGAGAAAACTAGTTTTGTATTATATTTGATTGTCATAGTACTCTTTAACCAAAGGAATATCTTTAACTACTTCTTTCTCTATATAGACTCTTATATTTCCCTTCCTCAAATTCCAGTTAAAATGATCAAATTGAAGAAAACCATGGTATTGTTGAAAGATGGTTCCATTAACACAGGAAAATGGAAGACATCAAACACACATTCCTCATTTCCTAACTTTTCCATATCATGACTTGGAAACTATGAATAGATGTGTTAACAATGAGTTAGGATAAAGTTAGGGTAAAGTAAGCAGTTACTTAAACCAGTCTGGCCTCATCATTCTAGGCTGAGTCTGTATGTCAGTCTCTGAAGGACTCTTGATTTCTCTCATTATCTAGACATTGCTGATGATGAGGAGGAGCTACAATTTACAGGGTGGGGGTATCATCAGATAAAGAGAGAGCAAAGAAGAGTTTTAGAAAAAGTGAGCCTCGAAGTCCTCATTTTGCTCAGTAGTTACTCCTGAGTAATCAGAAGGTGGGAAGGTGACCTGTGGGCAGTGGGCTGGGAAGGAAGTAGACACCCTGTGGGGGCAGGGAAGTTGAGAGAGAGAGATGAGAAGTGAAATATTTATTATATGATTTTATTTTCTAGTTTTATTGATATATACTTGATATATAACATTGCATAAGTTTAAGATATACAACGTAATAATGTGATATGTGTATATATATTGTGAAATGGCTATCAGGATAAGTTTAGTTAACATCCATCAATCCGCACAAACTTCCAGTTATAAGATAAATAAGTTCCAGGGATATAATGTACATCATGAGGAAGTGACCTATTTTAAGTCAAGGCTGGTAAAACGGTGAAGTCAAAGGGGATTGTTCAAATGCTTTTTTCTTTGGTTTATTATTATTATTTTTATTAAACTGTGACAAATATGTTACTGGCTCTGTTGAATCTTCTACATCGTGAGAGAGGCATACACAAAACAAAGACACTAAAGTCTCATCCAAGGGAATCACATAAACCGCATTTTAAATCATTCTCATTTTCCAAGAACTCTAATGCCCCAATCCAAAAAACCTATACTCTTAATCTTTTTTTTTTTTTAAAGCAAGAATCTGACATCAGATGTCTGCGCATTCTATAATCTCAGTTCCAACTACCCCAGATAATGAGGACCTAATTGAGGCTCTTTCATCAAGTTAACCACTATCCATCGTACTTGTCCCATGTTAGCTCAGGCACTTAGAAATACATATGTGCTGTAGTGCTTCCTGACCCTGATCAGTCCACAGTAAGCCTCTGGCTAATCAAGACAGAAAAATTTGCGTAAAGAAGCAGAATATTATTCAAAAGGCCAAGAGCCACATTTGGACACAGGAATATGCAATCAAGCAAAAAAGTGATTCCAATGTCAGGCAGCACAAACAACTATTAATAATAAAGGATCTATTATGAAACAATAATGACATATTTCCATTCTTTAGCCGTATGATTCAAATCCTGTAATATTTCAAATAAATAGTGATAAATAGGCCCAAGGTGACCTCAAGTCTTCTGAGAAGAAAGATGTTCTATGTTTAATATTCACTTGAGAAGGGAGGTAACTAAATGCTGGGAGCCATTGAGTATGGCCATCTGGATAACAGAGCAGCCTGATATCTCAGGGCAAATTCTATACATATTTCTGCTGTACAGAAAGGAAAGGAAAAATAAAAACCTTTTGGTTGTGTGCTTCTTCTTCTTCTTCTTCTTGTTTGTTTGTTTTTTTGGCTGTTAGTAATGAAAAATTCCTATTAGGATGAATCTCTTTCTCCATCAACCATTTGTGAAAGTAAAGCAAATGGAAAAACCCCAGCTTGTCATTAGATCTGAGATGTGAGTACAACATAAATCTCCAAGGCTAAGGGTCTTGGTAATGCAAATATTTGACTGGAGAGTGGGCCGTCCAACACCTGGCATGAACTAGATTTCTGTGTGAATAAAGGTGTCTTGCAGGAAATCTGGGAGCTCCATGTGCAACCTCACTAGGCCATTAGGGGCTCACCTCTCAGACTCGTTTTTCTGGCCTGACCTTGTTTTAGCCCCAGAACCAGGACTGTGATGGTTTTTCCTTAACCTCCTAACCCTGACCTCCTGTTTCTGTGATCCAAGTTACGGAATCCAGTTCTCATCCCTGTGTTTTTGACCTTATTTTCCCTTAACAGCTTCTTGTTCTCTTTGGTTTGGCTTACAAGCTAGAAACTGATTTCAAATCTTATTAACTTTGTCAAACTATTTGCTAAGCCTAAAACATTTCTTCCAGGAGATAAGGAAAATGCTAGAATGTGAACTGAATGCATGCCAGGATATAAGAATGGAATTAGGTCCAACACATAGCCATGCTTCTGTGGATTAGAAGACTCAAAATCTGGTATAGACTGTTTAAATGTTGACTTCTAAAAGCAGACAAAATTTATAGTTTATGAACCCCATGGTTTTTTTTTTTTTTATAACTTTCTGAAAGTTTTAAGAGATATCTTTAGTATATATACTATCTATGCCCTTCTCAAACTGGACTGAACTATAAGTGAATTATTGGCCAAAGTCCTCTGATTCCTCTAGGTCTGAGGAGTCATTACTTCTCTCTTTATTTAGGAGTCTGTGGTAGAGAAAAGGCGATTTGTTCACCATTCTGTTTCCTGTTCCTCAGCATATAGAGAAATTATATTTCCAAACCTTCCTTGCAGTAAATTTGGGAACCATATTTCTGAATTTCTTTTTTTTCTAAATTCCTTTCCTTTTTTCCTTCCTTTCTTCTTTCCTTCTCTTCCTTCCTTCCTTCCTTCCTTCCTTCCTTCCTTCCTTCCTTCCTTCCTTCCTTCCTTCCTTCCTTCCTTCCTTCTTTCCTTCCTTCTTTCCTTCCAATGTTTGAGTCAGTGATAGAAATCGAATGAGAATTGTAACATCCTAGTATCACTTCATAAAATTTTAAAATTATGGCTGTTAATTTCAAGGCAAGATTGAAACACAATGCAAAAACATATTGTTTACTAAAATAAATTATTTGCATCACACTTTTGTTTACTTCGTCTACAGGACCAGGCTTTCCATAGGCTACACAGTTTTCTTCCTGATGGTCAGAATTCCAATTGGTGGCAGGAAGAATGATGGCAAAACTGTCTTCAATATGTAGGCTGATCTGGAAAAACTACGAAAAGTTTTTTCTCCACCTCAAAGAAATATTAGTATATAATTTTATGGGATTTTCTTATTAAAAAGTGATTTCAAATGCATTATATAAGTTAATTTTGGCACAGTCTTATGAGGTAAAATTGCCAGTCTATGAATAAAGCATAGAGTAGAGATTTGCCTAATGTCATTCAGTGTACAAGGGTAGGATAGTTTAGAAAATAAGTTTTCTGACTCCATCTCCAGTAGTTTGTGTGTGTGTTTGTGTATTTGTTGTTGTTGTTTGTAATGTGTTATAAATGCCCCTTGTAGTAAGTGGGGAATGAAAAGATAGTATTAAAAAGGGAATAATCATGTATAATCTCCTGGCCATTGACTACTGTTAACATTTTCTATTATTTTTCTAGTCTTATCCTGATGTATATATTGTAAATATTGTATATTTTGCATATATAATAGTTGATAGCATATCATTTATACCATTTGTATTCTTTTTGTCACTTAACATTGTAAGAAAAACAGTTATTCTTGTCATTAAAACTTCTTGCAAATGTAGCATATAATGGCTGCATGATGTTTTAGCATATGCTTCTGTGATAATTAAATTAATCCCTTCTCTATTCTCAGGCATGTAGATTGTTACTAAATTTTAGGTCTCACAAATAATGCTGCAGAAACATTTATGTACAAAAAGATTTTTCTGTATTTTACATTATTTTCTTAGGATAGATTTTTAGTAGTGGAATTACAGAAAAAGAACAAATGTGTACATGTTATCTTTACTATATGAAATCCTTTCTCAGCTTCTGGAAATTATCACAGCATCAGCAAACAACAACAGACCAGCTCAGAAATAAAGTCACAGGCTTGAATGAATGATAAGTTCCAGCCTCATTCTGGCCTGGGCTGTTAAAGTGTCAGTTCAGAGAAATGGGTTTACCAACTTTAGTGGTTGGCCATGGTAACCTATTTCCAAAGAACTGTAATTGACATTTAATGTGACGAATCCTCATAACACCCCTGTGCTCTAAGTGGGAATTGTTATTTTTCTGAGAAGGAAAACGCCAAACAATATATTTACTGTACTCTGCCTTGGGTCCTTCAGATTTACTCACACAAGTGGTGTGCATACTGGGAAAGAACTAGGGCAACTAGATGGATTTTTCTCCCCAGCATTGGATCAAAACAACCAGACCAAGATAAAAGACTACATTTGGGGTCAAATGGGTATATTTTTGCTGTTTAACATTCCACAATGAGACAGAGAATGAGTTAAAAAGAGAAGATAACACCTCTCTGCAACAAAGCTAGATTGTTTAAATGGGTTAAATCAGCAGAACAAAGTTACAAAACACTCTGTCGTGTCCTATATTGATAAAAATCTGCACTTTTATCTCTCATTTTCCTGTTCTTTGTAGTGGTACACAACTAATATGATATTTCTTTCTTAGTTTTTAGGAGTCTATATAATACATAATTTAAAGGAAATCTAAATATTTAAAATAACTGTTTGCTGGATCATTGGGTAAATCAAGGGATTTCTGAGTGAGAGTAATTTTTTACTCAAAGATATTTATAACCTCAATAAGAGCCAGTATCATTGCTTGATTTATTTGAATAAATAAACTAGAAATTTAGAAAATTCAGTTAGAAAGACACGTTTGTTTATAAATGAGCCAATTCTCGTATCAAAATGTAAAGCCATTACTTTGAAAAATTCTATGCTATTATTCTGAACATATTTATTTAGGTTTGCACATAATCTATGTCCTCTTGGATAGGTTCCTATATCTAAGCATATAGCACCATCAGGTAGAGGTGTTTTTCCCAGTTAAGGATGGACTTTAAATCAGATTTAATTAACATCTTTTAAATCTCTCTTTCTCTTTGTGTGTATGTGAGTATTCTTTTATTTAAAGAAAGCTGAGAAACTATGTGTTAATCAACAAGTAAATTAAAAATAATTTCTATATAACAGGCTCTTAAAGAAAGCAAATTTCTGGGTTTGTTTTAGCTCCCTTTTCACTAATTTTTATTTTTCATGTATTCCTAATTATGACCCTGATATACAGGTTAAATAGAATATTTCTTTTAATTCACTAAAATTGTTTTATAGTAAAAAGCCTTTACATGTAACATATAAAGCCAAGGCTTTGAAACCAGCCAAGGCTGGTAAGATTGTCTTTCTCAGGCCAATCAGCTAATCAGAACAGAAGGTACTTTTTTTTATACATAACAGAAATTATAGGTACGTTAGTCAATTTTAAGAACTTCACCATGTCTATTCTTTTTCTAATAGCAGAGAATAACTTTCTATTGTCCTCAGAAAAGACTGAATTTCCTTTTTACACATGGCTTTCCTTTTCCACAGTTCACCCCTAAACTAGCTCACAAGCAGTGTCTTTTCTGGCTGATTAAGCATGAGTTAGAAATTAGTTTTAACAAAAAACATACTATTTGTATATCTTTCAGAAGTGAACCTTAAAAAAGAATCTTTTAGAATCTATAATACACATTTTTAGTGATACAAACTGCTTCTTTTTCCTGGATTTGTCAGAGAAAATTTTCTGTTTTGGGATGAATTTTGATGGATGAGTATGAAATGAGTAAGTGTGGGTACATGTAGGGGAGGGAGGGGTATGGGAGAGGGTTCATGTTCGGGAAGTGGAATGGGGTGGCCAGAGGATTTTGAGGCCTGAAGGTCCTGTGTGATCAAGGGCCTGGGTAGAAGAGTTACAAAACAGCATGAAAGGACTTGGTTTGACCACAGGATACAAAATTTGGGGATAGGGCATGAAAAATCAGGATGGATGGGTCTCATTCTGAATGATTTTTGATTCTAGAGTAAGGAAGCTAGACCTGATTTGATGGCAATAGGCCACCAATATCTATTACTAATAAAACTGCCATTTTATGAAGATTGGTTAAAATAAGGAAAGAGTAAAAGTGAGTCCTATGGCTCTGATCAGCTTTGTTTTATATCCTTCCAACTGTGGACATATTCCACTTTTTTTTTTTTTTTCGGTAATAGCATATGTTTAAATAGGAAATATAATATATGCTGCTAATACAATAATTCTATTATATTGAGTAGCATTCCCTACTTATTTAGTATGGGTTTTGTAGTTATGAAGAGATATTATATTATTTTTTATTCTCAGCAAAGCCAAACCCATTATAGACCCTCAAGAAGTACTTCTTGAATAAAATGGAATAAATGAGATTTTTTACCCTTCTAATATAATAAAGGCAAGTTCTTGACTTTAAAAAAGTCTCCTCTAATTCCCTGTTTTTGGTGTATAGTAAATTCATTCGGACCCATGACTTTTATAAATTGTGGAGACTTTTCAGTTGGTTTTGAGTAACCTAATGGTTTTCTGAGTATGAATCCATTTATACATGTGCTTAGCTGTGAAAGGTTAATTAATAATTATATATCCCCTTACTCCAGGTAGGATGGGGTAAATATATCTTTGCTGAAATAGAAACTTCAGATACAAATTATATTTTCCACCCTGTAAAGAGGCACCATCTAATTTTTTCCTCTAGTAATGTAACTTTGAATAACATAATCACCTCATTTTTATAGAAAATGCATTATTTATTACTAACTCATCCACTTTACCAAATTTATTTATTCTTAAGTGTTTTTTTTTTTTTTTTTTGATGGGACTCAAACACATGCAAGCACACATGCAATCAGATTTAATACCAGGAGAGGAAATTTTAGCTATCGATATAATTCCTAGGAGTTTCCTTATGCAGGAGATTATTAAGGGAAGGGGTAGTTTAAGGACAGACCCCAGGTCCCTTGTAGATTTCTAGAAGTTGTTTTTCAGCCTGCCGTTTATTACTTTGCTTACCCAAGTTAATTATAGCACTCCTCCTGTGTCTATCTGGATAGACCCAAGTTTTTATAAGGCTGGTCCATGCACACTTGACTGGGAAAGGAAAGAAAGCATCCTTTTTATTACCACCAGTGCTTGTCTTGTAAGAGATAGGAAACTCAAAGTTAAACTTGAAATCTGCACCTCCACATTGGTCACTTTGTTAATCTGCCCAAATTTTGAGGTTCAATCTGCCTTAATGCACACCATTAATTCAGCCCATCAGTCAACCATAAGCCCTTTAATAATAGCCCACAGGAATTCCCTGGTAGACACAACTTTCTGGCTTGTTTGGAAATTATACAAGGCCTCCACATAGAAATGGTTGGGACTGTCAACAGACATGCTCTTTTTACCGAGTTTGAAGAGGAAAAAGGCTGCTTCTATGCCAGTTTATAACAGTCTTGCTTCCATTTCAGCTATATCAGTGGATCTCAATCCTGGCTGCAAATTAGTCACCCAGGGAACTTTCAAAAATATGAAATGCTTAAGCCCCATCTTAGATTCATAGAGAGTGAAGCTAATGCACCTGAATTTTTGAAAATCTCCCCAGGATTCTAAAGGTTAGCCAGGATTGAAAACTGCTGAGTGTGGGGCCAAGATGATACATTCCTCTGACAGAGGACGTAGCTGATACTTTCATCTCTGCAGTGGTGGGCTGAGATGTTGACTAAGACTAGAATCTTATGCCTACCTTTAGAGTCAGAAAGAGGTTTGCTTCCACCTACCTCCAGCCAAGAGTCAACCTATCAAAGAACTCTTTCCTTTCCTTTTATGCTGTCTAATGAAATGTAACCTGGCCCAATGTAGCATAGGTTAACCAGAGGGAGGGTTTGGAGATCAGCTCATGATGACAATAGAAGAGATCATTGAGCACGGGTCACTGGAACATCCAGACCAGAAACTGGTTTCATAACTCATTGTGTGACATTGAGAAACTCATTGAATCTTCCTAGACCTATTTTTTTGCAGGTATGTAAATAAGAGGTAATAACCTGATGCTTACTTCTCAGGACTATTGGGAACATCACATGAAACTGTACTTGAAAGCACTTTTAAAACTTTAAAGTTTCACGCTTCAAAGAAGTTATTATTCCCTCTCTTTAACTGAGTAATTTCGAAGTGTCTTAAGTGTGTTCTTTCCATGGACCAAACACTGGAACATAATATTTTAATATCTGTAGATGAAACATAAATAGGTATGTAGCTCATATTTTATATCATATTTTCCTTTATCTGTTATTTATCCTGATAGTAAAATGTCTACAAAATCTAGCTACAGAGAACAATTAAGTAAAAAAAAAAAAGGTAATTTGTTTATTCTAATATTTCAAAGCTAGAACAGAGAAAACTTGGATTATCACAAATGTTATTAAATTTCATTGCCCATGACTATGTGTTAGGTATTGTTCAGTACAAGCTTAATTTGAACTTTAAGAGATTACAAATTAAAAATAATCTGAAGTGTGCAAATAAATGATACATATTTGAAATCTAAAATGAACCAAAATTGTTACCTAAAATAGAGTACTTATGAAGTGAAATTGTTCTAAGAAAGTGCTATGGTGAAAAATTTTAGACTAACATATGTGGGAAAAAAAGTAGAGAGGCATCCACTTTCAATCTTTGCTTTGATTTATCATAGTAGTGATGAAGATGGATGAACTATGAATTACAGTGACACTTTGATTAACAAAATCTTTGGCAGGGAAGCTCTTTAGTGAATTAAACAACAATACCCTAAACGAACTAAAAATCCTCAAGAATCACATGAAACAGAACAGTTTGATTTTGTAGCTAAAGGGAAAAAATTCTACATGAGCTTCTTCTCAATAAATATGCATGTTGAAGATAACTCAAGGCATGTAAAGTCTTGAAAGTTCACAGCCTCTTTTTTCTTACAGCTCTCTGGTCACTCCCAGGATTGGAACCCCTCTCTTTCTGCCTTCAGCTAGTAACCTCTTATCTGCCATCACACTTAGAAAATGACTTATCGTGCATGACTAAAAAGTATTCACAGAAAATATTACCTCAACCAATAGTCGTTTAATCTATTATTATAACACATTATTAGTATATTGTTAACACATTAATATAACAACATTAATCTAACTGTGGATCCAAAGGCTTTTCTATTAGTCGAAGCTATTTCTTAGGTACTAGCAAGCAGGAACTGAGTAGTCACTTGAGGACAATTTGCTTGCATTAGTGGATGTGAGTGTAGGGAGATGGAGAATAGGGTATAGGGAGAAGAGGCAAAAAACAACCCTTAGTTTCTTCATGTCTAACCTCAACTCCTGGCCAGCTGGATGCCACTGCCCATGTTGTAGGAGGCCTTGTCTTAGAGCTGTTTGGAGAGGAGGGGACCAGGGCCTCTAAAGCACTCACCATGGGGATCCAAGAGAACCCAAACTCATGATTTTCAAAATTTCTGGACCATAACTCCAGAGTTTCTAATTTATAGGTCCTGCCTTGGGCCAGAGAACTTATATTTCTAGCAAATTCTCAAGTGACACTGAAGGAAAACATGTTGAGAACCACTGCTTTAAGCTTACCTTCTGTGACTAAGTCTTGTTTTCTATTTTATTAATGAATTACCTGGGATCCAGGATATAAATGACGCCAAAGACCCTGATGAAAATCTAGGGTTCCTAAATCCCAAGTCAGTGCTTTTTCCCACTGAATTCTCTACCATTGTATAATGAAACCGTACATTCCATTCTTTCACTTCAAAATATCCAAACATACATTTTTTTGTTTCAATTTTTTTCCTACAGTGACCACAGTCTGCAGCAATGCACTCTCTATATAACCCATGTTATCCACACTTTTGCTTTACACAACTTTTGTTTCTAACCTACAGGAGTTCCATTGAAGCAAACTTTCTATTAATGAAATCTATTAGTAAATAAATCTCCCCTCAATTCTAAAACCTTACTAATTGAACTTTTTAGAAGAGGCACAACTAATATTCAAGTCTAATTTGAATTTCGCATCTTCTTAAACATTTGTCGCTATTGCAATAACAAAACAGCAAAGAAGAGAAAGAAAATAGAAAGAAACCAGAGGCCTTGGATGATGCACCAAGCAGATAGATAGCTCTTGAAAAACCACCATGGATCATTGTACTTGAAGCAACTCTCCAGTATGAATTTGATAGACATGTTTTCATATTTCTCATCAGTTGAATCATTAGCTCTCTGAAAATAATTTTTCATTAATTTGATAAATTTTGATTGAAGACCTCCCGCTAGCAAGCACTGGAATACATTGGTGCATAAAATGAACGGACACTATGCTGCCTTTATTATTCCACATTTTAGTGAGTTTAGTCAATTGTTAGAACCATATGCATTTTACCAAGTTTTTCTAATTGAGATCTGTTAGATTGCTTGGATTTTCAGTTGGTTTCCTTAGTAATGGCAGGTAAGTGACAAGACAGACCAATTCTATTTTAGATTAACTGACATTAATTTTTTTTGCAACAGGCTTTGTAACTATTTATTAGGCCATAGACATCTATCAGTCTGTTCTTTCCATAGAAAATACACAGTTGATGAAATAAACAAAATGTATACACTTAAAATAAAGCAACAAGGACAACAAAACTCTTATGATTCATTTAAGATGAGCTTTTCTTTTCTGAAAGAAGCCTCTTGAAAAAAGTGGCACTAATACTTAAAAGAAGTTGAGAAAAAGTAAGCAAGTAAAGAATTGCAATTGTAAAGTTCTCATTCCTGTGTTCTTTAGGTCTAGCAAATGGAGCTGTCCAGGATATATTTAGAATCAAAATGTGAATGGAGTACCTGTATTATCTTACTGTGAGCTATTAAGTTAGGTTACTCATGCCGAAAACATAACCATATTTTAACTTTTTAACCACTAGACTGTTCCTGTTCTTTAGTACCCAGCTTATAAAAAATTTGCTTGGCTAGGTGGCCATTAAACTTTTCTAAATGTTTTTCTTTAAATAAACAATTTGAATAAGTTGTTTTAAAGTTTGCCATTTTTGCAACAATCAGGAAGAACATTTTTTAATTGTTGTTTAGATTTTTTCACACAATGTCCTTGGAGGAGGATGCTAAAAGGAAAAAAATAATTTCTTCAGTTATTGAAATTACTCTCATTTCAAAGATATTTTGGTGAACAAGGCGGCTCACTATGCCATCGACCAGCTTTACGGCATATACTCAGAAAGGCTAGGTTTGTATTCTTTACAGATTCAGTGATATGAAAGCTCCAGCGAATATGAGCAGACACTGAACAGAGCTTTGATTCTAGGGTCTCTGGTGAGCAGTACGGGTATTGTCTATAAAACACAGGGCTGAGATTGCTGCTAGAGGAGGAACTGCATTATAATTGGATCCCAGGAGTTTTATTAACAGTGGGATGGGAGGGGAGTTGAGAGCATCATCTGGGTGCCTGAGCAACGAGTCATGCAAACACTCTGCTATATGGGATCCACAGACGGAAAAACTGTTCTCAAGGTCTCAGTGGCCCCTATATGGTGGCACCGTGATCAGGACTATCAAAGAAAATGCTTTGCTAAGCTGTAAACTTGCTGGTGCATCAAGGAATGTTCCAGTTTCTCTGAATATAAAATGCTTGAAAGTAAGCCAGGCGAGCCAGCTAGAAGATAACTAATTCTATTTTTCCTACATTCCAAATCCTTCCAGGGAAGACTTCAAACTATGTTTGTCTGTCTTCTTTTGTGTATATGCAAGAAATATGATTAGATGAACTAAAGTTGTCCACAGCAGTTGTAGTTTTGATTTTAATGCAACAACTTTACCAATGTGGAGTCTATGTCCAAAGAAATTGTTCCCTTTTAGGATGAGAAAGATAATCTTTGGACTAATCCTCCTGTTCCTTCTCAGACCCCCTTTCCCATCCTTTTTTCATTTCTTTACTTATCTAGAAAAAAAAAAAGTAGAAAACTTTGGACCCTCGGAGAAGTGCCATTTCTGAGATAGTCATTTCATCCTATCCAAGCACAGAAATCTATCACCTAAGGGTCTTTGGGGCTCCCAACAGCTCATGTCAATTCAGCTAGGAAGGCAAGTGGCACTACAGGAAACTGTAGCTTAAAAGGGGAAACCAGGCTATGTGGAGGGTTTTGTTATTTTTCCAGTGGGGTTTACTCTGAATTTGTGGAAAATACAGTAGCCTGACACTCTCTTTCCTTTAGAGAATAGTTATGGAAAGAGAGAGGAATGCAAATAATCAGAGTGTAAAGTCTGGTGCTTAAACAGGGTTAGCCTGGAAGCAAAAAGGTTGACGGAAGGGGTGGTGGCGGCCAGTTTGCTTATGTAAGGCTTGGATTTTGTTCCATTACTTCTATGAGGATGGCAATGATTCTAGAAAGTTCTCCAAAGCTCTTGCTATCCTCCCTCCTACGTAAACTTTGCACTGTGTTTGTTTATGTTCTCTTTACCTTGGTACTGGTGAACAGTGGGTAGAGCTGAGCAGGTGAGATCAGAGATGTTTAGCACCAGTCTTAGAGGCTCTGAGCAGTCCCCAAGTGCAGTCTATGTATACTTCACTCACATCATCTCAGTGTACCCTCATAGCGACTTTCTACAATTGCAGGTGAGGAACCCAGCATGTTACAAGTAAAGAACTTTTGTTATCAGAATTCAAGTTCATGCCTGATTCCAGAGCCCAGGTTTATAACTAACACAATAAGGAATCATCTTTACTCTTCTCATTTTTCTCATGTTAAATCCCAGTTGAAATATTATTTTCTATATGAAAATTAAGTATTTGTTTTTAGCCTAGAATAGTCCTGGATTGGATCAGTATAAATGTCACCGCATACCATGTGGGATTCTGCTGGTCAGTCATCTTTTTGACTCCTTCAAATCGTAAATTAATATAAACATTTGTCAATCAATTTCTGTAATTAGGGGAATTAACTGCTCAAACTGAAAGTGTCTTTATCTCTCAGATTAGATGAAAATATTTTTAAAGATTAATAAAAATATGGTCTGAGAGATTCTAAGTTAGAGTAACCAGGAGCTATCGTCCCTGAATGTGCTAGCATCGGAATAACATTAGCCTTTTCTTTTCTTTTTTTTTTTTTTACTGGAAGGCTACAGTTTACTTCCAGGTCCTCTGATGAATAACCTTGATGTCTTAGGCAGGGAGTCCAATATGCGTCACTCCTTACCTCAAGCTGACTCTTTTATCAACAACCCTGGCTGATGAAAAATCTTCCTGCAATTGTTGTATTCTTACTCAAAGCATGCCTTTTTCACCCATTCCAGCTGGTCGAATAGGTGAATGAAAGAACAGCCAAAAACACACTGCAGGAGCATTTGGTTCTGAAGAAAAATACACCAAACTTATTTGTTTCATTTCTTATTTCTTCAGAATTTGTAGTGTATTGAGGAAGTCTGTTTTGCAAGAGGTTACTAATGATGGCAGTAAATGTTCCTGGCCTGGTGTGCAAGCACACACTTATGAGAAATGAAGAAACCTGAGTAAACATAGAGCCTTGCTGGCAGCAGCTAACATCTTCCATGATTTTCAGGCCCCTGGGTGCAAGAGGCAACAAACTCTTGTAGCATTTTGCAATGGATTTATATAGAAGATCAGTACACTTTTATCTTCAGGAGTCAATAAAATCTTACAAAGTCTGCAAAGAATCTCTTGCTTGGGAAGACAGAAAAATGCCTATAGGATATTTGGGAAGTATTTTTATTAAAATACTCAGAGATGAGACAGGAAAAAAAAAAAAAGCAGTTTCTATTTAGAAAACTTTAGTACCATGACCCACTTACCTACATTTGGAATTAAAAAAAAAATCTTTTACAGGTTAAGACAAATTCAGTAATTGGTTAGGACACTTTCTGAAGCTTGTGCTAAAGATTTCAAGTGCACAGCATTGCCACTCCTTACTCTTCTGCTGGCAGAATGTTTATATAACATAGATCGTTTTCCTTATGAAAATGTTCAACTAATATTATGTACATCAAAATGTAATGTTGAATGTAGAAGATTAATTCTGCATAAATTACCTGGATAATTTTAGCTGGGACGTAGCCAGGTCTCTTTAGCCACAACCACCAGTTCTGAAGCCAGTTCAGACCACCATAGGTATTGCTGAGCCAGCAATAGCCCAGCATGCAAACGGAATCCATGGCTTCTGTAGACTCCAATTGAAGTTCGTGCACTTTTAATTCTACTATTTTAAGACAATGGATAGCATTGTGCCTATTCTGTCTTAAATTTGTTCTTTATCTACTTGCCACAGTGATGGACATTTCTCCATTAGATATTCATTCCTTTGGACATATAGCATATTTTCTTAAAGAAAAAGACAAAAATTCAAATATTTCATAAATGTTTTTTGATTCAATGAATACTTGCCAATTGAACTATCATCGATGGTGTGGATTTGCTCATCAGATCACTTTTTTTTTTTTTTCACGAAAAGTAGCTGAGAACAAACACTTAGGAATTAGGAATTTTGATAAGGTTAGTTGTTAAAGGAGTGTGAGAAAAAAATACATAAAGGACACGTGTCTTCTTAGAGAACAAGTACGCTTGAATAAACCTCACTCCATGACAAGGAGCGATGAGCATCCAGGGGCCAGAAGAAGGGCATGTAAAGGTATGTGTTACATTATATAGAAAAAAATGGCCTCATTGTATTGAACACTACTCCAGCCTATTTTCTATAACTTTTGACACTATTCACAGACCAACAGCTGCAGTGTCACCAGGAAGCTTGTTAAAAATGTGGCATCTCAGGCCCCTTCCCAAATTTAATCATAATTTACATTTAAACAAGATAGATAGCCATGTGATTCATATGCACATTGAGGTTTGAGAAGCACAGGTCTCTAAGACTGGATTCCTCTGGGTCATGGTTTAATTAGTGAACCACCCCCTAACAACTCTTGATTGGACATGAGATGCACATTGGATACAAGTTGGGCCAATCAGATTCTCTCTTGTATTTGTAAGTTAAGATAGGAAGAAGAGAGAGAGGGAGAGAGGGAAAGAGGGAAAGAAGAAGAGGGGGCAGAGAGAGGGAGGGACGGAGGGAGAGACACTAAGATGTGGACCTCAGAGTCAGAGAGAGCATGTCTACAGTTAGAAAAAATAAATAAAACCAGTGTTCGCAGAAGCAGACACAGGTTCTCTAGTTCCTACTACCAGTTCCTTCCCATGTCTGGACAAGAGGTTTATTAAACCCAAGTTCTACAAAGTATCCTTGGATCCTTATAATAATCTCTCCTTACTTTGTCCTTAAGCCAGTTTGGCATTATGTTTGATATCTTGCACCAAGAGTTCTAACAAATAATAGTGGAATGAGTCTGAGTTGGATCTAGAAAGGGAAGGCAGGTAGTGGCCAAAATATAACTACAGGTTTGCCTGATTTAGACCAGGTAGGCACAAGTGATAATATACTCATTGTGTGTGAATGATCCACAGGCCTTCTAAACCAATGAACTGAATGAAGCACTGTTCTCAGTCTTTTGGAGTGCATTTTTATGCTAGTCTCATGCAATCCCACTTTAAATTGGGAATACTTGGGAGATGGGCATCTGTGTTGGCCAGTGCTTTTTATATTACCCACCACTTCCCCTTTTCTTTTTCCCTTTCCTACCTCTTCCTATTCACTGCTCCTGTTCTTGGCCTCACCAGCTCTTAGTCCCACCTTGGCCCAATGAGAGATAAGTCTGTCAGGTTAGAAGACCGATCTCTATTTCTTTCTAGGAACTAGGAGCTACTCTGCTGCTACTCTCTCTATAGTGAGCCAAGGGAGGTCATAACCTTTAGGGTCTGTGTGAGTAGAAGGTAGTATCCTTAAAGTCAAGAGAAGCTAGCCTGTTTAATTAGATTGCTGCCTTGATATTTGAATCTTTGGGTCTGTTCAAGTTTTCTTGGTGAAGCTGGAGCCCACCATCTGAATCTGAGCAGATGGCAAATGGATCTTGGCTCCACACCAAATTCCTTCAAGCCCTTTTCTTTGAAGCTTGGTAATCTGTCCACCCATCTTCACATGAGCAGGGCTGGATCTCCAGATCTATGATCCCATAGGTATTACTGATGCTATGAGCCTCTCAGAAGTCCCTCTCCCAAACTCTAGAGTGCTCATTTGCTCTAATTGGTTGGCTATTGCCACTGGATTAACAAGAAGCACAACAACTCTATCTTTTTCGACTAGATGGTATAGACTGTTAGCTTCTTGCTATAAGGAACCTGTCCTTCTGTCCTAGCTCATCTCAGACCACCATGTTGCTGATCTACCATAATATTAGTAGTTGTGACAAGTTGACCTTAAAGTATCTTACAATACACAGATTTCAGAGGACAGATTTCTTTTTCACCATATCGGGCTATACTCACAGAGATCCATGCTAAGTAAAGTCACCAGTGCCTATTATCTAGTGCTTAGATGTGGGGACTTCTAGGTAATGAATGGGTAAAAAGTATGTGAGTTCAGGATCTGACACAACCTAGGTGAACACCAGTAAGAAGTCCAAACCAATGGAATATCAAGGCTGACATCTCCAAAGTCATTACCATATTATTTGGATATTAAAGACTATCTGGGGATCATGAAGACTTTAACTGCAAAAGCAAAAACACAATCAAACAAAACAAAAGACAAAAACAAAAAAAACAAAAAAAGTTTTTTGCATCAAAAATACAAATTAGAGAAAATAGCCCTAGGATGGAACTCCAGGTAAAGAAATCACACAGGATCTCTGAAACATTTCTTGGCATTTGCTGCTGTTTAAAAGATGAATGAGGAGATCTTCCCCATTTCACTATTTAAGCTTTCTGGATGACTTTCCAGAGAAAAGTATAATACATAAATTCTAGAGAACTGAAAAAAAGAATGAAAAGCTGTCCTGCATCTTCCTTGAGCTCTGTTATTCTTGCTTCCTTTCTGCCCTGCAAACAGGTGTCTTATCACTGCAGCGTATCCCTGGTGAGAGGTGTGGAACAAAGCTCCCAGAAGTGGCCACTGGGGAAACAGTAAAATTGGCTCCCGAGGGCCATTATGAGAGATGAGAGTTTACTGTGACGACTGGAGGACCCTCATAGCTCCCTCTGCTCCCTCTTCTCCCCACAGTGGCCCAGGAAAGCAAAAGTTGAACTGTGGAAATTACTAGTTGAAGAATAAAGAATAAAGTTTGGAAGGAATTCATCATAAGTTTAATCATTGTTGATAAAAATCACCCTAAGGGATTACACAGTTTCCTGCCTTCCACCAGTGTGCCAAACTCATTTATAACTACTTTGGTTTTCTATGATCTAATAAATTGGCTGTTTTCAGGGTCCCACTAAAAAATAGATTTCTCTGTTATCTGCTGAGGTCTGGATATTGGAATATTACCATTTCTGGCTTTCCTCAGCCTTGCTTTTCTGTAAGGAATCTTCATATAAGGGTTCCCAAAGTTACCAAATCCTTCTTTCTGTTGTTATTCATTCCTTGACCTGGCTGGAGACATCCTTTGTAGCTCACTGTGGGTAGGTCTAATTCAGGTCCATCCCTAACCCTCCTGGTCCTGGCCATGGTGCCATATTTTGTAGCTCCATTGAGAATTATATTAGTTCTCATGATTTAATTGTTCTCTCTCTCCTCATAGCTCTCAAATCTATAATTTTTAGCTTTGCATCTCATTTGAAATCTACCTTAAATCTCTTAAGCTGTTTTAATTTGGAAGTCATGCTGTTCCCTTGAACCCAATACACTGAACGTAGACACCTTTTCTGCACTCTGCTGACTTCCTTGTCTCATGTGAGGCACCATAGCGATCCGTAAGGCATGTGAACTCTGTAAAGCTCTCTTTCCTTAAAGAAATTAAAAAATGCATGCATTTTTGTCTGAGATGGTGTTGCTTTACACATAGACCTATCCAAAGGCAGGAGAGAAGGGACTGGATTTCAGAATGTAAGCTCTTCTTTGAAGGGCCTACTTTTCACTTTCCCTGAAGCTTATACCTTTCCCTGTAGAAGGGAGGTGCTGCTTACAACATCCCTCTGGGTGTGAGAGGGCAGGGAAGAAAAGCTGATTAGGGGAGTGAGGTAGGAACATTTTGGCATATCTCTCTTCCCTACTGAGGTTGCAAAATGGTGGTCTAATGAATTTGGCTGCATTGTTTCTAAAAGAAAGGAAAATTATATTAGCTGCCAACATTTACAAAGCCGAATATTTACACAGAAAACTGAATTTCCATATTTTCTTGGAAAAATTATGGAATTGGCTACATGGAGCCTGCATTCCCTCATGGAATCGTGTAGCTGGAGCTAAGCTGGAGCTGCACACTTTAAGTGGGGCACTGCTCTTTAGGTGGCCTCCCTCAGTGCCACACCTGTGTCTTATATTGAACACAGTCAGCTTCACTCTTATATATCACATGCCTGGCTCCTGGGGGCATCTGAGTGTGTGATCTCCAGGAGAATTCCTGGAGAGGAACCTTTGGAGGTTTGCTAATTCATTCATAGAATCACCAGCACCATATCTTGGAAACAGTAAGAACTTGACATATGCTTATCGAATTGATATGATTCTGAAAATTTGGACTAGAAGAAGTTACACCAGGAGGACTCTAAACTTGCATGATAACAGTGATTGTATAGCTGTAAAGATAGCTATAAACCTTGATTTAGTTCAAGTACTAGAAGGGTCTGTCACATATTCCTGACATATTAAGAATGTACTTTCTGGGATTTAGGTGCCTAGTTATTTTATCAGGTATGCTATTAAGAAATGATATATACTTCACAGTCACCCAGCTTGCAAAGGAGAGCCAGAAATTATATATATATAATGTTGACTGTTTCTCTGTTTACTCAGTATGAGCCAGCTAGGGAGAAATTATTTACCTTCTTTTCTTCCACCTTAACCTGCTACATATAATAATATTTCATCTTTGAATATAAATCCCTAAAATCTTTAGCCGTAATTACTTGGTATCTCAGGGTCAGTGTCTTAGGGAACAGAGCAAACATCCATAAAATAAAATAAGAAAAGTCTAGTATTTTGAAGACAAAAGGGATAAAATACATATACGCAAACACAAAAAACACACACATATTTGGTTAAATTTGAATGAGAGAAAATTGATAGCATTTAAAATATTGTAGGATTATTTTGAAGATTAATGAAATAATTCATGGAAAGCACATAACATCGTCTGGTAAGTAAATGTGTCCAGTAAATATTAGCTATTAGTTATAGGTAATCAATTAATAGTGGATGGCAGGCAATTAGCTTTGCTCTAGGTATCTGAAAATAATGTATTTTGAACACTATATTACCAAGATGTTAGGAGTGAATTAGTCTTATACATTGATTAGTGTCACTCTTCAGTTTGTAATTTCAGAGTCTCAGCAAGGAGTCCAAGGACCCCTTGGATATGGACACTAAATGGTCTTCCTGCTCCTACTAGTGGAGCATAAACGGCCAGGACAGCATAAGTAGTTGGTGGTGCCTCAGTGTGGCATTTGCTCACCATGAGGCAACTAATAAAACATTAATTATTGCAGAAGATGAAAAAACAATACTAAATGGTTAAAATAAACTCCAAAGCTTTTAGGGGGTGGGTGGAGGATTGTTCTAAAGACAATTTCTGCCTCTTTCTCTCCTCATATGCACTCCCATCCCACTGTAATTCTGCCAAGAACATCATACTGTCATCTATATGCCTTAGGTTTCCCTTCAATTTAGTCCTTCACCAGCACTCAAAAAAAACCTCTTGGTTTATTCCAATGAGCTGCACGATTTGATGCAACCACTGAGGACTGATTTATAGTATAGACATTGGAATTATTATATAAAAAACATTTCTGCAAAAAATACTTCCCATCCAAACAGTTCTGAGAAACATAATGTGATTTTTTGTTTTGTTTTTTAGGGGGGGTGGGTGGATTAACAAATAAACACACTAACTTCAAAGATTTCCATCTTGTTTTCATACAACCTAAATGAGATTAGATGACTTGTGATTTATGCTACCACAATCTTCCGTTGCTTCCCACTTTAAATAAGAAATATGGTTATAATTAAAATCACATGAACTTGGATATTTTAGCTTTTAGAAAATAAGATGGATGACTTGATGGTTGCCAAGAGAGACTCTCGAGCATCCTTGTAACAACAAAGCACAGGGCCCTTGGGTTGCAGGTCTGGGGTGTGATTATGTCCATTCACTATGTCATTTTAGCACATTCTCTATTAGGGTGGAAACAATAACAACAGCAGCAACAAAACAACCTCCACAACTAACACTTACATAACATTTTGTACTTTATGAACTACTTTCACTTGTATTTTTATTTTATTTGGACCTCACAGCAGCCTGGTGGGTTAGTTGCCATGGATACTCTTATTTCCATTTTTGGTGAGGAAATTAAGGCTCAGAGAGTCGAAGGGACTTGCTCAACATCATGCAACTAATAAGTAGCAGAGTTAAAATTCACACCAATGTCTTCTTAATTCTAATCCAGTGACCTTTCACTCTAACACTCCAACTGAATAATGTCACTACTTCCCGGGACCCAAAATAAAATTTTGATTTTGACACCACCTGGTCCCATATCAGGGCTTTTAAACAGGCTCACATGTTGTGTTCTCTCCTGGATTGCCCTTCTCAACAGCATTCGACCCCTCTGCAGAAAGGGTCTGTCTAATAGAAGCCCCCTTCTCCACTGTATGAGTTTGCTAGGACTGCCGTAACAAAATACAACATGCCCAGTGTATTTCAAGAATTAGCCCTATCAATGCCACGTAGGATTTTGTTAGATATACAGAATCTTGGGTCCCGTTGTGAACTTCCTGAACCAAAATCAACCTTTTAACAATATTTTTAAGTAATTCATGTGCATTTTAAAATTTAAGAAGCACTTGCCTAGAGAACCCTGTAGGTCTAGACCCACTAGTGTCTTTGAATTCATCTTCCTACTGCTCTTCCTGTTCTTCCCATTCCAGACTCCGGCATTTTTGTTGTTCCTACCACTTGCTTTCTCTCTGCCTAGAATGTCTTCCTAGAGACTACTCAATCTAAAAGAATGACCCCCTTCTCCTACCATGTCACTTGTGCTCTCCTTATTCTGCTTTGTTTTAGTCTTTATTATTAACCCCAAATTGTATAAGTATGTGTTTATCTAATCTTCAGCAATAATATGTAAACTTCATGAGATCAGAGATCATATTTTATTCACTTTATTGCTCCCTAAGCAGAGAAGGAAGGTTGACACATAATAGATGCTCAATAAATATTTGCGAAAACAATAAATGTCTGGACTTTTGGTAATTGTTGATTCAATTAATTATTTTCTCTAGTAAAATACTCTTAGGCTACTGTTGATTATAGCATGGTATTTTACTAATTCACAACTCAATTTCCCTATTTGTGTTATTTTTCTTCCCTTCTCACCCTATTTCCCTCCTTCCTCACCAAAATAGCCATAGAGTTCTTTTCTATTACGTAGTACACTGAGAATGGCTGGAGTGATGCAACAGGTAGCTCCTATTCAACTCTCCAAAGCAACACGAAATAACATAGGCTGAATAATGACTTTATTGTATGGCAGTTACTGGTTAGAGCTTCTGGACTTGAATTTTTAAAATCAAAGAAAAATTTGAAACCATCCAACCTTATTATAAAATCTTGGCAGTAAACTCAGCACAGATGGCAGCAACATTTTAAACTTTGCTTACAAACTAGGGAACTTACGTCTTCATCTGTGACACCCTTTTGCTCACTAATGAACTAAGGAAGATTCTGAAATATGATTAAGTGCCAATGAGCTCTGATTAGTTCTTCATTCAAGAGAATTTCTTTTCAAAGTATCCCTAGAAAAATACATACATATACATGATGTATATTAAGAAGCTATTTAGGTTGAGATAATGAATCATTTGTTTTAATATGAATTTAAATCTGTTTTAGTGTGGTTAAAAGACAAGCCTTTCTTCAAAAGCCACAGTCTTCTGAATAGAATACTTCCTCAGGAGTCATTGATTTTCTTCTTCTCAACTACTTTGGCTTGGGGATTTGCCATCTCGGTGGGCCAAGTGGCACTGGCTCCCTTTTAGTTACCAGTTTTGTCCTTTCTCCCATGACCTCTTGTAGCCTCTGTGTTAGTCTCCATTCTGCCACAAGCTTTCTTAGTGTCAGTACATGATTTGAGGGATGTAAATAAGGTAAACCATTCAGTCTAATATAAAATTAACCATCATTGATTTTTTTAAAAAGTACCTTCTATTGTCATTATTTACAATAATGTGGTATATGATTTCTATTGTTTATCATCCATTCCCACACCTCATTTATCACGAGAACCTAACCTCCACTAGGGCAGGAATTTGATCTGTTTTATTCACTGCTGTTTTTCTGGTGCCGAAAAGAGTGTACACACTTGGGGGATACTATGGATGAAATAAGGGCCACATGTTAAACCTGCTGAGCTCAGGGGAGGCCTGCATGAAGGGGCTTACAAACTCAGAGACCAAAAGTAACAACATAAGGATGGTCTGAACATAGAAATTCATAACTAAAAATTCCTAATGAGGCCTATAGCTTTCTTAACAAATGATAATTTTTACCTAAGTGAGCCTATCTATTGTCTTTCCCCATCTAAGCTAACACACCTTTGAAATGTCAGAATGATCTTCTTTTCCAGACCCCTCAGGGCACAACCATTGCAGCAGAGCACAGGACCACAGAACTTCTCATTGTTATCTTGTTCCCTTCATAACATCTCTAAATGCTGTACATATTAATTATTAACTATCCTGTACCCACCAATGTAAAAGAAGCATGTGTCTCTTCATTTTACTTTTTATTCAATCTCAGAGATTTCCCTACTTTGCTTCCTCCTGCCCCCTTAACCTACCACCAATGAATTTCATGTAATTCTCCTTATGTCTCCTCGTCTGATTCTAATGTAGAAAGTAAGCTGCAAAACTGCCATTCTCTGGAGCATTTTTTCAATCCATTGAGATTTTGCTTCCTGGCAATTGTCAGTTCAGCCCAAATAAATTCATAAAATTTTCCTGTAGGTTTGGACATTTCTTCCATCAACAGTACTCAATACCTATTTTTGTTAGACAAAGCAGCACTTTCGGATCATGTAGCTATGGAATATTATATGATATGAGTTTTGAGTTAACCAGGCCTAGATTATAAACAGAATGTCATACAAAACAATGTTTTTCTTTCCTTATCAGTAATTTATAAATTGTACGTTAGAAATCTTAGTAGAGTACTACTGTTCAGCATGGCTCTTTGTAATGACAATGGTTATGGGTGCAATTTAAAAGCTAGATGTTTTAAGGAAGCCACTGAATTTCCTTCCAGTGGATGATTCACTCAAAAACGGACCTAGAAAAAAACCTTTTTATTTGAAAAACAGATGGATTGCTAAAAGGGTCACACCACATTTTAATTTTCCTGTGAGAAAACAATGAACTAGATTACAGAGCCTGAAGAAAGGCTCGCCTGTCTCTTAGTTCTCAGAAAAGTTCTACTACAGGGTTCTGTCCCTGAACAACCTCTCAGAACTTCTCTAGAAACAAAAGGACAACAACTGCATACTGCTCTCAGGTTTTTCCTCATGCCTTTTTATTTTCCTTTCATTATTATTATTTTTTTTACCAAAAGTTTCTTTCTTATTCATTTATTTTTTTACATAGACTTTATTTATTTAGAGCAGTGCTAGGTTTACAGCAAAACTGAGCAGAATATACAGAGATTTTCTATATATCCTCTGCTGGGACATATGCACAGCCTTCTCCCCACTATCAATATCTTCCACTAGAGTGGTGTATTTGTATTACAATCGATGAACCTACATTGGCACATTGTTATCAGCCAATGAAATTTATACTGGGATTCACTCATGGAGCTGTACATTCTCTGGGTTTGGACAAATATATAATGAATGTGTCTACCAATATTGTATCATACAGAGTAGTTTCATTGTCCCAAGTTCCTTTCTTTTTTATTTTTTTTCTACTATAAAAGGAATACATGCTGATTTTAGGAAGGATTTAAATTGCAGAAAAAATATGATGAATTAAATAAAGTTAATTTTTCCTGTCACTGAAAATTATATATATATACACACACACATATACAACTTTAGGTATTTGGGAAAACAACATATGTGTAGTTCTTCATATAGTTTTACATCAACAGAATCTCCTTATATTTGAGACAGACTTTAGGACACACAGGGCTATTAAACATGTTTCCTTGTTTCTTCTTTGAATACCGAAAGTAAACTAATTGGTTGTGCAAAATAATTGCATACATACCTTCATTCCCTTAGACAAAAACTCTGTGCTTTTTAGGTTTCAGCTAAAGAGAATGGAACAAAATAGAGATCTTGAACTTGGAGATGTGCAATTGTTGTGTGCGTGCGCGTGTTTGTATACGTGTGTGAATGCATGAATGTGTGTCTATTGCATGTTACGATTTTGAGAAAGAAGTTCCACAGTGTTTGTTTTATGTTGTTTCATAGCATTTGTGCAATGAGCCCTCACCCCTCTCTGGTGCAACAGACTCTCAGAGTGTTTGTTCTGGAAGGCTTCCATTTCCCATGGAACCACAAACCTCATTTACTTGACTTTCATATTATTTTGCAGCTTCTTTGCTGTTTCATGAACTGTGCGTCAAAGGGTGGCACTTTTATCTATGACACAAGGAACAGGATTGCTGGGGTTACATGCACTCTGCAAAGGGAATGGCCAATCTCATAAAGTCCATTTGTTAGGGGAAAGTGATTTTGTGACAGAAAATTCAATAAAAGCTCCAACTCATTTCTAACATGAAGCAACCAGAGTAGTAATGACCCCCAAAGCACAGTTCACATTACAAAAACCTTTTCATTTATGTCTGGTTCACTACTGGAATAAGTTATAAAGTTTTAGCACTTGTGAGGTATAAGTTCCAGTAATGCAAACAAACAATAAGAAACTATCTTTGTATCTTAGAAATCAGAAAACAACCTAAAATCTCTTATTAGAAAACTAATAGTTTTCTTTGTTGAACACTTGGAAAAATAGAGAGACAAAAAGAAAGAAAGAAAAATTATGCATGTTCCACCATCCGAAGAGCCAAAAATATTTCTTGAGTATTGGGAAATTATAATCCTGTTGCTAGCCTCGATTCTGATATTGGCTAATGGTGACCTTCATATCTTTGCCTGGACATTCTCAATACTGAGAGAAACTGGCAAAAGGCAAAATGAAAATATTTTGCTGCTTCATTCCTGGAGCAACTGTGAATAAAATTCATAAAACAACACATGAGGATTAAATTTAGACTCCCTATGCCATATGATTTCACAGTAAGGGACTAGACTATTGATCTTTCAGAATTAGATGCCTTAACTAAAATTTTCATATTATAACTTTATGCATATTACTTCAGCTTGTAAAAATAATAGTTAATTGTATATTTTGTGGTAAAAGAAAAATAATAAAATTAATTATCTCAATAGTAAAGAACTTTTATTTATGAACCAGGTTTTGTTTATAGTTCCACTGTGGGTGGAGAAGCCCTTATAAGATCATTTGTGAGATGCTTATTTCCAAGTGTTTAACAAAGAATACCTAATAGTTTGGTTTATATGGCAAACTCCATAAACTCATTAATATTCATTGATAATCAACAAATAAAATATACCTGTTTTATTACTACCATTATCAACCTAATAATTTATTTACGTAAATAATAATCAGGATCTTCATTAGAGGCTATTACACAAAATGTTGTTTGTATTAAGTTAAATGATGAATTATGCATTCTACTCAGAGATAATTACCATGTAAATCATTTATGGACTTTCATGCCCAGCTAGCGAGAGTGTAAACTGGTACAGTCACTTTGGAAGACTATCTGACAGAATCAGTTGGAGGTGAATATATACATACTCTATGGACCAACAGTTGCAATTCTAGGTAAATACTCAAGAGAAAATGTGTAATTTTGTGCACACAAACACACACACACACAAAAAGTACAAGAATGTTCATAGCAGTATTATCTGTAACAATACAAAACTAAAGATAGCCAAATGTTCCTTATCACTATAACTAATAAATAAATTATTACAGACACACACAAAATAATGCTCAGCAATATTTTTCTATAATATGTTAGGTTTTGGGGACTACATGGTCTCTATCACAACTACTCTACTCTAACAGTGTGTGAAAACAAACATGTATACAAATGGGCATGGCTATCTTTTAATAAAACTTTATTTACAAAAACAAGTGACAGGCCAGATTTAGCTCATAGACTCTAATTTACTAACCTCTGTTCTGTAGCAAAAGAAAGAAAAAAAGAATGAACTATAGATATGTACAACAGCACATATGTTGAGTTAAAGGGAGATAGAAAAAAGAATATACTCTTTGATTCCATTTATATAAATTTCAAAATTAGGGATGATGTCAGAAGTTAGTGAGTCAGTTCAGAATCTTTGGGAGGTAATGTCTGAGAGGAAGGGAAAGGGAAACTCTATATTGATCTGATTTTACATGGATATGTTAACTTTGTAAGAAGTCATTGAGCTGTATACTTAAGATTAGACATTTATCTGAATTTAAGCTATACTTCAATTAAAAAGTAAGAAAAAATATTCTATCTAGGCTAATAGCAGGAGAATCTGACATGCCCATAAACATGCAAGCTACAATTTCAGTTGTTGAAGAATATAGGGCCATTGATAAATATAAGCTTGGACATGTTCCATATTTGTTCATACTTAAAAAAGTTAAATACATGAATTGAAAATATGCTCTTTAAAAGGTGCTGCCATTTAAAACTGATCTTCCAAGAAGCTTTTCCTATAGAAAATTTTTTAAAAAATAGATATGCATGATTACATTGTTTTGTTTGTTTGTTTGTTTTTAAATTGAATACTTCTCCATTTTCAACAGTATAATTGCTACCGGGGGAAAATCCTTTATATATTGTAATGGCCTAAAAATTTACACAATTCTGTGTGGTTACACATTTGCGACCTGACCCTGAACTTCTGCGGTTTAGGCAAGTGGACTAGGCTGGAAGAAGAAGTTACCATCTCCTCTTATTTGATCCTTAAAGCTGCTTTCAACCTTGAAGTCCTATGAAAGCAACATCTAAAAGAACTAAGCCCTTTCAAACACTGAGAGATTTGCTTGAGACTCTGTGATGACCAAGTTCAAACCATCCAAAACATGATCATAGTTGTTCATTTACTGTTACCCAGAGTCATCTCGGCATTTCGTTAGCCAACCATCTTATAAACATGATCCATGAAAGAATCTTAGACTTTCCCTTAAACAAAAAGTGAAAGAGCAGACAGAATAAGGAAAGTTTCACACAGAATGCCAAGTGGAATTAATTAACAAACTCATTCTAAAAAATTATAGCAATTCAGGAATAGGATGTTAAACTTTTCCTGAGAAATGTAGAAAATCTATTTTTGAATTCAATATGCGCTTTCAAAATGCTAATTACTTTTTTCAAATATTTGATTTTCTAAAAGAAGATAAAATATTGAAATGCATTTTCTTGAAATTGCAACATAAATTTTAGAAAGCAGCTTGGCATGGTAGCTTTTCATAGATTTACTATACATATTATAAAAATTCTCAGATTTGTGGGATATGATTGTCACCAAGCTATGGAATTCTATATATATCTATTAACATTTCTGACAGTATTCTCTTGTATTCAGAAATGTGAGGGCCTCTTTTAAAATGAAACCTCTGTTTTCCTATGTACTACATAGAACAAGAGCCCAGAATCCAGAATTGAGGTAAAGATAAATCTTGTAATGTTAACTAGCTCATTAAGTTGCAAGTCACAAAATTTTAAAAATATTGACTATGAATCAATGTATTAAACTCATATGTGGTTGACTAAAAGCAGGTAAAAGAAAATTCTTTGCATTTGCTTATCGTTGTATATAGCCTACTTAAAACTTGCTTAAAAGATCAATAATTTTGATAGTGTCCAAGACAGCTTCACAAAAGTTGAAAACTCACAGTAATCAGTTAGATGTGAAAGTTTTGAGCTTATAGAAACTGAACTTTCTACACCACTAGTTGGTTGTCTCTTTGGAACTGACTTGGTAAGTTAATAAAGTATCTTTTGGCATTTAGATATGACAAAGAAATGTTATGGTTCAAAAAGAAAGCAATTGATATAATGGGAACAAATATTTATTTTTTAAAATACTTTAAAATTATCTTTTTGTGTATCTTTCTTACTACATATAACTTTGTTTCATCCTTTGAAAGTTTCTATATTTTGTGAATGTTTATAAACCATACACATTAGAAAATATTATATACTTATAGCTGACAAGGCAAATGGCTTGAGATTGACAGATTGGGACCTCTTAAGCCACCCTGAATAGCTAGCCTGCATGAATAATTTATTTGTTAAGAAGATATACATTTCTTTTGAAATCTAATTATAATCTATAATCCTTCCAATAGAAAGCCTAACATTGTTTTTGGGTCAAAACTTTTTATTATATCTGAGAGTTTCTTGGGTATCTCAAATTTCCTGTGTCCAAAATTTAACTCATAATTTCTCCCAGTTGCAAATCTGATCTCTTGTACTCTCCACTGAGGGTGGGTGGCACCTCTTTCTATCCTCTAGCTATTTAACTACATTTCCTACACTCAATCCATTGTGAAGTTCTATAATCCTCTCTCAAAGTCTGCTGAATCTCATGTCTTCTGTTTTCCCTGATCATTATCTCAGTTTGGGCAGGGCTTATTATTTCTCACCCAATAATTGCCGTAGTGTTCTAAACTGGTCTTCCTCCAGTCTTGTTCTCCTCTAGTCCATTCTCTACTTTGACCAGGTGATCTTTCCAAAATGTGTATCTCACATTGTTGCTCCTCTGCTTAAACATCCTTAAATGGTACTTTGTCCTGTTATAAGGCCCTTTATAATCTGCCTCAGCTTCATCTTCATACTCATTATCTTATCGTTTTTTTCTTCTTATTCTCGTCTCCAGGCATAATGACTTACGGTTTCTCTAATTGATCACATTAAGCTTCCTACACCTGCTCCTTCTCCTGCCTAAAAATGCCAATGCCTTTCCCCATGGGCCACGCTGCCCCAGGCTTACAGAGCTGTCTGTTGCTTCTCTTTGACACTCAGCTGCTTATCCTCACTGCAGAAGCCCTCCTTGCACCACTCTACCCTCTCCTTTCCCATAAGACCCTGCCGCATCCTTATAACCATTTATCCTGCTATTTGTCAATGTCTGCATAGTTGCCCATCCACCACTAGATTGGGAGATTCTTGCAGGCAGGAACCAGAACTCTGATGTCTTTGCATTCCTACCCTGGCACACAATATGCACCTACAAATCTTTGCTAATTGAAAAAATTTTCTCAAGTGTAACCTTGTATGTAGAGTGATTGGTCTCATTCTCCTTGCCTTCAGAGAGAAATTGAAGTAAATGCAAAACTGTCACTTCTATTGCTTTCGAGTTTGACAACTTCAGTTCTGATAGTTGGCCTACTCTTATCTGAGTCCTGGCTCCCAGCTGCTTTCAAAAGTGAGGTGCTTTGTTACTGTGAAAATACTTCAGCACTCCATGGAAAGCAACTGAGAAACTAGGAAACTTATTTTCCTTATGCTAGGCAATACTGACTGCCAAATAAAAAATGTTTAAAGGCAGTAGGGTAATGTAGAAAGCTTTTTAAATCATGAAACTCAGGGTAAAATATATATATATTTTTGTATATTCCTATAAACATAGAGAAGACAAAACAATAGGACTCCTCTTGTTTTCTCAACACGATGTTCCATCTGCAGGAGAATAAACTTTGGCAATAAAGATTCTACCCTGCTCATTATTACATCAGCTTTCGAGTACCCTTAGCAGAGGACTGGGAAACAGTAGTGCTCAAGAAATATTTGTTAATCATCTGTTTCTAATTGTTTACTTGGAGAGATAGGTTCTAATTGTCCACTTGTAAAGAACTACATATTTCTCATCTTGTAACCTAAAGTGATATACTTGGGAAACTGCCAATTAGTTCATGTAGGAGCTGACCCATGTCTTGGCCGAGTTAGTAGATAGTATTAAATGCGATACCAACCAGTCTTTGATACATCCAGGCTATGCCCTGTAGCGATTATGTCATTCTCACTAATGCATCATCATTCAGAAAATTTTGAATTCTTATTAGAGGCTGGGTGGTTAGACACTGATCCAGGTGCTGGACACTCAGCAGTGAATAACATTATGTCCTTGCTTTCATGATATTTTCATTCTGTTTATATGAGTGTGTGGTGAGGTATGGCTGGGACACAGTGATTAATAAATAAATGAACATAAAATATGTCATTTGTTGATAACTGCAATGAAAAGTAAAACAAGGCAAGGCCCTGGGTGAGTGATGGGGATAATATCCCTGTCACCCTCCATGGGAATAATCAGGTTTTTATCTGCTCTCTTTTGAGAGGTAGAAAATATCATCTATGAACATGCATATAGGAAGAGTGAATTATGTAGACATGTGATATGAATAAAGTCCTTTGTAAGTGTAAGTTAAAATTATTTCAAGTTCTCATGGCATTTTAATCTTAATAAATCAAAGTTAAGCAACTTAGATATTTTTTCTTTAAACATAGTCCTTAACTTTTAAAGTCAAGTGTACATCAAATAGTCCTTACAATAGTCTTTTTTAATAGCCTATGAGGATAGTATGCTGCTTTCTAGATTGCAAACATACACTCGAAATTATCTATTCATTTAAAATAAATTGAGATAGTTGAATATTCAAAATATACAAAATTATCATTTCGTATATACAAAATTACTAGTATTAAATGAAATGCAAGAACTTAGAACAAATTATTTGTTAGCATTAATAAAAATAAGAGAGTTATATTTCTAGTACTTCCAAAAGTTTATGGAATGCTTTAATATTTACTGTTATTTGATCTTCAACAAACCTAATAAGGTAGACAATAATATTTTCATTTCTTATTATTCCATTTTAGAGACGAGTAAATTTAAGTCTAACCCTTAAGCAATTTGCCTATGGTCACACAGATTTTAGCTGGTGACAGGTCTTTAAATGCTCTGTTCTTTCTGCTATACCACAGTGGCCTATTTTGATATCACATATTACTTTGCCTTAAAACAGATTGGGTATTAATTTTTAAGAAAAAATTTATAGACCTCAAAATTGTCCACATATAAAAAACACAAGCCAATGCCAGTGATAAGAGCAAAATATTAATATAAAAACTCCTAATGTTATTAGATGACAAAGTTCCAAAAAGGGAAAAAATATCAATTTTCTCTAGTACAAAATATCATAAATTGCAAATTATGACAATATTGTTTTACTTCTGAAATAAAATATTAAAATATTTAACATCAAGGGGAAAAGATAAAATTAACATGTATTTTTTTAAAAAAGCACATCAAACCTAGAATTTAGGTCATCGGATTCAAATATATATTGACTTAAAATTATTTAATTTCACAAGTATCTGGTGAACAGCTGTACTTAATACTACCCAGTGGAAACTGTTTTATAGAGTATTTTATTTTATAATACTCTATAACTAAAAAAATATTTTCCAAATAAAAAAGTTCGGAACTCTCTTTTATCTGATACTTCTTTTTAGAGCCAGTGATAGCAGTCAAACTGTCCATAATAAGGTCTCAAATTCTTTTCCAATTTATCCTTTCATTTTCCCTGTGGCCTGCCACCTCCCGCTCCTTAGGTATCTTAGCTTTTGAATATGGCCATGCATTTGTCTAGAATGCTATTTTCTCAGCTTTTGTATATTTAAATCCACATGTCTTTATATCCCAGCTGTATGGACTTTCTACATCTTTTGAAGTCCCAACAAACTTGATTTATCATTTGACAATCTCAAGTTGGTATTGAAGATTCTGAGGTTCACAGCTTGAATCTCTTCCTGGACTGTAAACCCTTTGAAGGCAGGATATGATTCCCACTGGTCTTTGCAGTCCCAGCACCTAGCTTAGTATCTTGCAGATTTATTTGATGTATATCTGTTGAATGCATACTGGATGAATGCCTTTGAGGCACTGCGCAATTTTGAAGAATATATGTAATGCTTTTAAAAATTGCCCCCACATTTATCCATTTTAGCTCTTCTGTTGCTTTTCTAAATACTATTAATACCATCAATAAATAATTTATTATTTATTAGTTTATTATTATATATCAATTATTTTCAATGCTTTATTATTTATCAATTTATTAAAGCATAAATCAAATTTAAGGTATTATAACAGGCAACATCTTCTCACAGAACATCTCAGTCTATCACTAACAACCTCTGGGCTAGGAAGGATAGGTATTTTTATTCCCATTTTGCAGAAAAACTGTAAATTGGAGCCTAAAAGACGAAGTAACTTATATGAGTACAGAGTTAATTTTTCAGAGGTAGAAAGCAAGTCTTTCTATGCTCATGTTGGATGTTAATAAAATATTAATTTTATGGTATTCTATTGCTTTGAAAACTGGCAATCCCTTTAAATGATTTATAATAAACTTCAGCCAGAAACTTGACATTATAAACACTCCTTTCTGAGCCATGGCTGGTAACAAAGCTCATACTTTACATTCAAATGAGATGACAATCAGCATAAAAGGAATCACACATGAATCAAAAGCAGGGCCATGGAAAATTTCAAATTGAAAAAATTGAATCTTGGTAAAGAATATAAAGAAATTAAGTTAACAAAATATCATGAATTGCAAATTAAGGCTTACTGTTTAAAAGAATTTTACTCTAAGAATAAGGAGAAGGAAGAAGTTGTAAGAGGCACCAAGTTTAATCAGGAATTTTGTTTTTTGAAAGTTTCTTTTCCCAAGATTTATCATTTCACAGAGGGAGGTTAGTATATGAACTAAGAAGTGACTCAACATTGTTCATTTTGTGTTAATTTCTTTAAATACTCTTAGCTGTTTGTACTCGACAGTTTCATTATACTTGAAAAGTAAGATCCATTTAGTAACTTGCCGTACTTTATGCATTAACTGTGCAATGAAAGATCATTTATCTTCCACTTCTCTTTTCCTTTGATATCAGTTCATTGCACCTAATTAAAGTAGAAGTCTTGCTATATAGTTATATACCCTTTGATATAGTTATATAAATTTTTTTATTTTGCGCTTGAGAGAAATGTTATAGTTAAATTTAAAAAAACAGAGGGAACTGAGGAGGTAGGAGTTTTGAACATATGCCCTAAAAGTGAAGGAAAGAAGAAAGCAACATTTTTTTTTCTATAATTTGGTGCTTAACTTGATTGTCCACATTTGCCCTCCCTGAGAGAATTTTAAGAAATAAATAGTTAATACTTAGTGCAGCCAGCTCCGTAGTACATCTTTATTTACCTTTATACCCAACACAAACTATTCCCCTGAACCTAGAAATGATTCTCCATAAAATTCATAGGTAGTTTGTTCCTACTTAAAACTGGAAACATTCAGTGCTTCAGAATAACTCAAGGCAAATTTTACACTATGTTTTGTTTAATGAAATGAGCCAGAAGCATGACTTTGGTGAGGATGGCTTATTCATGGTAGTCATGAGGTTGATAACCCAACTCAGAATGATCCAGAGGGTACAGCAGTGGGAGAGAAGAGAACTGCAAATGGTGTTCCTGGCTAGTGACCTTCTTGCCTAGTTCATCTCAACCGTGCTGAAACCAGAGCACAGCTAGGATCCAGGCAGGCACCCAAACCTGGAATATGAGCGGGCAGAAGTGGAGATCTCAAGTGGGGGTGGGTGATGCAAGAGCTTGACAATTTAAAGCTGTGGATGTCTCAGGTTTGCCTCCATCAGAGATCTTGTTGTTGAGGTGGCATAAAGTCAGGGGTGAAGTTTTGGAGATGCAGACTTTACATATTTAGTTTTCTTGTTTGGAAATTTTGATTTATTCACTATTATATGTTACCTATAAAAATGCCAACTACATTTCTGATTGGCAACACTTCAAAATGTAATAGTCCCTTAAAATATCAGAGAATCTTTATCCTATACTGTTGAAGATAGAAAGTTTTATTAAGAAATTCTCCAAGTATTCATAAAGGCACAATCACAGGTTCTTCTTAAAGGTAGCAAGAAATTAACACCTCAGACAATTTGAAGTGGTGCTTTGCTGTTGCTGTGCTAGTATAGATGCCTTTTCTTGATGAAACACAAGATGTGGTCTCAGTTTTAGTGAATTCCATGTCCACAACTTGAATGTTTCTTGTTTGTTTTAAGAGAATAAACCATTCAACTTTACTTTTTTTCTTATCATCTTACACAGCACCTATTGCTGTGATACAGCACCCTTTGAGCTCCAGGTGGACACATGCTAATGGTGGGTTGATCCATGAGTATTGATATCCAAAATAATTTTATTTTTTGTAATGCCTTTCATCTAAAATTTCAAAGGACTTTATAAATGTTTCAATTAAATTTTGTAGTAATCTTCTTACAAGGGTAAGTAGGAAAAAGTTAAAGCCTTTTTAGATCTGAAATTCTTGAGGGCACAATTTTCGCTAAATGAGTAACTTAAGCTCATTAGACATAGTATAATCTTTGACACTCAATAAATATTTACTTACCAATTTTTAAAGGTAAAATGTACAATTTTTTTTCCTATTTCATCTCCTCAAACTAATAAAAAATTCCATTCTCGTGGTTCCTTTATATCATTTAGTCCCATATCACTAAAAAGAGAGAAATCTAATGAAGTAATGAAGTCTACAAGCTTAATAATAAACTGCCATTGCCAAAGATATATATATTTTAAAAGTGAGGCCATGTCTTAATTTACTTAGAATAAATGATTTAATTATGTACAGTGCTTAAGATGGACTTCACTTGTCACATATTTAAGTGCTCAATTCATTATAATTAGTATGACAGCAGTAGTAATACAAAACTGATTTACAGAACTATATTTCTAATTTTGGAATTTTGGGCAATCTGGCAGATTTATTGAGGATGCATTTGGTAGCTAGAAATATATTCTGGTAGCTATATAAACCATACCATGCAGTCTAGAAGAGATGGAAAGATGATTGGTCCTACTTTAAGTCAAGTTATCTACAGGCAGGAGTAGACAATTTATTGCTATCCTTGTTCTAGCTATAAGTTAATTAGTCAATTCACACTGGAATCAGGACCAAATAAAATTTAGTCAAAGTAAAAGATGTGCTCATGTGCATAAAATCATTATGAGTTAAAAATCTATTCAAGTTACTAGATCAGGTAGATGCTATCATCAGATAACATTTTAGTGACATTAAGATACCTACAGTATCTAATCATTTGCCTCAGTTTTCTTATCTGTAAAATAAAATAGCATCAATCACATCTTGTTATTGTGAAAATTAAATAAGTTAATTGATGAGTAGATCTAATGTAGTTGTGAGGCAGTTCCCACACCGAAAGTTGGGACATATGGCTGGACAAAGAAAATTTTTTTCTGCTTATCTATTATCTATCTATCTATCTATCTATCTATCTATCTAACTATCTAGTTTGTACCCTGAATTATTAGCATTTTTGTGGCATTTGCATTGTTAAGGGAAAGGAATATTGGATATTTGAAATGGGTGTATGGATACTATACTATGTTTACTGTTCATGTACTTCCAGTGAAATGTTTATTTTCCAATGAATATGTTACTATAAAGCCACCATCTTAATTAAAAATAAAACATATAAGAATTTCAACAGAGAGGTTTAAAACACTAGTACAAGAAAATAAGAAGTATCAGAAGGCTAGGAAAATATGGTGTCTGTTTTTTGTTTTTTTTTTTGTTTTTGGTTTGTTTTTAAGTTATAGGCAACCTTTGATTATTTATTACCTGATTATTTTGAATTAAAAATAATCGAGAACTTCCCCTGACCCTCTTTATCTTGCTGTCTGCTTTTGAGTCATTTCACCAATAACCTAGGCTGCTAACATATCAGGTAGCCAGAGAAAATGGAGGAAGCTCAAATGAACCATTTCGCTCTTTGTTTATGAGTATGGTTCAAGGTTGGAAAAGACAAGGGTGAAATTTTGGTGAAAGTTAAATTGAAAGATTATTGCTATTTATCCACACTACTGTTTTCTTCTGTTACTGTAATTAATAAAAAATTCTATTATTATAATTAACTGAAAGTTCTATTACTATAATTAATTGGACATAGTTTAGTGGCTTAAATAAGATATAAACACTAGACTTAAAACTACAGTTTAGAAACTTTCGTACTTGATTTGGACTATTTTTTACTTTGAGGTTAAGTGTATCAGTTATATTTTCTATATCAGCTTTCTAATATGTATAATGACAAAAATAATATCAACTTCATTTCTTAAGAGAATATGATAAAGAGTTTGTGAAGAGCATTATATGAAAAACACAAGATATATATAAAAGATATATCATCCTACAAGTACAAATGATTATTCATTACAATGCAGCAATTTTATTACAAATGCAGTATGGGTAATTGTGCTGACTTCAGATTAGTTAGTATTTCTCCCAGGCATTATAAGTAAGAGCTTTGCATTGTATGTAAATGTTTAATAGTTTACTTATGTAGCTTATCATCTTTAGTTTAAGAATTACAATGTGATAATACTATATTGAGAAAATCCTAAAGATTTCACCAAAATAAAAACCTATTAGAAGTGATAAATGATTTTAGTAAAGCAACAGGATACAAAATTAATATTTAGAAATTGGTTGCATTTTTATGCAATAACAAATTATCAGAAAAAGACAGGAAAACAATCCCATTTACAATTGCATAAAAAAAACAAAATACCTAGAAGTAAATCTAACCCAAGAGGTAAAAGACTTATATTCTGAAAATTATAAGACATTGAAGAAAAAATTGAAGATACAAATAAATGGAAGCATATACTATGTCCATGAATAGGAAGAATTCACATCGTTAAAGTGTCCATATTACCCAAAGCAATCTATAAATTCAATGCAATCCCTAGCCAAATATCAATGGCATTTTTCAAAGAACTGGAACAAATAATCCTAAAATTTACATAGAACCATCAAGACTGAATAGTCACAATGATCTTGGGAAAGAAGAACAAAGTTGCAGGTATCACAATACCTGATATCGAACTATACTCTAATACTATAGTAATCAAAATACCATGGTGCCAGCATAAAAACAGACATATAGATAAATGGAACAGAATAGAGAGCCCAGAAATAAACCCATACTTATAATAAATCTATGACAAAAAAAGCAAAAATATACAATGGGTAAAGTTGGTCTATTCAATAAACGTGTTGGGAAAACTGGACAGACACATATAAACAACAACAACAACAAAAGCAGATCACCTTCTTACACCCTACATGAGGATAAACTGAAAATGGATTAAAAACTTAAATGTAAGAACTTAAACCATAATATCCTAGAAGAAAACTCTCTGAAATTGCTCTTAGTAATATTTTTTTCTGATATATCTCTTTGAGAAAGGGAAACAAAAGAAAAAATAAACAAATAAGACTATATCAAACTAAAAAGTTTTTGCATAGCAAAGGAAACCATTAAAAAATGAAAAGACAACCTACTGAATGATAGAAGACATTCCGCAGTGAAATATTGGATAAGGAGTAAGTATCCAAAATTTATAAACAACTCATATAACTCAACACCAAAAAAACTAACAATCTAATTAAAAAATGGGCAGAAGAGCTGAATAGACATTTCTCCAAAGAGAACATACAGATGGCCAAAGCCGTATGAAAAGATGGTCAGTGTCACTAATCATCATAGATATGCAAATTAAAACCTCAGTGAGATATCATCTCATAGCTGTCAGAATGACCATGATCAATAAATTCACAAACAAGCTTCTGTGAGGAGGTGGAGAAAATGAAACCCTCATGCACTGTTAGTAGGATTGCAAATTGGTGCAGCCACTATGGAAAGCAGTATGGAGGTTCCTCAAAACAATTAAAAATAGAACTACCTTATGACTCAGCAATTCTACTTCTGGGTATTTATCCAAAGAAATCCAAAACACTAATTTGAAAAGATATATGTACCCCTATGTTCGCAGCAGCACTATTTATAATAGCCAAACTATGAAAAGTGCCCGTTGGATAAAGAGTGGTACATAAAGACAATGGAATATTACTTGGGCATAAAAAATAATGAAATCTTACTATTTGTGACAGCATAGATGAACCTGGCAGGTATTATGTTAAGTCAAATAAGTCAAATAGAGGAAGACAAATACCATATGATCTCACTTATGTGTGGAATCTAAAGAACAAAATAAATGAACAAACAAGACAGAAACAAACTCATAGATACAGAGAACAAACTGATGGTTGCCAGATGGGAGGGAAATTGAGGGATGGGAGAAAAAAGTGAAGGGATTAGGAAGTACAATTTTGTAGTTATGAAATAGACACGGGGATATAAAGTACAGTTTAGAGAATATAGTCAATAATATTGTAATAACTATGTATAGTGGCAGTTGGGTACTAGACTAATTGGAGGGAATCACTTTGTAAATTATATAAATGTCTAACCACTATGCTGTACACCTGAATCTAATATAAAATAATATTGAATGACAATTGTAACTGAAAATAAATACATTTTAAAAAATTACATGATTCTTCCTACTTTTTCATCACTGTTTCCTGAATACAAAAATACAGAACACCCTGTTCTATGTTATGCTGATGATCTAAGAAAAAATTAGAAAAACTCAGAAGCGTGATTCATAACTTATTGACAGTTACTAAAATTAAAATTTTTTTTTATCAAATGTTCCACATATAAACCTATTATAGATGTCTATAAACCTATAAAAAGCATATAAGCCTCCTCAATATGGAACAAGAGACAGTAAGGCACCAGAACAACAATAAGTTCACATGACATCAACATGCTTAATATATCTAAAATGAGAAGCCTTACCTAGCATGCAAACACATTTGACATTCTGATCAGGGTTTTCAAACAAGAGTTCACCACACCTCTGAAAGAAAAAGAAAGCCATGATTATTTTAAGATTTCATACCAGGATTCCAAAGGCAACATGTTCATGCAACCTGACATTATGACATTATTCTACTCATGTTTTCCTTGGTTACCTGAGTCTAGGAACTTGTGTCATGAGCAGAGACTTTCCTGGTAGTAAGATATTTGAGAGGTAAGTTGGACTAGATTGTTCCTGCATGCCTCATGCCCCTGCCTAGGAGTGATTCTGTGTGCTTTTATGAGTCACTCCCAGAGATGCACTCTGTATCTAACGGTTTCTATTTCAGTGGAAGATAAGCAACCTATTGAATCTAAGAATTTGAGATTAATCCCTCTCAAAATTTGTCCTTATAGAATACCAATATTCTGAACTACTTACTCTGCAATCAAGCACAGACATTATCAAGCACAAATGTCAGTGGCCTATACTTAACTCTTTGAATTTGGGGGGTAAGGAACAAATAAGGAAATGGTGAAAAAGTGGCACTCGTGTGTACTTTTCTTGAATCCACAGATTAATGGAAGCATCAACTTTCTTATCTATGTCTTAGTTTTAACTTGCTTGTTATAAGTTTTGTGCAAGGCAAAATTCAGATATAGTCAGTTATTTAAGAATAGGCCACACTTATGTATATGATTGACAAATGATTAGTACCTGAATGTATAAAGAAATCCTCTAAATAGATAAGAAAATAACAAATAGAAAAATGGATAAAGGACGTGAACAAGCAATTCATGGAAGAGGAAATCTGAATGATCAATAAGTATAGAATATATTAAATCATACTAATAATTAGGAACCAGCAAATTAAAGTTAAAATGAACTCATCGGCGTAGCAAAACTTAGAAACCTGGTGATAACATGTTATCAAAAATGTAGAGAAATTAACTCATATATTGTGGGTTAGAATATAAAATGATAGAATCGTTTTGGAGAGAAATTGGCAAAATTTTATCAGGTTTCTACTTACTAAGTACTAGAGTTCAGACTCACTAAGTTGCATTATTAAATAGCAGGTCATCTTCTAGACAGATAACTAGAAAATTTTTCACATACAGCTTTAATGCCCAGTTATAAAATTGATGAATAATATGTTACTCATACCTTGGAATACCACATGGTAGTTAAAATGAATGAGTTAGGGCTACATATACTGTTAAAACATATATATTATATATAATAGCTACATATAAACATTCTAATTGTATAATGTTTAAATCTTAAAAATATATAATGTTCAAATCATATAAAACATATCTATGTTTTATATGATTTTATAAAAAGATTAAGCAAAATCATCTCCATTTTTTATGAAGCTGAAAATATCTAAAAATAATACATATTATTTATAAATACATTAATTTACAGAAAAAGCATTAAAACAGGCAATGAATAATGAACATCAAGTTCAGGATAGGGGGAAGATACAGAGAGTAAAGAAGTGTTGGAAGGCATACAGGGATTGTCAACTGTTTCTATACAGTAGTCCCGCCTTAACCACAGGGGATACATCCCAAGATCCCCATTGAATACCTGAAACCATGAGTAGTACTGAACCCATATTTACCTATGACAAAGTTTAATTTATAAATTAGGCTCAGTAAGAGATTAACAATAACATAGTAAAATGTAAAAATTAGAAAAATATACAGTAATATATTATGTGAGTGTAGTCTCTCTCTCTACAAACTAGCATAATTTTTTTCTTTCCTCACAATTTCAGGGACAGAAGATTTATTCTTACTGTAGATCTTAGCAACCTAAGCATATAATTTTTTCTTTCATTATTAAGTAAAACACTTTCACCTTTTTAACTTAAAGGACACACTTTACAGCTTCTCTTTGGCATATCTGAACTGCCAGCATCATTGCTTTTGGGCTTTGGGGTTATTCGTAAGTAAAATAAGGGTTACTTGAACACAAGCATGAGATACTGAGACAGTTGATCTAATTATCAGGATGGCTAACTGACTAACAGGCAGGGAGCAGATTCAGAGTGGGTACTTTGGATAAAAGGATGATTCACGTCCCTGGTGAGAGGGTGCGAGATTTCATCATGCTTACTCAGAATGGCACTCAATTTAAAAACTTATGAATTGTTTATTTCTGGAATTTTCCATTTAATATTTTTGGACCATAGTTGACCATGGATAACTTAAACTGCAGAAATCTAAACTGCAGATGATGGGGGGAGTAACTATTGTAATGGTTTGTTCCTTAAATTATTCACTAAACTGACTTCTATGCTCAAAATATTTCATAATAATAAGAATTGCCCCCACATATAACACACTGAATATAAAAATTACATTTTGCATTCTGCTTCTTGGCATCCATCCCTCTTGGGCTAACAAAGGACATTTAGTACCAAGATGGAGTGCCTGCCCCAGTAACTTGTTCTCACCACTTATTTCTTTGTCTTAGAAAGACTGAGGACTTGCTACATTTGCCCATTTCCTTCTCTCTTTCATTGTTTATTTTGTAAATTTCACTTCTGTCAGTCTTTATTGTAAAATTTTTGACCTATTGTTGGAAATCCATATACACTCAGAGCAGACTTAAGTTAAATGCAGGTTTTTGACCAGATGGGGCATTAGCACCCCAAACCCCCACTTAGTCAAGGGTCAGTTGTACTTAAGGGTCAATTGTAATTTCTGGGGAAAACAATTCACATTGAAGAATTCATATTCTTCACCTATAATTAAGAAATCCTCTAGTATAATAAGTGCCAGGTTAAGGGGGAAAGGATGACTCATTTACATTCAAATCAACCCATTTTATGGAATGGCCTATATTGTGCATAAAGAGATGGACAATTGGCTCAGGGCCATAAAAAGGAAGCAACCTCTTTGGTGAGTCAAGAGAATGGACTGCAGAGGAGGGAGATTGGGTGCACCTGAAGGTTGCAAGAAGGCATTGAATACTAAATGCAGAGTATCATGAACTTTTTCCGGGTTACTCTGCTGATCTAAATATCATATATTTATCAAGCCATTTACTCTCTTCCTGCTTTCCTTCTTTGTAAGTAACATGAGATGCTAATATATGCCACAAAGTCAGATCAGAGAGCAAATATGAGGATTAATGACCATGAAGTCTGATCCAAAGACTGGTTCCTGTTCTATTTGTGTTTGGCAGAGGGTAAACCCTTTCAAATTGCTAGTAGCCATTTCCTGCATTACCTGCTTTTTAAAGTGGTAATTTTAGGAATGAAAAGAGTTAATAATTATTTTTAAATGAAAAATCAGATGTTTCTAAAATATTTTGAACTTTTTAGCAAAACAAACTGCTAGGAAGTTCTATCAATTCTTATTCTGGGTCCTAGAAGAAAATAATTCTGCAGTCCTCCCTTACGGTTTGTTAATGACAAAGCCCACACATGTGCTAGGAAGCAAGAGCTTTCCTTCTTTTGTTGCACAGGCTTGCAGGAGATGAGGTGTGGAAGTAGCATAACTTCTCACAGCTACTCAAAGCCCAAGAGTATCCTTATTATAGGTCCCTCAAGGCAAATGGATGAGGGCAGGGGTGATGCCATGGGGGTCTTGATCTTCTTCCCGGACAGAAACAAAACCAGGCAATTTCTGAAATTCCCATAAAACATGCATTCCTTAATAGTCATGGCCTGCCAGGGTTCACTGACCACACAAACTAATGACCAAACAGCACAGGCAGGCACGGATAGCCCTTCTGATGGCTGTAAAGCAGTACTCTTTCTTGTCTTCATTTCTCTGGCTGTCTGGGAAATGCCTGAGGCACTTCTAACTAGTTAATAGCCCTGCTTTGTAAAGTTACCTGAAGGGAATCTGATTGTTCTTAGGACTTTAATAAAACTTTTTCAGTGCTTTTTCCCATTGATAACTACATGTGTGGCGCCTTGGCTGCCAGTTTGCTTGCTGTGCAACCTGGGATGATGACCCAGTTTGGGAGAGTAATTGGGCTCAGCCATGGCATCAGAGTCTCAGAAAACTGCAGGATCTGCCATAGGGGAAGTTTCTCCCTTGCTGCTCTACCTGCTTGTGCATGGCTGGGACTCTCTATCCCAGCACCTTGCTGCTGGATGATCCTGACTTTGATCTGGTTCTAATTACCAGGCTTCTGCCTAATTCTCAGAATCTCATCTTTCCATAGGATCTCCATCTTCTTTGCCTAGAATATTGAGACCAAATCTCCTTTCTTTTTTTGGTGCCCAGCCAATATTGCTCTCAAATAATAGGATATAGTTATTGAAATTCCCACCCAAGGAGCTGGAACCCTGCTAGGGACAGGGAGATCCCTCTGACTTATGCTCTCTTTTCTTATCACATAGAATATACTGCACATGAACTCATGTGTGCAATACCTATAGCCCTCTTAGACCATGAATAACCGAACTACTTTTATTGCTATGTTCCGAACATGCTTTATTATTGTAATTCATGTGCCTAATATTTACCAGGCCCTTCATAAATACTTGTGGACTAGCTAACATTTACTTAGCCCATACTATAGGCTAGGCACTGTTCTAAGTGCTATACATCTACCATCTCATACTCTCATTATATACTCTTAAGAGAGTACAAAATTGAAGCATAGGAAGTACTACTTAGTATAGAATACTCCCCTCCAATGAACGAGAGAATCAAAACTGACAGCTTTCCTAATGCTCGACCACTGTACACGGATTCCCAGATATTGGCTACTGTTGACTTCCTCATTGCTTTGGCTAAGTAAACTATGTTTATTTACATCCTTTTCTCTCATTCATTAGCCAGTAGCTATTTGCATGAGCTGCCACCTATTAGAGTGTAGGTTTTAGATTAGACTGATCCAAGTTCAAATTATATTGCTGCCTCCACTTAGCTACTATATTATTATGGGCAATTTATTCAGTTTTGCAAAACTTGCTTTTCTATTTGTAAAACACAATAATATTATTTACATCATGTTATCATTGCAAGTTTAGTTCTAATTCATTAAGAACAAGAATGTACTGATTTAAATTACTATAAATGAGATTATAATGCAAAAATACATATTAATAAATCTAACTCATTTGTTAAAGTTCTATTTTAATTTTCATGTTATTATTTAGAATTAAAAATGAAGAAATAATTCTAATTTTAAAAGTCAGAATATTTCAAAAGCTGGTTGTTAATTCTTATTTATTAAGAATTTTCTATATTAAATCTAAAATTTGCCATTTAGTCAGAAAGAACAAGAGGTATTTTATAAAATACCACATCTATCTTAGTGTTTTTTAATTTAAAATATTTAATTTCCATGAACTCAATTATATATTCCAGCAAAATGTGCAACAAAATATATTTCTCTTAAATAAACTGTATTTTTCATTACTTTCATCATAAAATTAGTTGTGAAAAATTAATATTAGGTATAATTTTAAAAATTACACTAAAATAGTTAGCAAATCTCTTTTTCTTAAGAAAAAAATTATATATGAAATGACAATAATATTCAAATAATAATAGTACCTGTTACAGTTAAAAGAAGTACAAAAAAATTAAAGACAGTGAGAAATTTGCACATTGTTCATTTGGCAGCACTATCAGCTTTCTTAAACCAGTTAATGTTTTTTCTGCTTCAAATAAGTTTTCATACTCTTTATTTTTCTGAACATTTGCTATCATTTGCATGTAGTCTATCAGTAGCCCTCCAGCAACTAATCTTTTTAGGGCTGGTGTCTTGATATCTTTGGATGGGAGGAAACATTAGCAAAACCCAAAATAGAAAACCTTGTTGATTGGAGGTTTGGCCTAGTGTCATCTGAGGCAATAACTATTTTCTGCAGGTAGATAGGGTTATATGTTATAGCAAATAATCAATAAACTGATTCTTTGATTATTTTTTCATATCTTTATAGCTTTTCTTTTAGTTTTTAAAGTAGAAAAGGATTTAATACATGGAATTAGGTGTTTACAAAATCATTGGCAGATCAGGATAAAGGATGGGCCTCCAGGAATGACTCTCAGACAAAAATGCAAATTGGCTTATGAGGGACCACAACAGGAAAAGTGGAGAAGCAGGAGGCATCACTGGAGTTCTTGACTTTAGGGACACACCACCATGGCAATGACCTAAGGATTAGAAAGCTGTTGGCACAGTTGCTTCTTGATACTCATGTTCTTCTTAGTGGCCAAATATTGCATGCTACTGCAGAAATGCAGAAAAACCCAACAGCTCCATGACTATGCTTGACAGATCATTAAAGCAAAACAAAACAAAAAGAGCCCCTGATGTATAGACTCATTTTGGAAAAAAAAAATTAAAACTGAGTTTGCTAAGCTGTAAAAGTACTAACCATGGTAACCTTTTGGTGGAAAGTGAAGTACATCCCATCGGTGCCAAGAACAGAGACAACCTGGAGTGGGCAAGTCTTTACTACCGGTTGCCTTCACCTTCACCCTCACCCCAACTTTAAGTACTTCAGTTCTGCAAGTTTGCCATACAAGAATTTTTCTAGTGAGGTTTTTAGTAAACAAGGCAAATGCCTGTATTACGATGCATCTGTTTTATTTGATCACTTTTGAATCCCTAAGTATCTAGCGTGATGACTAATGCATAATGGGCACTCCCAGTGTTAATTAAATGAATAAATGAATAATTCTTTACTGAAATTATGTTAAGATATTGGTGAGATTTGAGATTTGAGATTGTCTGGGGTAGCATAAGAAGAAATTTTTTTTTCTGGAAATTTATGTGTATACACTAGGAAATGCTGCCATTAGATGCAGCCATGTGATATGGAGCTGCAATGGGGTGATGAAAAGGGAAACTTGACATTGAGAAGACATTTAAAAACATCTGGGTCACTTCCCATCTCACATTTTCCTCCAACAAAGAGCTGACTGGTACTAATCAAAGCCAGACTCCCCCTGCCAGCCCCCCAGACTATAGGCCTAGAGAAAAAATGGTTTAGCTCTAAAGAGCATAAAAAGATAAGTTCTGTTAAGAGACTATAAATTCCCCAAAGTCTCACAGGGCCTGAAATTCCATTAATGTCTATCGGACGAGTGAATGAACAAATGAACATTCAAAAAGACATCAACATTGAGTCCTATTCTGTGCAGGCACTGTGTCATGACTATGGATACAAAATCAAATGAGATTTAGGCTAGGTCCTGTCCTCAGGAAATTTATAGCCTGGTCCGAAGTCAGAACATAGAAGGCCATGGGCACCCTCAATGATGGGTACTCACTACCTGCCTTGGACTATCAGAGATGGCTTCCAAAAAGAAATGACCCTGGGCCTGTCTGGAAGATAGCAAAGAGTTCACTGGCAAAAGAAGGAAGGCCCATCCAGGCAGAGGCAGCTGCCTGTGCAAAACCCCCAAACCCTTTTAGGATCCTTAAAGTAGCCACCAAGGAGCAAAGCTGTGATGGATGAGGTTAGAGGGTTTAATGAAAACGGTAGTCACAGTTGAGACTGGAAGACACTAGGGGCCAATAGTGATTTGGAAAAAGAAATGCTGAGCTGGGCTAGAGAGGCTGGATTTGCTTTTGAAGAGCTGGAATGCCTAATGAATTCTTTTAGCATTGTAATAAACGATTATAATACAATGTACAATGGTACCAGATACCTCTCATCAATGGTATTGGCTGCAATCTTTTTGTCCATTTCTACCTTAGAATGTGTACCAAGCCTGAGTTGTTCCTTATTTCTCTTTCTTGGATTATTACACATAATGACCATGACCAAAAGAACAAGCCCTAACCACATAGTTGAAACCTCATGAGGGCCAACTTCTGCTACTGCCGGAGCTGTTGGCACTTAGCTTTGAGCCCAACACAATTTCCCCAGCTCCTGGAAGGTGTGATTTCAGTCAGGGTCTCCTACTTTACAGTGGACCAAGTCTCATCTACCATGTGGGTGGCATAGCCAGGCCTTAATCTCTAAACTCTGTGGCAGCCCTTAGCAGTCTGGTGCCAGAGGACAGCAGCTTTGGAACTGGGGCTGATTTCAGCTCAAGCTCATGTTTTCCTTTCTAAGTTTTTCCAGCGAAACAGCAGATTTCCATCTCATTGCAGGCTGTTAAAACGTCAGACTAATAAGTTTTCAACAATCTGTCAGTGCAGATCTCCAGCAACAACCTGGCACTGTCTTTGATTCGGGGCCTCATCATCCAACCCAGTCCTCAGCCAGTCAAAATAAGAGACACACCAGCAAAAGAAAAAAAAAGATAATCACCTCAAGTCGAAATTCTTAACAAATCCATTGTCGCCAACTGTCAACAGCAAATCTGTGGGCTGCATAACCTGAGGTGACCCTTCAGGAAGGGCCATCTCTCATAAACCTCTAATTAGCTATGGTTAGAAGTGACTTGAAAGATATTAGTGCTATTGCTATTGGAAAAGAGCCTACCAGCTTTTAACAGCTTTGTTTTCTTCTTCAGTCAAAGAACAAAATGTTAGCTTAATGGCGTATGCTTTCTATTAGAGAAGTGCCAGCAGCAGCAATCTCCAGAGAGTCTCTCAGCATTTTATTACACACCCCTATTTTTAAATGTTTAAAAACTACTTATTATGAACCAAAACTTGGAAAACCTGGTTTCAGCCCAAGAGTAAAATTTTTTTTTAACTTACTAAGCAAACATCCAGAAAGCAGAACCCTGTTTTCTGTCATTTTGGCCCTGGACAGTAGAGGGCACTAAAAAGGCTATAGTACTATTTATGTCATCTAGTTGGACCCCCTCAGGGAGATGCTGGGGACAGATGGCACAGAGGTTCTGAGTCACTGTGTTATGTTGCATTCTTCTGTTCATGAAGCATTTCTCCATGCGCCACTTTAGTTTTGACTTTAATTACATACGTTGAAACACACATTAAAAAACACATTTTTCATGTGCAAAACAATGACTATAGCCTCTGGGTAAGTACAGTTTTAGTAGAATCCATATCTGTGAAGGCTGTTGACATGTGGAATATAACCGGGCTATCTGCCTAATGCACTCAGTTATAGGAACTGAGTAGGCATGTTGGTCCAAGGAACTTTGGGTATAATTCTGGTATAAGTTCTGAGAATTCCCCTTTATCGGACACAAATACCTATGCTACAAATGTTGATAAACAGAGAAAAAATTATGTCAGAATTTTGGGATACAATTTAAATCTTTTCTTTATCATCTCAGAGCCCCAAGTGTTGATAACTAGCTATAGGTAGTTTTCAGAGAGAAAGAGAAACTTCTGTGAAAACAAAAAACTAAAGCTATAACCATTTAGCTTATACATCGTGAGTTTTTAAAGAGGAAGTCCATAGCAACTTTGCCTTAGAGGAAACAGGAAATAGTACAAAAAGTGAATAGACTGATATATAGAATGGAAAGAACTTAGATTATCTGGGTTCATATTTCAAATCTACCCATCACCAGCTATGTTATCTTGTGCATATTATTACTTATCTTTTGGAATCTCCTTGTAGAGCAGAGGGAGTAACAATGTTCACTCCTCTGCTGAAATATTGTAATATATGTGAAAGCATCTTGCATACTCTGAACCCCCAAATGGGGCCTGCTGTGTATGTTGTTTTGTGAAAGGAAGGAGGTGGAAGTAGGAGAGGACCATCTGGCAGCACTGTGCACAAGATACAAAACACAATTCTACTGCGTGAGTCATGGGATTTTTTTGAGGGAGAAATGTTTGTCTCTTCCATATTGGAAAGCATCAGCCCCTCAGAGGGTAACCTGCAAAACCAAAGATCTAAAGAACAGAGGTTAGCAGGACAGGACCAGGCAGTAAGCTAGGGAGAATAGCAGCCCTTGAGAGGAAGAGAAGAAGCAGAGATAGGAAAGCATGCAGGAAAGGGAAGATGGACTGTGTGAGGACTTGCAGCTTGGACAGGCATCTCCAGTGCCAGAAACACACACTGTTAACCTGGGAGGGATCTGGGAGTGCATCGTGGCCAGTTCAGTCACTTCTGGATACAGCAAACAAACAGTCCTTAAGAACTTAGGTGATTATCTATTCCAGGGTTTTATGATGATCCCAGTATGGGCTCTTGAGTTTGAATTAAGACTTCAACATTTAATAGATGCATAACCTTGGGCTAGTTACCCAATATTTCTTTGCTTCAATTTTCTCATATGTAAAATAAAGATAATACTACTGCTTACATCATAAATTTATCATGAGGATTAAATGAGGATTAATATACGTAAAACACTTAGAATAGTGCCTGGTAAAACTAAGTATTCAATACATTATTATTTTTAGGAATATACAATTATTTAGGAGAAGAGAAGCCATGAAAACCATGGCTTTTTCAGCTGCCATCCAGCGTTACTCTATGTGATCTCCTTAATCTGAACATTGAGCCATCGTCTTAGGAAGCCACAAGCCCCCTGAAACATGCACAAAGAGGCAGAAGTCTGCAGTATCTGTTTGATGGGAGTGCCAAACAAATATTTATTTAATGAATGAATGGAAAATCAGAAGGCAAAGAACAGATTGAAAACTGGACCAGTTCTTACTAGACAATTATTTTCAGTTCCTACATGAGAAGGATTTGAAGGTCTAAAGTAAAATCTCACTTTTATTGACTATTTCATTCAAAATATTTATTCAGCAAATCTTCATTGAGGGCTTTCCAATGCAACAAGGGTGTTGGCATATCTGCAATTAGTTGCTTATGCTAAATTTATTAGCTAAATTAGGCAGAAACTATCTCTAACTTGCTTACATTATTCTCAAATAATTTTTGTATATTTAAAGCCCTAATTAGGGAAAATTAAGTAGACTTTTTATGTAGTGGAAATGTTGACTCTAGGAGGTTCCTATAGACCATTTGGTTACTGGACTGAGGCCCAGAGACTGTCTATCCCAGCCTGATGCACAATTATCCTTGGCATTGAGGAGGGAGAAAGAACCCAAATGGGTTTATGAAAGAGGAGGTTTCTCACAGTTATTCACATACACTGACCACATCTTGATGGGTGTGGAAGAGTTTCTGAATAATGTATTCTGATTGGATAAGGGAGAGAGGAACTAATATTAAACAAGTCCTCAGTGGGAGTTGAAGACAAGCAATAAGTTGGAAAGGTGTTTATTCTGGGTGCACTAAAGTATAGGTACAAAGGCCTAAAGGTAATTGAGGAAGGAAGTTAAGAATGACTAGAAGGGGTTCAGATAATCAGGACAATTGGGGAATGGAGAGACACAAGGCTGGGAAAGTTGGCAGGGACTAGATCATGCATGGCCCTGTGGGACTCCATTTAGTGATTGGACATGAGCCTGGATTCCATAGGCCATGGATCTGAATGAAGTCATTACAGGTCACAGGCCATCTGTTCAAGGCAGTAGAAAAATCCCAAAAGTGTTTAGAAAGCTTTTATATTGGGAATACTGTACAGCAACCACATTTGCTGACTTATATTGCTTCTCAGCATACTTGGTAGTATCCTTAAGTGGGAAAAGTGTTCTGCTACATGAGACAGCACCTTATGTTTGAGCGTTTAATGATATTTTCCATATTATTCCTAATACTCATCGTTTTGATAATCAGCGACCTTAGGGAATACCACCAGAATCATTCACCTATTTCTACTCTCCAGTATTACCTCACACAGGGCGTACACAATCAGATAGATTTCTTTAGATTTAACATAATCCATATAGCCTTTATGAAGGGTAGATCATGGAAATGAGAATATGACTTGTCAACTTTCTAGGTCTAGCATGAATATATGATGAAGACCATGGCCTTTTAAATTGCACATGGAGTGAAGACTGAGGACACACTGAAAAGGGTGTCAAGTCCTTGGATCTCAGAAGATGGAGGGACTGGGGTCCTGAACAAAAGTCTTTATCTAACACTTGAAAAGGTATCTTCTCCGAAACTACTGGGAGAGAATGCTTTACTTCAAGGAAGTCATTCCTTTACTTGACCATCACTGTCAGAGCAAAATTTAAACCTGCCCTTTAGCCCAACTTATTGTGCAGCAATGCCTAAGTTTGTCCCCCTATTCCCCCTAGAAGACTGACACAGTGAGTGTTTGGAACAGCTACTTTTTTGTTGTTGTTGTTGCTCTGGCCTATGTGCTGCCAACAGCATGTATTCACATCGCTAAACTCTGGCCATCTGGTCCAAGAGTCCAACCTTTAGACTTGGTTTTCTCAATTTACACTGCAATTTCCAAGTTACTTTATATGACCCTATAGATAGCAAAGCTTAATAGGTAATATCAGCAATATCTCCAAATTATTGTACAGACGTCACAATTCAGGGATTCATGGGACCTCATCCGGCCTGTAACTGAATGAATATTTACTCAAGACAAAGGAGTACTTATAATGTGCTCCTTGCAGCTCAGTACAGTAATGCTCCTGTACATAAACCAACAATTAAATGTAATCCTATACACTTATATTTTTAAAAGAAATTCAAACCAGTCCTTGGAATTAAATGACCCCAGTGCTAGAGAAAATGACTTCCAGAACATCAAGCCTCACATGCAAACACAGGGCCTCTGAGCCACAAAAGAACAAACGCTTTTCCACAGGGATAAGGGCTTGTTGTTGTATAACTACTTGTGAGGTCAAAGATCCAGATGTTCCCAGAGACAATCAAAAAACTATTACTGGTCGAATTGTATTGACCATCTCCATATGGACAGCTCTGGGACATGGATTTGGCCTCAGAAAGGAGATTTCTGTAAATGCTACTACAATCAATGGCAACCCCAGGTGAGAGCTGGAAAATTCAATATCTTGGAGAAATAACTGACAGGTTTCATAAACTGCAAATAAAAACAAAAATCCATGAAAATGAGTGTATATTTTGCTAATAGTTATATTGTGCTTTGGCCCAGCTCACTAAATCTCAACATATTTTGACAGGAAAATATTTGAAAGTAGCCTCCTCTTGGGTCTCTCCCATAGACAGAAAGTATGGACTTTCTGTCTAGTTTACTGCTGTTCCCAGTACCTACATCAATGTCTTGTCACTTTGCAGGCTCTCAATAACTATTGCTTGAAACAAAGGATGAATGAATGATTTGGGACAAAAATATACCCAATTCATTCATTACGAACAAGTAAAAAAATCTACAAGATGGTGAAGACTCAAATTGAAAGAGAGGAATAAGAGGATAAAGTTATATTTAAATTTTAAGTAAGCTTAAATTTTAAATGTTTTAATGCTACTACTCCATTAAGAAATTGGCTTCTGAAGTTGTGCAGTGAATTTACTATGAATGCACTAAGTAGAGTCCAACCCAAAGGCAAAGTTTTCTCCAAATATTATATTTCGGAAAAATAATTTTCCCTAGGAATCAAGAATCAGCAACTTTTTCTATGGATGAATATCACTAAAGTTAAGCAGAGAAACAGACAAAAAAATTTGTTTTAAATCTTCTTGGTCAAAGTCTATGTTAAGAAAATGGAGGTAATAATTATATTCTGCCCCATTAGTATATGCTTAATGGGTTAAACCAGTAGTGTTTCAAGTGTCTGAGAAGAAAAATCATATAGGTCACTTGGAGATTACTTGGGGCAGTAGGTACTGTGTTATGGATGGCTTGTAATTCACATTCTAATCATTTTATTGCTTCAAGAATTTCTACAGCCTTCTTACAAATGGAGATGATCATTGATTTGAGATTTAATTCTTATTAGTGTCAGTAAAATCGAGGAATCCTGAAGATCATGCTTCATTGGCTTCCCAGTAAATCAAACTGTGAAACTGAAGTGGCAATATGACATATATTCATTAACTAATAATGCCCATAAATTAATCCATGCTTAACAAACTAGTAGATTTTTGCTTATACTGAATTTTTAACCTAATGACATAAAACGATTTCTCTATGTATTAGCAAAGCAAGAAAGAAATTAAACACAATGATAGCAAATAACCTTAAAAATAAAGTAATGCATATAGGAGCCATTGTATTAATTTACCAATCTTAATTTTCAAAAGGCTAGGGTATTAAAGGATATGTCTTAACTTTGAATCTTGGTATCTAGCAGAACGTTTGGCATAAAACAAGTGCTCAATAAATGCTCTTTAATGCATGGTCAAATGAAAAAAAAATCACATGCCAAAGAATGTGATCATCAGTTAAACAAATTCTACTATACTCAGACACCTCAACACAAGAATTTCTGGATATCATTGTTAGGTATGAAATGTGTGTGTGTGTGTGTGTGTGGGCATGGATATGTGTATATGTATGTGTATTTGAACACACACACACACACACACACACACACACACACGCTATGTATATCACATAATTGTGCTTTCTAGTGCATTACAGTTTACCAGTTAAGAATCCAGGCTCTTATCTGGAGTCTAATAACAGTGAGTTTGAATCCCAGCTTCGCCATTTCCTAGTTCTTTGACCTTGGAAACTGGCTTATTATTTCTTTCTAAACCTCTTGTTTCCTCACCTAGAAAAACCAAGACAATATAGAATTGTTTTAAGATTAAATGAGGTAACACACATAAGGTTCTCAGCAGTACCTGGTATACAGGAAGTAGACAATATATGCCATCTACGACTATTATCCATTTATACTGTGGCCTTACTTTTCACCTTGCCCTCCAATCAAAATGAATCTTTGCTGTGCCCTTTGTTTGTCCCAGAAGTTTGCGTCCACAAATCTTTGAGGAAGTGTAAAGAAGTGGCAACGGAGAGTTTGGGCTTTGGAGTCCAACAGCTTGTGGGGGGAATTTACCAGCCATGTGACCTCAGAAAAACTTCTGAACTTGCATCATCCTCTATAAAATGTGATAAGAACCTCTCTGCCTCACAGGGTTGTCCTGAGGATGAGCTGTTACCAGTAAAGTTCCTGGCTCAATAGTATTACATGTACATATGCATCTCTGAAGTTATCTATCTCTTTCTCTATGCTTTTTTTAACTTCAGTGTCTATCTTCCCTTTTCCATATGTTAAATTTATCTATATTAGTCAAGCCCCATGTAAAATGGTGATCTGTTAGGTTTCTTAATTGTTTTCCTGCCTAAGTTAATCTTTTCCTTTCTTGAATTGCCTATAATTCTTGTAGCTACATTCTACTTCTTACTTCACATTTTTATTACTTTATCTATTTGACCATGAGGTCTTTAAAGCCTGAATCCAGATCTACTTTATTTATATATCCCATTCAGCCTCTGGAATAGTACATACACATAAGTGTGTGAGTGTGCGTGTGTGTGTGTGTGTGTGTTAATGTATACAGTAATAAAAATACTTAACAAACATCTACAAGCATCTGTTTTTAAAATCTTGTTACAACTCTTATATTCTATGAAGATTTTGAGGTAGATGCACATTTCTCTTTGTGTATATATGTGCATGCTTATATACAGATCACCACCTCCATACACAAACCGACATACACATATATTGCAAAGGGTATTACATCTAATGTAAAGTCTGGAATTAAAACCTCTAAATGTTTCAAAAAATAATATATGGTACACAATGTTAAACTCATTGTGAAATTATGTTGTTCATGTTGAAATTTCCCACTTATTTTGAAGTTATGAAGAGAGGAGACATTCTCTTGTAACACTTCCCATAATATGTTTTGTTATTATTCCAGGAAAAATCTTGACCACTGTTACTTATTACAAATGAAAATATTAAGTTTTTGGAATCAAGGAAGTAATATTCCGTTGTTTCTTGGCCTGCCATCATTCATACCTTTCACTTTTACCGTTGCCAACATTCTTTTAGAACCCTTTGTTATTGAAACATTTCTTCATCTAAACCCCCAGAGTAATTCTTTTTTGTTTCAAATGAATGATCTTGATGTTGGATAACATTCATAATGTCATCTCTGCAAATAGATCAACAGTACTTTGTATGCTATCACCCAGTCAGATAATCAATGATATTCTTTTCATGAGAGCATTTTGTTGAAATTGATGAGTAAAGAAGAAAATTATCAAATTTGGTTCAAAGTAAAGTTCTAAAATCAAGATCTGATTTTGAGTACTTTTAAGTTAGCTATTCATTGGACATGTACATTAGTTATATGAAATAATTACTAGCCTTTATTTCATTTTAAAATTTTTGATCTGCATGTGGCTTTTACACCCTGAAAAAGGAGTAATGTAACCTCTAATGTGCAAAAGCTTTAATAAAGGCAAATTTTAAGGAAGATAAAATATCAGCCAATCTATTAATAACCAATGTTTTAAATATGTGGTTAGGTGAACTGGTAAAGATGCTTCCTCATAAAGAAACTATTTTGATGATCAGAATTACAAAGTCCAAGAACTCTGATAAATGATACTTCTAAAATATGAAATATGACACAAAATTTCAGTTACACATATAACTCCAAGTAGCCTCAGAAATCTTATGGTGAGTAATAAAGTAAATGTATATTAAAGTTTTGGTCAGGCGTGTACTACTAAAATATCTGGAAGCTGAATATATTAAAAATAATTTTTATAACTTTTTTGATTTCTTCCTTGTTTTCTAGCTCAGTTGCACAAGCCAGACTCCTAGGTACCTTACTTGATTTTTCTTTTTCTCTTTCTCTCGCCACCTCCTGCTCTTACTTCTCTCAGTTTCAAAACAATTTAATGAATTTCCAAGTCCTTTTGCATTCTCAAATCCATCTACCTTTCCCTACCTGGTTCCCAGCACCTCAGTTCCTATAGTACTCTCATCTTGTGCTTAGATTTTTGTACATCAGCCCAATAAATCCTCTTTTCCTAGTATTGACCCACTGCATTCTAATTGTCATGTAGCAGCTGGAATGGTCTACCATCTGAGTCAGTCATTTCCCTGCTCAAAAGCCTCCAGTGGCTCCCCTTTTCCCTCAAAATAACCCAGAATTCTTAGTCAGGCACACAAGGTCTTTTGCTTCCTGGCTCTTGTGCCCCAACTGTTAACTGCTCTAGGCCCAATGAACCAAACCTTACAATTCTGCCTCACTTGTGGGCCCCTGCGCTTCCACCAAAAGCACCTCTTAACTATCTTTCAGGTTACAGCTTTAACCTCACCTGCTCCTTCTGGAGACCTTCTTTAACCTCCCAAGTTTTCTGTTGAGTGCCCCTTGTGAGCGCTGCAGTAGCACCCAGGATAGACATCAATGCAAGCATTAATTGCAATGATGTAATTTCCTAGAGTAAGAGTCATGTAAGGCTCCTAACTTACTTTACTTTCCTAATGCCTCACTCAGTGTCTCATACTTAATTAGCACTTAACAAATGTTTGCTGAGTAAAGGAAGGAAAGAAGTAGAGGGAGAAGGACATGTGATGTTAACATACAAAAGGAAACACTCACAAAAGTCTACCTAGTCATCCAAGAGCAGTCAAATAGTGCTGGCCGTCCAAAGGGTAAGAAAACCTGGGCTCAAAATAACAACCAAACAATAAAAATCCTAACACTTTTCTGACATCAGTTTTTGTCTTGCTGGAGAACAAAGACTTCCAGAGCTGAGAGTAAAGAAAACCAGATGCATCATATACTTATGATTTATTATTAGCACCAAAAAAGTATCATTGGAAAAGAGTGGAATCTAAGGTTCAGGGGTTTGATTTTAGTCTTGGACTTCTGCTTATCATATAAACAGAGACATCACTTGCATGATCTGTTGGCATTCTGAAGTTTAGATTTATTAAAGAAAAGAACCTTATGGTCAGAAATTTCAAGATGAAATACCTTCTTTCTCTGCATCAGTACATATAATATTTTGAGATTAATATTATACATTACCAAACATATACCTAAAAATTGTACAAGCAATTAAAAATTTTTATGAGAGGCAAATATCTGATCCTCAGCAAGTTTAGTGATACCTACAATTATCATGTTAATTTTATGGTCTTATTTTCTGAACTCTTAGTTTCTGAACTAAATTCTATTTTCTTCTTACTCCCAACTCAAAAGATAAGAAATTATTTTGTTTTTGAAAAATTAATTTAAAAAGGACACACTTTCTATTTAAGGCAACTTCATTAAGATGTCAGAAATTTAAAACCCAAATTCAATTTTAAGCAGTGATAGTAGCCTTTATAGGTGATCAAAACCAATATGTCATTGTATATAAATAAATTCCACCTGCACACTCAAATCTAACCCCTTATATTGCACTGCTATGCTAGCCATTTGTGATTTCTCCCTTCTTCAAATCTTCATGCCATTTTCCATCTTTCTATGGTCTATATTGTCTGCCCTATAAATAGTCTTTTTATGTTAGGATACATTATTCCTATTTAGATTTTAAGCTTTTTAAAGGATGGAAATTTTTCTCCTCTTTGGATCCTCACCATGACCTAGATAACACAATTAGTTGTTGAATTAAATCTCTGACATACAGAAATAACAAACATGCATTCGTTTTTGCTATTGTGTTTTTCATTTTATTACCAATAACACTTCCAAAATTCCAAGGCTTCTGGTAGCATGAAAACCTGGCAGTTACACAGTAACATTTATCTCCTGAGAATCCCTTTCTATGTAATCTTATTTTTTCCTCACTTCCCAGAATGATTCCTAGCTCTCACTGATAGAATTTTTTTTCACAAAAATATGTGACTTATTCATATCCACTTCTGTGCATTTATCCAAGATGAACTGTTACTTCATCTAACCCCAGTAATGTAAGACCATCGCACATTTCACTGCCTCATGTACCTTCCTCACAGAAGGTTCTCATAACTAATTTCTCTTAATTTGGATCACTTTTCAAAATTGCCTGTCTCAACATATTTTATTTTATATACTTTCTGTATATAAAGATAATAGTTTGCATTTTTCTTTAAAACTGTGATATGTAAGATGCATTGATTTTCAAACTCTAGTTGGCATACAAGTTATGTGATGTGTTTGCTAAAATGGTACAATGAGAGAGTAAAAAACAGGACCCAGGAGGTGCTTCTTAAACATCTAAGAAGCATCCCTGGTGATGCTGATGCTAGTGTTCTTTGATGTCACCTTGGGAATGCATTTACTAAGAGCAAGGAGATCTGGGTTCCAGAGCCAGCTCTGATCTTGAGCAAATTCCTTAGCTTTTGTGAACCTCGGTTTCCTCACTGGGAAAACAAGAGAATTGGACTGGACATTCCACAACTCCTTCTGTCCTATTATTTTTTCTTTTGTGATTTTTTTCAAACATAGTCTAGTAGTGAGTAAAGAGTATACCTTCAAACTGCCTCACGTCCCAGGAACATACGAAACCTGAGTCTCGGGTCCAGCTCTGTGACCTGAGACAGGTTTCTTATCACTCATGGTCCTTCAGTCTCGAAAAGTACTTGAATTTATTCCAATAGTTCCTGTTTGCCTCATTTTATAGACTTGGCCATAAGCATGGTGAATCAAGTATACCATGAAGGCAGATGAGAAGGATACTATTCTCTAAAGAGTAAGCCCATTAGTGGCTACATCTTCTGATTTTTTTCTTTCAAAAGAATAACTCTTTATTCAAAAAAATTGAAATTAATTAGGAAAATGAATTTAAATATGACATTAAGAGGCTAGATTTATAATCTGCAGAGTTCACGTGTCTTTAATAAAAAGGAAATTTCCCAGTATTCTGTAAAACGTTACTCATCTTGCCAGCTTTTATACTTCAGAAAAACAGTCAAAATATACTATCAACTAGAATTTCTCCTCCTAAGATCAGTATAAACAAAACTAACTAATCTTATGGACCACAGAGATTACTGTACTTTTATAAATGTACTGGAAGGAGTTGTTTAGAAATATAATGTGACTCATAATTGCACACCATATTACAGATCGTAGCCTAGAGAATTAGGCTAGAACTAAAATTTCATTCTACCTTAGTAAGATAGGAGCTTTTCAAAAGTATACTCTATTTAAAATTGACAAACACACACAAACCACTGAAGTCAAGAAAAGTCTAAGTAAGGCCAGTCTTTCCATCTGGATGTAATATAACCCAATGGAATGATAACAAAATGTTGGTTTGGGTTTATATTTTTTGTGTTTTATGTGATATTTCAGTGCCCTATGGGGACTCTTCTGTTAGTCTATTAAGAAATACCCAGTGTTGACATTCAGTTCGCTTTTTCAAAAAACAGCTTACTAACAGTTTGTTTCTTGCAAATAGAAATATGCTTCTTTTGGCAATTTAATTTTTAGTCATTGACAGAAGTTAAAAAGCATGTAGCAACAACATTTGGAAACCCCAGAAAGACAAAAAGACTATTTTGGTATTCACATATAAATAACCATAACTTGTGTGCCTGATTAAACAACTTTTCAGCTCTTATACATATATGGTAGACCAACACTATTGACAAGGACCCTGCTTCTGAACATACACACACACACACACACACACACACACACACACACACACACACTCAAGGTATATAGGGAAAAGAAAAGGCAGTACTCATTCCATGGTAAATAGTGTCCTGCACTTTTCATACGTTATCTCACAATGACTTTATGTTTATGCATGCAGTAGAATTTGTGATTTGTGCAATTGATTCCAAGATTCACAAGTAAATTTAAAAATCTGCTTCGAATAGCAATGGATAGAATATCAGTTGCTATTTTTGCAAGAATCATTGGCTATCATTTTTCACATTCTGCAGTTTATCTCAGGACCCAGCCTAATGACCTCAAAGGCAGCATTTCAAGAGATGTTTAAGATGAACAAGACTTTGATCTCCAGGATGACTGGCAACATTAGTCCTCAACAGGCTTCTCAGTGGGTGGAGTCCCATTGTGCCAGAGTGGACGCTTATTAACATTTCAGATCCCAGGCCCTTGTCCCCACTCCATTGACCAGCAGAGTCAGTCTCTGCCATGGTAGTAAGTACCCAGGTCACTGTTATGCACACAAGAGTTTGAGAACCACTAATTTAAATCAAAGAGAGAGGGAGCAAATCTAAACTCAGATTGATACATATATTTAACTAATAAACCTAACAATGTGTGAAGACTTCTCTAAAAGCAATAATTTTCAAACAGGTTCTGAGGAACCTTGTGGATTTCCAGATGTTATTTTCTGGGAGGGTACAAAATATTTGATAAAAATTTTAATTAAAATCTTTTTAGTACTTAAAGATGTAATAAAATATGCACAACTAAATGGTTCTTTTAATAATTTTGATTAAACATTGACCACTGCCATCTCTGGTCTTTTATTTAAACTTATAAGTGTGTCCCTGACTGGAACAACTATGATTCTGTAGGCCTGTGTGTGTCTGCTCACATGAAATTAACCCAGAAGGTACATTACTACAGCTTCTGTGTCCCTCATTCAAATAAATGCCAGGTAAATTCAAGTGCATTTGTGCAACACATGCTCTTGGCATGGCAAAATAAATGACTAAATATTAATTATATGTCAGAAACCATTAATTATATGTCAGAGGCAATATGTAAAATTTTAAATTTTCTAGTAGCCACTTTATAAAAAGGAAAAGGAAACAGGAAAAAAAACTAAAACTAAAAAAAGAAAAAAAATTAAGTTAATTTATTAATATATTTCATTTAACCCAAGATATTTAAAATGTTATTTTAGCATTAAATCAATGATGAAGTATTCTACTTTTTTCTTTTTTCTTCTTCTTCTTTTTAAAATTTTTTTGTACTAAATCTTCAAAATCCAGTACATATTTTACACTTACAGCAAATCTCAGTTTGGACTAGCTACATTCCAAGTGCTCAGCAGCCACATGCAGACAGTGTAATTATAGATAAAACTCTTACATGGACTACTAGATGCTTTTTTGTCAATTTATATTTTCCATAATCCTACTATCAAGTTTAAGTACTCTTAAATCAACTTTTATATTTATAATTCTAAAAAATATGATGTAACAAGAACTCAAATTAGAAATGTCACCTTTTAAAATCAGAAATTTAGGAAGAAAATGACAATTGGGTAAAATCATAGAGCTAAAAAAATAACTAGATATACTTGTATCAGTGGATTCTTTCACCACTGTTCACCACACTGTGAGAAACATGAAAACAGTATGCAGAAGAGTATCCTAGAGAGCAACTTGGAAATTGTACTGTGTGCTAATAGTTACAGGATTCATTTTTTATGGTGATAGAAATCACCTAAGTCCTTGTGGTATTTTAGGCTGTGAAATTTTGCCCTGTAGTTCTATGCTTTGTGCCAACTTACAATGTTATTTTAAAACAAAATATGAGCATAAAAATAAGATTCTCAGCTTAATTTAGCATAAATATTACAGAAGAAACTGGAGTAATGACAAAAAGTATTATAGAGTATGTGGGGAAGAAACACATTTTTCTCCATGAAAAGCTCACCAAACCATGTGCTAACAAGTATATTAGATGAGTAGGCTGCTATAGAGAGAAAAAAAAAAACAACAATTAGAATCATGATATTATAACCTAGAGAATGATTTAAGAACACAAATTCAAAAGAAATGATAAATTTATCCAAAGACTAGGATTACATCTGTAAATTCAATATTTGAGAATATCACTACTACTGATTTTCCTTTTCCTTCTTTGTTCAGTGGGTTTATGCAGAAAAAACACGATGAAATTTTATTAATACTTGTTACACAATAGAAATGTTTAGGTTGAGTGGGTAGACTGGTTTTCAACATACCAACAAAATAACAAAAACTGAAATAATAAATTTTTTAAAAAGATTATGCAAATTGTGCAAAATGAGCATCAATAGAACAACAGCAAGTCTAGTGCCTTGTATAAAAGCTATTTCTTAAAAGCTATGTGTCATAGGAGAACATAGCTGTTAAGATATACCAAGGCAATGTTTTAAGATCATTTTAATTGTAGATGTTATTAAAACATTACCTTTAAATTGTAGGGTTTTTTTTGTTTGTTTGTTCTTCGTTTTTTAGTTTTTTGTTTTTGTTTTTTTGTTTTTGAGAGGGTCAATATGTGTGGCATTAGTTCTAGAACTGATATTTTCATATTGAAGTTCCTTGGGTGTTTTGCCACAGGTGATGGTAAGGATTCACTTTTTTTTAAAATTTCCCCTAGTTAAATAGCTCTCAAAAAATTAGTTTTCTTGGTTTGCATGCCTTTCTGTAAATAAAACAATCTCAATTTGTCCATAAAAGATCACATTACAGTTGTGCTTAAAACCACAGATAAAGTGTCAGCAATGAAATAAATCTGACTGAAAACTCATGTGAACATCTAGCTTCGACAGAGAGTGAAGTATTCTCTTACTGGATAATCTAAGGGTTTTTCAAATGACATATTGAACTTAAAATGTTATAACTTTTGCTATAGACTGAATGTTTGTATGCCTCCCAAATTCAAATGCTGAAACCAAAATTTATGGTACTGAGAGATAAGACCTTTGGGAGGTATTTAGATCATGAGGGTGGAGCCCTCATGAATGGGATTAGTGCCCTTATAAAAGAGATCCTAGAGAACTCTCCTGTCTCCTTCCACCATTTAAGGGTACAGCAAGAAGATAGCCAACTATGAACTAGGAAGTGGATCTTCACCACTCCAAATCTGTGGGAGCTTCAATCTTAGACTTCTCAGCCCCTAGAACTGAGAAATAGATTTTTGTTCTTTAAGCCACCAGTCTATGGTATTTTTGTTATAGCAGCCCAGATAGACTAAGACAACATTCACCAGGGCTCATGGAAGATCTGAAATGGCTGAGGAATCTGTCATTGACTCTGTTCAAGTTGAACTCAGCAAATAAGGACTATATTTGTTAGATATTTTTAATGATTTATTTTTAAAATAGAAGACTTTCTATTTTTCTTCATTTCTATTTCAATTTAATTGAAACTAACCTAAGATTACCATACAGACTACCAAAACTTAACCATTTGCAGCTACTTACTTAATTGAAATAGGATATTCTCCATATTACAGAAATACACTGAATGGTGAGTTTGATATAAAACTGCAAATACCATTTATCACTCAGACTTCAAATTTTTGCGTTGTTAAAACAGACTCATTCTTTTCACTGACTGACTTTATAATTAAAAGTTGTACTTTGAAATTAAAACTATATTTGTATTCCTACAATGTTTCGATTCTTTCCTTTATTGGAAATTTTGCATGAGATTCTTTCACTCAAAATATTTGAAAACCACTCTTCTAAGCAAACATAATGTGTTGGAACGACTCCTGGTCCTGCACTCAGAAGACCTGAATTAGATTTCAAATTGTCACCAAGTAGATAGTGTGACTTTGGGCAAGTTGCCTTGCCTCTCAGGCTCTCAGATTGCTCAAGTAAAATCAAAGCAGCTTTGGACCACATAGCAATGCTCTGAAGGTTGTCTCACATCACTTCTCTCCTATTGTCTCTCAGCTCAATAATTGTTCCTTGAAGAAAGGATTCCTTCACCTCAGATTAGGTCAGTCCTCCTAGAATGGACCTGTACTTTGTGGGTTATTATCACTTCTATAATTTTGCATTTATTATGGTAGTTCCTTGAACTGTAGGAGAATAGAGACCTTGTTTGGTCTAACAATGATTATCTTAGGCAAGTGCCTCTTTTTTCCCCTCTTTAAAGGAGGATACGATAGTACCTACCTCATAGGATTTTTGTGAGTTTTAAAAGAGATAAAGTGCATAAAACACTTAAAACATTGCCTGTCATGTAGTAAATGTTTAATTAATTTTAATTGTTGAATAAATACATGTATTTCTTAAATTATTGTTTTAGTGTATCTAAGATTTAGCACTTATCAATATCTCAAAAGCTTTCCCTCCAGTCATTATTTCGAAAAAATTATATCCTTTGGGTAGACTACAGCATTTTTATTTCTCTACAACAGACAATTAAGTTGTTTTCAATTTTTAAAATAATAAAGAGCACTGTGATGAACATATTTTTACATAAGTGTTTTGTTTTTTAGCTCAGGATACTTTTTTAGAACTGACATTATTGAATCAAAGGATAATATAATTAAATTTTTTTCTTACTACTTACTGTTAAACAAATTTCTAGAAAATTCATTCTAGTAGCAACCAGAATTGAATAAGGTTGCATGTGCAATCTTCATAGAATTAACCATTATTATATTAAAAAATATTTGTCAATTTCATAGCAAAAAAAAAAATTGTTGTTGTTAGATTTATTACTAATGAAGTTTAATATATGTTCATATCATCACTTAAAATTTCTTTCATTGTGTATTTCTAACCATTTCACTTGCTATTTTTGTATTGTATGATCAGTAATATTAGTTGATTCGTATTGGTTCCTTGATTATTAAGGATAATAATTTGTCAATTTATGAGTATTTTATCATATGTCACTTGTGCTTTAATTTTACAAAATTTCTATACATGATATCTACATTTTTATGTTGTCAAATTTGACATTTGTTCTCTCCTCCATGACTTTTATACCTAGAAATTCCTTCCCTATCTGGGTACCATTATATATACAACAACAATTCCTTCTATTTTGTATGGTTCTTAATAAAATTAACTACTGATCTACTTTTTTTGGTGTTCTGTTTGAGGTTGGTATAAATTAATTTTTTTCCCTAAATATTCAGTTTTTACTATACCATTTATTGAATGATCCATCACTTTCCCATTGCTTATTACATATTAAGTTATTTCATCTCTAACAAAGTCACCTAGCCTCAATTTTATATACTTTTAAATAGTCTACCAAATATATTCTACAAATATTTCCATGCATCTCATAGATTACTTTTGATTATTTGATTCAGTTTTTATAAAGTATTATTGCATCTGTGTAGCTCCTCCAATAGAAGTTATATATCTTCGTGGTGTATACCATGCCTAGTGCAGAGTTTGGTATATAATAAACACTCAACATACAGTTGTGGAATTGCATCAACCTTTTTCAGGAGGAATGTTCTTTTTGTTCAATAAAAGAAGGAACACAGAGAAGACTACATAGACCATGTTGGCTAGTTTCTTTTCTTTTTTCTCTTTTGAAAATAAACACTAATAAAACAGGATTGATATCTCTTAAAATTTGTAGTAAAGCAAAGAGCTTTTCCAGAAGGGGGTTGCATCCTTTTATTAAAAGCATCTGTGTCACAACCACTGGCAAAGACCCAAACACCCTGAAGTGGTTAGCTCTTGGAAACCAGAGATTGAACACAGCCAGATTCTGAGATGGAACAACGTGTAAAATCATACCACATTTTAATTTGATGACCAATAGGGAAGATTTTTCTGCCTCATCAAATCTTATAAAGCAAGATGATTTATGATGTCCTTGTGAGTTTAGCAGGTGACGAGAGAAATATATAATAGTGCTATTTCATAGACTTGACATAAGACTCTGTTAAGATATTTCATAATTAATTTTTCCTACTTTCATTTTCTCTCTATGTGATTGGTTTCACATTCAGTGTTGTATAATAGATATCCATCTGCTGTGAAACATTCCTAAAGCAGAAAAAGAAATCTCCTGGGAATATTATCTTAGTGAATACTCTCAGTAATAAAGTCATATATCTAAAAAGATGTAAAATATAATACACTTTCTCTCCAATAGGTAAATAATTACTGAGAGTCAAAGCTCAACTATCTGCATAGTGGGGTGGTAGAGGGCATTTAAAATTGCAGATGAACTCTGACTGATTTTTGTTTTGGAATGTTCCTGTACTTACATATGAATAAGAGAGTGACCTATCCCCTTGGGAATTCACAGTATATCAAACCAAATTAGGAAGCCAGGCAGCTGTGACCTGGTTTTGTAAGGGCCAAGAAAGGTATAGAGTTTCACTATTGAAACTTGCAATTCAAAATGAATCCCTGGTTCCAATGCCGTTTGGGAGACGGGAGCACCTTACTGACTCATATAAAACACTACTTTGGGCTTAAGTGTTCTCTTATGTTCTCCAGAGTTGTATATGAGGAAATAAAGACTTTTAATTTGAGAGAGCTTGAGAGTGAAAGGCTACAGAAGAGAAAATGGAAGTAGACATAGAATGAACAATGTTAGTGGGTAAAAAGTTGGATTCAAGATTTACCTTATAGTAAAAAGAACTCTTAAAAATTGAGTTCTAATGCTAATGATAATTTCATGGATGTTGAAAGGTAGGAGGGAGAAAGCTGTAAACTAGCTATTCTCAGTCTGACTCAGTACATTTTATTTTTCATTGTTTTGGAGATGCTTTTAGAAAGGGTAGGAGAGGTGATGAATATTGAAATTAAAGGTTGGGATGTGAATATAAGACAGATTTCAAGCTTTTTAAATTTTCATAGCAGGAAGAGCTATGGAGAACAGGTTAGAAAGAGACTCTGGGTGTTGTTATTTTGGGTTCAATAATATTCCTTCAACTCTGAAAACCTTACAATGTACAATTAAGTATGGCTTTGGAACTTAGTTTAACATTCTCCAAAGGCATTAGAATAAAATTGAGAGCTACATTTTATTTATTTATTTTTATTAGCATATAGCCTTGATTCTTGAAGAAAATGCGAATCCCTTTCTACAAACAACAATTACTTAAGTAGTTTTTCCTGAAAAAATAGAAATAAAAACCCTCAGAGTGCCCAGATGATGGAATGCATTCTGCTATGAAAATTTTAAGGTAAGGGAACATATCATAAAGCAAACAGCTTAATAAGCAGGGAATTTTTTTTGTGTGTATGCTCATTTCCTTAAAAATGTTAGTATTATTTTTATTCTTAGTTTGGTGACAAGCAATATGTTCTTTTGGCTTTCATTCAGGGGTAAAGCTTGCAAAACTGTCTGTTGGGTTCTTTCATTGTTATTGTTGCTGCTGGAGGAACTTTCACCACCACTATGTCACCCTACCAGCCTCCTGAATACATCTATTCATCTAAGAAAAGAATTAATTCCAAGATAACCTTTGCCGTCTGGATTCTAACACAGGGTGTTAGGATGGAGATTGAAATAGGAGACAAATGGTGGTTAGCTTATTTTCCAAGAAACTCCATTTATTTACTTATGTTGTACTCAGAGAGGAGTGGAACTAACCAAAGTGTGGTCCTCAGCACTCACAAATTTTAATAGGTGGTCCTCCTTAGTATTTGACCACTCCCAAACTCATTCTGTCTTGCCCTCTGTTGCTGCTTAAACAAGGACTGAAAATGAATAAGAAACTGCTGGTTCCTTCCAAGAGAAAAAAGAATTCACCAGTGGCAACTACCAGTACCACATTGTTTATCAGAACATAAAGTTCGGTAGAAATCCCACAGTGACATCATCCCCCAGCACTTGCTGATGAAGCTGGAGACATTTCCAAGACATTTTCAACTGGATTGGACACTTTTTGCAGGAAATGGTCAACCAGCTCTCACTTCAAAGACCTTTCCTTTACTAGGTTGTATTTAGCTCTTAAAAGAAGTGGAAAGTAACCTAAATCACAGACTCAGTCTAAATCAGTCCTTAAAAGGATTCCAGAGAACTTCATATGTTGTGCTTATTTTTTCATGGGTTGATAAGTAAACTATCATAACTTATATTTAGGTGAATCTCCTTCTGAAACATTGTTAGACGAATGGAGCATTGCTATGGAAATGGACAGAAGTTTAAGGAACCTAGTGTACGGATAACACACACCAATAATCCCAGGGAAAGTCTAGACCTTCAGGAGGTCAAGTTACAAATGGTTTGAAAAGCAAATTGTCCACATCGGTAGAGGAGATCATGTGTACCTGGGAGCTGAAAACTAGGACCAAAGATATAACTTCTTAAAAAATTAAGAAATCACAAAATTAGGGCACATTTATTTAGAAGGAAAAAGGAGCATGGAGGGAAACTGACATGCTGCGTGCCAGCCAAGGTACTATACCTTTAACCTGTTTCTCATCTATTATAATAAACAGTTCTATATTCTAATCATAAACAATATTAGGAGACTAAACAGTTATAGTCACATTTTCTATTAGTAGAAAGACATCATAAGTTTGAACTTTCTTTTGTCAAGAAAATTTTTGGATGAGCCTAAAAATATCTTTATGAAATTATTATTTAATTTAAGCAGGTGACCAAGCTAGAGTTAGCAAAGGCTCATCATCAATATTAAAAAAGTCTGAATGTCTTAACTTATCTAGGAAAACTGAGACAAAATTACAATCTTTTAGAGTTAGAAGACTTATACCCAAGTTTGGTTTCCTTATAAAATGAGGATAACAATATTTGCTTAAAGATCTATTGTGAAGACTAAGTAAACTAATTCTAAGGAGCTCTGTAAACAGTAATAATAATCATGATGACGATAATAGCAGGTAAGTTTTGCTAAGAGCTTACAGTGTGCCAGACACTATTCTGACCTGTATTAACTCCTTTAATTTTCACAACCCTCTTATGAAGCAAATACTATCCTAATAACCATTTAACATATAATGCGAGTCACAGAAAGGTTAAATAGTTTATTCAAGGTCAGTTAGCTATTAAGTGGCAGAGTCTGAATTTATGGGTCTTTTATATGTGGAGTTATGTCCTACTGTAAAGTACATATTGAAATATTAGGAAAGACAAAATATATTGTGTTTGCCTAAAGACCGCCTAAGTAATAAACATAACCCAAGTACTCTAATGGAGCTTATGCAGTCACAGCAGGGGTGTGCTAGTGTTATGTTGAGAAAAAATAAATCTGTAAGCTGTTATAGGGAGCCATTCGCAGCAAGGATGAGATACTTAAGTGAATCAATTACATAAGTTTTAATAACATTTTATTATGTGGGTGTACCTTTGATTTTTTTTTCTTAGTAAGAAAAAAAGGAAGTCATAATAAGCCAGAGAGTTACAGACGTAACATCTGGAAAACTGGATCTTTAGGTGAGCATCCTAAAAGGCTCATTGTTAGGTCAAAATGGACAAAGCATTGCTTATCTGTTGTCCTTCATTTTAGATTGAAACTGAAATAAGAGACTTTCTAAAAAGGAGGCATTCAGTAGCACAAGTGGAAAGATTGGCTTGGATTGTTATCCTCTCATATTATATAGCCAGAGGAGTTCTTTTATTCTGAGAAGTTCTTTTATTTTTATTTGTGATTCTTTCCACAAACTGAACACTGGAGAATGACTCCCATACGCAGTTGACCTGAAAAAGTGTTATGATATCTTGATGCTTTCATATTTCTCCCTATTAGGAATAATAATTCGAGGAGTGTTTTAAATTAGTGCACAAGGCAGTTAGCTTTAAAAAGTTCCCATAAGGCCAAAGAGGAAATGAATACAGTGCAAAACAATACCCACGTTAAAACATACCAGCGGACTTACAGAAATAATCTGATTGGAAGCATTTCATTCATTAAAAAGTGTTAGATGCAATACTTCAAACACTATAGGAATCTGTACTTACTCTCTGCCCAAGCAAAATTAGAATGCCTTAAATGCCATAGATATTGTATTCCTACCTTAAACAAACATTTTTGTGGCACCTCTATAAATCATACATAAGAACTGTCTATGATTTTTAAAAAAGTAAGCTTGTTTTAAATAAAACTGAAATTTCAAATATTATTCAAAGTTTTTCTATAAAATACAATCTAACACAGAATTGCATCTTAGGAACATAATACTTTCACAGGACATATGTTGTCCTTTGCAGATGCTTTTACTCTGCTTCCTAGCAGCACATATATTAGTAGCAGTAAAGAAACAAAATTAGAATTCTGGTTTCAGAGATGACACCAAATGTGAAAGATGAAGAATCTGTCTGAGGCTTAAGGCTTAATATACCTTTTCTTTTTTTCATATTCATAAAAAATGGCGTGGGTAGTCCATTCCCAACCACGATAAAGTAACTGGTAATAACGAGCTCACCCAGCCATAAACAAATGAAAAATGGCAAAATATTTGAAGCAACTGCTTTCGAATATTGGAAGGCAGTTAGCATAGAACCATGGTCTCTGAGAGAGAGGAATCACATGATAAGAGCTCCCCTATTCACCCAGATCTATGACTGGGCACAGAGAGGTGGAGCCAAAGCAGTGCACAGGGTCTTGCTTAGCTGACAAGGCAGATGCTCAAGTTTAAGGGAGTTGGATTGGCTAGAATTTTGGAGCAAGCTCCTAGAGAAAAGAGAACTGCATAGAGAAGAAACTACAGAAAACTGTGTAAAGTTCCTTTAAGACTTTAGCTGAATCCTAACCTGTTCATTTCCAGGGCAAGTCTCTAGGACGTATAGCAGAACAAAGCTACTGGGGAACTGGAAGTGGAATGAAGAAGCCAGAGGGCATAGAGCTGGCAGTCACTGGAGTTCTGACCAGCCAGAGTAAAGAAGCCTCTGAGCATGCTATCGAGATATGAAAATCGCCACACTTTAGAAAGAAGGCCACTCTAGTTCTAGAGCGAAGACTACACAAAACCTTCCCTAACAAATCTTAATAATAAGCCTTGAAAGAGCCAGCTGATTTATACAATGATTAACTTCCTACAAGAACAAAATTCAGTAATTTTTAAAGGAAGATGACAAGAAACAGATTCTCAACAAGTTAGGATTCACGATATCCAGCATACCAAAAAGTTTTACTAGATGGGCAAAGGAAGAGAAAAATTTAACCTACAACTAGAAAAAATAGTCAATAGAGGATGATCTGAAATGACAAAGATGTTGGAATTACCAAACAAGCTAATACCCCGACACTACATCTTTTGTACACCTAAATCTTACTTAACCTTGAAGGCTCTGGCTTTAAAGAGGTAGTTCACACAATGAACTTTCCATCTTGGTTTTATCCACTTAAATAAACAGTAAGCTTTTTGAATGCAAGGGCCAAAACTGTCTCTAGCAAAGAGAAGACAATCTATTTTCAGTAGCCTGTTCAGCAAAAGCCATCAGGAGCCCAGGGCTTAGTCTCTGCAGTATAATAGTTTACCATGTAAAAAAAGAAAAGAAAATAGCTATTATCATGTTTAAGGATTCAAAAGAAAAAAGTTCAACATAATGAGTAAACAGATGACAAATCTCAGTGGAAAACTGAAAACTGTAAAAGACAACCAAATGAAATGCTTAGAACTAAAAAATGCAATATCCTAAATTAAAAATTCACCGGGTGAAGCTTAACAACAGATTTGACAATCATAGGAGGAAAAATTTACAAGTTAATTTTAAAATGTATATGAAAATGCAAAAACCTAGAAGAGCCAAAACAATCTTGAAAAAGAACAATGTTGGAGGATTACTTGATTTTAAAATTTGTTATAAAGCTGCAATAATCATGATAGTGTAGTATTACTATACTTTAAACACACAAAGAAAATAAGTTATGTATTTTAGACCTGAATGTAAAAGTGAAAACTACAAAGTTTCTGAAAGAAACATAGAATACTTTTGCAACTTTGGGGTAGGCAAAGATTTCTCTATAGATTATAGAAAGATTTAACGATTAAAGAATTAACATTTTTGATAAATTAGACTTCATCAAATTAAAGCATTTGTTCATCAAACATATATTTGTATTGCATAAAATATACTCATTAAAATGTATTATAAGTACACCATGAAGATATTATATATGTAATATGCAATACTATATTTTACACTTCTCCCAAGCTACAGAAACATATACCTGAAAAAAGAACTATGTGTGAAATATATAAAAAACTAGAACTCAATCAAATGACTACAGTTCAGTAATAAACAGATTACCCAACACAAGGGCAAAAGACTTGAGCAGGCATTTCACAAAGGAAGATATGCAAATGGGGATAAGCATATGATTATTCATCAGGGAAATGCGGTATCACCACGGTGAGATATTATCACAATGAGATATCACCATACACCTATTGGAATGGCTAAACTTATAAACAAACAGAAAATTTGGCAAGGACGTGAAACAACTGGAACTCATATTTTGTGAGTGGAAATGCAAAGTGAGAAAGCCACTTTGGAAAATAGCTTGGCAACTTCTTATGAAGGTAATCACATACTTATATTATGACCTGGCAATTACTCCTAGCTATTTACTCAAAAGAAATAAAAATGTGCCTTCACAAAAATACATAAACAAAAATATTTATAGGAACTTTATACATAGTAGAAAAAACTGGGAACAACTAAAATGTCTATCTACAGGAGACTGGATAAACTCTGGTTTATCCATACAGCGGAACACTACTCAGCAATAAAAGGAATTGCACAACAGATAGATGCTGCAATTTAGATGACCTCCAAAACACATCAGGCTAGGTGAAAGAAGCCAGCCAGGCCTCCCCAACCACCCCGCCCCCCCACACAAAGTACATTCTGTATATACCATATATATGAAGTTCTACAATAGGCAAAAGTAATCTATGGTGGGAAAAAATCACAACAGTAGTTGTTTGTCGTGGGAAGAGATTGACTGGAAAGGGGCATAAGATGATATGTGAGGGGACTGACAATGATCTATACATTGAACTGGTGTGAGTTACATAATGTGTATGCATTTGTCAAAACTCCTCTAACTCTAAAACGTAAGATCAATATCCTATATACAAATTATACCCACATAAGAGATCTATTAGTTATATTTACAGGGAAATGCGAATTAAAGCCACAGTGAGATACACCTACTAGATGTACCTACAAAAATGGATAACATTGAAAAAAACTGATGATACCAAGTGTTGGCAAGGATGTGGAGCACCTGGAACTCTCATATATTGCTGACAGGAATGCAACTTGTTATAATGACTTTGGAAAACAGGTTGGAAGTTTATTATAAAGGTAAACATATACCTACCCAAAACAGTTCTTAGGTATTTATCCAAGAGATATGAAAACATACATCTACACCAAGATCTACAGACTGTTTATGGCAGCTTTATTCAGAAAAGACAATGTCCCAAATGTCCACAGACTGGGGAATAGACAGTTAAATTTTGATGTATCCATACATTAGAATAACAATCAGCAACAAAAAGGAGCAAATGCTGATGTATGGGACAAGAGGGATAAATCTTAAAAACATTATACAAAGTGAAAGAAGCCAGTCCAGATGGCTACCTGCTGCATGGTTCCTTGTCTCAGAGAAGCAGATCTATAGGGACAGAAAGCAGATGGCTGGGACCAGGGGCTCAGGGTGCAAAATGAGATAGACCACAAAGAAGCATGGGGAATTTTTTGGAGGGATGGAAATGTTCTATATTCTGATTGTGTTCTATAGGCAATTGTACACATTTTCCAAAACTCAATGATTTCAAAAGATTGAATTTTAGAGTATATGAATTATATCTTGATAAAAAGCTAAATAATTTAATAGCCAACACTAGTTCTTCCTTTTGAAGTGGCGACTATATACCAACACTGCTTAAAACATGCATCTATGGAAAGCTGAGGTATGAGAAGAAGCAATATGGCTTAAAGCGATAGGTAATAAGAGAAACAAATAAACTCTCTGGCCTCAGCCCTGGGGCAGTAAGATCTTTGACTAACACTACATTCCACAGGATTCTACATTTCTAGAAAACATTCTTTATGTCAGTCACTAGGCCAATAAATGAGTGGGTTACAGAGGAAAGAGTGTGACAAGGTCATTGTCTTACAGTGATTTACAGTTGTAGGAGGCTGACAAACTTGTTATTCACATAATGAGAATAAGATCAGGAAGTAAACGTGCATATCTGTTTTTGTGCCTTAAATGGTGCCAAGAAGTTGTTATATGTAAATAATGTGCATTCTTTCAAGGATCTTTTTTTTTAAAGCAAACTATATCAGAAATAGTAACAAAAAAGTAGGATTGTACTAGAGCATATATGATTGCTTATAATTTTAAGGACAAGTTGTTTGACAGCCCTAGATGGTATGTGTCAAATGAGAAAGGAAACTTTTTTTAACTTAGATATAGCTTTATTTGTTGTTATTATTATTATTATTATTATTTACACTTTAACAGTAAGGCATATATATATATATATATATATATATATATATATATATATACACACACATACATGTTCACACTGTGTATTCGCCTCTCATAGTTAGAGTTCTTTCTGTCGCCACATATTTGACCCCCTTTACCTCGTCTACCTCTCCCCTCTCCCTACTCCTGCCCAGAACATTTTTTGATTGTTTGTTTGTTTACTTTCTAAGAACTCTTCTTGAATTAAGACACCTACTTGTAGGCTTTGAGTAAGAGAGGTTATTTCAAATGGAGATTGCCAAGGTATAAGCCATGAGGAATATTTTACGCAGTAGAGTGGCTGCAGTAGAAAGTGGATGCTAGAGATAAAACCTATAGATTCTAGTTAAGCTATATTTTCATACTAACATGACAAAAATAAAGGAGTGGGCAGAAGGCCCAACAGGAACAGCGATCCTGAGAGTGTGTGTGAGATGGCAGCTCAGGACTGGGCAGCTTGGGTGATGGGTAGCAACGGGCACCCTGGACTGGGCTGGCCTAAGTTTGAATGCAGACACTTACCAAGTGTGTGACTGTGGGTAAGTTATTAACGATCTGACAGACTTCAGTTTTTTTTTTTTTTTTTTTTTTTACCTAATCTATATGGAAAGAAAAAGCTTAACTCATGGGCTGGTTTTTCAGATTCAAAAGACAATTATGTAAGGTCCTTATCATATAGTTCCTGGAACATATAAATTATTCTATAAATGTTTGTCATTATAACTAATGCAAAGAGAATGAAATTTAGAGTCTGAAGATGAGTATTCAAGTGTAGGGTGACCAAACAGCTCAGGTTTGTCGAGGACATTCCTTCTAGCATCTAAGGTCCTGTGTGTTGAGAAACTTCAGTCCTGGGCAAATTGGACCATCAGTCCCCTCGAGTTCTAGCCCCACCACCAATTAACTGTGATCTTGAGCAAGTTTCTTAAATTTGGGCTTTAATTCCTTATCTGTGAAATGGGAATGATAAGAATAGAGTTCTATGATGATAAGATAAAACAATGCCTGAGAAGAGATCTTTGCAAACTAAAAGCTATTTTAAGCTATTACTTACTGTTATCAATAGTACCTTTGTCACTATTCTCCTAGAGACCATGATTATTTGTTTCTTTCAGCTTTCGCTCATTTTATTTTTCTTTTCCAGAATGCCCTTCTACTTTCTCTTCTAATCTCTGTCAATGATCTCTCCTACCTATTCTCTCAGTTTTTTTTTTCATTTATATTCTTTCTCTAACTCCTCAGTTACATGTTAATAGAACATTTAGAAATACTAGATAGAGATCCTTCCAGTGATGTCAAACTCTTTTACAACAGCTCTTCGTTTATATCAAACACAATTTTAGATGCATGGAGACTTGAAAATGTGAGTGTGTGTATGGTGAAAAGTGGGGCCATGCTGGGAACATATAAACACTTTTATATCATTCACTTTATAAAGTCTCTTCTGGCTAGGAAACTCTATAGCTCTAGGGTCTCCTGACGTCTTTTCAAAAATATTCCCAGGTGTGCTTTTGCCCCACAAATCCAAGGGGTCACTTGTACCAGTGCCATCCAACATAAATATTATACAAATTACAAATGCTAACCACATATGAAATTTAAAAATTTCTAGTAGCTAAATATTTGTAGTAGTCTAAAATTTATCATTTCAACATATAATTGATATAAAATTATTTGTGAAATGTTTTACTTAAAAAAAAATATATATATATGGCAGACAAGGCCATCCAATCAGCCACTGGAGAAAATTTACCACCCATACAAAATCAGGGCATAGGTTAGGTTTGCTTTTATTTTTCCCTGAACAGCTGTGGGTATGGAGATTTAATGGACCACCTAGAATTTTCCTGCCACAGTTAATTACTCATAGGGACAGTTTATGACTTAATTAGTGCTCTCCAGCCTTCTTGCAAATAGTGTTTAATGAGATGTTCACTGTAATTACTGAATCCTTTTTCATAGTCAACTGTTTTCACTTTTTCCTTTTATTCTAACATTTCAAATATTTTCCCTCCCATGAAAGATTTATACATACAGGTAGAATTTTGTGTTGTCAAGTACATATAATTATCATTATATAATTATATAATAACCCGTTAGTTAATAACCTATTTTTTAACTCTTCCTTGGTCATGCTCTGACACCTGAATGTAGGTTAATTATAAAGACTAATGCTCTGATATGTTTTAAGAGTATAGAATCACTCTTAGAGAAATTATCTTCATATCATAAAATAATATTTTTGGCTGCGTGGAAATTATGTAATTAAAGAAAGTTTAAAAGTCCAGTTAGTAAGTATTCAGGTGTATCTATAGATGGTATCTATGTTTCTAAATTAGTGACTGTAATCTTGGTTTATGGAGGAATGGGGCCTATGGATGTCAACATTGCCCCAACATCATCTCAGCACAAGGTAATGGCAAATGAGAAGCTGGATCCCTGATGGAAATTGTAGGGGGTCCTCTTTGGGAGTTTTTGCTTCATACCCCCATTGGTGAATTCATCTTTAATTCCAGTTTGACCGTATGTTGGTAATTCCTATGCATCAAGCTCAGGCATCATTCCTCAATCTCAAACTCATATTTCTAATGGCCATATTGAACATCTTCACCTTCCCACAGACATCTCAAAGGCAACACACCAATCAAGGATGGGGGTTGCAAGGAACAGGAATGTGCTCTAGTTTATGTAAGCAGTCGAGGATGTTACTACAAGATCACCAGTATCTTGTGCAATATCTAAGTGATGTAGTACTTAGTTTGGGGTATTAGTTTGGGGTATTCAGCCTAGAACTACTCCTAAGCTCACATCTGCATGTTTGTTGAGGACCCTACGGCAGTAGGTGTTGACCTTTAGATGCTGCACTTTGTACTCTTGTCCCTACCATCCCTGGGCTCTGTACCCCACCCTATCACCAGGTCCCTGTTGCCCAGACACTTCATCTTACATAGCATCTTCAGAGAGCAGTTTAAAATAACTATATAGATAAAATAAGAATATATAAATAATATACATTATTGTGAAATATACCCAGAGAAGCATGTATATTTATGCATAATTTAAAAAATGAAACTAGAGCACCCATGTACCCATCAATTTGATGGGAAAGAGAACATCACAGTATTACACTTTTGAGATCACTTTTGTTACTTTTCATACTCATATCCCCTTTTATGCATCCAGAGAAAACACTAATTATGAAATTTATGTATAATTCTCTTCCTTTTTTTTTCACCAGTCCCATCTATATGGATACACCCCAATATACAAATAATATCTTATCTCATGTTACCTGATTTTAAATTTTATGCAAATGGGAACAAACCGGATAATTGCACTTTCTTCTTTCAAACTTATATTTTCAAGTTTCTACAATGTTGGTAGATGTAGTATTTTAATCATTTTTTTTTTTTTACTGTGGTGTGGTAGTCTAATGCTACAATGTATTTATTCTTTCTGCTATTGATAGACATTTGAGTTGTTTTCAGGTTTTGTTTGTGTTTACTATTACTAATAATAGGCTTATGAATATTTTTACACATAGACATGTAAAAGTTTCTCCAGGTAAATTTTATCGAGGAGAAAAATTGCTGGTGTGTGAAATAGATGATGACAATATTTTCTAAGGAAGTTGGACCAATTTACACTCCTATAAGCAGTTGATGAGCCTTCTTATTTCTCCACAATACTTGATATCATCTTATTTTTCAATTTTTTTCCAATTTGGTAAGTATTAAATAATATCTTCTAGGAACTTCATTTTGTATGCCTTGGATTTACAGTGAGATCAAGCATCTTTTCAAATGTTTACAGAATATTTTCTATTTCCTTTGTTGTGACATGCCTTTTCAGTCTTTTATTCTTTTTCCCCCTATGGAGGATTAATATTTTTCTCATGTTGAGTCTTTCTATCTGAGAACATGATACATATGTCTTTTTAAAGAAAATAGTGAGAATCTTCCAAAAATCTTTATTCAATAATTTTTATAATTTTCTGTATAAAAGTCTTGCACATCTTTTGTAGGATTGTTAGGTGCTTTATATCCTTCTATGAAATTGTAAATGTAAATTAAATTAAAATTACATTGTCTAACTTTTCTTTCCAAGTATAAAGAAATGAGTTGATTGTGTATATTTAACTTTTGGCCAGAATATTGTTAATGCTCTCTTATTAATTATAGTAATTCACAAGTTCCAGCCTGAGCATGGCAGAGTAGCTTGTACTGGGCAAACCCTTCTTCTGATAACAACTAGATAAAATATAAACAAACAGCTGACTGAAGGTACTGAACAGCAATCAAAGCAAACAGAAAGTGGAAGGAAGATGACCCTCAAAAGAAAGGTGAGCTCCATATTTCTTTGGGATGCCAGGGAAAAGGGCTCAAGTGGAAAGGCATACTTTTTAGTGGCTTAAGAAAACAGGTCAGAGTTTAAGGTTGCAATAAGACCTGGTTAATAGAGGAGAATTAAAGAAGAAAAGGCCATGTGGGAGGAATCGTAAAATCTCTGCAAAATTCCTCTTGAATTATTGACTCCCTGTAGGGAGGGTCTCCAAGAATCTTACAGAAAGCAGCAGAAACCTGTGGGCAGAAGCTAAATTAGAACTGAGAAGAAATTTCAACAGAGGTTTCCTGGTGCGGGGAGACAGAGTTTGCAGTTCACCGAGTAAGAAGCTATATCAGTTATTTTCCTCTTATGTTACCAAGTCATTCTAGAGCTTTCATGAGATGAGAAGAATAGGTGGGGTGAGTAATTAGGAATCAATTTAATGGGTTCATGGATGTTAAAAATGCGTATGGGCTCAAGTGAAAGCTCATTAACCACATTTCCAAAATGACATCCTGGGAAAAGCCTAGAGGATTTTAAAAAAGGTCTCATTTAAATCTAAGTCAAAATAAGGAATGTAAATATTCATGCTACTGAAAAAATTTGTGTGATTCACTATGTGAGGACATTGTGTAAGTTCATACCATTTATTCCAGTATATGCTTGCAGAGAAATCACACATAATCCAGAACTTCAACTCTCTTTTAAGTTGAAAAGTAAAATCCAACAAAAATAGCAAAATAGGGAAGACATTTTTAACCTCTTCCTCTTATAAGGCTTTATATAAAATGTGTATTCTTAGTAGATGATACTGAGTGGGCAGGAGCTGTAAGTTTTGGTATGGGGTGGGGTGGTACAGCATGATAAATGATCAGAAAACTGAAACCCAGACTGGCCAAGCAACGGCTAAATATCAAATATCAGGACAAAAGCAGAGTTTGGGGTTTGTCCATTTTTGTAAAGTTGTAGCCAATAGATCTGTAAATATTCCAATAGGTAAAGATTTTGGTTACTGTTTTGTAAAGAATTTTGAAAATTTTGATAAACTTTAAGATACCTTGAAAAAAATTCTGGCTTTTCTCTACCCATTCTATACAGGTTCTCTAAAATACTACTTGTTACAAGCTTTTTACTGTCCCACCCAGGACTTGTCCATAGACCTTTTACTTAAATGTCCTCTGAGTTTCCAGCAAAGGCCAGTTCTGCTGGGTTCCCTAACTCATGTCATTCAGGGCACACTTTCTGAACGGTCTACTTCCAAGCAGCCTGACAGGGAGGGTTACACTTTTGCAACAACAGCAACCAATTGAGAAAAGAGGGTTGAAGAATTCTGGATGTATGGGATTTCTCTTTATACTTTGAACAAAGAAGAGGAGGAAAACTACAGGGCCACCAAAGTACGGAGACGGAGCCTTGCGTTCTGTCTTGTTCTGCCACTCCTTGAACAATCCAGCAAAACGAAGCCTGCTAACACCACTCCAAAAAGTGACCGGCATGCATTCCAGCTGCTTGCCACACAATCAGTTCTTTCTGTCCCCAAAAAGGCCTGGGATTCATGCTGGCGTTTGCATAGCGCATTTAGCGTCATGAAGGCCCACTCCCCACGCCCTTGCACTCACACAAAGAAAGAGAAACATGGTAAGATGTGTTGTGCTCACTGATAGTTATAAAGACATCCAGGCCCCAGCTTTCCAAGCTGTTTGTTTGGCCATGTGCAATCTCAACTTTGGTGACATTTTGCACATCTGCAATATTTTTATAAACAACAATAATCAAATATAAATAAGAGAGGAATATGAATTTTCTGAAAGAATGAGGCAATGTAATGAGTATAGTAAAAGGCAACAGTGCTGAATGTTTTAAGTGTTCAGTCACAACTACTTAAAAAGATTTTGGTTTTCTTTTCTCACTTCCTTCCTGCTCAGTTTATTTATCAACTACTAAAAAGAAGTATTCATTGCCCAAAGACTGTATATATACATAGGTGCATGTACTACATAACATGTTAGAAAATTGGATTATTTTAAAAAAATAGGATTATTTTACAGAAAAAGAAATTCAGGTGTATTTACATAATGGAACATATTACTTGGAGAAAACCCTCACATATGTTAATGGCACTTTGGTTAATTTTTCATTTTAGTTTTTATACTTTAAATCAACTTTTTAAGTTTTTTAATACATTAACATTACAACGTGACCAGGACTGGCTACCTAATTTGCACATCCTAGTGTTAAAAAAAAAAAAAAAGTTGCAAAGCCCTGTGTTTATTAAGGGACTTCAAGGATTAAGGATTTCAAGATGATGACAATAGAGCATTGACTGAGCATGGCCCCTTCTGAGCATGGAGCCCTTTGCAACTACACAAGTTATATGCCCATGAACCAAGTCACCCTGAATGTGACTTTCAGGAAGCGAAAAGTTCCGTAACCCAGATTTACAAAGAGCAAATAAATTTTGCATTCAAAGAAGATAAATCAACTCTGTAAGGTCAATGAACAGCAGTGAGTCGTGTCTTATGTAACTCATGCAAGATAGATAGGAATGACCAGTCTCCAATCTTTGGTGTATACACAGATCTCTTCCCAGAAAGGACAGACAAGTTTAAAAATGCATTAACATTGTGTTTATAGTGTGATTAAAAGTCATATTATATCCCTACACACGTCTAAGTTACTTTACATTATAATATTTGATGTAATATTATAATACAGCTAATATTGTAACATTAGAAGACCATGACATGGTTAGGAAGAAAGTTTATTGAGACCTTTTTGAATGAAGGTTGGTTAGCAGTATTATCTCTTACTGGAATGTCCATTTAAACATAGAGAAAGTATGGACTGAGGTAACCTGTTGTCTATAAGTGTTTCTGGATTTTCAAGAACTTGTGGTGGCCTGGAAGGTGCTGAAATTTGTAAGAGCAAGTACATAAATGATGTGGGCTATATGTTTGGGAGGGAGATTCACCATGAGATCTACATTCTCAATATGTATAATCAAACAGAGCCACCAACAAGCGAAGACCTGTCACCAGGCTAATAGATGATACTCTGGGGTCTTGAGAGCATTCATTTTCATTTCCAGGTGGAGATATTTACTTATTCTGACTCACCACAAGATCAGGTGCTTGCTCCACTTTGCAATAATTTGGTCTTTGGCAAAGCAAATATTCTGGCCTTAAAAGACTTGAAAAAGTCCAGTTTAAACATACAATTTCTTGCCCATTCCCTGTGGTATTTAAGTATAAATAAGACTTTTGGTGTGATGTGAATAAATTCTGAAAGGAGGACAATTTAAATCCAAACTGCCTCATTTAATTGGTAGTATTTTTGAAGAGAAGTGCTCTACTCAAATAAAGAAGGGCATAATAAAATAATTTTCAATTTATATTACATTTTCATTTTAAAAAAACTTAAAGTACTTTCTTAAATATTTCTATCATATTTCTTTTTTACTATTTATATAATCATCCTTTTAGGACATCATATACAGGATACCAATTTTCATTTCCGCACATACTCATGAAAAACTGCATCTTTATTCAAACATTTTCTATTAATTCCTCTAAAAATTCCAGAGTTTATACATAAAACATAAAAAGAAATTTAGCATTTTGATGCTATTTTAGGTCAAATATGCATTATTAGTCAAAATTATGTTCCAATTTGTCCATGGACTTTTTTAGACCTAGTCTCAAATGCCATTTTCCCAACACTGGGTTATGCAGACTACAATGTAGTAATAATAAGAGAAGTTCTCAAATCTAGAAATTCCCTTTGGTCATCATCACCTTTAGAAAAACTCTAAAAGCATCCCCAAAATTTGGGGTACATCTGCATGCTCCATATTCTAGTCAAGACACTAAACTGTATTTTGTTTATTCATGTTCATGGAGGCAGTATAAACCTATGTTCTAGTAAAGAAAATGCAGGTGGTGGAGACACATGGACTTGGATTAGAATTCAAGCCCTCATCAGCTGTGTGATCTTTGGCGAGTGACAGCCTCCCTAAAACTCAGTTTCTTTATCAATAAAATATCATCGATATAGCTTTGCTCATAAAGCTTTTGCAAAGATTAAATAGATGTGAGTTGTTAAGTACAGTGTCTGATCCAGTGTGCAGATACAAAAGAAATTTGAATTTCTTTCCTATCTATTCACTTTGTTCCTATGTTATTAAATCCACATTGCCTGTTACTGACTACACACAGAACCTAGAATAGTTAGGTACCATCAGATGGTTCTGAATGGAAAAACAAATTATTGTCTGGATAGCTGCAGTGGTTAGATTCCGAAGCCAGATCTTGTGTTTTGGTATCCAGATATCACTTGCTTAGCTGTGTGACTTTGGGCAAATTACCTAACTTCTCTGATCCTTTTTCCTAATCAGTAAAAAACTTATAGGGTTGCTATGAGGACTGAGCCAGGCTATGTCTACCACATGTTAAGAGCTACATGCCTATTAACTGTTGTTCTTCTTTAGTCATATTTATATTAGGTAGAATAAAATTAACAGATCGATTTGACTTTATCATGTAAAGCTGAGCTGAGGACAAAATACAAATCATATTTTCCTGTCTGGAGAATACTTTAAAATATTTCCAAGGCTTAAGGCTTAACTCCAAAATACACAACATTTATAACAAGATTTGAGATCAAATCTAGGAACAAGTAAGAATAATTAGGTATGTTTTTTCAGTTTTCCATCTGATAATTATTTATCAACCATCTCTGCTGAAATTAGGAGAAGGCTATGGCAAGAGAAATATTGCTTAGAGAGTGGTCTAGAATTTTAAAAATTTTGTGTTTCACACAACTGTCCTATTTTACTTGATGTGTAAAAAGGAGATCTTGCTTTATTTTCCACATTATGTCTATTGCTGACTCAGGGCATAAAGAAGAACAAATTGTGTAATTTGAGTTGAGAGAAATCATTTTTGCAGTTGTTCTTTAAAAAAAAAAAAGAAGAAAAAAACCCTCACATAATGAGCCAAAACTTGCCTAGAGATCTGTGTGCTCTGCTCTCATTGACGTCACTTGGAAGTTGTGTGGGCAGAAATTGGCTGAGTTCCTCAAGCATGTCTTTTGAAAACTGAACATGCTGAAAAAAACGCACCCTTTAAATTTCAAACTACAGTAGGAAAGGGAGCATTATAAGCAATTTTCCTGTTTACATCTAAACAAACAGCCTTGTAGGGCTCTGAGAGCCACATTTGCAGAATAAAACTTCTTAGTGTCTAGTAAAGGGAACAGTGTCCTATCTGAAAAGGGAACTGCAGCATGTTACAGCCAAAGTGTCTTTAAAGATGGTCTTGTTCAATTTCTCCATTTTTTAGATATAGAAATTGAAACTCAGATAGATTCAGAAATGTTCCAAAGTCAGACAGGATCCAAGACGGGATTAGAACCCAGACATTATGCTTTCTAGTTCCTTATTCATTTCATGACAATTGGATGTGTAATAATCAATGCTTCTCCACACTTATCTCTCATTATATAAATCTCAAGCACTTAAGTGACTGTCCTTGAAAATTTGGGGCTTTGTGTCCTGCAGAAGTTTACAACAGCTGAAATAAAATAAACTGAGTATAGTCTGTTAGAATTGAATAGATTATGGAGAAAATTGGAGGCTCATACAATGCTGCTGGGTATAGCTGTTCTCTGGGTACTCTGCCAAGTATCAGTTTGTAGCTTAGGCCTACCACCTGGGGCCTTCTCAGTTCCATATACCCTATTTCTCTTCTCTTGGAGAGGTTACCTTTTGAGGACAGGAAAAAGAGAGTAGCCCCAACTTCACCTTAGCTCCCCATGCCATTCAGTTTTATTCTTCCAAAGATATAGTCTCTACTCATTCATACATTGATTGAAAAATATTTTTTGAACATTAATTATGAGCCAGGCTGTAAATTTTCAGTTATTTAAAACATTTTCAAATTCAAACTTTAAAGAATCACTTAAAATATATAATTACTATTTTTCCCACCTAATAAAAGGTCTTATGTAAACCACAGTTAATTTCAGTAATCATTTATCTCACATACATAAGAGAATATATAGATTTATTTTGCTTCTGAGTATGGATGGTTACCTATTATTTAGCTGTCCTTATAAATTTAAGCCCATAGAAGAAGCTCTGTATGAATAGAGTTTTCCAATTTATGCTTTGCCTGATTCTGCTACTTTCTAAAGAGACACATTCTTCATTGGAAGTGTGTCATCTCCTCTATAGCTGTCTGGTTTGAAGACCCTAGCAGTGGTTGCTACTTTCATTTCTTTGATAAATATCTGTGGTTGTCAAATTCCTATCCTGTAGGCGAAGGTCTAAGGTCTTATTTTCCCCAGTCTAACCATTGGTGCTGTACGGACCGAAAAATCAAAAACTTTGGGAAAAAGTCTTGATAAGGCTTTTATAGGGCCAAGGGTATTCAGATTCATGGTGTCAAAGAACTAGATATTAAGAAGATACTACTGCATCAATTTAATATAAGTTCTCCAGATGAATGTTACCTAGATATTGGAAATGGCACTAAGAGAATCTGCTGCTATCATCAACACTGAAATTCCTGTGAGAAGGCCCAAGGTCAATCAAATATCCTATTCAACTAGAAATATTGAGTATGAAAGGTTATTTTATATATGAGGATTATGAAAAATTATTACAGAATAATTAAATTATCCTAAAGATACATAAAAAATAATTATTGTTATAGCTAAAAGAAAAAATTTAAGAATTTGGTTCCTAAAAGAGGTAGCAAGTAGACACGCCTTCCAGGAAATAGGATTAGAAAAATATGAGGAGACAGAAAAGGTGGAAAAAAAATCAAGAAGAAAACTAAAGACAACAATCTTTGAATTAAAGATAACTGGGTGAAATAGGGTAGAATTGAAAGGACACTGTAAGTGCAACAGAAATATCTGAATTCTCATTGGAAAAATAAAGATCAGAATTAACACTGTAGAAAACTGAATCAGAGACAGGAAAATCATAGGAGACTCTTTAAGAATGTAACTAAAACAAACCAACCAACCAACCAAAGATAGTTGGGAACAGAGATTGCAAATTTAATAGATATGAAGGATAATACACTAAACATCCAACCTAAATTTTACGAATATCCCTAAAGAAGAAATAAAAAGGAGCAACGATGAAGACATAGCTAAAGAAACATTTTTGTGCTAAAAAGACTCATATACTCAGGTTTACCTTGATCATTATGCTCTAAAAAGTTAAATTTAAAAAACAACAAAGAGAAGCATTTATGCTAACAAACTACCTGACAGAGTTTTCCCCTTATTAAACGATAAAGAAAATGTTTTTATAAAATCCAAGATATATGATGGAAAAGTTAGCTACAAAGAAACAATCTTAGATTAACGTTAGCGTGTAGACAACATTAAATTCACAAAGTCAAATAAGGGAACAGCTAGAATTGAAGGTTTAAAAGGGTGTTAACAAAGAATTGTATGTAACATTAAATTCCAGAAGTCATGTGAGGAAATAACCAGAGCTTTGAAAAGAAAAGGATGTTAACAAAGAATTAGAGATCCGGAGAGTTGTCATCCACAGACATATGTGAAAACAGCACAAGGACTTGGTCCTACGTGCAATGGTTTCAAAAATATACTACCCATGGATATTTCTTTAAAAATTTGCAGAAAGCCTCCATTTAAAAGGACAGAGGAAGGATTCAAGTGTTACTATAAACAAAATTAAAAGTCCAAAAATGATTACAGTAGATATATTCTTGCTTGTAAGACTATTCTTATTTCATAAATAAGAATGGTTATTTATAATGTGGAAAGAGCTTTTATAAATCAATACAAAAATATAAATATCCCAATGGAAAATGGACAAGAGTTATAAATAGGAAACATGTACAAAAAGACACACACATTCTAATGTCATTTTAAAATATGTTTACTCATACAAGTGTATCAAAGCAAAACTAATAACAGCAGATTATTAAATATCAGTTTTTAACATATTCAATTGCAAAGTAGATTTCAATTGCAAGGCAGATTACACACACACACACACACACACACACACACACACACACACACACATACATGATGTTGGAAAAGGCACAGGGAAAATGGCATTCTTATTTACTACTGGTGAGCTGTCAATTATAGAACTCTTCTGGTGTAATTTGACAATATGTATCAAAAATCTTGAAAATGTTTATAACATTTGTCACAAAAGTTTTAGTTGTAGAATTTTTTCCCTAGGAAATAATAATAATTTACTCTCAATATATTTACAATAATATTAATCTTTGTTCTTTATAATGAAAAAAACTAAATGTCCAATAATAAAATATTAACTAAATAAATTTTGTACACAAAATTCTGGCCATGACAAATAATATTTTATAGGATTTTTTAATCAAGATAAATGACTAAGTTCTCTTTTTCTCCAAAAAACCTCTCTGATTTCAATTTGTGAAAAAATTGTTCTCTCACTCATTAAAACGGCCAAATTGGTCTATGTTTTATGGATGGTAAAATTGTGAGAGATATTAAGTATTTGCTATGTGCAGAGTGATTTCTAAGTATTTTATAGTAATATATGTAATGCATTTTTTAAGATTAGGAAAATAGCATTTTAAATAAAATATCACTGGAGGCTGTGATTAGAGTTTAATATTATCTTATATTTTACAATTTCATTTATTTTCAAAAATTTTCAATTACTTTTATAAACAGAAAAATAAAGTTGTTTTTTTTTTTCCCCCAAAGAGTTCAGTTAAGGGACCAAAATGTGTTTATTAATTCATCAAATAATTATTAAAGTATGTGATAAATTTCTCCTGGAGTTTCTATGATATTTATTGGCAAACAATAAACTGTGACCTGCAACCAATGTTAGTTGCCCATCCAGTACATATGGCTTTTTACTTCCTTGTAAACAGAGTGCCAGTTTTGATCTGGGTAGCAATGCAATCTATCACAGCAGGACATTTGATCTTAAAACTCTCTTCCACCTAGAAGTGACCATTTGACAAAGTACTGATCAATAAAACATAAGAAAGAGTCTGTAAAGGTTTTGTTTTCTTCAGTATAAGCAACAGACACAGTGTGTTAAGTCTCCCTCCCTTCCTTATGCCTTAAACTTGGATGTGGTGTCTGGAAGCAGCAGAAATCCTGTAACATCATAGGTGATGAGCCTGAGGAAAAGACCAAGAGTCTTGCAGAGATGCTGGTCCTGACACAATTCAGCTATTGAATCAAGGCTGGCAGCCACTTCAGACCTCCGTGAGAAGAATAAACTCTCTATGTTTAAATCATTGTGAGCCAGGTTTTCTATTGTTTGTAGGGAAATGAATACTGATAAGCCAGTCCTGAATGGTTTCTGATTTTGTTTTAGTTGCCAGGAAGCATTGCTAAATTAAGTGCCCAAATTGAAGTAAGTAGTGCACTTCAAGTGTCATTTCTCTCTCCCCTTTATGTTGTGTCAGTTCAGTATTTATTCTTAATTGCCTAGCTTTATGTTGTTTAATTTTGTTAGAATCTTACATCCTTTAGCAAGTTGGTGAGATCCGCACACTAAGTAAATGTTCACTTTTTCATTTGCCACCTGTCCCCCTCACTGCCAGTCTCTTCTGAAGAGTTCACCTTCATGGATCTATTTGACACTGACATGAAAATAAGGTCATTCATTCTGTTGTCTTTAGCAGGCAAGGGGTTTTGAAAGAGAACAATAATAAAAGTAGAAGATACTCTCCCTACTCTTACAAAACATAAAATCAAATTGGGAATATTAGAACACATTCTCTCTCTCTCTCTCTCTCTCTCTCTCTCTCTCTCTCTCTCTCTCTCTCCGTCTCTTTCTCTACACACACACACACACACACACACACACACACACACACACACACACACAAACACACACACACGCCTCAAAGGGAAAGCAGTTCTAGTTTCAATTAAGTTTCGTTCAATAAGCACTTTTTCTGCCTGTGCCATGCATTGTGCTGGGAGATGTAAAGGTGAGAAATATACTTTTCTTACTTCGTGAGGCTCACTGCATAGGCGAGAACACACCTAAAACAATTATCACGACAGAATACTATTGCAACTGTGTGAGGGGGATGGGCTTAGGCTGTTGTGTATATGGGGGGGCTACCACAGAGTCCTTATTGAAGGAACCCGTATCTAGAAAGCTGAGGGGTGCTAAGCTGGATGGAAGAACAGTAATCCAAGCAGAGGAATGAGCATGAATGCACTCTAATGAGGAGGGGGTGATGGATATTACTAGTATTTATTTATTTATTGCTATAGTATTAAATGGAAGGCAGGAAGGGCCAGAGAGGGAGCTGGAATACAGGCAGCAGGAGAATCGTGGGAGCTTTAGAAAACAAGTTTAGGAAGTGTTCAATGGTATTAGCTCTGGTGCAATGAGCATCAGCTTTGGAGCCAGACTTAGTTTGTTTTCATTCTCAGCTATATTACCATTTTGTCACTCTTAGGCAAATTCATACATCTCTCTGTGTCTTCTTTCCTTCATCTGTAAAATGAGGAGAGCAATATATACTTTATAGTAGCAACAATCATAGTAGATATGTTGCAAGTACTATTGTAGTTATATGTAAAGCATCTAACATATTACCAGGCATATAGTGGATATCCAATACATCGTAGCAATGATTATAACTGAAGATGTTAAAGCAAAAGATTGACTTGGTCAGATAAGAACCAGTGCACAATAAGAGGTTAAGGCTGTGCTGTGAGTGCTAAAGTTTCAGGGGCTAAAAAACTGTTTAGAATGGTATTGGTTGGGTCAATCCCAGGGAATAGTGGTTTAGAGTAGTTATCATGGGCCCCCAGGGAGGTTTTTCTAGCAGTAACCCAGGGAACTGGGTCCACCTATTCCTGTATAAACATGTTCATGTGAACCAAGGCTCATATATGTTAGCTCTGCCTCCAGCTCTAATCTACCTGGCTACTTTAGTTCTTCACCCAATTGTGAATTTATCAATGCAAAGAGAATGAGCCATCCTCATCACTTTCTCACGTATCTATCACTTGGTACATTCTAGGCCTGAGCTCTCTAGAAATTGTCCTCTATTTGTTCAACAGTTAAACTTGCAAGTAGTTCTGTAAGTTTTGAAGCTAGTCACATAGAATTATATCAGATGCAGAGAAAAACGTGTAGAAAGGGTGAGACGTTCTCAAGTTGTCTATTTCACAGGAAATAAGAAGAGGGGTACACCTGAGAGAGAAGGAGCACTTGGGGCAGACTCAGGAGACCGTGGGGTAAGGGAGGCAAGGTGATGAAACAAGTGTTAGTTGAAGGGAGTATTTGAAGTGGAAGTACAAAACACAAGGCTATGTTTTCTCTGCCAAAATACCCCTTGTATTCTTTTTACTATCTATCTATTTCCCTTGGCCCCTCTAAGAACACTAAAGCTAACAGCTTAGCAAGCCTCCTCAGTATGCAACAGAAGACTTTATTTAGAAGTAGAAAGTTCCGCCTGGTCCTAATGCTTTAAGTTTTTTCATAATGCCTTATTTTCATTCCCGGTTACAATGAGTGTACTTTTTAGCTAATATTCCCAAACTCTCCTTGCCCATAACAGCCCTGGAGGAGCCTACAACCGCACTGAATTCTAATCTGTGCTAAAACTCTTACAGGCAGACAAGCATTGAACTTAAAGTACATTGAATAAAGAACTTTCTGGGTCAAGAACGGCCGTACTAGTGTAACTGCATTACCCATGGGTCCAGCAATGTTGGCAGCTATTTGAGAAAGGTCATAGGATACCAGGTCTCTTTCTAGTCTACAACCAGATCTTCCTCTCCCTGTTCCAGATTATCATGTGTCTCACATTTGGCAGTGACTTCATCTTGTGTGTTAAAAGTAAATGTGATTTTATTTTCCAGGGGTTGATTAAACAGCATTAACTTTGGACATGAAATTCTTAGCTTTTACTGCTCATTATCATTATTAATGGATTTCTAATCATTTATTGTTTTTTTTTTTTCTGGATGACATAAAATTTTTTACTGCATGTGTGCCTTCTAAAAGCTGAGGGGTAAACTTTATGTTATTGTCAATTAAGAGCCTAAATCTCAAAAAAAACCAAAAAGTTTATCTGATGCCTTTACTTTTATATCATCACATGATCATCTTTATTGAACAAAGATTTGTCTGCTTTATCTGATTTGACTGCCTACACATATTTTAATGAGTATTCATTAATAAAATTTTATTTTGTAATCCTATCTCAAATAGGCATTAAATCAAATTATTCAATATTTAAAATAGAACTATAATTCTTTTTCTGAGAAAAATTTTTTATAAAACCTCTAAAATCTACTTTTAGTTTTGCCAGCTAGATTGAAATCTTATTTCAGAGTAGAAATTATGATTGAACCCACCTGGGTAAACATGTTCCCATATTTAGTGAGATCCATCTTATAGTAGTGTGTCCAAACGTTTTATTTTCAATTTAAATGACAAGTTCAAGGTGTACTGTACTTTTCAACATAGGTGGGTAGAAAGTTAAATGTTTATCATACAAGCCCTTTAGACAGGTTATCTCTGCAGAGCTCATTGGAATCTTACAATAGGGTCAGAGATAATATGGAAGGCTTTTGTCCTTGGGGTCTTCATTTGTCTCACGTTCCTCACTTAAAAATAGAATTTTCTTGTTTCCTTGAGGTTCTTACCTCATACCATCTTTTAAGGGAAATAGGAACAGGTCATAATTCTTGTTATTGCGACCTTGCTGAGAACTTAAAGTGTTTGACTGGTTTTTCAATTCCTTAAAATTCGCCATATTTAAATTTATTTGAAGTCAGGAGTTAAGGTATGTTTCAACTGAATATATATATATATTTAAATTCACTCTATATTTCATAACACTTAAAATAATAGTATAGTCTATGGCCATGCTACCCTGAACAAGCCCCATCCCATCTGATCTTGGAAGCTAAGCAGGGCTGGGCCTGGTTAGTACATGGATGGGAGACCACCTAGGAAGGCCAGGTGCTGTATGCATAAAAAAATTAAAAAAAAAATAATAAGAGATTGTAAGTTGACAGGGTCCTTGCAGTCTGTGAGGTCAACCAAGGGTTGCCTTGCCTAAAATAAAGAAAGAAAGAAAGAAAGAAAGAAAGAAAGAAAGAAAGAAAGAAAGAAAGAAAGAAAGAAAGCAAGCAAAAAAAAAGTAATGTAAATTAATGATGTATATTAAAAGAAAAAGAATATAAAATGCAATATTTAAAATAGAATTATGTAATAAAATATCAGCTAGCTTAAAATACATAACAAATAACCTCTCAAAACTCTATGGTATAGAGATAATATTTTGACTTATAAACATTTAAAAATACCAAGGTGAATTTGGGAATAAAACTTTTTGTGATTGATTTTTTTACTGATATTTTAGTATTTTCCATAATTGGTATTATTTTACCAGCCACTTTAATTAATTTTTGGAAGTAGGTGTGATATAAATTATACATTAATATATAAATAGATCAGTTTTTTAACTAGAATAAATGCCTTTCATGACAGCTTAAAAGATGCACTTTAAATCAGCTTATTACATCTATTTTAAAAAGAATTTGAAGTTAAATGTTCTCTTTCTATTTCAATGACAGTGATGTAATTATTTTGGGGATTAAGAAGATATTGTCATTATTAATTTCTAGATAACAGATTAGCAATTCAGAGAGCCTGTAATTGTGTACCAGCTATGTGCTTGTCATAGCAGGAGACATGGGATGAGGAAAAATGACACCCATCCTTAAAGGTGTTTACAATTTGATAGAAAGTCTAAAGAAGACAGAGCATGGTAAGTGCATAAGTGAACTAGCTACAGGATCAATTTATGTGAGTTCAAAGAGGGGCAAGATCATAGGTAGAGGGGGAATAAGAAAGACCTTACAGAACATAAGTTCAAAAGTGATGGAAACAAAGCACACATTCCACTTATAAATATGCTGCACCTAAAGCATAGGCAGCTTTAATAAAGATTTTGAGAAATACACAGCTTATTATAATTCATACAAAGGTGGTTAGCTGAACATTTCAAATCATACCTTCTATAGATGAGCTTGGATGATGGCCTATAATAACAACTCACATTTGATACCAATCAATTTTATCATTGCTGATTATTTTCCTTTATCAGTGAATGATATTCAAATAACATGGAAGAGGTTAGATATTATATACTCTTACCTGAAACTATGTCAGTATTGACTGCAATAATTATTTAAAGACTAGAACTGCTTTTATTTCCTATCACGACTTTATTAGAACATATAAGAAGAATCTCTTCGTAATAGAATTGGGATTACAGGACCTTAGAAGTCAGTCATATGGGTCAAATAGTTTTTTGATGCATCAGTTATAAAAATAAAGTTTTATTCTAGTCCTATGAGGCATGATCCATCCATAATGCCATTTGGGATGGTACCTAAATCATAGTATCAACTGTATATGCTTGTTTTGTTACTTCAGATTAGTTATATAATTCCCATGTTTCTGAAAACTGGTACAATAGTGCTGTTCTCATCAAGTCTGGTATAAACCAAAGATATATTTTACAGAAGTCCCAAAAGAGAACATAAATATAAAGTAATAAGACCGATTTTTACAAATACCTTCAAAACTCAGTATGTTCATTTAACAAACATTTGAGGACCTACTAGGTGGATAATGATAACAGAAAAAAAGGAAAATCAATTCCAATTCATATGTATATAATTAGATACCTAGTATTCATTTCTTAAATTAAATTTCTTGAGCACCAACCATAGACCATGTCCTCCTCTAGCTGAGGCAGCAATGGGAAGGTGGGGAGGGCAGGAGGAATTACGATAATGAACAAAGGTAGCACACCGTCTTTCCTTCTGGAGCTCACAGTCAAGCTGTGCTAAGCATAGCAAAAAGCAAGGTAGACATGGCAAGCTCCTTTCAGAGTTTTCAGTTTAGTGGGAAAGGAGGCAGATATATAATTATAAGGTAGAAAATGCTCTCTTTATTTAACCAAGGTTATCATCAATACCACCTGGGGGAAGTTTTCAAAATTCATATGCATGAGTTTCAGTAAGACCTAGATGAATAAAACTGACTGGCAGTGGAACCCCCAAAATGAACATTTTGAAAAGTTCTCTCCTGAAAACATTGGCATGGTCCTCCCTGGTTAAGAACTCCTAATAGAAGTTTTCTGAATCGCTTGCCTCACTTTTGCTCTGACTTCATCATAATACATTCGTAACATTTATAATTCTCCAAAAGTTGCCTTGTTTTTCCCAGAATTATTGATGAGACATGTAGATGAAATTCTTAACCCATGGTAAGAAATGATAAAACCATCTGGCTATTTCAGTGTCTGGCATACACATTCTTCTTTGGTCTTCATGATCTATGACTTTATGTGCACTCATATCCATAAAGACTTGCACTTTAATGAGTCTCTCTCGCTCTTTCAGATTCTCCTCATCCATCATTTTTTAATTACTCTTTGTGTTCTCATCTTGAAGCTATAAATATTGCTTCTGCTTTGAAATCCAGTTTTCACAGCACAGTATTACAGTTAAGCTCTTATCAGAAAGATTAGGAATGTCTCTGCTCTTTGGTGTGGATCGGGAGAAAATATACGGCACCTATAAATGCAGCATTACCCATGAAATGTGTTCTGAGAAAGCCAAGGTGCACGGTACTCCATGCACATGTGCAACCCAAGCCTGTTTATAGCAGAAAGCCTCTGAATCCTGGGAGCAGGTGAAACAGGGGGTTTGTCGGCATGTGGCTTACAGTCGCAGAAAACTAAAATATGCCTTTCTTTTATATTATTGACTTTTAAAAATGACATGTGAGTAAACACTTTAAGTAGTTTCTTGGATAATGGGTTGCACATGAATAGAGAAGTATGAGTAGAGCATTAGCAGCCCAAATATCATAGTACTAAGCTGACCAGGGTGATTTTCATAGTAGTAATTTCTGCACTTTTCCTCCGTGGACCTTAAAAAGTGTATATTTGCTTTCCTGAACTCAATGCAACTTATCTCACACCAACAAAAAAAGGTGAATTTGTTGTTGCTGCCTCCTTTGATCCTTCTCCATGTTCTCCTCCTTCTGCTCATTTTTGTAGATCTTTAACACTTAAGTAAATGATGCTGAGCCCCTGGAGAGGGACTCAGAATGTGTACTTAAAAATGCCAGGTTTCCTGATTGTCCTGCTGGCTTACCAGTGGAGTTAAGCTGAATCTTTGAAACCATGCGCATTTCTTTCCTTCTGTTTTATCTTTAGTAGGACAAGTCCCACTGAACAGGAATCATTTACATTCACCAGAAGAATGAAACAAATCAGTAGCAGTTCTCTGATCTGCTCCTTTGGCATGTTTGAGCACAGAAAAGGTCTGCAGCTCCAAACACCACAGGGGATGCTTAGAACCTATCTAATAAACTTACAGAGAGTAAAGAACAGTTTCCTAAGGAAGCTCTTGACTTGTCCTCCATACCCCAACATTATGTTTCTTCAGAAATCTCTGATAATTGAACTTCATTTTTGAAAATGCCATTGTTTTATCAGATGAAGTTCATAAACTATTGTGAATCATGTATAATACAAAGTAAAAAAGAATATAAATGGTACCCTGTCTTATTCACACTCTGAGTTTGGTATGAAAAAGAAGCAAGATCTTCCAGCTGGAGCAAGCTGGACAGGGTGGGCCCGGAGCCAGGGTCCTTCCGGGTCAGGTTGGCAGTGGTTCAGCAAAGCCTGACTCGGCTTAGACCTACACTCTGCTATAGGCCTAGGGACTCTGGTAATGGATCATATTATCCAAACCTCAGGATTCCTCTAGAATGAACCAGTTTTCTTGAGAGAACTTAAAGATGTTTTTTAAAATTGGCATGACCTATGGAGGATAAACTGAGTGAAGAGATTCCATTTATATTCTCAGGCAAAATCCAGAAAGAAAGTTCTGCTCCAAACTGAAGTTAGCTCAAAAACAAATAGAACATATCACTACTGTAGTAAAGGAAGATTAGAAACAAATAGTAAAATTAACTGGGGTGGACGAAAGGGATATGATATATAGAGAGACTACATCACTGCAGGTTAGTCAAGAAAGAATACTATGTCCTCTTTTTTAGATGGTCCTATAGTCTTCTCTGTAAGACCATCTCATTCTTCTTCCCTTCCTCCCTCTCTCCAACTCTCCCTCCTTCCCTCCTTCCCTTTCTTCCTCCCCTGCTTAATCTCCTCCATGTTCACTATGAAAATAAATGATACAATATGCTCAGGCAGAAACCTTGGAGTCATATTTGATAAATTTTCTTTGTTAAATTCACACCCAAATGTTCATCAATCCCTGCTAATTCTACCTTCAAATTATGAATCAAATCTGTCAACTACTTTCCATCCCCTTTTCCACACAACCTATTACAGCCATAATTCTGGGTAGATTGTAAGAATTTCCCTACGAATCTATTCTCCACATACAAGTCAGAGAAATTTAAAATAAAAACATGATGATGTTGCCATTTTTTTACACATAGACACTTAAAATCCTTTAGTTGTCTTCCATTTCTTTTAGACTAAAATCTGAAAAATATAACATAATCTAGGTTATCAGCTGACCTGCTTCAGCTGATCAACTCTTACATATCTTTGACTTCCCTGCTTAAATAAATGTCTTCTCATTAAGAAAGACTTTTTACTTTACCTAGTATTTGTTTCCCACTTAAACACTCCAATCAAAACATACACTTCTCTTTAAAACACTTTTCCCAGTTGTAAAGAAAGAGTTATTTGCATGATTATTGATATTATTCTTATTCCTCAGATTATCAACTCCATGAAAATAAGAACTGTCTTTTCGCTACTGTATTTCCTGAGACTAGCTGAACTGCTAGCTCCAAATAGGTACTAATGAATATTGTTTACCTAAATAAAGTAATAAATGGATTAATGCATTTAAATTATCTTCAAGAATACCAAGACTCCCCCCAGACATAATTTCTCTAACCGAGAGGGATGAATAATTAGAAAAATACTCTGAACTGGATATTTATTAAAATTCACTCCTAACGTTCAGAAACCATGCAACTTTAGATATATTTATAGTAGCTATGTTTGTTTGTTTTTAAGTATATGTTCTTTGGGGTAGATCATATTAATCACATTTATCTTTTGGATATCCAGAATTACAGACCTGAAAAAAAGATTTACAAACACTGAATAACAAGTCTACTACACTTCACTGTTGACATTAATTTTACTTCTTTGATATATGTTTCTAAATTATCCAGGATAGTGACATTTATTTTATAACTGTAATTACCATAAATGAAATAACGATAAGAATATATTCTAAGGCTATATATATATATTTTTTCTCCCAGTTTACTGGTGCTTAGAGATGTCAAATAGTTTATCTGAGGTTACAAAGATAATTACCTAGAAGTAGAGCTATAAGCCCTTAGAAGCAACAGAACATAATGGTTAGACACCTAGACTTTGCAGTTAGAAATATCTCGGTTTAAGTTTTGTTTTGTCATTTACTAATTATATAACCTTGGACAGATTTGTCAGTTCTTCTAAGCCACAGAATTTTTAACATTTACAATGAAGCTTATTGGGATCATAGGCCACCATAACAATTACTAAGAAAATATAAGTAAAGACATTCAATGAAATAGCTGATATATAGTAAGAAGTCAATGAAGGCCAGTAGTACTATAGATGGAGAGAATTAAGAGATGACATTACAAAAGAAGAAATAATGTAAGGAAACTAAAAATATATCCAGAGAAATAGTAAGCATAAAGAGTTGGAGAGTAGTGGGAGATAAATTATTAAAAGATAAGTTGTGACCATATTATGGAAGAATCTAAACATCATATTGAAAGATTGAATTTGGTGCTAGAAACAATGAGAACGCATTGAGAAAGAAATATATGAGATTTTTTAGTTTACAGGTTTAGATTTGACTACATCAAGATAACTGCCATAAATTATGTTTATTTAGAGCAACTAACTAAACTTTTCCCAAATGTGGACAATTGAGAGCATATAGATTAGCATAACTAATTAAGTCTTTTCAAAGGAAAGAAAACCTAAATTAAAATATTCTCTATAAATACTGGCCAATTACTAAGTAGAAGCCTCTGCTTAACAGTTTTGAAAGCAGAATATAGTATAAACACTTAAATAAATACCAACACCTACATGTATATTTAGTATCTTTCCTTTGTCAACACTGTATTATCCATCATTATTTAATCTAACTGGTACATTCTCTTTTCTTATCTAAACAGATCTTTTCATGTTCTCTTATTTTCTTCTGGTAGGATCACAGTTCAGAGAAGAATTCTTTTCTCTTAAGTCTATGCAATTATTCTGAAGAGAAATTATAAAGTACTCCTAAAGTGTTATATCTCTAGCATCTATCATTAGGCTTTGCACCGTACAAATACTCACCAAATACTTGCAAATACTTGTTAAGGGAAAGAAAGTATGAAGGAAAAAAAGAAAAAAGGAGATATCCCTTTAAAATACTGTTACTGTCTCATAGAGATTCATTTGTGTGTAGAACGAACTGATGATGGAAAGATTGCACAACTGCAACATAAAGAATTGTTGATTCAAAACCTTACACTCAGGAATAGTTTCATTACAACTGTAACGTAAGAATGCCTCACAATGTCTTTAAAAACACTATTATCTCACTGTTTTTCACATACTCACTCTTTAGCAAACAGTCAGTCGACATCTGATTGGAGTTGTTTACTTTTCTGATTGAAGTAAAGCGCCTTTTCCATAAAATATGGCAGGGGATGCTGTTAGTAGGCAGCCAACTAGCAGTAAACCAAATTAAGTCAAGTTGTATGGCTCACTCAAAGCTTATAGTACTCTCCACAGTATTAAGGACTCTCCATTATATGCTAAATTTCACACTTTATCAAAACGTGGCCTCATGCTTCTGAATTAATAGGAGTACACTCTATTGATCAATCAATAGAGAAAGAATTATGACATAGCAGTTATGAGCAAAAGTTGATTTGACTCAGTTTTGTTTTTTTATCTCACAAGCTTTCTCCCAGCCAATTACTTGGTAACATGATGTGGACAGAATATAGATTCTTTTTCTAGTTATCACATATGATTATTAAAATTTTATCTTGTTCTCTTTCCAAACAGTCTTCCTAGCGGTCAGCTTTTTCCCTAAATAACCTCATTCCCCCCACCCCACCTTCAAAGCCTAATTCCTTGAAATAGGTTCCTTTATACCTAATAGCAGGGTGTCTGTATTTTCCATTTGTCACAGATACTGCCTCTCCAATGGGATGTCTTTTATTTTTCTGAATACTTACAAACATTTAAAGAGAATTGTTTATAAATGGATATAAGCACTGGCTTTCTGACAGGTGACATGGAAAAAATTATATTTTAAATATTCAAGTGCAGAATGAACTGATGATGAAGAGACCAAAGTCTGAAAGACCATCAAAAAGGCATTGCCATTATAGAGGTTCAACTCTGAGCTAAGGTAGTGGCAGTGAAAAAAAAATAAAAGAAAAAGAAAAAAAAAGCAGATTCTTAAGGTTTCACAAAGAAAGGCTCTAATAGACCTTGTAAATATTTGGCTCTGAGGATGGGGAGAAGTGAGAAACTGGGAGATGTGAAATGTAGCTAACATCTAGTCTCTGAAATAGAGAAGAACAGAAATATGATAACAGAACTAGAAAATCAAGAGAAGAGTTGGATTTGGACTTCAGAAGATCCTGAGTCAGATTCTGCACAACTTAAAGAGAGAGGATGAAAATCCTTCTGACTTTTACATGAGTCGATGTGGGCTCTGTCACTAACTGCAAGGTCTTAGGGAAGACACTTAGTTTTACTGAGTGTAATCTTCTCATCTGTGGAATGCTGCTTGGGTTATGGTCACATAGTCCCTTCTAATTCAAAATTTCTGTAATTTTACTAATTTGACTCTTAGGAAAACAGCTCAGAGGAAGAGAATGAAAGAAAAAGAATGGATTTGAGTTCGGGGTCCAAAAAAAGGACAGTAGAACAAGACGGTGAGAAAGATGCACGAATAAGACAGTTCAATAAATATCTGCTGACTAGATAAGATTAGAAATATAGCGTCCCCAAGAACAAAAGAAGAGGGGATTCCAGAAATACTGCTGTCTGTCAACAGTATCATACACTACAGTCAGTAAAAGAGAATGAAACCCAACAAGGGCTCCTGAATTTGGTGTGTAGGCTGCTAGTGACCTTAAGAAAGTACCAGGACTAGGGTACAGATTTTGACATGAAATCCAAGAGTCATGGTTAAGAAAAAGTTACAAGGGTCCAATTTGAGTGTGGAGAGCCCAGGGAACCTACAGAACATTGTATGATATAGAATTAGGAAAATTCTGAAAATTATGAAAAGTCAATACATATTAACTAGTTACGCAATGGATCCAACTTCTGTAGTGAATCTGGAATATGTTAATCATATCTAGTGTTTAAATAAATGATGAGGCTAGTATGGACCCATGAAATATATAGGGGTATTCCTGTATTTATTCCACATGGACAGTATTGGCACCCAAACTCGGTAACCGTGTGGGAGCTGATGAGGAATTGGCTTCCTTGGTGATCTGAATACATCAGAGTTCAGCACCCAAGTGGGAGGGAGCCTCAGCACTGTTAGAGAGGCCTGAAACAATTGCTCTGTGTCTCAGTGGAGAACATTTGGTGACCTGGGACTCTGTGGACTTTCCTTGTTTATTTTGACCCATATTTAAAATCCTAAAACAGTCTGGTCCAAGGGCTGAGAACTCAGCCTAACTCAGTGGCTGACACATGTGAGCACTTTGATGAAAGTTCTTTGAATAAAGCAGGTTTCTCGTTGATCTCATTGACAAAACTCCTTCACTATAACTGCCCCATTGATTAAAGCATTGTCTATTACAGGCTCATATTTGAAGCAGTAAACATCGCAGATTTGGCAGACACAATTATAAATCACTTTTCAGAGAAATTGGCTTTATTTTCTTATGACTTGATGGCCTAGGAGTATTAATATAACTTATCAATAAAGATTAGACATCAAGAAACACTCTGTCTCATTTAGCTTTGTTGAATTATTATTATTTGAGCAGTAGAAAACACACACATATGTGGATTGGGCAGCCTTCAAGGCCTAATTGTAAGGGCTGAGTGTCACCTTTCAGCAGAGCTGTTAGATGCCTTGTGTATGTCCAACTGATGCAGCAGCTTCTTTAGCTGACAGTAACCCCCATTTTTGGACCATGTACTTAACAGGTCTTTGGGGTGAATGTGCCATTTCTAGGATACACTTTAATATTTTAATAGTGGTCATGAATTGTTTATGACCAATCCATTCCCCCAAATCAATGACAAGATTTAAAGAAGAAACTTGACAAATCGGAGTATATCAGGTCAAAGAAACCATGAACAGCAGGGGCCTTGACATTTGAGAAATGCCCGGAGTCACTGAGGGTGCTTAGTTTAAAGAGTGGGAGATTTGTCTTGCAATGGTTGAACGCCTGCCTGTGAAAGGAATAGTGCGTTTATTCTCTGTTGTACTTATAGTGAAAGACAGACATGGATTTCAGCTCAGTATAATGGAAGACTTTATAATGACTGGAAATGTCAAGCAACTGAGCATCTTGTGAAATATTGGGGTCTCTTTCAGTCACTGCAAGTTTCAAATAGAGCTATAGAATAATTTTCATTCTCACTATAGAACAGATGTAGGTAACAAAACAAACATCACAAATCAAGAGGGGTAAGGAACATGCTTTCTGAAGTTGCATGGCATACATGTGCAAAAACTGCTTTAAAAACTGCATAGGCACTTTGCGAGGATTGAATACTTTGTCGTCATTATCATCATCACCATTATTTTGTTTGAGAATTGAAACTTGCTGCTCAAGGAAATCTTAAGGGAAAAAGTCCTGTAATCCATCTGTTCAGTCTGTGAAGTATATTTATTATTGAATAAGGTTTAAATTGAGGAAATACTTAAGGGAAAGTGGCAGAAAGATTAATGAAAGGAAAGAGAAAAACTGAGAATGTACAAACTGAAAGAGACAGTTTGGAATATGATTTGATATTGAGGGGAAACTAACAACAACAACAACAAAAGTGGCCAGGAAGCAGGAGAAACACAGAAAAAAGGCAAGTTGAAAATAATCTTTTCTCAGTTGAAGATATTTTTTTTTTAAATATGAAGTACATATAACATTTTAGCACTGAGAAATTCAAGGAAGCATAAAACAATTTTAAAAAAGTTTTTATTCCCAGATGGTGACACTGCATGCTAATAAACTGGAACTTGCTATGCTGTGGTCAGCCAACAGAATTTGCCACAAATCTTATACTTAACAGGCTGTGAGTGATTCCAGTAGACAAATCAGGGCCGATGCTCCTGCTGGCCTTACTTCTCATCCCAAGTCCAATCACTTCTTGCAAATTTAAATCTGACTTGAGAAATGGTATCAGAGTATACAATTAAAAATATAATAAGAAAATTTTACCTCTACATGATAGAATATACTTATTCTTAACCTACAAATTTAAGCATGTAGGAGGAAGAGGTTAAGATAGAAAAGTCTTCCTTAAGTTTGTTATAAAAAATTTTTCAAACATTTTTAACAATGTGTAACAAAAAGAATTGTGTAATTGATTCAATTACACAATGCAATTATTACAACTGCAATCTAAAATACTTTGAGTCCCTCTAAAGTAGAATCCCATGTAACATAAAGAGAGGAAAAGGTCCAGAGAGGCTAGTGGTTTGCAAATAGATTTGATTTCGCTGTCTGTGCAAATTGTCTTATTTATAGTAAACATTGGCTTTATTAGTTTATAGCACTTTACTGTCTGTAGGCTCATGGCTGCTCTAGATTTATAGGTCATTGTAGTAGGTGTTTGTTATAAAAATATATTGCAGGACCTGGATATTAGCATGTGGACTCCAACACTGAACTTATTATTTCTTTTATACAACACTGTGATTACAACACAGACTCTCTCGAAGATATGCCCCCCATGTAGCCTGATAAAACAACACAGGCCACTTGCATGTTCCAAAACTTAAATAAAAGCAAATGATGCATACCCTCCCTGTGGGGCCTCTGTACTTCCCAGTCTCTGAAATACACTGAGGGAAATATGCAAACGCCAAACCTGGTCTGCGATTTACCCTGAGATGACTCTTGTCTGGAAAAGAAAACAAAATGTTTTCCTCTTCAGCGTCTCTCAGATTGAAACTATTAGCAAACTTATAGTTTGGTTTATTCATTTGCTGAGCTCTAGTATTATCCAGATTGCAAAGAAAACATCCAGACAACTGCCCTCTTCCTGCCTGCCTCCTTTCCTGAATGCTACTCTCTCTCTCTTCACCAGCCCCAAATGGGAATTATTCAGCTTGATGTCTTTGAAATTTCCTTTGCTGAAGGATTTCTTTTCTGTAGGAATCTTGATTTTAACTTTCTCTACCTTCCTCACATTCGAGGCCCAGTGGAAGATCAACTCCATATTCTTCTTAAGTTCCAGGACCAAAGAGTAGAGACAAATTTAAAGTCTTCACACTCATGAAGGTCCTCTCCAGCATTGCTTTCAATCTTACTTTACTTTCACTTTTCCCCCTTCCAATCTGAAGCCTCTTCCTAGCAATCAGACTATGCATGTCTACAGTGTTTTTCTTGGTTCTACACATTCAACTCATTATCCCAATTTATCATACTCTTGCCTGAGATTTTTCCTTCCCTAACTGGTCAAGAAGTGACATGACTCCATTCACCTAAACGTATGGCATTTTGCTGGTAGTGTGTATTTGATAAGTGTTTGTTAGATGAATAAACTCATAAGACCTTAAATTGTACACCAACATTTCTGCTTCCAAAATATATGGCCCAGAGCAGAGACTTTCCTGAAATTTTCTGTTTGGTGGATAATCTGCAGTTCAGTATTTTTTCTTTGGATCTTCCCTCTGAATCCCATTTTCGTGACAGGTAACTCAAGCTAAAAAGGGTCAGGCCTGGCATGTATACAGGAGGGATGAGTGTCAGCAATGTCAGTATGTGAGTTGTGGGGTGAAGTTTTAAAAAAACAAAGATGAGTGATTTTTCTAAAGCATCTCCCTTCAAGGCTTGCTCACTTTTCTGCACAACGATGTTAACAGAAAAAGAAAAAACAAAACAAACAAAAAAAAACCTTTTGGATTGTGCTTACTTCTTTATGTTTTTGGTAGATATTTGTTTTTATATACTCTTAAACATACAATGTTTTATTTGTATTTATATCTTTCCTGCTTTCTGAAAGCCCTTTATGTCAGCGAATGTCAATATGATCTGAAAGGTTACAACCTAAAGAACGTCTACACTAAGTTAGTATGAATACTTGTTGATTGTCCTAGGGCCACTAAATATTCTTTTCCTCAGCTGTCAGTGTGTGTATATATACACAGGGTCTGTCGTCCTACACTATTTGCCTTCAAATTGTTCTTTGTTTCATTCATGTATATTTTGCCTTTCCAACTATATTTCTTTAAGGGCAGGGATTGTGTCTTAAATAGTATTCTCTTGCATCATCTGTTAGCAAAATCTGGTCATTATGGTAGCTGTCTAAAAATGCTACTGAGATGAGTTCGGTTAAATATTTTTTAAAAGTGCACTTCAAAAAAAAAAACCCTCTTTTTGTAGGTTCTGCAGAATTTACCTCAGCTAATAAAGAAGTGGCACTGTTTGACAGTCTCACAGTATCAGTATGTAAACAGACCTTGAGTTCTAGGCCTGGTTTTCTTGCTGATCAGTTCTAAATATTATTATTTACTATATGTGTTGATGTTTTGACTGGTTTAAGTTTTTCTTTAAAAAAAGATACACAAGTTTGGAGAATTGTTATCTGTTCCCTTGTTTGTTTGTAGAGGGGAAAAGGTCTATTTACTTCATTCCTTCCACAGAACAAAATATTTTATATTTAATATGATACGTTTTGAAGCAATAAAAAGCTTCTTATTCATCTTTGTCCCTTTCACTCATGCCACGGTATACCCAGTTCGTAGTCAGCATTCAATAACCGTTTAAATTCTTTTTATAATTAATAATTATAGAAAGCTTTTTAAAAGTATAATATGAAAATGAGAAGCCACAAGTTAAAAATGGATGAAATTGATTACATAAAATTTTACATGGGTAATAAAGCACAATAAACAGATTCAAAAAATGAAAAATAAACTTCAAAAAATATATTCAAGATATATGACAAAGGTTTAATGTTCATAATATAAAAAAAGCTCTTATGAATCAATTTTAAAAAATAAGCAAGCCAATAAAAATAGCAAAAGACATACCAGTGAATACCAATGACCAGGACATGTAAAACTATTTGTTTTCACTAATAATTAAAATAAGTTAAGCAACTTGTCACTTTTCAATGATTAGATCATCAAACAATCAAATGATTGATACTATACATTTTTGGTAAAGATAAGGAAAAAAGATATGCTCATTTTCTATGGATGAGAATAAAAATGGTAAAAAAAAAAAAAAAACCCACTCAATTTAGGTGAATTAGGTAATATTTTTTAAAATTTAAATGTGCTAAAAGATCTAGTACGGGAAATTTTTCCAGAGACATACTAGCAATAAATATGTAAGAATATAGGTAAAATAATGTTTACTGTATTCTTTGTAATTGTGACATCCTATAAACAAATATCTCCAAGAATTTGGAGAAACAAATTTAAAAGAATGAAGTAGACCTACCTACATGTCTGGTTATGGAAAAAAAATTCAGTTACAGAAACAGGAGAACTGATCTAGATAGACTTCTTTCTGACTATACACACATTAAAAATAAAAGTTTCATAAAATATGTAAGAAAAGTTGTAAATATCTCGCTAAACAGAAAACAAAGAAAAGAAAGACCCTAAGAATCAGAGTAAAGAGGAAATTTTAATCCAGGTATTTCGGTCATCAGAGGACTGTGGCAACCAATGGGATGTTGTAGCAGATGCTGAGACTGGTTCGCATCCCTTGGGCCTTTTTAGGGTGCTCCTGCTGATTTTCAATGGCTAGGATCCACATCTCTGTAACTTAGGGCTTTTCCCCCCAGAACTCTGGAAGGCTGCTCTGATTGCACAGTGGCATGTTGGAAATGTCAGAGGATATCTCCTCCTTCTCCAGCCCTAGTAACCTTCAGCCAATGAGTCCCAGTTATGGTGTATAAATACACCAGCTCCCTCACCATCTGTGGTGGGTTAATTATGAGGCACATATCTTGCACCCTATCCCAGAGTTTCTCACTTTAATTGTCCACTGGCATAGCTGGCTTATAAACACTCTATTATTGGTTTCCTTTATCACCCTTCCACTCGCTTCCCCTCTGTCTTACTGGTATTCTGTGTAGCTCCCTCAAAGTCTATATGCCCTTGAGCACTTGTCTCGGGATCTGTTTTTGGGAAAACCAAAACTAAGAAAGATGTTAATAACTTTAAGGACCTAAGTATAGGATTGGGATTTTAACGTGCATTCAGAAGCCAAAGTGAAGAAAAGCAACCAAGAACCTTACATTAACATGATTCTGGGCTGCCCTCCCTCAGGGAAAGAACTAAAGATCTTTGCTCATTATTCTATAAAAAGGGCAAGTCAGTTTCTTTGCCCTACACAGAGAAGGAAAAAAAAAAAACTCACGTGATGAACTGAAAACCAAAACCTGGTCCTGGCATTTGAGTGGTATAAGAATGTAAAATGCAAAAAAAAGGAATGTGTGAACTGGTTCCAGAATAGTAAAATTCCTAGGACACTATTTGTAAGGAAACAAAAAACATGTACAAGATGAAAAAAAGTAAATCTCTGCTGAATATAAGCTAAGCAATTTAAAAATACAATAAAAAAGAAAATTTATCAAGCAGGAGTCAGTAGACAGGAGAATCAGAGCACAAGCTAATAGAACAATTTGCAAGCATCCACAAAATGAGTGGGCTGAACATTATTGGAGAAAAATTAAAAGGATCAAAATTATATGGAAGGAATGTATATCAACACAGGAATGGGCAAATTTTTAAAATAACAAATGTATCTTCTAGAAATGAGAAATAAGATAATTGATGATGAAACCTCAACTGTGGATCAAAAGCCTTTTAGACATAACTCAAAAAATTATGAAACTGAAAGAGAAATCTAAGGAAATTTGTTACAATAAAGTATAGTGAAATAAAGATATGACTAATATGGAAGCTTATTTAAGAAAAATGAATAATGGAATGAGAATGCCGAACATATATATGTAATAGAAGGTCAAGAAAGTGCGAAAGAATAGTAGACAAAATTTTCAAAGAAAATGTGGCTGAAATTTTATCAGATTTGATGAAATGTGTGAAACATAGGATAGAAGAACTATGAGATTATAAAGCAGGGTAAATAAAAGTAAATCAATCTAGATATTTCAGCGAGCCTGAAGAATTCGAAAGACAGGGAGGCAGCCCTCAGCTGTCTTTGCAAGAGAGAACTGGCTGCAAGAAGTAGCCAACAGTCTCCAGCTGCTGCACCTTTAGGATCCGCAACAGTGTTTACGCGGGGGCCAAGCTCTTCCCAGAACGCTCCAGGCCAAAGTAGACACGATGGGGGTACGATAGCCCAAAGCTGAGCCTCTCTGGCTCAATGCCAAACTCTTCCAACAGGTAGTTCTACTTAAGAGATTCCTGAACTCCTGGCTCAGGCTGGTAGAACTGCAGTGCAGACTAAGCCTCTCCATACACCAAACACCTTTCTCTTTTTTTTCCCCAGAGTCAGACTTGCGCTGTAGTTTGAATATCTCCCCATCTACTCCTGCTCCCTTTGCCCTTTATCCTTAGGCCATTTCCCCCAAGTAATTCTTTGTAGTTCTAATTTTGTCTCAGAGTGTGCTTTGCAGAAGACCTGAACAGACACAGAGAGAATCCCTTAAAAGTAACCAGAAAAGACAGCTCACCACAAAGTCACAGCAATTAGAATCACAAAACATTTTTTATCAGTAGTATTAGAGACTAAAATGCAGTGATTATTATCCCTATATTGCTGAGAGAAAAATTACTGAAACGTAGAGAATTCTGTATTCTGTTAATTCATCAGTCAAGAGTCGGGGTTAAAAAATAGTTTTTGGTCTAAACATTGAAAGTATTTACCACTAACAGACCTAAAACAAAAAACATGAACCTAAAAAGAAAAAATGAGATGCAGGAAACAATGTTGAGTAATACCGAAAGCTATAGGAAAATTTAAATAAGCATTTACTATAAAAACTTCAAAAAGATAATAGCTCAATGTTGAAATATGAGTCAAAGCTGAAATATAGACAATAATAACACATTTTGGGGGGTGGGCATAATCTGATATCAATAAGTTCCTCATATTATTCTGGGGTATGAGAGAGATATTAAATACAAATAAACTTATTTATGTTTTAACTCTAGTACGAATGTTAAAAATTTAAGGGTAATCCTGAAACTATAAAATGAAATGCCTAATCTCCAAACCAATGCACAGAAAATGAATTTAAAAACTGAAATCAATCCAGAAGAAAGAAAAGGAGTAAATAAGAAGTAACAAAAAAGTACAATGAATAGTTAAAACCAAAGTTAAAATTGAATAAATAAATTGTAATATGTATATGGATTTAGCTCGACAGTTAAGAGTCTACAATTGAATTAAAAATTAAAAGTCAGATATGTGTTATCTAAAAAGACACACCAACAATATGCTCTTGCAGGAATGCTAAAAGTAAGAGCATAAAAAAAGATATATCAGAAAAAATATTATTACTAGTAATAATATTTTAATATTAGATGGGATAGACTTTATAACAGAAATGAAAATAACAATTACCAGGAAGATAATCATTTTGAATGTGCATTCACTTACCAGACAAACCTAGACATGTACAAAGCAAAAACTGAAAGAATTACAAGGAGAAATCCATAAATCCATAATTAGATCAGGAAATTTTAACATACTTATTGCAGTCATTGATCCAGCAATCAAAAAACTAGTAAGTGATTAGATGATTTTGACAACACAATTAACAAGCTTGATCTGATGATTGTACATACACACTGTTTCAACGATTACAGAAAATGTATTCTTTTTCACATGGATTTTTTTTTTTACATAAACTAGAAACTTAAGCTACAAAGCAAGTCTCGAAAATATATAAGAATCATTTTACATGAGTGTCATTCCCTGAACACAATGCATCAAGTTTAGAAATCAATAATAAAAGAGAACAATCTCCTTTTCACCACCCACACTTAAAATTTAAAACAACCACCCTAAGTAATTACTGAATAGGAAAAAATCACGGAATTTACAAAATATTTAGAAATAAACCACAATGAATATACCATGTTTCAAAGATTATAATATTCAATGAAAAGGTACTGGGAAGGAAACTTATAGTTTGAAATATATAAATTAGAAAGAAAGATTAAAACTCAGTGATAAAGTAAACTAAAAATCAAAGAAAAAGGAAATCACTGGATTAATGAGAGAAATTAATGAGGCAGAAAAAAAAGAGGTAGTAGAGAGGCCCCACTCATCAGGTTCACTCTGACCTCTGGGCATTTGCACTTGCTGTGCCTTTTGCCTAGGACACTCTTTCCCCAGGTATCTTCATGGTTCACCCATCTCCTTCAGGTATTTTCTGCTCCTTAAGGCCTTCCAAGCACTCTGTTTAAAATTTCATGCCCGACCCCCAACATTCCCTAATCACCTTCCCTGCTCTCCTTTATTGTATAATAATGATCACTATCAGCTTTTATACATGCATTTAATTTATTTTCTGTGTCGCTCACTCCATTATCTATTTTGTTCGCTGATGAATGTGCAGGTATGTAGAACAATGTCTAGCTTAGCAGTTTTCAATAAATATGCATCGAATGATTTTATAGTTGTCTAAGCACTGGGTACAAAGATGTCTGCCATATCATTTTCTGTAGTTTTCCATACATTTGAAATATTTGCAATTAAAAATGTAAAAATTTTAATAAAAATATCTATGCCTATAAATATAAACGTTGACAATGATTATCAATTTTTACATTTTTATATTTTCCAATAATTTACATGTTTATATTACTTTTACAATCATGACAAAGACGAAAATAATGTCCTTTAAAATAAATCATATATGTCTAGTCCATATAGTCAGTAAATTTAATTATTGTTTTAAAGCATCTATTCTTTTCTAGAATTAGTGAAATTCCCAGAATTATATTATACTAAAAAATCTTTAAAGAATCCTTCAAAAATAATTTAGGCAAAAAAAACACTTTGTATTAAAAATAGTCACAGGACACTCTATTATTTCAGTGAAAAAAATTTGAGAATGTTCTTGGACTTAAATGTCAAGTCTAAAACCTGAAGACAAGGGGAACATAAAGGTATAGGGGAGACATCTCCCCCATTCTGAGGTACTTTCATTTATCATGTCGTTTTGTGTTTGTGGGTGGTTTAGGAATTCAGGTGTGTTTTCTTTCTTTCTCTCTTTCTCTCTCTCTCTCCCTCTCTCTCTCTCTCTCTTTCTTTTTTAGACGAGGCAACCCTTGGTTGACCTCATAGATTACAAGGAACTTCTCAGTTTACAATCCCTTGTTTTTTATTTTTTACTTCTACAGCACCTGGTCTTCCTAGGTGGTCTCCCATCCAAGTACTAACCAAGCCTGACCCTGCTTAGCTTCCGAAATCATACAGGATCGGGCTTGTGCAGGGTGGCGTGGCTATAGTCAGTTGTGTTTTATGACAAGAAAAATTTAGAAGTTTGTGGCAGAGCAAAGGAAGTCAAACAATAGTTGCCACTTACTGGTAGATCACTAGATCACTTTTGCTCTTAGCTCTGTCTCTCCATTTTCAATGTAAGTACAATAATCAGATACCTCTGTTTTAGAAAGTGATTGTGTACATGGACTGTTACTAGAGTGAATTTTTTTTCATGCTTGTAAAATTAATTCATTATACAAAAGTAATTATAGAAAATTAATTAAAATCAGATGATCAAAACACTAATGAATTAGACAATACGCCAAGACACGAAAATTGTTCTGTTCCATAGAACACTTTCTATTTGTAGAATAAAATATAAACTGAGAAAAATCCTTACTAAATCCAAGATCATTGTAATCTGCTGATAAGGTTTTCAAAAACAGAACTTAAGTGAAAGATTTGGATATGAGAAAATGAAAAGGATAACACATTCACTCAATAGAAATCTATGAATGCATAGTGTTAATTCAAGATATTTTCCAAGCTCAGAGTTCTTGCGCTGAAAGCAATTTGTGTGTTAACTAATCAAAAAGTTGATTAAGTGGGAAGAAAAGTGAGATTATGGGTGAATCTACTGTGGTAGACTTTGATTAATGTGTTTACACAGTTCTGAGTAATCTTTATCTAATAGACCCACTTCAAACATAGAATGAATTTGCCTTGTGAGATTTTGCTAAGTAGGGAGGATCCACGAAGTTGGGTTTCCTTCCTTGTGTTATCTTGAAGTGAAAAACTTTAATCAGACAGAATACAAAGGAAACCGCTAATTTCTATTCATTTTTAAATAGTCTATGAACTCTTGCACTTAACAGACTGCATTAATCAGAGAAGCTATGTAAACTATATAGTATATATGTTTTTTTTCTGTATGATTTTTGTTTGGCAGCTCTTAAAGTAAAATCGAAAGTATCCTTAAAAAAAAAAAACAGCAGTGTTAGTGTGATGTGAACGATACTACACGAGAAAAATTTAAGTAATGTCATTGTTGGGAAGTCATTGATAAAATTATAAAATCTTAGGAATTCTTCCTGGCTTAGTCTACAAAGCAGCACTAAAATAGTGAATAACAATTTGTAATGAAATTCTAGATTGCTTTCTGAGGGTAAATTACAAGAAAGCTACTGATTATATTTACAGAAGATAAAACTTTCTAAGGCAATTGAACTCTTCTCTAGAAGCACTCAAGCCCTTTAAAAAGCAAATTAGATCATTTTTGACAACTCACTGAGGCATCTGTTAGGAAAAATATAAAGAGCTAATGAGGTGACATAATCACAATGTTATTATAAATAGAACTTATTCTGAATTGTTTGAATTCATTGTTTTCTTTCAAATTTCATTTCTGTTATTATTGTTCCACATTACTAAAATTCAGCCATTCATGTTTTCCTAAGGATCATTCATTAAAATAAAAGTGAAAGAGATGGCATGAGGCTACGAGACAACAATAATGATGAACAGTAGTTAATAGTTACTTAGATCTTTTCATCACTCATACTGCTATACATGAATACATATTTTACATGTACACACATATATACACACATGTGTGTATATATATGTGTAGATATGTTTGTATATAACCAACCTTTTCTTACAACACTGAGTGGGATTATTATAGCCAACATAAAATGAATGGAAACTGAGCCACAAAAGTTAGTGACTTTCTTGGGATCATAGCACAGGCGAATGTTAAAGCCAAGACTATGTTTCTAGTTTCCTATCTTTCCTCAGGATTCTTTTTCTCAATTCATATGCCTATGTTTTCTATAATCACTATCTTATATGTAAGTGACCATAACCACAGGAGCATCTTTCTCTGCTCCCCCATTCTACACAATAGGCAATTCCCCATCCTTACTTTGCTAGGCCCTAAAGAGAGGAGAAGAAAATATGTTCCTGGCATCTTAAGATGTCGAAAAAAATATTTCCATAAACGCTGTTTCTTATGTTGTTTAGGGTCTATGTATTCTTGGCACTTAGATTTCATATGCTCATGGGCTGAAAAGTCTTTTGAGTTGACTGGAAATCAAACTGTCATAAATAATATAGTGTCTATGGAACATTCTTGTCCAGTTCTAAACTTCTGTATCAAAGCAAAAGTGTTTCTAAATTGCAGATACCCATACTTTTGAGAGAAGGAAAATATACAATAATGGCATAATTTAAAGCAACTGAGCTCTCATTAGGGACCACATATAACCATGATTGTGCTAAAAACATCTAAGAGTAAACATGGAGCAGCATATTTATATCACAGTTTCTTTGTGCTACTCGCAAGTATGTATGGAAAATTCCTGTCATCAGGATCCAAGCCGGAAGCCTCAGCCCCTCACTACTAGGAATGTATAAAGAGGCTTTCATGTCTATAGAGTCTTCTGAAGCATGAGCTCTGGCAAGCCTCCAATAATATAGGCAGCACCATGTAAAAAAACAGATGCGTATACATTTGAATCATTTCCTGGCTCCTCCTCCTCTCCCAGCCTCTGGATGCTGGTGGAAGGCTTAATCCTCCACCCTCTTCCTATTTACATTGTCTTTCTACGTGATCTCATTGGTGCTAAGGCTTTAAATAGCATGTGTACTGATAGATCCAAGTTTGGTTCTGATCTCTCCTCTGAATACCGTATCTCAAACTTAATGTGTCCTAAACAGAACTCCTTAGCCTGTTCCTGCATCTCCTTTCTCCAGCTTCATTCTTCCTCAGTCTTTCCCATCACATCAATGGTACCTGCAGTGATGCAAGTGCCAGATCTAGAATTCATCAATTGTTCTCAAATTTATTTTATTAAACTGACACACACACAATAATACATAGTACATACTACCAAACTGAGTCCTAAACACACACACACACACACACACACACACACACACACACACACACACACATCCCATAGTGAAAAGCAGCCAGATGTATCTAGCATTTATCTTTCTGGAGTTGGCAGGCTTTAGCTATGATCTCAGGATGATGACGTCTTACAAATAATACGTTATCTCCACTTTGCAAGACACTTCAGCTTTATGATTTATTGCCTGCCTAGATATTTCCATATGTGTACTTGTATATATACATATACACACATAAGTACATATATATGTATATACATGATTGAATAATATGAAATTACTAATATTTGACTTGGGCTAAAAATGCTCATTTCAGTGGCTTGACCTAATATTTATATCTGCCTACTTTGTATCTATATCTATATTTATGTGGATACACAGATATGTATACAACTTTGTGGAGTGGAAAAAATCAGAATCATCTGATTATTTATCTGAGGCTTTCATGGTAAAAAAAAAATGAGTCAGCATATTTAAGATATCTAGACTGAACTAAACAAGAGAAAATGTAACATATTGGGCTTAAAATTCAATTTCAGCTGAGCATGTGTAAGAATTCACTTAGATTGAATACTGAACACGGTTCTGATGCTGCCTGGGCATTATGAGGCAAGCACAGAAGCCCCACCGTTTTACAATTCTGGGTGTCAACGACAGCCCCTACCAGCAATATATTGATTTGTCAGACCATTCTCTTGATAAAATGTAGGCACCAAAAGGGATAAAAGTCGAAATATTTTACCACTAGCTTGGTCAGAAGTGAATGATTGATATAGCCATGGCGGAATCAAGCAGTGGAATCATGACCCAGGACAAGGACAAGGACCCAGAGAACTCTCAGCTGTGTGGACCTCGAAACTCACCTTCACTACACTAATAAACTTGTCCTTTCTGAAACCCTAACTCAGACTATGATATCAGACTTCTTTGGAGATAGATGACATAATTTTAGGCCCATTTCACCGTTAGAAAATAATTGAAGTCATTTTGCTTGGTTAAGATTGCACGAATAAATTTATATACAGGTCAAAATTACCACGTATGTAAATTTTTTAAAATTTAAATTTAACACATTTAATTAACTTAAAAATTCACTTATGCATTCCTTTGTGCATTCCTTTAAGGAAAAAACATGAAATATTTGTTGTGTTAAAAACAGAACAAACAGAATTAATGTACCTTTTTTCAAGAATTTGAGGAAGTGGCAATTAAAAACTGCATAACTGCTATGTAGCTACACAATAGTTTGTAATAACTCTTTGTTATTACTCTATAATGTGCTAAAGCTAAAAATATCTTCTAAGTTTAAAAATGCATGGAGAGACACATAAACCTCATTATTTTGTCTTAAATATTAAGTCAATTTTTCTTATTTTTATTACCTGAATAGTGTTATGTTATCAATTGAAAATAGTAATATTTCATAAAAACTTATCATTTAACATTTTTAATATGTTTTCAGATTCGTTTAGTAAAATATTTGAAAATTATTGAACAGGGATTCTTTTTAAATTCTAATTTTTAAATTTCTATTTTAAAAAGAAATAAGATCACATTATATATAAAAACTAGAAATATATAAGCTGAAAAAGAAAATCAATACAGCAGTATATATCTAGCATATTTTTCTTCACTTTAATATTTCTACTCTAAAAATATATATTTTTGAGCTATTTGTAAATTGCTCACGAGTAATTAGTAATTGGACTCTAAGTTAAAGACAGCATATTTCGTATTTATTTGCTGTAACATCAAGTTTATCTGTGCTCCAAAGACACCTCAGCACTGGAAAAGCCTGAATAAAGTATTAGGAAAACACAAAAACCAGAGAAAAGCCAACAAACTGCCAGAGGCAATAGATATATACAGAACATCAAAAACCTGGTGATCAGAATTTGACTATAGCATAGCTAAGCTTACAATTGGATATGTTTTGCTTATACCTATTTAAATAGTTAATTTTCTCATTCCACAGAACACAGCTAGTATACTGATAATAAACGTCTTTGAGTGTTTACCACACATATGGACGGACTATCATTTTCATTCAGAGACATTAGATTTGCTTGTATGGAACTATAAACTGTGAAGCAATTTGGATGAGGAAAGTTGCCAATAGCTCATTGTAGCTAATATATATTAGCTACTATATGAGACAACATTAGCTTCCATGCACTAAAGCTATAAATTAAATGATATTTTGGTAGGTATCCTTAATTGGAAATGTGAGATACAGATGAAAAATTGTCTATTACAAATAGCTCTTTGTCCTAGTAGCTCTTTAGGATATTAGCAATCTCCAAAATGATATTGTTTGCCGAAAAACTATTGGCAAATAATAATTATGAAATAAGTTAGTTACATTAATGAGATTATAATTTTTTAAAAAAATTTATATAATGGTTATAATGGCATTAGTGAAATATGGAAGGTGAACACATACTTATTTTAATCTATTTAGTACATGATTTTGATGAATTCAGCTTCCCATTTTTAAGTTTATTTCAGATATGAAAGACAAAATGAAAAAAAATTGAGAATTTACTTCTGATGCATACTAGAGTCTTTTAACATCATATATGTTATTCTTAATATTTTCCTCTTTTTCTTTTTTCACATCCTTTAAGGAAAACAATGAAAGGAAAAAAAGAAATAGTTGCATAGAACTTATGTGTTAGCCATTGTTTTAAGCACATAATATATATTCATATTTTTTGTTGACAAAATCAGATTAAGACAATCAGAATTATTAGTGCCACTGGTAATTTGGCACTAATTAAAGATAATATCACACTGGGCCTCAAGTTATCTCCATAATTTTTAGGTACAATGTCCAGTGCTCCATCAAAAATAACCAAGTGTGTAAAAGTCAAGACAATTTGATCCAACCAAGAGCACTAGCAGACAATATATATAGACACTCAAAAGAGGTAAATCAAAGTTACAAAGACTTTAAAGTTAGATGTTTAATATATTCAAGGATATGACAGATGAGATTGAAAATTTTGACTGGCTTAGAAACTACACAAATAAACTTTAGAAATTCAAGAACTGAAAAATATCATAACTGAAATTAAGAACTCATTTAATGGATTAAGTAACAGATTAGATGCAACTGAAGAAAGAATTAGAAAAATAAAATATTGGTCAAAAGAAAATGTCCAAAATGAAGAACACCAAGACCAAAGGTAAACAATGGGGGTAGAAACATTCAAAGTAATGATAAAAACAACAACAACAACAACAATGAAACTTGAGAATATGAGAAAAAACTCAGCAAATAACCCAAAAGAAGGAAGTAAGGAGGAAATAATAAAGGACTGAAATTAATTAAAACAGACAACAAGTATACATAAAGAGGATTTAAAAAGTCAAATGTTATTTACTTGAAATATCTAGTAAAACTGATAACTTTGCAAGACTGAAAACAAAAAGAGAAATGGCACAATAAGCTAATAGCAAGAATAAAAGGTGAGACTAAATTAAAATAGGCTATTATGGACAACTTCATGGTAATAAATTACAAAATTTAGATAAAATAGAAACATAGAACTTAACAAAACTGAAAATAAAAATAGAAAATAAGAATAGCTCATAAAAAATTAGTGGAATTAAAACTATAACTAAAAACTTGCCCACAAAATATTCCAAGACTAGATGAATTTGTTTACAATTTCTAACAAATATTTAAGAAAGAAAAAACATGGATTTATATAAATTCCCCTAAAGTGAATCCTGATAACGTTGTTACTAGAAAGGATAATTTTAGGCTAACCATTTTCATCAACATATTTTCAAAATCCTAAAAATTATTAGCAATATAGAAACAAGATAATAAGGGATTAAAAATAAAAACATAACATGTCACGATCAAATTTGGATTAGTCTAAGAGTTTAAGTTTGATTTGACATTCTAAAATCAATCACCACCACAATAGAATAATAGAGAAAAACCATGATAGATATCAGAAAGAACACATGATAAATCAAATATTCACTCATGATAAAAACTTCTAGCAAACTAAGAATAAAAACAAACTTCCAACTATTATATAGAATATCATGCTGAATGGTAGAATGCTGAAAGCTTTCCTTCTGAGACTGAAAACAATACAGTGTGACCAACTGTTACCTCTTCAACAATGTACTGATAATTCTAGCCAGAACAAGACAAAGTTATCTGTACTGAAAAAAAAGACATCTAACTGCCAGTATTCTCAGATAGCGTGATCACCTACATAGAGAATCAAAGATCCTACAAATAGAATATTAGAATTCATAAATGAGTCACTAATAATAAGTCAATGTACAAAAGCAGTTTTTCTATGTATCAGTAATACAAAGTTAAAATTGAAACTAAAGAGAAACCATTTAGAATAGCTTAAAAATACTGAGTGCTTAATAATGATATCCAGCAAGAAATGTGTAAAATGAGGACAAAGCAAGCTAGAAGATATTATTGAGAGAAATTAACAAAGACTGAAATAAATCCAGAAATGTACTATGTTCATGAATTGGAAAACTCAGGAAAGATGTCAATCTTCCCAAAATTGATTTAAATCATAATTTTTTTTTTTTTTTTAGGGAGGAATCTTGAATTAATGGATGGTGTCAGCTTCTGCACTGCTCACTATAATGCTTCTCAGAGCAAAACTTCTGAAGTTTAAAATGTCAGATTCATCTATTGTAAATGCATTTAAAATGAAGCATTGTTGTTCCTCTCTATATTGGAACCCATGTGTATAGACATTGAGTAGATCGCTTTAACATTTAGAAACAGATACTTTTATGCTTATGTAAATAATTAAAAATGTTTTCTTGTGATACTCTTAGAATGATTAAAGATGAATTCTAAATATAACACATTTTGAACATATAAAAACAATTAAAAATTGTCATAAAAAAGTGAGGGTTGAATATCAGTTTAATTAGTGGTAACTTCTGTGAACCTCAATTTCCTTGTCATTGAAATGGGCATAACTAATCCTTTCCTAACAGAAATATTCAGAGAATGCAGTGACTTGCTATTTGTGCTGTGAACTAAGTGATTAATTACATCTGAAAGCCAATCTATCTGAGTTGTAAGTAAATCCTAGAAATTTTAGAACCTAAAGGTACTCCATTTTAAATTTACATTTCAGAGACTTGAAAGTCAAAAATGCTACATAACTTCCTGAAAGTATTACCTAGACTAGGCTAGCATCTGGAATATGCACTCAGGGCTTTAGATTACAAGTTCAGTGCTCCTTAAAAAAAGTTTGATCCTCATTTTTCTCTTCCTATTTTCCCTTCTCTCTCTCCGGGTAAAATATACAAAATGAATTTTTAAAAATTATATAATATTATTGCCATTTAATTCAATAAATGCATTTGATTTGGTTCTTTTTAATTTTTTTTACATTAAAGAAGACATTTTAAATGGGCTATGTTTTTCAATTCATTATTTGGGGATTTTTTTTTTTTGACATGAATATCATACATTAAAAGCTTTTGTATACATTTGTCTTCAAGGACCTTGCCCTAAATTCCTCTGGGCACTTGAGAGCAACGTATTAATGAAAAAAAAGGACAATATTTCTCAACTGTTTTATTAATAAGCCATTGAATTTTTTTAAAAAACAATTAATGATCTCTTAAAATAATGAAATGATTTATAGAGAAAAGTTTAGAATGTTAGTTTTGGTCATTCAAAACTGCTGTCACACAAATCCCTTTTGTCTTATTTTAACTTAAAGATCATTCTTTACTCCAAACAATAATAAAGATCTAGAAAAATAAAAATTAAAAATTACTAGATAATTAAAATGACTAATACTTAACATTTTTCAAATCGAACTAAAAACCAAATTGAAAAGAAGTTTTCATTTAATTGAAAAAACAAGAATACTAGTCTCAAAGACATGGAAAATACTGTATCTTTATCACAGGAAAAAAACCCACTTTTTTCTTAAATTTAATGACCTTTTCTGAATCAAGGCATTCTTTAGACCTCTGTATTACTGCAGCATCTCCTTTATGAGAATGCTTCTACACTTTTGTGAATGACTGAGTTCTTTCATCTGACTGGACACAGCTGGCAAGTGGCATCATGAGAAAGGGAAATGAGAGTTTTTTTTTTTCTCCTGGAAAACCAAGAAATGTATAAATCATATTCAAACTGAAGCATTAGCTGCTTGTATTACTGCATAAACTACATATTTTGATACAAATAGTGTTCTTTACTGTTTGTGAATAACTGATGGGATAGTATATTTTAATTTTAAAAGTCTATGATATGTGGTTTCTCAAACACTATTTGGATAATTATAAATTTTGTATTTTTAATTAATTAAAAAATTTAAACAAACCGACCAATTCTAAAACAAAAATTTAGTTTAAATGTTCAAACCAATAAAATATGTATAGTAAAATATGTACATTCAGTTATGGAGAAAGAACTCAACAAGTTAGGCATAAATAGGCCAAAAAGTTTTCTTAGACACATATGAAAGCTGGAGGGAACTTGGAGCTTGATTAAGTTTCTCATTTTGTACACTTGGTGCCCAGAGTAAAGACTGGCCCAAAGTTACTCAAGCAGGAGTGAGAAGCTGTATATCTCCTCACTTCCAGAACTCTTAATTCCAGGTCAAGCTGTGTTTCTTAGCTGTGTCAAAGGCACAAGGGAGAATTTCAATAGGATTGAAGGAAGAAGCTAATAAAGCAATTTAAAACCAAAATAGACTTGGTTCTTTTTTTACTTTCTAATTTTTATCTCAACTTTAAATATCACACAGTAATAATATCTTTACTTTTCTCCATTGTAAATATAATTTTATGGGGAGAAAAGTTGAACAATTCTAAGGTATATACATGTATAGTAGTCTTTTCCCGTCCCATACTCAAAGTTCTCCTCCCAGAGGCAGCCATTGCTAAGTTTTTTATTTGAATTTCCAGAAATTTTCTCATTATGTATGAAAGTATATATGCAGTCATGCAAATGTTAATGTATCTTTTTTTCCACTTAATACATCTTTAAAATCATTCCAGATTTGTGCATGTAGTTCTACCTCAGTCTTTTAAATAATTATATGATATTCTATTATATGGATTTAAAATAATGTATTTAACAACTCACTTATTACTGGGTTCAGAGAGTTTCTGATTTTTTATATTATAAACAGTGCAAAAATGAACAAAATTTGATATATTCTTAGACTAAGATTTACTAGGGTCAAATAATATGTAAAACATCAACTGTTTGGTACTGACCAATTCAAGTATATGTCAACCTCCTTCTCTCTACACCTGGACCCATGGAAACATCCCTCACAACAGAGTAGCCCTCGACCCCACCTCCTATCCCAGGAGATAAAGGAATGGTCTTAGAATTTGCAACCTCCAAATATCCTTTAGTATATTTAAGCCATATAAACCATTTTTTTGAACGGAATCCTACTTTTGTGTGTCTGGGGCAATGGGCAGGTAAGGATGATTCTCATCATACAGAAAGGGTATTTTATATATTTCTTATTTATATGTTAATTGTGACAATGTAAAATACAAATGGTATTAATAAGAATACAATCTGACCAGGGATTTCAATGAGAAATTTTATGCAAATTCACTAACTGATTGAAAGGAAAAACTAAGACAAACATTACTCCAAATTTTACAAAAGGAAACTCTGTCAAAATCTCATTTCCAATCTTAATTTTTTCCATCTTCTCCTTACAAAGGCAAGAAAGGGAAAAAAGAGAGGGAGGGAAGAAGCGACCAAGGAAAGGAGGGTGAGAGGAAGGGAAGGAGGAAGGAAGGAAGGTTAAATGTATGACATAAACTCTTTTTTACTGGTGTATCGGCCAAGGCTATTATTTTCATATTTCTACACGATATGTGAATAAGAATGTATTAAAGCATTCATGCAAGGATTTAGATTTTCAAATATTGGGGTATTTATACATTAGTATATTAAGAATTATACACTGTTTAATTGATTTCTGTGTTTTTTGTGTCGTGTTATTTTTAAGTTTACCCTGAACTACAAACCCTGCTCTCTGTTTTCCATGCTTGAGCTGTTAACTGTGAAGCTTTACCCAGGAGAGATGCCAGCAGGAATGCTCTGGTCTATTTGGATCCCACCAATGTCTGCATTAGGGTAACTGAATTGCATTAAATCGTACCAGTAGGATGAAGCAACCACCCTGTACCATCGGGACAAAGTCTCAGAGCAGATACTCAAAGGACAACCAATTCACCAAAAATTTTTCTTCTGAGGCTTCCTCCAACTTAGTTATCAACATGTTTTCAGTTACTCTCTAAAGACACCAGAATTGGAGTTGAGGAGATATTAAGTGAAATAATACAGAAAATCTAGGACAGTGATTGGCACTTAGGAAGAAGATACTTGCCATGTAACATTAAAGTTCCTAGCTACAATGAACACAAAGTATGTCCCTTTACTGCCATGGAGAAGCGCATCAGCATCGCAGGAGAGATATTGGGCAAAGATAGGTGACCTTCTCTGGAGAGCAATAATCCTTCTGAGAAGAAATACTCCAAAACCCAGAGCCTTGTTTTGTTTTTTTTTTGGGGGGGGGCAATAAGAGTATTTTGGAGATAAAATTGTATAAATCTAAACAACTGAGTAAAGGCAAACTATAAAGGACAGTGGTAGAAATAAAGGTTGGGAGACGTAGAAGAATGAAAACGAATTGATGCTAATGCATCAACATTAATTATGTCAGGGTAAAACACAAAATTGGGAAAGGAGAAAGGCATCCTAGAAGTATTCTAACAGACTCGCTTTAATGATGGTGGAACTGAGGCCACTGAAGTTTAAGAAATTTGCCTTAATTCACACAGGTGATCTCTGGAAGTTCTGGGCTGCTATGTGAGGTTTCCCGATACCAAGGGCATTTCTCATGACACCATTTCGCACCAACGTTCAAGCCCATCATAGTTTGTGAACCTTTCCTATTTGTATGCAATGGCTGCTGGCATCTGGGGCTGCTGTCAAAGTTCTCAAAGGACTCCTGCTTTCTATAACTCCTAGTGGTTTCAAGTTCAAGTGATGATAGAGATGACGCCAATGCAGTGATTTAATTCACCCTCTCAGGCCTGTACAGTAACTTAATCAACCAACAAGAAAACTTAGGCTCCCTTTATATTTTTAAGAAAACCATCACAAATATATTATTTCAAAAGAATGGCAATGTCTTCAATTGATCACATTAAAGCTCACACTAGTAGAAATAAATATATAGATAGAAAATTTAGTTTTTTCCTGAATTTCAGTTTGTATAAAGTCACCTTTTCTGTTTCATTTTTCTTCATTACAATCTCCCTTCCAAACTCTCCTTTGTTTTTCCATTTGTCTGCAGAGACTCCACTATTTGTTTATATGTTCAATTAGAATATGTTTCCTGGAGGTGAGAATCATCTCTTATCTATCTTTTTATTCATTTCACATCAACAGGTATAGATAGCCCTTCACATGTTGAAAGCATGAAGTAATGTTTTTGAACACAGGTTTGACACTTTCACATTTATCTATAAATGGAATTTTTAAAGAACTCTCAGTTGAGAGTAAGAATACTATAAAAAGTTTGATCTAAAAAGGATTGCTGGAAATAACCCAACACAACCAGTTTGCTTTACAGATGATGAAACTGAAGTCGAGTGGCTCAGAGTCAGTCACCCAACTAGTTAGAGCCTGAATGAGGATGGCCACCCCATCCCCTGTCTCTCTCGGCTGTTTTTTTGTTTTTGTTTTTGTTTTTTAACGTGCTCCTTGCAGTCACTTTCTAAATACAAATCAACTCATCTAAAAACATGATTCTTAGGAAACTATAAATACCTTGATTATGCACTAGAATTTTGACATGTTTTGCTCTGTGTATTCAAATCTCTAACAATGCCTGGTACACAGTAGATATTCATTTAGTCGGTTTGGGTTCTCATCTCTTTTTCCCTTCTCTGCTCTAAATTTCCATATTAACCACTAAGCTAATCCACCAAGTAGGAATCATCCAGAGAGTCAAAATTAGCCTGTTGACAAAGCCATCTAGGATGCTTGTAGAAGCAAATGATACTGATCCCAAGGCTGTTCCCATGGGAATGATGGAAGTGCTCTCCAAGGTGCGTTCTTAGGTGAAACAGAGATACCACCACAGGGAGGCGCTGATAGAGAGGGTCTCATGGCATTTCCGGAAGCCAAATCCCTTCTTCCTCAGCCCAATGTGCCTCCCAGAAGTGAAACTCTACTTGCTCGTAGACTTCTTTGGGATATATGAGCTGAATCCATGGGATGGTGGATTCTTTGGGTAAGAATTTCTGTACATTTGGGGTCTCCCAATACATCATCTCCTAAAGGTCATTGTGAGTTGAATTACATAGAATACCATTAGCTTTTGTATTTAGATGTTCTAGTCTATTCTGATTATTAATTTTGACAGTTCCCTTTATTATAGTGAAGCTCTTTTAGTCTTGCTTGGGATTAATTTATCACCTAAAAAACTTCTTCCAACACCATGTTCTATGAGTTGACAAGCAGATTCCCTTGTGATTTGAGCTTGTCTAAACACAAATTGACTCTAGATGACTGATTTCCAGGTGTTACATTCCCACCTTGGGAAAACTTGGTCATCATACTTTTGCATCTGTTTGGAGTAAGAAGCCTTTGGTTGGAAATAATGCAAGTCAATATTGGGAATGCCCTTCTTTCTACCATTGATGTGTTGATTTCTAGATTATATTTTAGGCTGGACTAACATTTTTCAAAGACAGTTGAATATGCTATATTTGAAAATCATTTCAATAATTTACAGTATATGAAGGGTAGTAAATTCTAAGTGACATTTTAACTAGGTACTTATTGAGAGCTGACAATGGGTAGCTTTGTGCTGAACACTGTGTAAGGCATTAAAAGATGTACTGGTATAATTATGTTCCCTAAATTGATGTCTATTCCTGACATATCTTGGATTTTCTGCCCTTGCCCTAAGTAACTTAATTCAAAAAAGAGTTTCAGCTAATTTGCTGACACATTGTCAACCACTGATGTCTCATGTTCAACTGAGTCAGTATACTCAAATTGGACAGCTTACAGTGTCAGGTAAAAATCCTTATAAGGATGATATGGGCTTTGGAGTTGAAACTAGTTGACTCTGGGCTTCTACTTGAGACAAAAAGCAACTTCATTTTATTAGAGAAATTGTCAATCAAGAAGAAACTACTGACATCCGTCTTTGTTTCACCAGTCAATAATAAAAGATAAAGCAGAGGAAATGGAGGAGCTGCAGTTAGGCATTTGCAACACACAAAGTCCTTGTTTTCCCACTGGGCGCTGCAGAAAAGCAATTGTCCATTCACAGCACATCCTCTGCATTTCAGAGCTAATATTTTTGCAGTTCTTAATTTGTTACATTACAGTCTTATGCAGTTAATTTTGTTAACCCTTTGAAATGCATTGTTTAATATCTTACTTAATATTGCTGCTAATATGACCCGGTTTTTAAAATTTCTGTTTCTCGATGTTGAGAACAGAAACCTTTAAAAAATTCAAGTAAGAAATTTTGGAAACAGTAATGGTGTCAAATAATCCTGTCTTACTTGCTATTGCATAACTTCGAGAATGGTAATAAGGAAATTCATGTCAACCATATATTACTTGAATTGCGTTTACAAAAATTGACTCCGGAATGCTTTTAAGCAGGGGTCCCCCTCAACACATATTAATAATGTGGCACTGAAAACAACATAAGCCTTGTGTTTCATTGCCCTGCTTCCTGCAGCAGTTAGTGTGTTTATTGTATATGAATGCATATGCCTACCTTCCGGTGCAGAGATTTACTCTAACATTTTAATAGTCAGTCTGGCTAGAGCACATGAATCTATAAATGATTAATTAGTCCCCAGGCTCAATCACTTAAGTCCCTAATTAAATATCTCACTCTGCTTTCAACTATTGTAAGAAAATATAATTAGCAAATTTGCAGTGCTAATAAAGAACTTTTTATTTTCCTTTACAAATAATAAGATCTAAATCACTGATAGTGCCTACATCTTCCCTATTAACTTCTACATGCAGAACATTTTTTAAAAAATGCAACAAGGTGGTAAAGTGCATTTTCCTTAAGAATTCATTTTTCTAACATACCGCTATAGGTTTTTCTACCTTCATTCTCATTACCAGCTTCTTCCTCTCTTCCTGCTAATTTCTTCACATGAGTCTGCTGTCAACCAACATGACAAACTCTAGAAAAACAGTGATTTTCTTTTCCCATGTTCCGCAACCCTCACCAATCTCTTTACCAATATTTTCCAATCTTGTCCCACCAAAAAAGGAAAATGACCTAACTCTGAGATTTACATTGGAGAAGAAATATTGCATTCATTTAAAAAGAAAAAGAAGAAGGAAAAGAAGAAAGAAAGAAAGCTGCCCTCCTCAGTGGGGACTCAAAGTGCCGTGGAAATGCCCGAGTCTCATTAGGCTGGTTGGAATGAAATGGTTAATTCAGAGTAAGTGATAATGTTTAGTCAGTTCTCCCAGAAAAAGGAAGGAAATTCAAAAGCTGGTTGCTGTAGTAACAATCATACACCAAAAAATATATATGTACAGGTTCATTTTAAATAAAACTCCTGCCATCTCTCTGTGATTCTGCTCTCTCAAGAAAAATGAGCTTGCCGGTTAAATTTGTTGTACCTACCTCAACCATTAAACAAGACATTTAACCATAGTGGCAGTTCTGTGACCTTTGAATGCCGTGAAATCTCTGAGCGGTGCTGCTTGTTCATGAAGACTTGTGCTGCAGAATCCAGCAACTTCATCCAGGATTAGGAATATAATTAAGTAAGAAAAAAAAAAAAAGAAAGAAAGAAAGAAAAGAAACGCAAAAGCACACAGAGAGACCGAGAAAGAAGGAAGGTGGAAAAAGAGATTCTCTCTGGGTGAGTACACCACTTTTCTCCCAGACAAGTGCTGGGACAGAGCCCAGCCTGCTGCAGTGCCCAGACCCACCGACTGGCTGGGGGAGCAGGCAGCCGGCCTGCTAGGCTGGGAGGTGCTGTCAGTTGCCACAGGCAAGGAAAAGCAGAGACCAATCGGCTTCAACTCTGGCAGCTTACTGGAGTGGAGCCTTTTCTGTTTATGTTTCCTCATTTCAAGAGTGACGTCAAAGGGTTTAGTTTTTCCTCTGCATGTGCTATTAATTTTAAAGTCCTGTACTATGGGAAGAATGTGTGTGTGCCTGTGGTTAGCGTGGGCACCCCACTCTCAGGAGAACTCAAGAAACATTTTCTATATTCAGGAATAAATTTAAAAAATTTTTAAATACCTCGTGGTGAGAGGTGTATCAAAAACACATACACAGAACAGACAAAAATCCATGAGCTAAATCATAACAGCAAAATTTATATTTTTTCCAAATGTGAGTATAGGTACATATGCCCGCTTTACAGCTGTTGCTTATTTTCGATCTAATTCATTTTTACCCTTACCAAAAAAATGAGTTTTTACTTAATTTTGATAGCTATGAATGCACAATTGAGGGAATGAGTTGGTGAACAATATTATGTGCAGTGAAAAATAGAAATTATGTTTATGCTGCTGATCTCTGCTTTTCTATCTTTCCCTCAGTTTATGTGGTGAAGTATCAGGATTATTCAGGCTAGGGAGATCCCTCCTGCACGCCCCACAGGGAGTCATTCAAGAAGCAGGGCACAGTGATGCCATACAGGCATGCCTGGGGTATCAGCATGTTCTCTCTCAAAGTGTGTGAAGGTACAGTTATTTAAGGATACTTCCTCTACCAGGAGCCCCAGCTTATCCCTGTATTTCTCTTCCCACACTTGAAAGCTCAGTGGTGGCCATCTGTTGTTTCTGCTTCCCCCATAGCCTCTCCCTTCTGCCCCCCTCCCACTCCCCACCTCTAACAGAAAGAGTTGCTAACAGAAACTCTTTTTTTTTTTCTCTCTTTTGGAAACTTTCCTCTCTCTATCTATGGATTGCACAGCCTTCTCCACAAACCCCATCCCCTATGACAGAATTATAGGGAACATGTGACCCAGACCAGCCAATCAGATTTCTCTATTGTTCCAGACACAGAAAACGTTTTAGAGGTAGGCACATTATTCAAGAAAGCCAGAGTCCTTTTTCAAATAGTAATACCAATTCTTAGAGAATGAAGACATTTATATATAAGATCCTATGTGCTAGGGTTAATCAAGTCTGTAGTTGTAGGGGTTCATTTTTGATGCTGAAGATACAGCAGTGAACAAAACAGGTGGTATCTGCTTTCATGTAGTTTATATTTTGGATAAGGGTGAGGACAGGCAACAAAAATAAGTAAATATATAATGTCACTTGCTAATAAGGCTTCAAAATAAAAGAAAGAAAAGAAAAAGAGTAGAGTGTATGTTGTTCATGTGCTTGTGTTTGCTGTTTTAGGCTTAATGATCAGAGAAGTACTCTGACAGAGCAATTTTGGGCAGAGGCCTGAATGAAGTGAAGAAGCAGGTCATGTGTGTCCCTGTATTCCCAACAGAGAAAGTAGTGTAAAGGCTTAAGACAGGTGAATGCTTGGCATATGCAATGCACAAAAAGGGAAATAGAGTAGCTGGAAAAGAATGAACAAAGGGAAGAAATGAATATAGGGAGATATGTCTGGGATAATACCAGGAATATCTTATAGGCCCATAAATGATTTGGACTTTGTCCTGAGATGAAAAACTGATTCAGAGTATTTTAAACTAAAGAATGCTTAATATTTGATGTAAATTCTAAAGGGATTTTCTATCCTGTATAGAAAATAGACTCTAGGGCAGCAAGAGTAGAAGAAGCAGGAGACCAATAATGAGGCCACTGCAATAATGCAATAATGGCTTGAACTTGGGTGAAAACAGTGGAGAAGAGATGATGGCCAGATTCTGGAGGGGTGTGTGTGTGTGTGTGTGTGTGTGTGTGTGTGTGTTTGCATATACAATTGTCAGGATTTCAAGATGTGAGATGAGAGAAAGAGAGGAACCAAGAATAATTTCTAGGGTTCTGGCATGAGCCAAATAGAATAGAATTGCCACTTACTGATATGGAGAAGACTGGGAGAAGAACCTAGTATTCAGGTGAAATAAAGGGTGGTTCTGGACCCTCATTCAATAGTAACAAATACTTATTGATTGCCTGCTCTGTACCAAGCACTGTTTTAAGTGCTGGATATAAAGCAATCAAACAACAAACAACAAATAAACAAACACAAAACCCCTTCCCCTCATGAAACTCTAATTTTCTGAGGAGAGACAGACCATAACAATAAATTATAAACTTATATAGGCATTTAATAGTGATAATATTGTGAAGAAAAAAAGACAGTGACCAGTGGCTAGAAATGGTTGGCTTCTGATTATATTTTGGTGTTAGAGACGATAGGATTTGTTCAATGGATTGGATGCTAGGTATAATAAGGCAGGGAGACTAGTGAGAGAAGCCAATAACATCTCTAAAATTTTGAGTGCCATCTCTCAGAAGAATGGAGCTAGCATTGACCAATCGGGAAGAATGAGTTTTGTGGGGAAGATGAAGAGTTTGACAGTGAATATGCATGTTACCTTTGCCTATAAGATATCCACATGGAGACACTGAGTTGGTAGTTGAACATACAAGCCTGGATTCCAGGTGACAGTATGGGATTATGAATATAAATTTGGAAGTCATTTTATATGCATGGTATTTAAAGCCATGAGACTGGATGATATTATGAAGGGAATGAGTACAGATGAAAAACTCTAGGCTGTCCAAGATTAGGCAGTTAGAATAAGCACCAGTGAAGGAGACTGCAGAAGAACTTCCAAGAAGTAGGAAAAAAAACCTGAGTGGGTGATACCTTGGAAACCAATGAAATTTTCAATTTTCAGCTTTGTAAAATGAAAGTTAGATGGAGACTGAGAATTGACCCTGGAGTTTAGAATGTATAGTCATTTATACCCTTGACAAAATCAGGTTCAGTACAGTAGAAAGGGTGAAAAATCAACCGAGAATGGAGGAAGAATTGGGAACAGACGGTATTGGCAATTCTCTCGAGGTGTTTTTCCCAAAGAGAGCAGAGAAATGGGGTAATGATTGGAAGGGAGAGTGGAGTCTAGGGAGCATTTTTAACATGGCAGAAATGTCAACATCTTGCATGCTGAAAAAAATGATCCAGTTGAGAGGAATATTAGTGCTGCAGAAGAGAGAGGAGAAAATTGTTAGAACACAAATGAAGTGTATGATACCCAGAATGGTCTGCCATAGATGTCCACAGTCTAATACCAGAAACCTATGAATATGTTATATTACATGGCAAAAGGGAATTTGCAGATATATTTGAGGTAATTGATCTTAAAAGAACAAGATTGTCCTGGACCATCTTGGTGTGCTCAATTTACTCACACGGGTCTTTAAAAGTAGAGAATTTTCTCTGGCTGAAAGTGGAAGAGAGATGCAGCAGCAGCAGAAGTTGGAGAAATTTCAAATATCGGAACTATTCAACATGCTGTTACTGGTTTTGAGATGTAGAACCCATGTGCACGGACCAGAGAGAGAGGTCTCTAGTAGCTAAGGGCTGCCCCCAGCTGACAGCCAGTAAGGAAACAGTCACCTCAGTCCCACAGCTGCAAGGAAGTGGATTCTGCCAACAACCTGAATGAACTTGGAAAGGGATTCTTCCCCTGAGCCTTGAGAAAGAAGCACAGACCTGCTGACACCTTGTTCTCAGTCTTGTGAGACTCTAAGCAGAGTACTTAGGCAAGCTTATCTATGAATTCAAGAATAAAGTTTGTGTTAATTAGTTACAGCAGTGATGGAACAGTAATATAGAGTGATTGGTTTTAGAAAGCAGCATGGATGATTCATCTATTGAAGCAGAAGAAAGGTAGAGTCAATGGTTGAGGTACTGCTAGGTGGGCTATGATGTGGTAGTACAAGATTGTACAAGCTCTTTGTGACTTCTAATTTCTCAGTGAAGTAGAAATTAAAAGTGTAGGCTAAGAGAGAGGTTAGGAGAAGTGGCAGAGGTATGAGGAGAGACAATGTGAAATAGTCATACAGGACAATAAAGAGCAGAAATTATCAGAGAAGTATAATATGAAGTCCAACAAAACTAAGGGTATACTTAGTTTAGTCATCATGAATTAAAGTGATATCAGACAGCATGTTACCTCTACAATATTTGTAAAACACTCAAATAGAAATGTCATATGGGCAGTATGAAGAGCCGAGGACAAATAAAATAGTACTGAAAGCCATGGGAGGGCATGAAATCACTTGGGGAATGAGAAGAGTCTTGAGGTCTAAACTCTGAATCTTCCAGCGTTTAGATATTGGGAAATTCAGGATGACCCAACAAAGGAGGCCAAAAAGGAATAGCTAGAGAGGTAGATGAACAACCAAGATGGTAGTCTCTCAGAAGTCAAGTTCTAACAGTCAGTGCTATGGACTGCATTGTTTCCCTAATTCATATATTGGAGCCCTACACCCCATGTGACTATATTTGGAGATAGGGCCTGTAATGAGGTAATTAAGATTACATGAGGTCTTAAGAGTGGTACCCTGATCCAATAGGTCTTGTGCCCATATAAGAAGAGGAACAAACACCAGAGCTCTCTCTATCATATGAGAATATAGCCAAAAGGCAATTATTTGTATTTCAGGAGAACTCTCACCAGACACCAGATCTGCTTTGATGTTGGACTTCTAGTTTCCAGAAATATGAGAAAATAATTTCTGTTGTTTAAGTACCCAGACTATGATATTTTGTTATGCAACCCAAGTGGACAAATACAGTCAGCTATGTGAATCAATGAACTCTCTTTATTGCATACAACCATTTCAGTTGGCTTTCTGTTACTCATAATGGGAAGAATCTTAACAAGTTCAATATACAGTGTCAGTGTTTTCTACAAGTGACTGTCAACTCTCCTCTCCCTGATATAAATATCTCACCACATGCAACTTGAAAAAACTTTAAGGGTATCTATATCTATGTCTCTATCTATATCTACATATCTAATCATTTCTGCCACTCTCAGTAATATCTATCTAAGATGACTGTTTAAAATGTTAACTGGTTTTTGAGACACCATTATCTAATACATACTTTAGAGTGTTCTTTGAAACAAAATATTTGAAGTGATCACATTTCTACAATTTATTAGTTATAAAAATTATCTAAAAGGAACCACTTTATTTCAGCCTCTTTATTTTCTTCCAAAATCCTCTTCTTAAATAGTCTATGACTCATGGAAATGACCACTCTTAGTCATTTTCTTTCCTTTATAATCCAACTCTCTATTTTCTCTATTAATGGAATAGAAAATATGATTGTTCTCTTGCTGCATCTCTAGGAAGATAAACTACTTAGTGGCCTTACAGATATTATATTTGTTGAAGAAATATTTACTGAGTATATAATATTGGCAGAATCCAGTGGCACATGCTCAACATACTATTCGGGTTGACAGAGATCAATAGATGCGAACTCTTCCTTTCAAGTGTAAGACACATGTTCTTATAATAATGATAAAAGAAAAGGTACAACAATATCTCTAAAGATGGAAAAGATATAATGGAAATTCAAAAAAGGTAAGAGTATTCCTATAAGAGAAAATTGGGGAAGACTTTGCATAATGTTGGAGATTTCATTTGTCCTAAACCAACAAGAGACATGTCACGCTGAGGGGCTGACCTGTAGGTAAAGTATAATGGGAGTATAGGATATAGAAAAGGAATAACATATTGTGACCCCAACATGGCAGATTGGTGTAAAATTATAGAAAATTAAGTCTGGAATATGAACTTTACTTAGTAGGGAATAAGGGATTATTGTTTGTGAGTAGGGAATTAAAATAGCAGTAGTGTGTTCTTATTACCATAATAGTCTAGTGCTGAATATAGACAATTAAACATGTTATTACAATACAATGGAATGAGTAATATGATAGGGGAAATTCAGGCTGTATACAGGAGAGAAAGCAACACTAGATTTTTAGCTCAATAAAAACTTCTCCCTGAAGACAGTGACATCTTAGATGAGGTCTCAAGGATAAGTGAAAGTTACTCTGATAAAAAAAGGAATACATAAGATGAGTAAGAGATACTCCAATAAAAAGAGAGGGTGCTGCGATGCAAAAGTGCTGCATACCGAGATGGTAACATTTATAAAGACAGACAAGTGAAGATGAGCATAATTCATTCCAGAGACCAAAATAAGTTCAGTTTGGCTGGAGTGATAAGAAATGAAGACAGTACAGGATCTTTTAATCATATTAAGGAATTGGGACTTTATTCCAAGAGAAATGGTAATATATTGAAGAGTTTTACACAATAAAGGATATGATCAAATTTGTATTTTGAAATATTACTTTGACATGTGGAGACCAGAAGAAGGAAGTACAGAAACAGGAAGATCAGGAGGGAAAGTATGGTGGCTTGGAACAGGGTGGAGGTACTGTGGAAGAAGAGATAGGAGCAGATTTAACAGTTGTTTAGGAAATGCCATCAATAGAATTTGGTGATAGATTGAGAGTAAAAGATGAGAGATTTGCCATGGGATGAGAATAAAGAATGGGACAGTCAGTACGACATTCAAGTTTTAAGCATGACAAATGGGTGTCACTTTATTGGGTTAGGTTTGACAGGGAAGATGGTAAGTTTAGTTTTGAACTTAACATCAAAGTGTTGATGGATATGTTGTTATGAGACTCAGCAGAAAAACCTAGACTAGAAAAACAGTTTTGAGTATCATCATATTGGTGACATAAGTCATATGAGCTAATGGGATCATTCAGGAAGTCTGCCCAGCATATGAATAGAAGAGGATCTGGGAAAAAAAACAAAAGGGACCTCAGTATTTAAGAGATAGACAAGAGACGCTTGTAAAAATATGGACAAAGACTGCAACATAAAAAAAAAAAAGAAAGAAGATATGGTGCCTCTAAATCTAAGGAAAATTGTATTTAAAAATGTAAAACGTAGCCAAGAATATTAAATCTGCCGAAAAGGAATCACAACACCTTTTATAGCTATTAAATAGCTATAAAATTGAAAATATTATGGCATTGGTGTAGGTACAAATAAATTTTAAAAAATAAAATGATGGAACAAAATAAAATCTAAAAGTGAATCAATGTGTATACCAAAACTTAGCGTATGATAAAGTTGGTGTTTAAAATAAGCGGAGAAAGAATGAACTGCTTAGTAAATGATGTTGGGACAAGGCTAGCCCTTTGCGAAATACAAAATACAAACAAGTTAAACTTAGATTCATTCTAAAATCCATTTATAAATACAAACTGCAGTTAGATAAATGCCTTAAATAAAAAAACCAAAACTACAAATTGTTGGAAAATATGTGATTGGATGTATATGACCTCAAAGTGAAGAAGACCTTCCTAAAAAGACAGAAAAGCAAAGGCCACAGAGAAAATTGGCAAAGTATCTTACACCAAAATAAACCTTCTGCATGATCAAAGGCATTATAAATAAAGTTAAAAGACTGGGGATCAATTGAAAGTTATTGTCAACCTATATAAAACATATATAACATACATTATAATAAGTAAATATATAATATACATTATGATACATTAATGTATCTTCATCAGATTTATAAACCAGAGAAGGGAGTCTGGAAAAGAAAAATCAATATTTAAAGCAAAGGAGGAGAATCCTATAAAAATGTGAAGAAAAAGTGGCTCTCTAAGAGGAGCAATAGAGAATGTTGTATCATAGAATCTAAGAAATTTGTGTTTTGAGAAAGGTAAAACAGCCAAGGTTTCAAAGATCAGAAATGTTAAGACTTTGAAAAGTCTAATGCCCTCGGGGGTGGGGGTAAGGGTGGGGATCTGCGACAGCTCATCACCTTCTCTCTCTGCCCTCCTCTCCCCATACACAGCACCAAGCTTGGGCTCCCCTCACTCTGGCCCCAGGCTTGACCTTCCTGGAGCACATCACCCTTTTAGATCTCTCTATGGACTTGCCATTTCTTTCAATTGATGCTGTATTTTATGCCAACTTCTCATTTACATTTCGTTATAAATCTACCTGCCAAGCTGAACCCTCCTCCCTGTGGGCCTTTGGAATGAATGCCTCTGAAAATAAAATTTTTACTTCTTCACAGCAAATTATTGGTAAACAAAATAAATAATATTTACAAATATTTACTGAGTACCTGCTGTGAGCCAGAACTTATGTCATCAGCAACAAAATACATTAAGGATAAATCACTTAAAATTTGATTGGAGAAATACTGGTCCTACTACTGGATTTTCCTCCTATACATTTAAAATGCTTTTCATTTCAAATTATTTTCTCCGTTCGTTCTAACGCTACTATTCTCTCATCAAAACTGTGCCCCAAATCAATAGACATGTCTCTGAAGTGCTAATTTAGCTCAGAACCACAGCAAAAAATATCAAATAGAAAAAAAAGCAAGAGGCAAAAATCTTCTAAACTCTATCACTGTATGTTTATCATCAATCATTCTTCATCAGGGCAAATTGTGAATCACGATTTAGCTTTGGTTATTCCTCAAGTGTAGTTGGACTCTCCCTCAGCCTACTGACATCAGAAACATTTTTCTGCAGTCCCCAACTTCCCTACCGTCATCCTGCTGAGAGCGTACTTTTTCAAAGGCAGCTTCTTGGCAGCACTTTCTAGTACCATTCTTCCACTCATTTTCTACCTGTTTTTGGGTCCATTTTCTCCGCCCTCCCCCCTTTTTTAAGAGAGGCAAACCTTGGTTGACCTCACAGATTGCAAGGACCTTGTCAGTTTACAATCCCTTATTTTTTATTTTTTACACCTACAGCACCTGGTCTTCCTAGGTGGTCTCCCATCCCAGTACTAACCAGGCCCAACCCTGCTTAGCTTCTGAGATCAGACGGGATCGGGCTTGTTCAGGGTGGCATGACCTAGTGGGTCCATTTTCTATTCCCCTGCTCTCTGCTGCCCAAGGTGGGAGCTGTTGTCACATCATCAACAGATTTTAAGAAAGTGCCTACTTTGAACATAGCAGTTATCTGATAACCTAATCCACACTGAAGTTTTAACAGGAGTGGGGAAAAGATTGTGTCGTGACTCCTATGGCTATTTGCTTTCAAAATGGAATTTTCTAAACATGTTGTGGAGTGAACTGTTACCCTCCACAAACATGTTGTGGAATGAACTATTACCCTCCACAAACCATATGTTAAAGTCCGAACCTCCAGATCCTCACAATGTGACTGTATTTAGAAACAGGGCCTTTAAAAAGATAATTAAGTTAAAATTAGGTTATTAGGGTGGGCCTTAATTCAATATGACTGGAGTTCTTATAAGAAGAGATTAGGACACAGACAGGTGCATAGGGAAGACCATGTGAACAAAGAAAGAAGACATCCATCTAATGAGCTAAAAAGAGAGGTCTCAGAGTAAAACCAACCCTCCTGACATCTTAATCTTGGACTTCTTGCCTCTAGAACTGTGAAGAAATAACATTGCTTAAGCCACCAGTCTGTGGTATTTTGTTATGGAAGCCCTAGCAAATTAATATACACCAGAACATAGGTCTTAAGGCAAAGACTTTGGGGAAAATTGCTTTTTCAGAACACAAAAGGGAAAAGGTTTTATGTATTGGACTGCTTGTGTGTTTTTCTTTTTCATTACACCAACATATATTTTCCCATAATTCACATTTTGTTTTCTTATTGATTTGATTTTTATATTGCTAAAAATTTTCCTGTTGCAATACAAGAAATTACAATTTAAAAGTTCTAATTCATTAAAAATAAGTGAATAGTTGATTACTTTCTTAGCAATGTTATATCAGGATTCCTTTAAACAGCATTACCCTGAGTGCATTTAAAAAAGAGATCCCATTAATAATAGCTAAATTTTTGTCCATTTTTTAAAATGCTTGAATTTTGAGCTATTATTAAAGTAATCTACATTAAAAGGATTATCATTACAAAGTTCCAATTCATAATAAAAATTAAAGTTTGATTATTAACTTTACAAGATTCCTTAAAATAGCAAGCTGCCTGAGGGCATTTAAAACCTGAATTCCATTTAACAGAGCTTCAACTCACACATTATTTTTCAGGAGTCTTCTAGTGAGTAGGAAATTACTTTACCTGTATTTTAGGAAAGCACACACATGCCTTTCTTAAGTATTCAGTAATATACCCCCATTAGGCAACAAGCTTTATGAGGTCATTGGATCAAGCCTAATTAGCTGTGTAATGTGTTCCCAGCACCTAGCACAGTACCTGACATTTCGTAGGCCATCAATATGTAGCTGTTTAATGACTGAATCGATGAACAAAGGGGAGTGGGTGGAGAGGTTGTATGTATGTCAAAGAAACTGAAAGGAGGTCTTTTCAACAGCATATCCAGTAAGCCAGGAACAATTAAACTGTGCTGGCAGTCTAGACTATGTGAACCCAGGGGAAAGATATTGGATACTTTACTGAGTGATCAAGGCATGGGGCTCTTATTTCATAGGAAGACAAAGGTTTGGGCCAGGGGCACTAGAACAAATATTCTACCTAGCACTAAAGAAGAGCTCTAAGAAATTATGTCTCAAGGAGGATTGTGAGCAGCAGAAAACTCCACCTTTATATTTATTCAGGGAACTTCAGAAGAACAACAGGAATATATACAGAACTAGTGTAGTGTGGGTGTAGACAGTAAAATGAGAAGTTGGTCTTCTAATGATAATAAACCAGATAGTCCCCAAGCAGTAGATCCTTGTATTGAAGGAAGGGCCTATTTATTCATCTCAGGTCTCTTATCTCAATATCACTAACCAATCACTTAAAAAACAGAATGAATGTATGTCCCTTGCAGAGTCACGACCTGAGAGATGACCAACTTTTAATATTATCAGATCCACCTAGATATGGTTAAGTCTATACCACATATACTATAGAATCCCACTGTAAAAGACCCCAGGGTATGTGATGACTCTAGATTTGCAATTACACTGTGATGACTCTGAACATTCATCTGAAGAGAGGGGCAAATGCAGGTGCCTGGTACAGTGTGGATTTGTCTTATTGGCTATAACCACTGTGTTACTTAAATTTTTAAAAAACTGTTTACATCAAATTGTGTTAAATGAATCACATGTAAAATTAATTGTGTAACATGAAAACTATTTGAAATGTTTAGTATGTGAACATACAGATGTACACATACAGCATTTTAGATGCCTAAGATGGCAATTTCACCTTATTTATTGAGGTAGACATGTCAATAAGAAACTATTTCCAATTCTTAGACTAAAGAATACCTAGGGATATGTTTCAGCAAGAGATTGAAAATATAGATGTATTTTTCTCTACAGTGTTCAGTATTCCCCCCCCCCTTTATCTCCCCTGCCTGCTTGTTGCCATGGCACAAGTCAACCCCACATTTTCTGTGCTGCATGGTCTTAAAGTCAATACTGATCATACCGTCTTCTCCATGTGTGCTAGAGATGAAAGCAACATTCATATCCCTCATGTGGATTGACCAGTGAATAAGCTGCAGGAACCAGTAACTTCCTAGTTTCTTAAGAAGCTATAAAATTGATCCAAATATATTATTCCCCGAGTCCAATTTAAACAATGTTAAGCTTTTAATTCTTCCATTTTTATCATTCTCTAGACACCCAGGCTTATTTCCCAAGGCTATGTCAAAACTCACTCAATTCCACTGATAGTTAGGAAAGTAAAGTTCTATCTTTTCTCTCTATGATTTACCCTTAAGTGCAGGCAGAACTGCAGCCCAGTGAATTCCTATCATCCTCAGGGGTGTTTCTCCCCTTTCTCTCGAGGGAATCTCCATGAACTTCCTGTTCCTGATCATAACCTACGTCAATTTCCTTGAATGGGTTCTTGTTTCCAGCCTGCTCCCTACTCTCTCTTTCTCTGAACGCACTCTTTTCTTCTCGCAGTGACAGCTCTTTCACCCCCGATTAAATCATCAGGCTACTGAACGCTAGTTTTTCTCAGTTATTTCCCTTTCTTCCCAGATTTGCCTCATTTCTGGTCACCAGCCTGCACGGCTGTTATGATATTTTCATTCAGTTTCTGGGAATCCTTGCTTTCTTGTTTATCGTCCAATTATAAAATAAGTCTCACGAATATACCATCTTATTTTTGACAATATCTTGTTTTCTCCTGCAGTGGGGGGTAAAATATAAATTTATGACAGGAACATCTTCTTATATTTTTATAGGTAACATTTTGACTTTAAGAAAAGACAGAATGCTAAATATTGCCAAGACTCCTGCATGGAAATAAATGGTCTTATATTTATCATCTTTTATTGTATGTTTTGTATCTTCATTGTGCAATTATGGTTCCCTGAACCTGATAGGTACTCAATTAACTAACACCTTTCTCAAACACCCTTATTCTGATACTCCTAAACGTAGCATCAGATTGGATAGCTAGCCTGTTGTATCTGCAGAGAATATATAACCTTAGCGTGTACTGTATTCGTCTCCATGGATACCAAATTTCTGTGAATGGCACTTAGAGTGAAAAAAATCTATAGGAGGGAAGCTAAATTTTGCACATTCTTTCAATTCACGTGCTCTTCTTGATCCTTTTATCTCCTAGATTTTTCTACCCCAGACTATGTATGGCAAGGAGTCTAGCATACTTCAGACAATAAATAACCTTGTTTTAGGATCACAGGACATCATGTTTGTATCTTTTTGATTGCTCCATGAGCACTGACTTGTAGGTATTGAAGCTGCTGTAAGAAATAGGAAAGTAAAAGCATGAGTCTATTTTTCACAAATTCTAACCAGAGATCCCTAACTTAAGGAGCCCAAGAACTTAAGGTTCAGTAAGAACACTAATTATAGAGGGGTAAGAATGTTAGAGCAATTTTTACAACTTTAAAAAGCTAAATTAAAGTGATAGGCTTTCACAGTTCAACAAAAATGTCAAAGTTCATTTTTGATTGGAATGTTATTAACTTAGAAAATCCCTGTTTACTACTTTGTGCTGCTTAAAGCCCTGGTGGATTGTTACTTTTGTTCTTAAATAAATAAAAATGGAATACATGTTTGTTACTATAGTAAAATGGGTTGTATTTATGTGATATGAAGAGGAATCCGAGTAGGAAATTAAAATTAATGTAATACACAGTCTGCTTTGTAGATAAAATCTTCCAAAATTGTAGTATCCATAAACAACAATAAAAGGATCCTTGATAATTAGAAAAATTTGAGACTAACATCCTACCTAATGCATTGCTTATCTGTCTATTGGTCTGTATGTTCCATTTTAATGCCTAAACTTCCTTAAGAGCAGCAGATATACTAAAGTTAATTTATGACATATTTCCATCTTGGCTGTTTGCTTGTTCTAAACTTAATTTAAGAAGGGAAATTACTTCTATTCTTCAAAGACCCCATGAAAGACATTAAGAAGCTGGAGCATGAGTACTCAATAGAGTAAAGCTGAAGATGACAAGGATATAAGTGCTCTGTGGAGATCATTGGGACTGCTGGTGGTTGTGACCTTGAGCATGGTATACACAGATCATTCTTCAGCTCCCATGGCTCCCAGGGTACAGCCAGTTGGGACTTTGTGGAAGGACTCTAATAACTTTCCAGGAAGGAAAGGCAACTTACTGGGGACTGATCTTTATAGATTAGTTTTGATTGCACTAGAGTCAAGAACAGGGTTCAACTCCACAATGTCCTTAATTATCAGACTTTTTTCTTTTCTCTCACTAAAATACATTGTAAGTAGAGGATATAAAGAGTTTTTTCCTCCATTAAAAAGAACCTATCTCTATATTCAATATTCATGCTACCAACAGTGACAGATAACTACAGGTGAGAATGGCTAAAAATTCCTCCCTGCAGGCAGCTGTCATAATCAACTTCCCTCCCACTTAGTAGAAATAGTAGAGGGAGCAGAAAGGACTTCTGGGAAATATTCACGCTTATGCCTTTCTTTTCAACATTCTGAAGCAAGTCTAATGAGTACCCTTTCCCCTTCCTTCCAAGTCAGGCAAAAACAGAAGTCAAATATTTCTTATTCAGTACTAAGTCAGTATCAGATACACCTGAGAGAGATACAGGCTTCATTCTTGATATGAAAGTTGAACTTGGGAAAAGGGGTATGCTCGAAAGATAGCAAAAATGTATAAAGGGAATGGCAGAAGCCATCACTCTGGGCACATGCTGGCTTCAATATTAATACACTCAATAATGGCAAAAGAACACAACACTGTTCACCACAATGATGGGAAACATTTCTTGAAAAGGAAGAGTTTATGAATTGAATGATATCAACTAATTATACGCTAGAAAACGTCTGTCAACTCAAACAAGAACAATTCAAAGAAACATTCAGAAAAATAGGCTGAGACAAACAGCATAATATCATTCACTTCAATGAAAACTTCAGAATAACATTTTGCAAAGCAAATGTTCACTTGGTCTTGGCTCTTACAAACAGAAGGTAATGCCGCAATTTTCTCTGGTATACTATATACAGCCTAATTTACTTTATATTTTTAAACAAATTTATTTTTATACCAACTTGTTTTTAAAAATATAACAAAAACAAAATTTTCTCTTTGTTTTTACCTTTTTCCCTTAAACTTTTTAGTCTACTTCTCTCCTCTCTCCACAGTTGGAAAGACAATGGACTGCAGTGAGAATGGATAAGTTCCTCAGAGGAGGGATCATGTCTTATAATTCTTTGTAAACCCCATTGCTTACTACCATGTTTGGCTGATTTAGATACTTAAAGAGGGTTTGTTAAAAGGTTAAGTGAATGGGCTGACGAATGTCTGAGTGGGTAAATATATTTATGTTACCTTCCTACTGTAACTTAAAGGAAAGAACATATTGCCTCAATGTTTATTATAATTTCTGTGTTAACGCCTGTAGAGGACATGTCTTTTGGACCACGTAAAAGTGAAAGCAAAGGAAGGGCATTTGCTACACTCAGAACACGTCCTGTGCTGGTGTTTTCATATGTGACCATTGTCAATCCCCATAAAGACACTGTGAGAAAGCATCATTATCTGCCTTCTGTAGATAAGTAGATAGCATCCCAGGGAAAATACTAACTTGTCCAAATTCACATGGCTAAGAGGTAGGATTTAAATTCAGGTGCTACTTTTCTCAAGCAATATACCTTTTCCTCTCCAAATACAAAAGCAAAGTATAAGATTAAATCACTAACAAATCGGATTTTAAGACTATTTAAAATACTTGGCACTTCTAAGTGGTCCCTACCAATTTATTATTTATTTACTGAGCACTCACTGTGTCCAGAATACATTCGAAATACAAAGAGGGACAAGAAGATAAATTACTGCTACCTTTTACTATGGGCAACTGAGGCTTGATGTCAATAATGTGGATAACACAACATTTCAAATATATGAGAAACTATGAAGATGTGAAGGATTTTCAAATATCTATTAAAGTAGACAAAAATATCTATCCTGAGACTAATGGTAATTTGCTCTCATTAGTTAAATTAGATTTAATGCTAAAATATTATCTTTACAAGCATAATAATCATTAAGCTAATTCTGTAACCAAATAATCTTTTGATGCTAAAAATGTCCTTAAAACTCATGAACATTTTTGAGAAGATTTTAAGGGTTTACTGGACATCTAAAAGTATTCTCAAACACTAGGGATACCCAGATGCTGATGTTCACCTTCTTACTCAGAATCCAATCAGAAACAATCAGTATCACAAAATTTTGAGAAATGATGTCCTGTTAGCTATTTGCTCCAGTTCTACCATAGAATAACCATAGAGGTATGGCCTTAACATTTATCTCAGTGGGGCACATTGAGTGGGGGACACACAGTGGATCACAAACATAGTTCTGGAGGAAGCACACACCTAGATAGATACAAGTCAGGATGGAGAACAGTGGAAGTAGACAAGGCTAAGTCATCCTTTCACAATGGGCTGAGCAGGTCCTGGAGGTAGTGAGCACTTCATGGATGCTCACTACAGAGTAAATGCACTCCCACCACTGTGACCATCCAGGCCTCTAGGTCTTGTGTTGCTCAGCCATGGATAATGGGGAATGAAAGTGCCTCTCCAAGCAAATGGCTCTTCCTCTGCTAACATTCACCTGAGTGATGACCCAGGCCAGGCTGGGGAGCAGAGGTAGAAGGAAACTCTATTCTGTACCCTTATTGGGCCACCAACTCAGAAGGCTATGTGCCAAGCTACTAATTGTCAGGGCCCAGCAACCCTTCCTGACAGGGCTCACACAAGGCAGACATTGTTCTCTGTCAGACCTCGCATCAGAAGAAAAAATTCTACAGCGTAACTGTGGCCAGATTTCTCCCTTGTCTGAGAAGCTATATTACTGTATTTGTGTCTTCCCTGGATCTGAGTAATCTTATATTCTTCTCAATCCTGTCAAGAAAAAGTCCCAGCACAATATTAAATGCATTGTTTCCTGACTGTGAGTGAAAAGATGTCTTCTTATCTACCTCCCTGAACTGAAAGAAACTGTTCCAGGAAGTTTTCTAATAAAAACATAAGGGAGACAGAATGAAACTTTAATTTTTCATGATTTATTCTTAAATCTTGAATTTTCACAAGAAGTATGCATTATTTTGCAATAATAATAAAAAAGAAGGCCTGTAAGGAATGAATTTACTTCACTATTTCACATAAAATCATTATTATAAATGAGTTTAAAGATATTAAATATAATGCATGTGTTTTATTGAGTGCTTAGGGAAGTGGTATAATTTAATTGAGGATTTCCTGTGCTGTCTGGAGCTGAGAATAAGGGATTGTATTGTGGCCTCCCTGGCCCTGCTTTCTCTTTCCCCCAGAGCCTAATATATCAATCAAATAAAATTAGTATAATTAGGAAGTTGACTAAAGACGGAGGGGCTCTTTCTTGTCAATTTTTCAAGTGAAAACCCAAGTGCCATTATAAAGCAAACAAATTTATTTATTCGTTGAAATTAAATGAATATGATTATTGTTACTTTAAGGAACTCAGATAATTTGAGATTCAGATAATTCAAAATACAAATGAATTTTCAGGGAATGAACACAGGCTTTGATTACAAATGATCAGTGTTTCCCTCTGAGTGGTAACTGTGTGACTCCCTGGCTTGTGTCCTGTGTCTGTCTATGATGCCTGTTCTCGTGTTGCTCAGCCCAACTCACCCAGCTTCCCACCTCTGAGGGCAGGGGTTGGTAATGGTGTGACCACTGGCTGGGCTTGCAGAGGGCTGTTCCTTTATTATCATCCCAGAAGAACTCTACAAGGGCTGTGGGTGGTTTCTCTCTCTTAAGTCCACAGTAACCTCCAAGCAGACAGCAATTTCAAGAGGGTGGCAGGAATTGCAGATGGCTGAGCAGTGAATGAGAGTGGAAGAGATGAATACAGTCAGGGGTCTAATACTCTTAGCTGCCAAGGAGAGAGCGAGAGCGGCAGCTTGAGGGTGATGCCAAGTCATAATCAAATTAGTTCAGATTTGGATATGAATTTAGCATGTTTATAGTCTGAAAAAAACAGTCAGGGAAGATGAGGACCTCTTGTTTTATGTTCATCTCGAATTTCCATTGAGTTACTTCAGATTACGAAACACTTAATCTGTTATTTATGTATGTTTATTTTAAGAACCAGAAATCTCTTTTAAGTGAATGAATCCAGCCGATGGGGACTCCATGCACCTCACTAATGAGACTATATAGATGCTGAGATCTCTATGGGCCAAATAAGAACACAGACTCTGGCAGTCAGTCAGTCAGTGGCAAAAACACCACAAAACTTAGCTTGTGGCTTTAATATGATTTAAAAGTGTACAAAATTATAATGTATTTTCCCCTGTGCTTTTCCCCTTTCACTGTTTCACTCATGTAAGATACTTTCAAAAATGCTTGCATTTTTCTTGGAACACTACTCAGCATCCTTTTCTGAAATAAAGTAGCATAAAGATTCTTTACAAAATCTGAAGTTACTTTTGTTTCTCAAACACTGATCTAAACAGACCACTATTAAGAAATGTTTAAATGTGGAAGAATTAGTGCCTAACTATATGCCGATAGTGCTAATTTTAAGAGAGCCTGTAATTAATGCTAACTTGTTGCTGCGGGATTTTCAGTTTATGATGCCAGTTGGTTCATGTTGGTTAACAAGAAATGCCTTGATGTTCCTGCAAGAGATATTAGCTAGAAGGAACGGAATCCTTCCTCTGCAGAAAAGTGCTTTATCTAAACTCATTCCCCTTTGTGAGCATCACCAGACCCATTTTACAAAGCAGAAATCGGAGGCATAGAGGTTATGAAACAGACATATTACATGGCTGGCTGGTAAGTATCAGAGCAAGACCCCAATCCAGGCATGGCCGGCAACAAAGCTTGTGTGCCTGTACCCATTATGCTGCTGTTCCTGCTTTCTCAAGGAGAGAAAGGAGAGTTAAAGCACCAAAGGTCATGCTGTACAATAGCAGAAATGGGCTTACTCTAACAGGTCCCCTTTAGGATAATAACTCTGTACCAGTAAAGCCACACTTGATTATCTAAGGACATTCTGGCCCAGCCCGGCTGGGACTACTTAGATCTGCTGTCACTTGCTCTTTGTGTAACATGAAATTATTTTCCTTTTCCTCTACTGTTTCACCTCATATGCATCAAAATGCAGCTAATCTAGAAAGATGAGATCTATGTTCTTTCTCACATCTGATTATTTCAGTCTATTATTTCAAAGTCTTTGTAATCTTCCTAAATCCTATTTCATATCCCGAATGGCTAACATCCAGGTTACCTAACTGATATGCTAAAATGTATCCTTGTACTTTCAGATACAAATTAATGATGGAATTAGAATTGGATAGGATTTATTAATTAATTTTCTACACTGTGGTGATTATGAATATTTAAATATAGGGATGTAATATACAGCATGATGACTATTGTTAACTACATCATATTGTATATTTGAAAGTTGCTAAGAAAATAGATTTTAAAAGTTCTCATCACGAAAAAATGTGTAACTATGTATGGTCATAGATGTTAACTAAACTTATTGTGGTAATCATTTCACAATATGTACATATATTAGATCATTATGTTGTATACTTAAAACTAACACAATGTTATATGTCAATTATATTTCAATGAAAAAAAATTTAATCTGCCTTTTTGAGTTTTGCTGATTGAATGCCAAAAAGTATACCAGCTAAGCCTTGATACAATATATTTCCACTGAAATGATGGTTTGAAACAATCACGTACTAATATATGCCAGAACTGCAAAATATATTTTTCCCTTGGAGGAAACAGAAATGTCGATTGCCTTAAATCATTCTTAATTTCATAAAGTAGATAAGGACAAGAAATTTTTGCATATCCTGACAGAGCTGTGAAAATGCAATTTTTAGACTTGCTGCCAGACCGGCTTTTGCTAAAAATGTTTTCAGTCTCCAGTCTTCACATGCATCTTCGTGCTGTCAGGCATGGAACAACTTTTCCATGAAAACAAAAACACTTCCCAAAGAATGTTCTCGGAAATTCTAAAGAACTTTAAAGGAGCATTCTAAATCCTAATGTTCTGATGGTTTCACAACTCTTACACTTCTTCCAAGTTCCCCTGTCCCTAATTTGTTCTGGTGAGTTTTTGTTTGTTTTCACTCAGATGGTTTTCTCAACTGGTCTCTGTAGCTCATGTCAGCAAGGAGAGAGTCAAAAATATCCATACTGGGTGCCAAGAAAGCGGTAACCAACCACACACACACACACACACACACACACACACACACACATACACACACACACACACACACAAAATAGAATGTTCTACAGGCTTTTAACTCCATAGACATCAAGACAAATTACTTGTAGGCAGCTGAATAACTTATAAAATAATTCTATTTTAGGTAAGAAAAGCATTAGTTTGATTATCTTGTCTTCCCTATATTAGCGAAGAGAAAGAAGCAAAACAGAACTTGGTGGGTTTTGCTTCTGGTGGCTCTAGGTCTTTTATGTGGAACATGTCTTATGAAAGTAGCATTGGCAAAAATATACCCACAAATATGTTTTGAGAAACAAACTATAGAACATGTACACAATATGACACATAATTACTATGTAGGGAAGTCAAACTCCCGCTGAGAATGTTTTGCATTTATGTCAGTGATTGGTCTTGTCCCTCTTTTTCTCTGCTACCTTGCAACTATATATTAATTCTTCCTGCTCCCCCCCCGCGCCCCCCCACCCGCTTAACCCCTTCACTCTGGCAGTGTTTTTTTATGGAATCCGCCCACCAGTCAGATCAGTAAAAAAATCAGTCACATTATTCATTTTTTTACTAATTCGACAATGACTTATTGACCAATTTACCACTTGTAGATATTGCCTAATGCTATGTCCACTAAGAATAAGACCCGGCATGCCAACTCAAGAGGAAATGAACCAAAAAGAGTATAGTGCATGCAGGAATGGATGCCTGGCAAAATGCAGGGAGCTCTTTCTCAGTCACAAATTGGGAAAATTGAATTTTGGACCATGACTGTTATTATGTCACCATGTTTGTGTTTCTGTTGTTTGCTTTTAATTTTTCTTCAAAAATTAAAAATTTAAAAACATTTTTTTAAAAAGTAAAAAGCGAGCCATTGACTTCAGTGCAGCAATGCTGGGCATCTGGACTAAGTTCTGCTCGGCAGCCAGATGTGAAGACATCAGTCAGTCTTCACATCTGGCTACAGACATAGAAGGATCTGTTCGTGTAACTGACATGAGTATTCAAAATGACTCTTTATAAGAAACATTTTTTCCCTTTTTGATCTCTTAGAGAGTATGTATTCAACTTTTGAATCAACTGTTGAAAAATGTAATACTAAAGAGGAACGTCTTTATTATATCGAAGTCAATCAACATAGCCTTTGTCTTCTAGGCACTGTGTTAGATACGAAGAACCCAGAACTGAATAATGTATAGTTCCTGCCCTCAAGGAGCTGACATTCGAGATGGGGAAACAGGTGAGTAGCTGACACACATATATGTCTGGCTCTATCTATGATTTAACTCTGATTTATTCATTTTTCTGCTCTGAATAGTTCTTAAGTTCAAGTTTTGAATACAAATTCCTTTATGTCATGAGACAAAAATAGAGAGAATGTTCTTTTTAAAAGATATATATGTTGAGAATTTGTTATATTTTGCATATTTTTTGAATTATCATCTTTTCTGAGAAATTTATTATCGATTTCTCCATTTTTCATGGTGTGGGGTGTGGCAGAGAAGGATCATTCAATTTAGAAGTTTTGTTTGCTAATACTGAGAAACGAAGCTTGAGAAACTTCACACAGACTTCTTAGCTCCTGGCTGCATCTTTTAAAGAGAGAGATGAGCTTGGACACATTAATTTGCATTGAGAAAGATGAATTTGGCACAGCAAGAAGAAAAGGAGAACTTAAGTGCCCTGCAAAAAGTAGGACCAAGGAAAAGAGACAGAGGGAATGGGATAAGCTGATATACTTTTAATAAATGAATCTTACATGGAGATTTCAGTTGTTCATGAGAAAAATTACTCACAGATATAATATTAGAACACATTTGTTTTGTTTTATGCCATGGTTTCTACTGCTAAAATGTTAACATTTGGGGAGGCTGTGTTAAGGATACACCAGAACTCTTTCAATAATTTTTACATTTTAATAAGCTGAAAATTATCCTGAAATAAAACCCTAAGAAACACAAACAAGTAATAAGTTCAAACAGAAGCTAGTGGAGCCAAGATTTAAATTCAAATATGTCTGACCTCAAGACTTTATATTTTAACCACTATATTACTTTAGCTCCCTTTCTTTATACTGGTTGATTCTATTTCTGCCTGTTCTTCACCGTATTTTCTTTAAGTTCAAGGAGACTGAACTTCTAAATCATGACCTCCAGTTATTCCCATGACTAGGTTGTCTATTTTGAGATCTCCTGACATCACTTACTACTGAAGCTGATTTACTAACCTCTTCAGAATAATTTCCTTCAATCTTGGACATAGTATTAGTTATCTACTACTGTGCAACATTTTTTTATATTTGTAGTGGCTTCAAGCAACAATAAACATGCTGTTATTTCATGTGGGTCAGGAATTTAGGAATGGCTTGACTAGGTGGTTCTGGTTCAGGGTTTCTCATGAGGTTGCAGTCAAGATATTGACCAGAGCTGCAGTTATCTGAGGGTTTAACTAGGATCAGATCTACTTTCAACATGGCTGGCAGGTAGGTACCAGCTGCTGGCAGGAGGCCTCAGTTCCCCTCTGTTTGGGCTTCTCCTAAGGCTGCTTGAGTGTCTGCATGACATGGATGCTAGATTCTCCCAGAGGAAGTGAACCATGACAGAGAAAACTAAGTGGAAACTATCCATTCTAAGATCTGGTCTCAGAAGTCACGTAATATTAGTTCTGCTATATTTTACTTGTTAGAAGCAAGTCACTAAGTCAGGTCCATGTTCAAATGGTGAGAAAATTATATCCTATCTTAAAAAGAGAAGGTTACTATCAGAGAATTTGTAACATATTTTTAAATCACCATATACGTATGGTGGCCCATGATACATACTCCATCTATACTTCATGCCATGGATATATCTGGCTATAGGTTAATATTTCTAGTTACTATTCTTTGAAATAAGTAACCCAAGGAAGTGCTAAACTAACCAAATTCCAGGATAGGCAGTGATCTAGAAAAATAAGTGAAACCAAGAATATTTTTAAATATTGACAGGACTATCCCTCCATGTCCTGTCTTTGCTCTCCTTGGCATGTCGATCTCAATCTTTTTCACTTTAGAGAAGTTTTCCATACATGGCTACCTATACCTTTCAAAATTACATTCCACAGCTTCTGCCATGAGAGAGTGTCTTCCTCATACTCCAAGTGCAACACACCAAAGAAGAGCCTCAGTGGCCCACCTTGGTGCCAAAGGATGGGGAGGATCTTATAATATGGCAGTTTCTGTGGTCACCACAAGGTGGTCATGGAGGAGTAAATGGTCAGCTTTCAGAGGGAAAGGTGCCTGGGAGGAATCAGGAGAGAGTAGTGGAGAGAGTGCTGAAGAGAAAAACACATGAGTTTTTTAATAAATTTCTAGAAGTATCTATTTTGAGAAGGGTTAATACTGAAGGTAAATTAGTATTTTATTTTCACATATATTCTGCATATACCATTTTAAATCAAAATAGTGACAGAAAAAACATTTCCGAGGAATCCACATACTCTCTTTTGATGAGCCTCATTTGTGTGGATACTCACAGTCATAGTTGGTGTTAATGCTAATATATTTTAATAAGAATAACATGGTCAGTGGGTATGTTTTGTTTTAATTTGAACCCCCGAGCAAGCATATAAGAACTGGTTCTAACCTTTCGTCAGTTATAAAATGTATTTTCCCACTGGGCCTTTCAGCAATGGAGGAGATACTTTGCCATTATTTTCATCTATGACAAATGGACCACATTTCTCAGAATGGTAATGAGTAAACAAACTCGTAACACCCAACTTCTAAGAAGTGAAAGCATCACTTTTATAAAACAATTCTACTCTTAGTCGTATGTGTATAATGGAAAGAGAGAATACTTAGAAGACACATGAATATACCTATTTCCTTTTGATTTCTAAATAGTCAAACATGTCAAATAAGTTTTAAAGAAGTAAATGAGTGCTAGTTGCACAAATAAAACTTTTTAAAGAAACATAGACTTCATACTTTACACTTTATAAAATACACATATACTATGCACTTTCTTTATAGAATTATATTTGCTTTAGACATTTGACTTTGGGCAGGCACTTTTTTCAGCTCTTGTTATGGCCAGGTTCAAAAACATTGCCCCTCTAAGATAATTACTGGTCTCTCTTGAAAGGGGTAGTAACTGTTTTTTAGAAATCTCCTTTTTGTCAACTCACCAGAGCAATCAACTTTTTCTCACCCTCCTCTTTCTGACCTTTCCACGGGTTCTCCAGTGATTCCATTCACATACTAATGCTACTCTCAGTTCATTCCATTTTGCGCCAATACTTGTGTTTCCATTTCTGGTTAATGCACCTGGTAAAGCAATAGTTCTCCCTTAAACATGTTTTCTTGGCAAACATGGCTACTTTGACAGCCCACACCACAGCTGCCTAATTCCTGGCTCCCTCCTCAGTGGAACTGATGTGTACAACAGATATCTCCATTCAGCACTTTCCATTCCATTCTCTGCTCCAGCTCCTGCCAACCCCTAAGGGATCATATAGCCGCTGATTGCTCTCCTGTCCCCTCCACAAGGTTACATTCCTGCCTTCCCCTACTCAATGGGAATCTTAAATAAATAGTAAAGCTATTCATTGATCTGTAATCTATAATAGTCTAAAAGGGGAGGAACATTAACACACAGCAAAAGTTTCCTGAATGTCCCTAAACTCCTCAGAAAGGTGACTTTTAGCCATGGACTACACTACCGTCAGTGTTTTAGTCCTTGGTCAAGGAGGAGCAAATCCACTGTAAGAATAGAGTCAGGGGCTTGAAAGTCTAGCTCTCCAAGTTTCTATCTCTTGCCCTAAGCAAAATTACCTCTTAGAACCTTTGAGACCATTCAAGGCCTCTTTTCTCACTCTGCTGAGATCTCTTTTCTACATAGCATAAACAGCTTAAGGCAAATCTGCAGCAATTGTGTAGTAGGGACAGTGTACTGTGAATGCTGGTCCATCAGCTAGAAGAGAAGATTCCTATCTTCGAGATGTGGGCCATCTATGGCCATGCTACTCTAAACAAGCCTGAACCAGTCTGATCTCGGAAGCTAAGCAGGGTCAGGTCTGGTTAGTACTTGGATGGGAGACCACCTAGGAAAACCAGGTGCTATAGGTGTAAAAAATAAAAAAATAAGGGACTGTAAACTGACAAGGTCCTTGAAATCTGTGAGGTCAACCAAGGGTTGCCTTGTCTAAAAAAAAAAAAAAAAGATGTGGGCCCTTCATCTCTCTAAAAACAGTTTCAATTAAGCCTGGGTCCGGCCCCTCCAAATGGCAGCACTCTTGACTAAGCTGTCTCTGCACTGACAGTCCACCTTGATGCCAGCAATGTGTAGCCTTTAAAGACAGTTTGAGAAGCACACACACACACACACACACACACACACACACACACACACAACTAAGAAATAATTTAAAAATGGCTAAGAGAGGTCCTCTTCAAAAATTATTTTTGCTCGGGCCAGATACCAAACAGGCATTAATTACTTTCCACTCAAACAAAAAACCTGACCCTTCTACTCCCACTATTCAACAAGCCTAAAAGATACAGATCTATCCCTTTGGAAAATCTGGAGACATTTTCAATTCGGGATTGACAATATAATAGCCTGTGCCCTTCCAAAAGCTAGCTCTGGATGGTAAAAGCCTTTATGTGGCCCTATCAAATATACAACCTTCTAAAATGTAAGAACTTTTTCACATGTTATTGCTTCAATGAAATCATTCAAAGCCAGGCTCACCCGTTTAAACTTCAGGTTTTAGCCTCCCATGCTAATAATATACAAAAACTTCTCTTTCTGAAGCCACCAAATACACATCAGAAAGATAGTTTAAAACAAAACATGTTCATAGTTACTATCAACAATTCCATTTATGGAACTGTCTAAGACACTTAGATAAAATGAATCAAAGGAAAAAAAAATGTGTTTTCATGATCTCAAGGAGGTTAGAATGCTAGATTAAAAACACTCACAAGGACATACAATGTTTGGTCCTCTCTCTTACCGAACCTTCAGGGTTTGGGTTAAAAGCTGGAGCAAGGTCAGGGAAAGCCTCCTAAAGCTGTGAAGACTGAGAATAGTTAGGATGTTAAGCCTGAGTCGAAGTCCCCAGAGAACTCTGAAAGATGGGACCGGCATGTTGATCAATCATTTAAATAGGTTTGGGGATTCCACAGATTATCTGTGATACACTCTATTAACCAAGCTGTTACTTCAATCAGTCAATTAAATAGGACCTGGAACTATGGGAAATAGATAATAAAAGGAGAAACTTAGCAAGTATAAAATTGTTTTATTTTTGTCGTTTTGTTTGTTTTTGTTCAAGGTATATTCAACTTAATGTCGCAATATGACTCTGACTTTCATGATGCAAAAAGGATGATCTGCTCAATGATGTGATACAAATATGGAATACCTGAAGGTCTCTGGAACTGTGTTAAATAATGAAGGACAGGTCTAGACTTTTCTGTTAGTTGACTCCTGATATAGATAAAATCTAAGGCTGGATATAGATTTGGTGTGCAGGACCAAGTAATACTGTTTTGCACTAGCTCACAAATCTTAAAAATGAAGGAACTGGTACACACAAAAAAGGAGAAAGTGCAGAGAAAAGATGTAATTGGGAAGATAACTGTGTTGCAGATGATGCTAAAAGATTTATTTTTCTCAGTGGTTTTTAAACTTTCACATGCATAAGAACCACCTGGAGATGAGAAGGGAACTTATTTGAAATGCATATTTGGAGATATCTCTTCCAGAGAATGTGATTCTGTTAGCAGTAGGTGGGGTGTGGGAACCAGGAAGATTCTGAACAAGCACACGAGTTGCTCTGATGCAGAAGTTTTGATAAAGAACACACTTTGAGAAATACTTTGAAAGTCTCAGGAAAAAAAGATAATAGAGAAAATAATCAATAAAAAACCTAAAAGGAAGAAGGACAGGAGAAACACAGGATCCAAAGTCAATAGGAACCCAAATAGGAATTCTATTACAAAAATCACACAATCAGTGATGTATTATAATGAACAATTATGATTTTTTATTTAATTATTGTTTTTTCTCTGCCTGTTTTCAGTAAAATGTCTAGGAAGGAAAGGTAACACACACACACACACACACACACACACACACACACACATTTAATAGAATAAAACATATTCTCTATTTTGAGAGAAGGTATCTGGAACAAGGGGAAAGGGTGATGGAAAATATATCGCCTGCTGCCTAATATGAATGCCACATGCCTTGCAGGACGCCAGAGCCTGTTTTAATTGCTTACTTATAAGCCTACATTCCTGAATGATTTCATAGCTGCCAGGGGCCTGGGGTTCATCTCAGGTGTGTGAATCTGACTGGATCAAGGCTGGTAGGGTAAGAAACAAGGAAATGCATCACTACTGATAAAACTTGAGATTTGAGAAGAAGGAAGGTAATAAATAAAGAATTAACTTTAAAGATTGTAAATTAAAAAATTTCTGTTTAAAGTTTTTATCACTAAAAGTATTGGAGCCAATAATTACATTCATTTCTCTAAAAATTATTGACAGTTTTTTAAAAAAATCAAATAATGATACAAAATGATGGGAATTATTATTTAATCTTTGCTAACTTTCCTTTTAAGATACCTATAGTTTTCAAGTACTGGATCAAATGCATAAAGTGATTCACTACATAGAGGAGTACATAAAATAAACATAAATAACTGATTAATATGAACAAAAGGTATAACATAATATACTTAATAGATTTTAACTAAGCAAAATGTTATTTCTTACATTTTAAACCCTTTTTTAAAATTAAGATCCTCAGTATTTTATCACACGTTGGGTGAAGAAAGCTATGGATATATAATACTTTTTAAGTAAAGTCTTAGATTTTTTCACCAAGACTCAAGGTTCAATTACCCCCAACCTATTTGCAAAGCCTACTATATAATGAAATATAGTTCCTTAAGAAGTGCAACCAACCATACTTGATTAAAATGAAGGACAGACTACATAAAAAAGATCTCAGAGTGAAAAAAAAAAGAGACGTCAATAAACTGTTGCCTTTTTAAGCATCGGTTCTCCCTATAATTCAAAATTCCTTTTCTGCTTTCTGACCCATGGGCCACTGAGCTGCCAGCAAGAGCCATAATCATGGACAACACAAGCCAGACAAGGGTCAGGGGAAGCACGTGACCAGCACTGCCTGATGGAGGGCTGGGCCTTGTCTCCTGGAGGAATGGCTCTCTCTACTCTGGAGATTAGTAGAGATTTAATTTAAAAGCCAATTACTTGTGAAAGAAAAGCAAATATGAAGCATGGAAACAGTAACCATTGCTGTCATCACTTTTAATTTAAATAATAAATGCTCAAAAAAGTAAAAAATAAGAAATAACACAATACCACTAACAGGATGAACATGATGAGAAAGTCGTAGATGACCTATATCTTGGGTCAAACTATTCTTTTAAAACTTTTTTTATGTAAATAAAGTAATAACAAAAAGTGTCTAGATTGAAGGCGCTAAGCACACATTATTTCTGATAGAATAAACAAAGTAAACTGTGTGGGAGTTAAGTTCACCAAATCTTGCCCACCACTCATTTGAATAACCAAATGGAAGGGTTGGGCGTGGTTTGGGGGTACAGAGAATAGTACTCCAGGGTCCACTTACCCTCAACCTATTTGCAAAACCTGCTATTAGTGGCAAGTGACAAGGGCAGGGGGTGGACTGGAGCAATGTGAAGACTCTTCCCTTAACAGCATACTGGCAACGAATGTTATATAATTTCCTTTTACTGACCACAGAATAGCTGGTCATTATAGCTTTTAGGCACTATGCATTGTTGTTGTCATGTAACATCATACACAATAAGAGTTTACCGCAAATACTGCAATGAAACTTTAGACAGTAAAATCATAGGAAAATAACTATGATTTGTAGAGCAATAGTTCAACAGGAAGAAAATGTGTGACTTCCTATGGGCATTTATGATAAGTGGGGGAGGATAATGATGATTAAGGGTATTTGAAATGTGAGCTTGAGTAGAAAATTTCAAAATAAAGAATAATAAATAAAAATACCATACATTAATATTTTAAACCATTTAATGTAAAACTACTACTTATTTATACCAGCAATTTATTTTGTTTTTACAATTCTGTGTGTAAGTGTGAATTATATGAAGATTTTCTTTCGTATTTCCCATCTTCCTTTTCTTCCTTAACTCCTTGAATATCCAAGTTATATGAACTGCACTGTACTTCCCTTAACGTACAGATTAAAATTATCCTTCTGAAAAAGGATCTGAAAAGCTAAACTACACTAAGGTGTGACTGATAATAATTTTGATATTTTGAAATATTGGAAATTTAAGTTTTTGAAGGCTTAAATCAAAAGATTGAGCTAAAAATTCTATAATGCAAAGAATTTCTGGATAGTTTCTCCTTAATTTCCAGGCACAATTCCTACTGGTTTCTCCTTACTGCCTTAATATGACCATTATAGCCGTAATTTCTCATTTTTCCTCATTAAAATGCAATACTTAGGAAGGAACACTTATTATGCTTCACTAAAGCCAATAACACATAAGCTGAATTTATATTATTCTTTCTTCTCTGAAGAGTAATCAAAAGCTGTTTTGTTACAAAACAAACGACGAGATAAGCTCCAAGAGTAAGTGGAGAGAAGTTCATTTACTGAGATTATCATATGCCAAGCACAATACTCTATTTTTATGGTAAAATGCCACACATATTATTTCATTTAGTTCTCACTTAAGTTACACGATGTAGGTAGTTTCTCCATTTTATGAGAAAATTGAGAGTTAGAGAGGTAACTCTAATAGTTGAAGCTCACGAGTGGTAAGAGATTCAAACCAAAAGGTGTGTGAATTCATAGGCTTTGCTTTTTAAAGTAGTACTAAAATCTGAAGGCTGGAGGCATATAAGCCTCACTAGAGTCCAACAAAGGAGATCTCTGATTTCCTGACTCCTGGCTGAGTACTCTCTCCATGAGACCACACAGAAAGCTCTTCTGCAACAATCAGGATCAGGACTTGGTTCTTTTGCCCAACAGCCTAAGCCAAACTCCATGGGTCAACCCAAGCATTTTATACTGGTCTGGGGCAACTAGCGATAAGAGTCAATGTGTGTAGTGCCTCTCTGAGAATGGCAGAGGAAAGGGAGGAACAGGAATTTGGCTTCTTCTTCAAAGAACTTTTAAAAAGTGCCAATTAATCTTTCAAGGCAAGCATTTTTCTATGTGGTGGTGAGAACAGAGGTGTGTGGTGCACTTGTGAGAGGCACAGAGTCCTTATCAGTCATAGAATCACAGTCTTGAAAAGGACCATATTGATAAGACCATAAAATCTCACCAAAAGCAAGGGGAGGGAAAATTATTAATATTTTAAATAAGCCATTGTACATAAGTTAGAATATGAGAAAGTCTAGAAAAAATACACTTTTTATTTATTGATGCTACAAATCTTCTCCAAAATGTACTCCCACAAATCAGCTTCTTCAACCCATCCAGTGTTACTAAACCATTTAATCAATTTTGATTTTTATAAGTACAAGTGCTAGGTAAATGAATAGGTTTTCTTCTTTAACTGAACAAGTTTCATAACTGCTCTTGACGTTAACTCTCTATTCTAGTTCAAGTGATTGTGAGATCCAAATTGACTGTAATTTTTTCTTTAATTTCACATTCCCAGGAATCCAACATAAATTTCCAGTATAATAAGTAACCCCTACTTACATTTTTCTGACTCCAAGGAAGTTGAGAGACCAGTAAGATACTTTTAGTATTTTTTCTACTGGTGTCTTAGAGTGCTCTTATCAATTTGTACAACCACATTGTATTTTAAATATACTAACCACTACATATTATATTTGTGTGGATATTCTTTCTCAATTTGTTAGCTTTAATGTTGTTGTATTTAATGTAATCAACATGTTGATGTTTTGTAATTTTCCCAATGATTTCTAAGAAAGTTCTTACTATATAGAGATAAGCCAAATATTCATCTACAGATTTTTGTAGATAAATCTACAGATTTTCTGTATTTTCTGTGTAGTATTTTAAGATATTCTTAAATCCTACCGAAATTTATTTTATATTTGGAGCAAAGGGATGATATAAAGTGATTTTTAAACAAATAATTAACTTCTATTAATGGTGTAACTGAATAATTGACTCAAATTCCACGATGATTTGTGATGCAAATTTTTATCTCGTGTCACTATACATATTAAGAGCTACTTCTGGGCTACATATATTTTTCCATTGATTTATCTAAATCCTCTTTACACTGACACAAAAATATGAATTTTTTGTATATGAAAAGCCAAGTGAATCATTATTACTTTTTTCAAATTTTTAAAGATATATATCTTTATATATACAGTAAGTTTTCACTTAATATCATCAATAAATTCTGTGACTTTAAGCAAAATGTCATATAATGAAACCAATTTTACCATAAGCTAATTAATGTAAACAAGAGTTAAGTTCTTATAGCATCTCATCAATGTAATAACAAAATGATGTTGAACAAAAAACCCTATTCAAGGACCTGCTATATACTTATATATATATGTGTGTGTATATATATATATTCTCACATATAAAATCTCACATATTCTCATGTGGGGTTTGGTTATTCTTTTCTTTACAAAAATTAAATTTTTATATATTACTTGATTTTTCATACAATATCTAAAATCAAACAATATACTATAATAATACATAATAAATAACATTTGTTGAGAATTTGTATATACCAGATATTATTCAAAGTGCTCTCTATATTGTAATGGTTAAGTTTATATGTCAACTTGGCTACACCATGGTGTCCACATATGTTATCAAACCTTATTCTATATGTTTCTGTGAGGCTGTTTTTGGATAAGATTAACATTTAAATTGGTGGACTTTGAGTAAAACAGATTGCCTTCCACAATGTGGGTGGGTCTTGTCCAATTAGATGAAGGCCTGATTAAAACAAAAGACTGACCTCTCCTGAGCAAGAGGAAATTAAACCAGCAGATGACCTTTGGACTTGAACTGTAACACTGGTTCGTCCCTTGGTCTCCAGCCTGCTGGTCTACCCTATAGATTTTTTTTTGAACTTGTCAGGCTCCATAATCATATGAACCTATTCCTTAAGATAAAATAAATTTTTCTCTCCTCTCCTCTCCTCGCCTCTCCTCTCCTCTCCTCTCCTCTCCTCTCCTCTCCTCTCCTCTCCTTTCTCTCCTCTCCTCTCCTCTCCTCTCCTCTCCTCTCCTCTCCTCTCCTCTCCTCTCCTCTCCTCTTCTCTTCTCTTCTCTTCTCTTCTCTTCTCTTCTCTTCTCTTCTCTTCTCTTCTCTTCCCTTCTTTCTCTCTCTCTATATATAAATGTAAACTATATTTATATAGTATGTAATATATAATATACATGTATATTATATATATACCTATATACATGTACATTCTATTGGTATATTATATATATACACACACACCTATATACATGTACATTCTATTGGTTCTATTTCTCTGGAGAATTGTGATTAATATATATGTATAAAGCCATTTCATCACAATAACCCCAAGGGATAGGTATGTTTTTACAATCTTTATTTTATAGATGATGATATTGAGTCTGGAAAGCTTAAATATCTTGTCTAACAGCATTCAATCAGTAAGTGGCAGGGTGAGGATTCAAACTCATTGCCTACAGTCTTAACAGTGCTAATATACTAACAAACTTTAAAAATATTATTTTGTTTCCCTTGAAAAAATAATACATTGTCGTTCCTTATTTGGATGTGATACCTTTTTAGGGAGATCAAAATATTTTAAAGTATAAGTTCTCAAAGTGGTTATCAAAAAGCAAACATTAAGAAGTTATTTGCTTTTCTCACCCTTATTCCCTTAAGTATTACAGTTGAGGTTTTCAGTAGCTATATGACATATGATGGTACCATATAATTGGTTTATTTTGTTAATTTGAATGAATTAATAAACAAATATTTTTAAAAACTTCTCAGTTTCACCTTTTAATACAGTAAATACTTATTAATTTATTTCTCATAAACAAAAGCCCTTCTGGGTCTTAAATAATTTATTAATTTAATGAGGTTCTGAGACCAAGAAGTTTGAGAACTGCTGTTTCAGAGACATTACCAAAATTAAGACATTTTTATGAAATGAATACTGCTATTTATCAGTTTAGCAGATGCATTTTTAACAGCTTTTTCAGATGTCTTTATTTCTTCCCATACTCAAATCTGAGTATAAGAAGGGAAGAAAATAAACCTAAAATAAGTCTTCACAAATATCTTAAAAGCTATTTTCAAATTGCAATGTTTTTTACTTGGCCACAGTCAGAATAATTTTAGGCCCTAGCTCTATATTCCAGTCATAATTTCTACCAATTTTATCCAATTCTGATGGGATAAATGTTATCTTATCTTCCTACAGTGATGAATAAAAGACTAACAAAACATTTTCCCAACATTCTCAAATGTCGAATAGTGGATATTTGCAAGAGAGCCATTGAAAGTGTATGTGGTGGAGAAAAGACCTGCCTGCTGGCACTTGGGTGCGCGGTGACTCTGCACTTTCTGGTCCAGCTTCCTGTGGGCTGCCTGGGGGCGGTCCACATCCCCTGGGCATTCTCCCAAGGGTGGGGCAACAGCTATAACAACTTAACATCACTTTGCTGGGTTTCAGAGCAGCAGCAAAGCTGAATGAAGTTAGCATGACTCTTCTTAGATCAGTAACCTCTGGAAGTTCAGCTTGGCTCAGCTTCGGGGCAGAAGTGGGAGGGAGTTCAGGAGGCTCATCTTCCTCTCCATATTTGGCAAATGTATGTTCTCTCTACCAGAGAAAACAAGGCATAGAGTCGTTGGCTCGATGTTATTAGATGAGTCAATGAGATGGAACAAAGAAATCCCAAGCTGATTCCTCTCTCACCACTGTTTGTGGAGAGTCTTGTGTCAAAATCAATACCACTGTCATTCTTTATGTTTGTGTAGAACATCACAGTTTACAAAGCACTTTCACATTCATTATCTCTCAAGGACACTGTGATGTAAACCAGGCAGGTATTGTTATCCTTATTTTGTAGATTAGAACACTAAAAATCCAGAGGGTCCAGCAATTTACTTAAGGGTCGCAGGTAGCAAGAGCTTTGCCAGGCCTGGAAGTCAGCTCGTCTGCTTTTCAATCCAACATCAGGTCCACTAACTATGCAGATGGCACATATGGCAGGCCTCCTCGTTATATTTGAAATTACCTAACCGCGGGCATGTTATTCACATGAGTATATTTGGAAGGAATGTAGGGACACAAAAAGAAAAAAGGTGGAAATTGAAAAGGAAAGGGAAAATAATCAAGGGAAAATGTGCATCCTTTTATAAAATTCATGGCTACTCTCATTTCTTTACTAATTATGAGAGGAAAGTCAGAGGACATCGTTGTCAGCTTCCAGGGATTGAAAAAATTTTTGTACATGTACCAAAGTCATTATTCAAAATAGTAGAACACTCATTGATTGAGTTTTTCCTTATGGCTGTCAGTGGCCAAAATGAATCGGGGTGCAGAGGAGATTCCAAGATTGAGGCCTGAGTCCTTCAACATTTAAAAGCATGGTCTTGCTCTCTTTTTATAAGTGAAAAAATATATAAAGAGATTCATTATAAGGAATTGTCTTATGCAGTTATGAAGGTGGGCAAGTCTCAAGATCTGCAGAGTGATTAAGAAAGCTGGAGATTCAGAAGAGCTAACGATGTGGTTTCCATCCAAAGGCTGCCAGGCTCAAGATGCAGGATGAGGCAGGGTTTCAGTTCAAGTCCAAAGGCAGGAAAAAAGCTGATATTTTAGTTTGAAGGCTATCAGACAGAAGGAATTCTTCCTTACTTGGGGGACAGTCAATATTTTCATTCTACTCAGGCCTTCAACCGATTGGATGAGGCCCACCCATACTAGGAAGGGCAAATTGCTTTACTCAGTCTACCCATTTAAATATTAATCTCATCCAAAAATATCCTCACAGAAACGCCCAGAATAATGTTTGACCATATATCTGGGCACGCCATGGCCCAATCAAATTGACACATAGAATTAACTATCACAAACTAGTGTGCTCTCTTGAAGTCTGTTGGTATGTAAAGACCACAGCTTTGCTTCCCCAGCTCGTGATGTATGTAGAATGGCCTTCTGCGGAACGTGCAGAGTTTCTTTAACCATTAATTACTTTTACAGCTGCTGCTCTAAAAACAGAAAAGATAAAAATTGCACTTTTTGTTCCATTGAAAGTGCAAAGAAGATCAACAACAAAAAAAATTCATAGATTCTGACTTTAAATGAATCAAATAAACTTTTTATTTAATGTGTGTTTGCTTATTTGAAAATCACTTATAAGAGAGTATTAACAAATAACAAAACATGAACATTAAAAAAAAAGTTCAATAAATGAGGTAAGAAGTGAAATAGTGATGGCCCAGTGAGGGAGATCAACAAGAAACCTCCATCCCCTGAAGAACTTCTAGGCACTGCACTTGGAATGCTCTTTTTGCCCAGGTATATGATGGTGCCTCTGTTTTGGTAGAATGAGAACTCATAATAGAGATTAAAATGTACTTGACAGAAAAACAAAAATATATTTCATCTTCAGTTTATTTTATGGGTTGAGATTGGTATTTGCTATACACGCAAAGACTTGAATATCTACCCTACTATTACAACCACATAGTCATCTTCTTTAGTTATTTCTACCTTAATTCCCATTCACCGTCTTCTAGTCTCTTTTTCTCCACTTAGCACCAGCTTTTCACAGCTGTAGTTGTAAGGCAAATCTCTCATTCTTCCCTCTAAGGGATATTTATTTGCATAACCATTGCAGTTCCCAATTACTCCACAGAGTAAGTGCCACTTAGAATCCTCATAGGCCTGTTGTTCTTGCTATTCCAAAGTAGAGGCAACTTTGAATGCCAGATTTGAAAGATGCGTTTGAAACTAGGGAAGATATTTGAGAAGAAATTAAATGTGAATATCTACTGTTCCAACAACTTCCTTGTGTAGTTTTTTCATATGAAGAGTTGATTAGTGATAATACAAAGATCATTAATCAAAGCAATCACTATACTTTTGAGATGGTGTCTTTAAATTACTGACTTATACACACTTTGATTTTTCGTTTAAATGTTTTTTTTTTTAAATCTTTCTTTAATTGGGCATATAATAATTGCTTTATACAGTCAGTCTTCTCTATGGGTACGCTGTAACGCATTGACATTCTGTTCATAAATTTGTTTACAACTCGATTAAAAAAATAAATTATTGAATGGGTTTCAAGATTCTCTAAATCTCATCAAATTCTCTTTCATAGGAAATATGTTACACTCACTACTGTATTAACATGTGATAATAGTCTTTCTCAAAGTCAAGTCTGAAATAAAACCACAGCAACATTCTTATTTGACAATTATAGCAATAAATAAGTCATTATTTGAAAGAGAATGTCAGAATTTTCCTCACTTCTTTTGGCAGATATTTTTCTAAATAAATTGAGAATCAATTATATTCTATTATTAGTAGTGGCTAAGAGTGCGGGATCTATAAGAGATAGACAGTGCATATCATACCGGCCTTGCCATTTTTGGCTCTTTGACCTTGAGGAAGTCATACTCCTCCAAGCCTCAGTCTTCTCCCATGGAAAATGGAATAATAATAGTGCTTACCTAATAGAGTTGATGGGGGCATTAAATAGATAATGTATATAAGAAGCTCAGCACAGAGGTAGGTACATAATAAGAGTTTAATCAAGAAGAACTATCCTTTTTGTGCTTCCACGTACAGAGAAGTGGCAGAGAGTTTAAGCATACTAATTCTGTCATTTAATAAGCTTACGTTTGAATAGGTATTGGGGAAATGAGGGATGACAAAAATGATAATTTTGCAATCATTTAGTCAAAAGTGTAAATAGTTAATGGGAATTTAAACAGCAATATTTAAGCTGCATTTAACACAAGAGAGGAAGTTTAAATTGAGGAATATAAAATTTAAGTTCAGATTAAATAATTTATTAACTACAACTTTTTAGTTGCCTAGGGGATTTTTGTTTTTGTGTGCGTACTTATTTGTTTTAACTAGTTCTCCTTATTATCCATTCTTAAAACCAGAGTCATTATTTTCACTTTTCACTCCAATCAATCACCAGGTCCTGTCAATGTTTCTCACATCCATCAGTCCCTTTTTATTCCCATATTACTTCCCAGGCTGAGTTCCCATCCTGTTACCCCTTACATTAATGTAATACTCTCTTAGACATTCACTCAGGCTTTTAATATCTTCCTTTTTCTGCTAAATCTTGCATTCTGTCAGCTTAATTTTCCTCAGAAACAACTTTCATTGTTTTATCTCTGACTTCCAACTGACTACATGGTAAAATTCTAATTCCTTGGTTTAGCTTTCAAGACTCCATACAAGCTACAAGACTCCATAAGCTACCTTTCTAGCTCCATTCCCCCACACTCTCCTCCCCTCCTTTAATCCACACTAGTTAGAGAGAAAGTGGTGTAGCATGAGAATAAGAATATGGATTCAAGAGCAGGCTGCCTATGAGTGAATTCCAGGTCCACCATCAAGCAATTTTAAACTAAAACTTTAGATATTTTGAATTATGGAATAAGTATTACATGTACCATCTGGAGGTAGAAATGTGGGCCTTACCCATTAGTAAGGATCCAATAAAAATCTGCAGAATGGGCGACTAACTTATTTTTCATCTAGATGGAGATTGTAAATGTCCCAACTCTAGAGACCTAGAGAATGGCTGGCAACCAAAGGAGGGATGTCAGGCATCAGCAGTGTAAAGTTTTTATAAGTCCCTTAGCCAAACTCAGGAGATCTGGAATGTCAGTGGAGGTGGGTGCAGGAATCAAGAAAGCTAGCAATGGTGGGGCTGAGAGGGTAGGCTTTTTTGAGAGGACAGGAGTCTGCCTCTACCTTTTATACTTTATCCTCCCTTCCTGCATATTCTTCCAGTGATAAGATGTGTCCAGAAATGTAAATCACAGTGTTCCAGGGGGTCTGGACTGCTACTGGCTCAGTTGTCTGATGGTAGCAATGGGACTTGCTAAACTGTGGTGAGAATCAAAATTGAGTGGGTGTGGTGTCACAGGTCACAGGGAGCCATGCAGTTTGGAGCCATGCAGAAACAGCTCCATTGCTAGTTTCTTAGACTCAATGGGGGAATAGCTCTCCACGACTCCCTTAGAGCCCTAGATCACAATAGTTCTCAGCTTTCCTTGGCTCCACTGTGATTTGTTCATGAACAGGCTTTGGGTGTGGAGTTTAGACTATAATCTATACAGAATCTTCCATATTTCTTGGATGATATTTATTATTATATTTTTATTACACCAAAAATCCTTCGGAATAATATCAGTAACATTTTCTGAGCCCCTACCATATTCTAAAACCTAACCATATTGCCTCTAATCATCACTATCAGCTCCACTTTATAAATGAAGAAATTGAAGCTCTTTTAGGTTAAGTGGTAGAGCCAGGATCCTAACCCATGTCTCCCTGCCTCCAGAGCCCAAAGTCTTGTAGTTTTCTTCAAACACATCTGTTGATCTCTTACTGTTATTTGTTTCCCATAGCTTTGACCTTTCTCTCATCCCCAGTAAAGTTCTGAACACAAGTTCTGTCTCTGAGCTGAGGCTTGCTTCATGAAATTTCCTGTTATTCTCTCTCCACCCTCTTTTAACATAGGATGGGCTTAGAGGATGTGAAATATAAACATTACAGTTCCCATGCTGTTTCTCATAAAGATTTGAAAGAAAATACACAAAGAAAAGCAAAGTAAAGCTACTAGCTCAGTATTTTGTCTATTAGTTATAACACAATAAAGGACACAGTCAGACCCAGAATATAGCAAAAGTTACATTTAGAAGATAAATGCAAGATATTTAGAAAGCAGCTCATAAAAAATTTATATTGTGCTGTTATGGCCTTCAAGCAAAGCAGTCAATGCGTCAACAAATCTTTATAGGGAAACTATTATGTGACAAGCATGGTGTAGGTGGCTGCAATAAGTCTGACTTACTTTATGAGTTTGCCTTTCCTATTGAGTTTCTTATAAACTTTGCAACTTTTCTATAGTCAGGCTATTATAAAATTTTAAATAAATTATGTTAAATGACATGCTAGCAATACGAGTGAATATTTTTTAAGACTACTTTATTAGATTCATTTATATTTATGAGTTCTTGTCAGGAAAGATGAGACTATTTTTCACATATAATGACATTCTTATAACTTTTAATCTGGTTAATAATTACAGTACAGAACTTTATTTTTTACTTCAAGAACTGATATTTAAAGGCTGGATCAAATTGTTAGTGACTTCTTCATCTTTCATTTCTCCAGATCCACCCAACTGAAGCTTTGTTTAAAAAACAAACAAAAAAAGCCAAACACTAAATTTTATCAGACTAGCAATCCAAATCATAGAAATGCCTCATCATGGGCTTCAGTAAAATAAAAGAAAAATCTTAATCCTCTTTACCTGTTAGAAAATATTTTATTAGGAAGCAAATATTTCAATTTAAAACTCAACTTTAACCACTTTATCCTCATGATTTATGTCCCTTTGATGCCTAAATTATCCACACAGCTAATCTGATCTTGTGCCAATGTGCTCTCTAAACTCCACTTCACAGTGCCTTGACCGATGTTCTACTTGTCAAGAGGGGTTCTCCTTCTCTTCTTTCTTATCTTTTCTTGTTCTCACTTTCCCAGGAGAGTTACAGGGCTCTGTATGAAATGCGGTTACAGAACAGAGTTACACTTAGAATGTGCACATATATAAATGGGTGAGGGGTCCACCAGGGCTGAGAAGGTCTTTCTCTGTAAAACTAAACGAGAACTGTCCTCGTGATTGAAAAACATCAGAACTCTTGCACTAAAAACCAGACACTGAAATCCAGCTGTACCCAGTTGCTATTTTTTTGGTATCCATTCTAAGAAGTTATCATTTTCATGAGAATGAGGTGCTTCTGCCACCACAGAAATTTCCACTTTGGAAAGCATCTCTTTGTAGTTCTGATTTCTCCAAGGACAGTATTTTTCAAGCTCCTTTTACTTCTATGTTTGGACAACAAAGTTATCACTTTTTGAGGCTTCTAGTTCCTCAGTAATCTATCCTATGATAGCTATATCAGCACACTGTAGCTAAAGTAAAAGTTGAAATGATTAGGAAGCTAATTCACAACCCAAACTATTTTTCCTCATTTAACAAGTTTTCTTTTGTTATAGCTATAAAACTGTTTCAAATCACTACTTCATTTTGGAAATGCTAATTTTTAATACAATGCTATATTCTTTTGCTCTTCCTCCTCAATAGTGAATGGAGTATGTTTATATATGACTTATTGCTATCATATCATTATGTCTTCTTTAATAATAATCTCTAGTATGTAGGTAGTACACAAAAGTTACTAAAATATCTTTTTATAAATTCTGTTAACAAGATAAGCTGTTGACAGATTACTCTGATATGTAGTTTATATCATTTTTAGATAACATCTCAAACAGAAATTACTTCTGTTTGATTCAATGGCCTGGGTTGCTGATGAGAATCCAAGCTCTGGGAAACAGAAGTTGGTTCACTCTCGTTAAATAAAGCAATGCCTTATTGATTTTGGAGTTAAACCAAACTAGCATTTTCATGACTCTCATGGACTGAATTTGCTTGCCCCCCCTCCAAATTCACATATTGAAGCCCTAACCCAGCCTCTCCAATGTAGCTATGTATGGAGATAGAGCCTTTAAGGAAGTAATTAAGGTTAAATGAGGTCATAAGAATGGGGCCCTGACCCAATAGGATTAGTGTCTTTATAAGAAGAGACACCAAACAGCTCACTCTCTCTATTCCTATATACCTGCACCAAAGGAAGGCCATGGCCCATGGTAGCTATCTGTGACCCTAGGGAAGAGTCCTTATCAGACACCAGTCCTGCTGGCACTTTGATCTTGGACTTTCCCTCTCCAGATCTATGAAAAATAAATTCATTGTTTGAGCTTGGGGTACCTCAAAACTGTGATTATCTATGCTTCAGGTTTTTCTATGTGAAATACCACTATAAAATTACTAGAAACAACTTAAAACCACTAATCTAGGCCTATCTCAGCAATGAAATTTAATTTTTGTTATAGTTTTCAATTTCCAGACAAGGTGTAGCAAGACAGTTCATTGTCACATGTACATCAGTAGGTAGAAAGAAATTGAAAGTAAACTATTCATGAGTTCTAGGTAGTTTATTAAATAGAATCTTGCTTTCTGATATTTATTCATTAAATTATTTATAATTAAGCAATATTAACTACATAGTTGTATAGTTAAGTAATATAGTTGTATGATTAGGTGAATAAAGTTAAGCAAATTAAGGAACAATTATACATGCAAGAAGATTTGCATTGTAGCTAAAAGACATCAAACAAAATTTGCAAGAAAAATGTTTTTTTTGATAAGGAAACATAAATTATTTGATTGTTATAAATATGTCAATATTTATAACAATTGTTATAAATATAATTATATCAATCTCTAGCATCTTATACATTAAAGAACTATTTTTCCACTGTTTTTCTCCCTAAAGAATTTCTTAGACCATATACAAAAATAAACCCAAAATGGAGTAAAGACTTAAATGTAACCTGAAATCACATAACACTCCTAGAAGAAAACATAGGCAGTAAATTCTTTGATGTCAGTCTTAGCAATATATTTTTTTTGATATATCTCTTAGGGCAAAGGCAACAAAAACAAAAATAAAAAAAAAATGAAATTACATCAAATTAAAAACCTTTTGCATTGCAAAGAAAACTACTAACAAAATGTAAAGGTAACCCACTGAATGGGAGAAGATATTTGCAAATGATACATCTGATAAGGTGTTAATATCTCTCTCTCTCTCTCTCTCTCTCTATATATATATATATATATATATAGAGAGAGAGAGAGAGAGAGAGAGAGAACCCACACAACTCAATATCAGAAAAAACAAAAAATTCAATTAAAAAATGAGCAGAGGACCTACACTGACATTTCTCTAAAGACATACAGATAGCCAACAGACACATGAAAAGATGCTCAACATCATTAATCATCAGGGAAATGCAAATCAAAACCATAATGAGATATCATCTCACACCTGTCAGGATGGCTATCATCAGTAAATAAACAAACAACAATTTGATGAGGATATGGAGAAAAGGGAACCCTCGTGAATCCCACTGTTGGTAGGATTGCAAATTGGTACAGCCACTATGGAAAACGGTACGGAAGTTCCTCAAAAAATGAAAAATAGAACTACCATAATGACCCAGCAATTCCACTTCTGGGTATTTATCTGAAGAAAACAAAAACACTAATTTGAAGAAGTAGATGTATCTTTATGTTCATTACAGCATTATTTCAATAGCCAAGATGTGGAAGTAACTTAGGTGTCCATTGATAGATGAATGGATAAACAAGATGTATATATACAATGAAATATTACTCAGTCATAAAAAAAGAATAAAATCTTGCTATTTGTGACAACATGGATGGATCCTGAGGATATCACACTAAGTTATATAAATCAGACAGAGAAAGACAAATACCATATGATTTCACTTAAATATGGAATCTAAAAAACAAAATGAACAAAACAGAAAGAAATTCATAGATCCAGAGAACAAACTGATGGTTGCTAGTGGTGGGGGGAGATGAGCAAAAAAGGTTAAAAAGATTAAGTACAAATTGCCAGTTATAAAAAAACATCACAGGGATATAATGGACAGATAGGAAATATAGTCAATAATATAATAACTATACATGGTTACAGGTGATTATTAATTTATTATGGTTATCACCTTGTAAAATATATGCATGTATAATCACTGTATTATACACCTGAAACTAATATAATATTGTATGTCAACTATAATTAAAAAATTAAAAAATTAACAAAACAGAATGAATAAACATGATTTTCATAAGGTCACAAAATACTACCTTTCAAGAATTATTTAGCATTTAATAATTATATATTTTACCTGTGGATGATTTTTTGATTCAGAAAATAAGGATTAATTTTGTATTTGATTATTGGAGAAATAAACCTAAAAGATGCTAGATGAAGTTTTAAATCAAATTTTAAATATTTACAATCCAAACAAAAGAAACTAGACATTTCCATATTGGGCAAAAGTATCAAATCAATATAGTACTTGTTCAACACCAGCAGAGAGACTAGAGCTAATGTCACTAAAAAATGACACAACTGTCACAAAGTAACTATACCTGGAATAGTGTATCTGTAAAATTCAAACTAATTCCTGATATTAGATGAGAACTTGATTAACATTTTCACATCCAATCAGGTTAATTTGTACTATAATATACTTTCAGGCTTACTTTTGCTTCATGACATTTGTCGTATTTGCAATTAAGTTATCATTTGTATGATTCCTGGTATGACAGGAACCTCTGAGCTCCATTGGATTGGGACTACATCTGTCTTATTCACAGCTGTACTGCCATACCTACAACAGTAAGTGCTCAATAACTAATTTGTCTGATTAATGAACAAATGAAAGCAGGAAGGTATGAGTATGACAGCTTAGCAGATCTATAAATGAATGCACTACTACCAAAGTTGTAAGAGTGACAGATGGGACAAAATAGAAAGAAGACCACACTTCAGGGGCATTTGTACATCAGAAAGTAAAAAAGGTCTTTGGGCCTTTGGAAAATGATTCATCCTATTTCCTAAAGGAAATTTCCTATTTAGAAAATTCAGTTTATTTTTTTAATAGCAAATACCTAATTCTTAATAAGTTTGGTCAGAATATGAAGTAGCTACAGGATATAAAAATATTCCAATTTACATGGATAAATCAGGAATTTCTGAAAACTCACAGTTGTAACCACCAAAAATCATGGCTCACTAAGAGGCTGATAAGAAGACATAAAGCCATGATTTAAATATATTTTTAATCATTAGATTATTAGTGAACTGGATCCTTTGCAGAAAGTCCTGTGTTATTAAGAGAATTTTCTGAATGAAAACACTCAATAAATGGAAGTATGTTCCAGATTTAAATTATTTTAGTGTGGATAATAAAGGTATGTATTTTAAAGAAAAATTCAATGCAACTATTCAAAGTCATCTTATAATAATAGAGATTGATGGGACATTATGTGCTTCACAGTGTGTGTGTGTGTGTGTGTGTGTGTGTGTGTGTGTGTATCCTACTCATTATCTTGTTTCTCTTTTTGTTTTTTATTTGTTTTTTTTGTTGTTGTTGTTTGTTCTTTTAAAATTTGGAAGGTTGTTTTATTTATTTCTCTTTTTCATTGAAGCATTACAGTTATTATGGTCCTAGGAATTGATTCGTTCATTGATTAAGAACAGCAAAGTCATTCATCAGACATTATGAGTACCTGCAGGCATTATTAGTGATTATGAGGCTTGACAGCACTAACAATCCCTCCTGGACCAGTGGACATTGATTTAGGCTAGGCAAGCAGCGTGTGAAGCTGGGCTCTGAGTCAGCTTCTGGATGTCAAATACACAATCACAGAAGAGAAATCTTATCATACATAAAAGCTCTCTAAACAATAAGAATTGATGCTACACAATTCACCCAGCTTTGCTTACTTTTGCAAATCAACTTTTTTGCTAAGTTAAAATTCAGTCTAGTAGGAGACAGTTTAGCCTGGTAAGCAGGTGAACTTGACAATAGTTGTGCATGAGTATCCTATGGACTGTTTTGACTTTTCTGATAGTCATCACGAGAACTCAGTGAAAGCTTGTAAGAGTCCTGAAAATAAATACTGAAGAGCATGAGAATGGTAACTGTTTAGCCCAGTTTGAACATGAAAATTTGACTTAAAAAGGCAGGAAATAACTGCTGAAGATACTTCACAACTTAAAAAAAAATGTGCATGGGGGCATAATAAAAAATAATTTAGTTTAAAATTAAGCAAATGTTTTAGAATCTTGTCAACTTCTACCAGAAAAAAAAAAAAAAAGAAAGTAAAACTTCTGAGATTTTGTTTGGGACAGAATCATATTTAAAAATATTGCCTTCCTTCCTATTCATGAATGTGGTATATGTTTCTATTTATTTCTATTTATTTAGAACTTCTTTAATTTCTCCCCCAAAATGTTTGTAGTTTCAGTGTAACAGACCTTGCACATATTTTGTTATTCCTAAGTATTTTATTATTTGATGTTATTTTAACTTTTATATTTTTATTTATTTTCCAATTGTTCTTAGCTTGTATATAGAAATATTTTTAGATTGAATTTGTATCTAGAACATTACTAAAAGCACCTATGAGCTCTAGTAGTATCTTTTAAGATTATTTAGAGTTTTCTACATACATAATCATGTTACCTCTAAATAAAGATAGCTCTACTTCTTAATATTTAGTATAAATTAGAATAATACTTCCTTTCTTTTATTTATGTATATTTTCTGGTCTTACAGCACTGACTGAAACTTTTAGTAGAATGTTGAATGGAATGAACAAAGAAGACATTTTGCCTTGTTCCTAATCCCTGGGGAAAGTTTTATCTGGAAGAAGAGATGGCCAAATATGCATTGATACATGGGTGGTGGCTAATGGTTTAGTTGGATGATCATCAAGTAAGAGGAACATGACTGGAAAATGGGTGAAAATGAGGTTTGGGAAGAAGAATGTGGCTGTACCTTAGTCATAGGTCATAAGGATATTTGTGTCCCACATCAAGGATCACCAAGGATCCACTTCAGCAGAAGAGAAGGATGCAAATGATCCATTCTATGGATATGAGTGACATTGTTTTTGCAGCTACCTCTGTCTTTATTCAATGGGCTCATAAACAAAGTGGCCATGGCCACAGGGAAGGAGGTTTTGCAAGGCTGATCTGACAACAGCCACTGCTGAGTGCCCAATCTGTTGTCAGAGATTAATACTGAGCCCCAATATGATGCCATTTCCAGAGGAATCAGCCAGCTACAGGGTAGTAGCAGATTATATTATTTCCATCTTAGAAGGCAGATACTTTGTTGTCACTAGAATAGAAACTTACCATAGATATACACTGGCCTTTCTCGCCTACAATGCTTCTGCCCAAATCACCCTCTGTGAACTTACAGAATGCCTTATTCACCACCATGATATTCCACACAGCATCACTTCTGACCAAGGAAATCATTCTACAGCTAAGAAAGGGCAGCAATGGGTCTGTGCACAGGAATTCACTCGTATCATTATCTTCACCACCACTTTGAAGCAGTTGACCAGATAAAATAGTCCTTTGAAGGCTAAGATATGGTACCAGGAAAATGACAATACCTTGAAGGATTGGAGTAATGTCATCCAGGATGGGGTGTACATTCTGAATCAGTATCAAGTTTAGAGTACTTTTCCTCTCTTAGGATTCACAGGTTTGGGAATCAAGAAATGGAAATGAGAGTGGCTTTTCTCACTATTTACTCCTATTGAGTCACTAACGAAATTATTGCTTCTTATCTCCACATCTTTGGGTTCTTCAGGCCTAGACATCTTAGTTTTCAAGAAAGGAATGCTTCCACGAGGGGACACAGAAATGATTCTATTAAATGGGAATTTGACACTGTCATATGGCCACTTTAGGATCCTCATGGTAGTGAATCAATGGGCAGAGAAGGGGGCTGTTATACTGCCTAAAGTGATTGATTCTATCGAGAGGATATTAAGTTTCTACTGCACTAGAAGGATAAGGAGGAGTGTGTCTACAATTCATAAAATCTCTTGGAACACATCATAGTACTTTCAAGCTCTGTAATAAAAGTCAGTGAAAAAGTGTAGCAAAACTACTAACGGTCTATACCCTTTGGAAATGAAGGTCTGATTTATCCCCTGAGGCAAAGAATTATGACCAGGACAGGTGCTTGCTGAAAGCAAAGGAAATATGGATGGAAGAATCAAGTTACAAATATTAACTGAAACCACGAGACCCATTACAAAAAGACTAATAATTATTTCTTCCTTATTTTTATATTAATTTGTATTTTTATTAACCAGCTATATTTATCCATACCCCAGACATATAAAGTATGTTAATAGTATCTAAGTTTCTATCTCACTATTTAAGTTATAGTATATCAAAGAGCAAATGTGATTCAACGAGAAGAGTAATGAACATTAGTCAAAACTGAGTAATAGAATTTTTTATCTTCTTTGGGGGAAAGCGTTAGCATATTTTATTTGTATATCAGATACTTTTATCATGATATTATGAAAGATGTTTTTACTATTACCTTTATCTGAAAATTAAGCATGGTCTATATGGGTGCCAAGATGTAAAGGGGACTGTGGTCCCTTCAACAGTTTAGCTAAACTGGCACTGTTTCTCAGAATTCCATTCATTGTATCATCCTAGTTCATGATTGGCCACAGCAGAGATTTGTGTGAGGTTAGGAAGTCGGAAATGATATAATAATCATTATATCATTAATAATTGGCTTAGGGCTGGGCACTGTTGCAGCCCATGCATGCTCACTGACCTACTAGTCCACCATGCTGGTGTTGGGAGCAACAGTGGGGCTTACAGTTCTAATCAAAGCTACTCTTTCTCACCCTCTGAATCCCAGGCCAGATCATATAAGCTACATGAGGTTGACAGCTTAGCTTATAATTCACTCACATCATCAGAATTGAAGGGTGTGAGACAAACAATGCTCCTATTTGTTCTAGTAAGTTCTAGATTTTCCTTACAGATTTTAATTTTTTCTCCATTGGTTTCCTCAAGGTTCATCCTTGCTCTCTTCCATTTTATGCCTATGTTTTTATGCTGACTTCAGGCATAACACTGCCACGGAGGCAACAGTCTTATATAGACTGCTAGCCAGCCCCCACACTGCATGTGATCTAATCTTTAAAATAAATCCCTATTGTATATCATTTACCTGATTAGACTCTAACTGATAAGCCCTGGCAGGGTCATCTTTGTGTTTTTCCTTCTTGAGAATTGTTGAGTTTCTTGGATCTACTTGAGATTATGTCATAAATTACTGAAACTCCCATTTTCCTGCTACTTTGCATGTCTAATAATATTTTTTTGTTATACACTGGACATTACAAATGCTTTATAGTCAAATGCTTTGACTATCTGGATTTTATTGTCACTCTTAATAGAGTGTTTTTCCCTCCATAGGCAGTTTACTTACTTTCAGTAGAGTTTGATCCATTCAGACCTTGTTGTTCAGGTATTGTCGAGAGTAACTTTCTCTCCAGTACTACTAAGGGCTGGTCTTTCTGGAGTTTCTATTGAATCTGCATTGTTCATAGGTATTTTCATCTTTGCAGGTCAGAACACAAACGTCTGCTCTGTCTAGCTCTGGGAGTTCAATTCTCAGCTCTTCAGTATTTGTTCTTTCTTACCAAGTGGTATACTTTGTCCTACCTCAGGGAGTTTCAACCTGCAAATACACTGCATATACATATTCAGCCAAGGACTCGAGAGGATCCCTATGCAGATTTCTGGAAGTCCTCTCTGCATAGCTCACGTTCCCCTAGAACCTTGTCATACTAATTCCAGCCACCTCACTGGCTCTGAATTCTGACCTTTCTCTCCTCAGCTCAAGGAGACTGCTGTGCTCTGTTTGGGCTCCCTCTCGCTGAGCCAGTCTACAAAGTGATGCCAGGCAGAAAGCTGATACAATTACAGGGCTCATCTCCTTTTTTTTTTTTTTTTTTTTTGCCCTTGTTTCAGGGATCATAGTCTTGTGGTGTCTTCTGTTCAATGTCTGAAAGCAGTAATTTCATTTTTTTTCCCTATTTTATAGTTGCTATGGTGGGAAGCCTACTGTGATACCAGTTCCTCTGTTGTGGCTGGAAGTACAATTTATTTGCTCTATGCTTGTTTAATCCTGACAACAAACAAATATATATATTATATGTACATATAATGTTTTTAGAATCTTGATATTAAACAAAAATGGAATAAACTCCACAGCAAGCAGAATCACTTAAAATTCTTCTCTCACCCTATGCCCTACCCCTCAGGATTTGATTATCTTAAAAGCAGAATCATTTAAATGCTTAGACATTTGCATGTAAATTTTTACTTTGTTCAGCTCAGAGGTTTGTCAAAATTTACTGTGCATAAGAATAACTACACATATCAATGATCCCCTACTTAATGAAATATTTAAAGACTGTTCAAGGATGGTTTTGACTATAATGTATTCAAGTTCAATTTTAGCCCCAGTATAAAATGTGAATGTACTGTATTTCTTTCATGGATAGTGAGATTATTTGATTGCATTCTGATTTGTTTACCTTGTGAAAACTTTCAGGGACAACTCAGTCCTGTAGAAAGGAGATGGAATGAAGTCACTGGTGTATAGAGTACCTAGAGAAAATAAAAAAGCAAAACTACAGGCAGAAAAGTGGAATTGAGATACTAGCTGTTAAATAGAAAGGAAACACAACCTGTGTCATAACTTTTCTTCCAATCCGGATTGAAAAGACTATATAAATCTAAAGCATGCTCTAGCCTCCTACAGATGAAGGAGAAATGAATGAAAAGTTTTATTTTTTATGTGCCATTTTGAATATATCTGTACCTTTAGTATTTGTTTTCCTGTTGTTGTTCTTTGATAAAGTCTTTTTGATTATTTGAGTTTCCAAGCATCTTTCAAGTATTTTTTTTTTAAGTTTGAAATAATTTTAGACTTACAGAAAAATCACATAAACAGTATAAAAAATTCTCCTATACTTTCAGACTCTTCAAGTTAATATTTTATCATATTTGGTTTCTGTATATATTTGTGTATATTTGTTTATTTTTCTGTTCATTTTTAGAAAAACTTGCAGAAATAACGACCCTTTGTCCTTAAATTCTTTCATGCTATTTCTTAAAAATAAGCATATTCTTTACACACTCACCATTTCTGATCCAGGATCTAATCCAGAATCACAATTTGCATTTAGTTGTTTTATGTTTTAATCTCCTCTAATCTGGTAAAGTTTTTTAGTCTTTTCTGACTCTCACGGTCTTGTCATTTTTGACCAGTATAGGTCACTTGTTTTGTAGGATATCCCCCAATTTGGTTTTGTCTGATATTTCCTCGTAGTAGATTAGGGTTATGCATTTTTAGCAGGAATAGCACAAAAGATAACTTTTTGGTGCATCACATCAAGAGGTTCCTAAATGGTGATTTTTCTTTAATTTATTTTTTTAATATATTTTTTTATTTTTCAATTTTTCAATTATAATTGGCATACAATGTTATATTAGTTTCAGGTATACAACTTAGTGATTAGACATTTATATAACTTATGAAGTGATACCCTGATAAATCTAGTATCCATCTGACACTGTATATATAGTTATTAAAATATTATTGACTATATTCCTTATACTGTATTTTACATCTCTATGATTTTGTAACTACCAATGTGTACTTCTTAATCCCTTTCTCCTTTTTCACCCACCTACCCAACTCCCCTACCAACTGGTAACCCTCAAAATATTCTCTGTGTCTATGAGTTTGTTTTTATTTTGTTTATTTCATTTGTTAGATTCCATATGTATGTAAAATTATATGGCATTTGTCTTTCTCTCTATCTGACTTACTCCACTCAGCACAATACCCTCTAGGTCTATCCATGTTGTTGCAGATGGCAAAGTTTCATTCTTTTATTTGTTTATTTACTTATTTATTTTCATGGCTTAGTAATATTCCTTTGTACATATTGACCACCTCTTCTTTATCTGTTCATTCATCAATAGATACCCAGCTTGCCTCCATATCTTAGCTATTATAAATAATGCTGCCACGAACATATGGCAGCTGAATGGATAAGAAAACAAGACCCTTACATATGCTGCTTACAGGAGACTCACTTCAGCTGGAAAGAAACACAGACTGAAAATAAAGGTATGAACAAAGATATTTCCTGAAAAGCGGGGAGGAAAACATCTGGGGTAGCAATACTTATAACCAGACAAAACGGACTTTAAACAAAGGCCATACCAAGAGACAAAAAAGGACCCAGTAATCCCACTTCTGGGGATTTAGCCAAAGAAACTCAAAATATGACTTTGAAGGGACATGTGTAGCCATATCTTCAATTGATTTTTTAAAAAGATCCCTATTATGATTTACATAGTCCTATACAATCTGGACTCTAATTCTCTGCTAGACTTTGCTCACTATTCTATCCCTTCTCATTCTGTGATCTAACTCTAAATGCATTCATTGTTTAAAGAAAAATACTTCTAGAAAAAAATCTAATTTCTACTATTTTGCCATCTCTCGTGAGATCTGGCATATATTGAAGTTATATTTTGGTTTGACACACAGCATGTTCAATAATGGTTACTTGCCTAATACAAGAAATAGAGAAGAAATGTTTGGACACAGAGCAGATGACATCTCCTTTTGTTGAATAGTATTTTCTGATGTTAATTTCTGTGAATGTGGTCAAAGTTGTTTTGGGAGCTTTTTTTTTTTTTTTTTTGGTCTCTTTTGGTGGGATAGAATCAGCTAAAGCCATAACAAGAAAATGTGATATGTGTCTAGTATGTACTATTTTATTTTTGTTTTGCAAGAAGAGTTAAACTATTTTTAATAACACAAGTAAATGATGAAAAATGAAAAAAAAAATAACATATTCTCTCTAAGGTCCTTTATACCTGTGATCTACCTGAGATATTACTCTTCTCTCCCCTCTAGCCTCCTCCACTTTACCTAATCGACTGTATCATGTGCCAGTAATCTTTACTCTAAAATAGTTCTCCTGCTTTTAGTTCCCTTACCAGCCCTAACCCTGTCAAACCTTTTCATATTTTTAGTTACTTGTTTTATGTGCTTCTTACTTAGTAAATTAAACTCCTTAAAAAGGGTGATGTTGATATACTCTTAGCACCTACAATCCTAGTACAGTACTATGTACATAGAACATTTTTGGATATAATTTTGAGTAAATTTGTTTTAGGGTCTAATACCTCAGGAAGTTTGGGAAGAGAAAGTTCAAGTATGAAAATTAAGAATGCAGGTATTCAGTTAAAATAAAGCTATTTGTATCCATTTCCACCACTTCTTCTCTCAGTAACCTTTCTTAATCTTCATGGACCTCTTTTTTATCTGGAAAAAAATGAAAATAACTTTTATTTGGGATTAAATGAACCAATGTATGTCAAATGCTCAGTACAAATGCAGATAATTCTGATAGCACTCCAAAAGTGGTGGTTAGTTGGTATTACACTTGTTATGAGTTCTCTGTGCACACATGGTGTAAAAAGTAGAGTAGGAACCTGAGGTCACAATGGAGGATGCAGCATGTAACAGACAGAAACCTTAAGGAGAAACAACCTCAGGAAGGCAGAGCAGACATTCTGTCTCTGTTTGGATGTTCTCTTGCTGGAGCCAACTTTCAGGTTATGGGGGTTTATTCACTGAAGTTAGAGGAAGTTGTGTGATAAATGGCAACTCTAGGCACAGGGATGATTAAGCAAAAGACAAAAGACTTAGTGTGATAAAGGCCACTCAATCTATTTCATGGCTTCATGCTGGAGAGGTCACTCTTTCAGTGATATATGCCTAATCAGATATGAGGATTGTCATGTTGAAATCTTTAGTCTCTGCATCAGAACATGCATATACCTGAGATAGTACTGTATAATATAGACTTTGAGACCTTGGACATATAATGTAACATCTAGTGTGCCACATTTATTTTTGTCTGAAAAATGGTATTAAGAATAGTTCCTGGTTTATAGGATTGTGAGATTAGATGAATTAATCAATGTAAATCACTTAGCCTCAACGGGGTAAGTACTCGAAAATGTTTACTATTATTATTTGGTATATAAATGAATTTGAATGTGTACAGCTACAATCTCTCTGGTCTTTGATGGTGTCACATTATTCAGATATGTCCTTACTTTTCACTCTTATGTTAATGTCCTGCTCTAATGGGTTAGCATCAATGTGTAATTGCATTCTCTTGAATATGTTCATTTGGAGATCAATATCTTTCATCAGAGAAGTGCCATATTTTTACATGCGCTGTTTTGGATATAGTAGAGGCATCTGATTGGAAATATGCCAAATTTGCTGTCACAGACCTACAATCAGCATCTGGCATTCTTGGCTAAATATTTGTGGTAATGTTAATGTGAAGTCTTTTTGTGTTTAATAAATAAAAGGACAGAAATAAATTTAACTTATGGAAGTAAATTTTTCTAAATAATAAAAAAATTCAAAATTACTTTTTAAAATACATACTATTTCTTTACTTGATAGACTGTATACCTATATTTAAAGTAACTATTTCATTCTCATCTGGAAAGGAAGCATTTGGATATGCTCATTACTGTGCTTTTGGGAAAATATTTGTCTTTGAATCATTCAATATTAGAACTTTTACATCCAGTAATTATTATTATAGTTTTATTTGCTTACTGGTTCTGAGTAAAAGGTAATGCAATTTTTAATAGGTTTAGTAGAATCATTTTTGTATACATACTCTTTTTTCATACTGTTTTAAAAAGAATGATATGTTTTTCTATGATTCCAAGAACTCAACTGCTATAAAATACTATGCACTGAAAGAGAAAAAACAAAGAATGTAAAGAGATTTTCATACCTCACTAATTTATATTAATTTAAAGGGAAATTGTCCCATGTGGTTTGGAAAAATTAAAAATGCAATTAAATCACCACACATAGAAAAAAAAATCTTTGTCTTGCTACCATACTCATGGTTCTGGTTAAATAAAGAAATAAAAGACAATTATTCTAAAGCAAATTTCTCTGTCTTTGTACTTGCATAAGTCCATAGTTCTCCATCCATGTTCTGCATGCTCAATAAATGTTTATAGAACCTGACATAAAACTTTAGAATTCACTATTTTTATTATATCTAAAATAAGAGGACATATTAATGAGAATTTTAGTGGAGTTTCATTGTCTGAGTTATTAAGCAATAAAGTTTTATTGCCTTAAAATGAAAATACAAAAAACCTGGCTATACAGAATTTCCCATTAATAAGTAATTGAGCATTAGCTAGCAGGGTGATAGCTGTTCTTCAAAATATGTTATTTTGAGGGAATAAATAAGTAGGTAAAAACATGCTAATATTTTGCTATGGTTCTATTTACTATAATACAGCACAGAAATACACAGCTAACCAAAATCTAACTTTCTGTCTGAATCTTATATTTAAATAATAAAGCACTAATTTTTAAAATTTTTGATTTTAGTAACTCTCCTGCACATACACATTTATGTGTGTGTTTTAGAAAAAATTACCATAGGTTAAATTAAATTCCAATCTTATTGAATGGAATTAGAGTTTTTGTCCATTTTGCTAGCTAGAAATAGAAACAAATATGACATGTAACCTAATAAGCCAAGCAATGTATTTACAATTGAGAAGTATGCTGATCATAAATTTAATTTATCTGTGATGACAAAACATTTAGGAGAAATCACTATTTGTTAGTAAAATAGAAAATACTCCTTTAATACGTAGGCTTCAGAGCATAGTACAGACTTTCTCTCAACACTGACTTAACTGATTAGTGGAGATCATTATTTCAATCTGTGGGCTTGGTTTGATAGTGTGAATAAGCTCTGCTTTTTACTAGATTCGAAATGGGTGTGGTCAAAAACTAAGCTTATTTCTTTAATTATAGTTGAAACAGGTCAATTTTTAAAACATGTGACAAAAAGAAGCAACCTGAAAACATTGAGATTAAATTTATCTGCTTAATTTTTAAAATGAAGGGGTTTATGAGGTGCGCTTATTATTTGTGACTCTTTTTCCTCATGAAATTGTAAAAAGAATGTATGTTGTAGTGTCTAGCATACATTCTTACCACAGCCTTTGGAGCAAACCAGGAATAATATTAGTCAGGTTTTATAGATGAGTAAACAATTCTGAATATATATATAATTTTCCTCCCTAACAGATGTGTGTGCATATACAATATACATGTAAATTGCAATATTTGTGCTACTGTATAAATAACTAGAATTATATGAAAAACAATTCTGGATTCTCTAAATTCCACCAACATTTAAAAAAATAATTTTATCACATAGCATTTAGGTTAAACATTTATTCTACAAACATTTATTATTGAGAAGTCAAAAGTATTTTTGTTTTATATATAGTGAGAATAAAAAAGAGGTATCAAAATCCTAACATTTGTAGAAATAAGGACATCTTTTGGAATCTTTAGGAAGTATTCATGCATGAAAATATGGTTATAATCCATTCACATAGTCAACAAATATGTTTTGAACACCAACTCTGTGTCTGGCAGTATTCTAGGCACCAGGCACATAGCAGTGAACAAAACAGACAAAATTCCTGGTAATCATGGACATTGCATTATTTCCTGATCAAAGTTGGTCACACTTTCTGAGAAGTGTGTCATTAAAGGGATCAATGTAAAAAGCCTTAGATTCATGATTCTTACTTTAACTGTTAGGTTCTTTAGCAGCCCTAGGAAGCAGATAGTCAGGAAGAAAGAAATAAAACAAATTTCACCCCATCTGCATAAACATGAAGATTGAATCTTAAACATGTAACAGAAGTTGCTGTATATCAGGAATATCACACCAAAATATAAATCTAAACTCTAACAACTGATAAATGGTATTGAAGAAATGTTTGTTCTTTCTATACTTAGAAAATGAAGTCTGCAAATGTCATCCCTCATCCAGAAATACCAGATGTAAAAGTTCTAATCTAAGTTCCATTTCCAGATGTGGGATCGAGTAAAATCTTATTTCAATAAAAAGAGATAATAAACATGGACAGTCTGTGAGAATCTCAATTGGACATAGAAACAGAAAAGTGAAAGATTAAGATCTTCCAACTGACTCTATCACCTGGCTCAATGTTTGGGGATATTTTAAAGGTCCTTTCCTAGGAAACTCTGTCTACAATAAAAAATATGATTTAACACATTGAATAAAGAGACACAGATGTATCTGGTTTGCTCAGAAATTATTTCTAATCATAAAGGAAGAAAATGAGAGAAGGGACCACTTCTCTATGATGTTTATTATTTGGCCAGCTTTGGTGGCTCGAATCTCTGATATTTGTACTGATAAATACAAATGTTTTCCCTTTTCCTTCCTCATCTTAACCTATTATCATCTTATAGTAAGAACTGAAAAGTAAGAGTGAAGGAAGTGATGTAGTCCACTTTAAACCAAGGCCACCAAGCTCCTTGAGAAAGATAAGAATCCAGCCTCATTCTCAAGATGCTCAGAAAGAGCAACATAAACATTTCTTTGCAACCTATGCTAATATTTAAGAACTCATTAAACTGGGAAAGTAAGCCTTATGCTTAATGTAAGTTTTCAATTCTATTTACGGAGGCAGAAAACAGCTGGTTCTTGTGCTTCACATAAAAAACTAAATCACTTTTCTAGTTTCAAGCTGAACACTCTTGCTTTCTTTAAACTTTATTATGAAATATTTTGGAAATGCCAAAAGGTAAAAGAATACTGTACTAAACACCCCAAAACCTAGCACTTGGAGTAAAAAAATTAAACATTACTAATATAATTGAATATTTCTGTGTCTCTCTCTTGCTGGATATTCTCTTTTCTCCTCCCAGTATAAACATTATTTTTATTTTATTTTTGTTATTTATATGCTTTTATTCTTATATTGGTATGTACCCAGTAAAATAAAAAGATAATATACTTTCGAATGTTTTTAACCATAAAAATATCATATCATGAGTATCTCTCTGCAATTTTTTTCTCAATATTTTAGAGATATTTGTTATTAAGCCAAATTGTCCAATTACATCCTTCTTTACGTATTTAAAATTTTTTTTTGGTTATTTAATACTATTCATATTAAATAGGAGAGGATAAGGAAGTCAGAACTGAAAAATAATAAATCTTCTTTCCCTTTTATCTTTTTTTGATTCAACTTTTTGCAGAGAGAGGAATGGAAGAAAGATGACCAGGAAGTGATAATATTCTTATTAAACACTAGATTTCCTGTCAGTTTGGTGCTTATATTCCTTATTATTTGTTCTCAATATTGAAACAAAACAAAATCAAACAATAATGACCAAGAATCTTATAATTGAAAGTGACATTTAAAAGTTACCTGGTTCATTATTCCATACCTAGATCACATGTCTTAGGATAACAGAATGATATTTGAAACCATTGTACCTGACTAGTTGAGTCACCACATATTAGTGATGTGAAGACAAAAGGTCAAAGTGGTTAAAGGACAACACTTTAGTGTCCGTTCAGGACAAGAACTTGAACCACATAAAAAGACAAATGATAAATACTTACTCCTGATTCCACATTAAGCAATCAGCATTATCTATACTTTGGGGTGTATATCTTACTTAATTCCCTTTTTCAATGGTTATTAAATTTATGTTGATACATTGTCGTTTGAATCAGTCAAGATTCAAAACCAAGTGAAATATATTTCCTCATTTTCTAACATGTTGTTTATTATGTATTCAGTGACTACTTCATTAGATGTCTTTATATTTTCATGTTCCTTACATGCAAGAACATCACTACTACCTTGTACCTATAAAAAGGATTTTCACCTGATATTTCTGATGATGATTTAGAATTTTCACCAGAAAGTGTTAATCTATCCTTGGAAACTTTTATTCCTAGTATAGGAACAGTAGCATTGGGTAAACTTGGATATTTGGAAGCATTTAGCCTTTAAAAAATATCTTAAACTTGGAGGCTGACGTATTTCTAATTTTTGGCTTCTTTGGCTGTACAGCCGCCATGAAAAATGGCCCTGCCCATCACTAGCCATGAGAAGCATTATGTTCTAATGTTTATATTGTGTTTAGGTTGCTTCTGAGCTACTCATCAAAATCTTGAATTTGCAGTTTTAAGATAATTTTCATAGAAACATTAAGAACAGATGTATGAGTTAATCAAAAGGCAGAAAATATGTAAATATGGCAATTAAATCAGCATAAGTAGAATAGTAGTCTGCATTTTTCCTGATTACCACAAAGCAACATAGATTATTATTTACTCATTGATACAGAAATGTTCTCAAATAAAAACAAAGTACCTATTTTTTTACATTCTTACATAATTCAGTGATATTAATGGAAATTATTATAACAACTATATGCTAACTTTTTTCTAAAATGCTATCAGTATTGATTTATTTAACATCTACTTCAACATAAAAAAAAATGATTCCACTTTCATGGATCACATTTCAAATGTTAAAGTTATCTATCTACATATATTTGAAAGTGTCTGAATTTAATTTCTTTAGATAACATAATAAATTCCCTAAGTAACTGTGTCATGGGTGCATGTTAGGAAATATTTGTGAATACTCAGGAAGGAGGCATTATTTTTGATATTTCTTTTCTTCTGCTATTTACCACAATTTCATGTGAAAGAATTTTAAAAGTGAAAGAGTCCTTCAAAATTAAGATCAACTACCCATTTTAGAGATCTGACAGACAGTTACACAGTTAGTTGAGAAAGGAAAAATCAGATTTTAGTTAACTGACCTCTCGTTCTTTGGTATCTCTTAGTACTTGTGAAAGCAAACAAAACAAAATTCTAAGGATTAAGTTTTACTCTTTGATCACAAGTCTAATAACTCGTTTGGTTGGCAGTGGGGAGAGAAGTTTCAATGATCAGGTAACTTTTTTATTGTTATCAAGCATGAATTCAATCAGTGCTTTACCGTTCATTTTTCCTGTTGGTACAGATGATAGGAATGAAATGAAATGATGAGGCTCACTGACTCATAAAAAGTGATCAAAACCAGAGGGCAGAAATCAGAAATACTTGCAAACAGGTCCCTTGCTATTTTTGTCCTTACCAACATACCATGTTTTTAATTCCAGAGAGTCACATGCAAACTAAACGATTTAAAAACAAAAAACAAAACTTTACTTTCAAATTAAATATGGGGAGCCTTGATACCTGACTGATTCATGACATCTGTCTTATTTCAAACTCAGCTGCCAAATAATTAGAATACTTATTATATACCTCAAAACTGGTCAGTTTTATCTCAAGAAGTAAAATTCTAGAAAATTTTCTTGCCATCTCTCTATGCATTGTAAGCAGTCTAAGAAGGTTTAGTTCATTGAAAGTTGAGCAACTGTAACTTCTTTATATCACACACTTTTATAACTCTCACGATTTTAGACATTTGGGAAATTTATAACTTCATTTATAACTAACACGGAGCTTTGAAGGATATTTATTAATTGGTATTTTGGTGAGAAAGTACTGAGAGGAAGTTTAAAAGACCACTTCAGATGAATGTGGAATTCTCCCAGATTGGCAGTTTGTGATTCAAATAATAAGTGAGTAATTTAACTAATATACGATGTTAGTTTCTCTATACCTTAATTATTAAACTTATTCAGTTGCATTATGATTATTCTTTTTAAAATCATTTTCTTGAGGTATAATTTGTATCAATAAAATGTACCCATTTTATGTGTAAAGTGTGATGAATTTCACAAATGTAAGTATTGTGTAACATTACTTAAATCAAGTTATAGAACATTTCCATAGCAGCACCAGGTTGCCTACTGTCCCTGTGCGGTGAATTCCACACTATGCCCTTCTCAGCCCTAGGCCACCATCGATATGCTTTCTGTCACTATAGATTAGTTTTGCTTGCTATAGAATTATATTTAAGTAGAATCATGGAAGACAGCCTCTTTTTGAGTGTGGCTTCTTTGGCTCACTGTAATATCTTCAAGAGTCATCCAAGTTGTTGCACGTATCAATAGTTTGTTTTTATAAAATATTATTTCATTGTATGAATATACCAGAAAATTTTTATCCATTTCCCTGTTAATGGACATTTGCATAGTTTCCAGTTTGGCTATTGTGAATAAAGCTATTAACAATATTTTCAAATAAATCATTTAGTGGACATATGTTTGGGCTAAATATTTTGAAGTGGTTACAGAGTAGGTACATATTTAGTTATAAGAAACTGCATAGAGTTCTCCAAACTGGTTATAAAAATTTACTCTTACAACCAGCAATAAATGAGAGTTCCAACTGCTCGATATCTCTTAAACATTTGTGCTGACCATTATTTTCAAATTTTAGCCATTCTAGTGAGTGTGTGGTGGCATGTGATTTTGGTGTTAATTCATTGTATTCTCCTGATGACTAAGGATGCAGAGCATCTTTTAGTGTGCTTATTGGCCATTGGTCCCATTTGTTCTTTCTTCCTTCTTCCCTCTTTTTCCATTTTCAATTAATTATTTTTAGTATTTCATTGTATCCTCTATTAGATTATTAGCTCACTTTTTTATTTAGGTAGCTACTCAAGAGATTATAACATTCAATCTTTAACTTTCACATTTTACCATCAAATATTACACCAGTCCACATACAATGTAAGAAACAGCAAGCAATATATTTCTTTTTCCCTCCTCCTGTCCTTTGTAGTACTGTTTTCATATATTTAAATCTATACTGCAGTCTCGTTATTTTTTGATGTAACTGGTTAATCTTATTCTCTCTTCCACTGTTGGTGAGGGGCACCAAAGACAGACTAGAGGGCTGAGTGGGGAGGAGTTGGTGGGTAATTATTGGTGATTAGACCAAACATCTATGTGAAGCAGGCCCAGAAGGTGTTGACCTGATGCACCAAGCCCCACATGAGGCTCCCACACTTTGATGTAAAGCTCTGAGGCAGATACAGGAATATCTGAGAAGAGAACCCAAACTTTACATCCTTGAAGCATGGCTCCTTTTCAGTTCAAGAGGAGGCTGGAGCAAACTCCTATTTAGTATAAACTCCTTAAATAGCAATAGTTTTACTCTTTATTCCGTTGTTGACTTACTCACTTACCAAAATATCTTCTCTCTGAAAAGGCACATTTTGTTGGATACAAAGATACATATTTACATACATGTCTGTTTGTACTTCTCCCTTTTCTAAAACTAATTTAAGGTAACTAATAAAGAAAGATAGACTTGTAGAGCAGAAACAGAAATATAAAATATCCAAGAAGTGCCAAACATTAAAATATAATTAATGTGCATAAGTGAAAAATTGGCTTTCAAGGAATGAATTGCTTCTTCCTAGTCCTCCACATAATCTCCTCTAAACCTTCTGTACTAAGGGTGGCCAGTGAAATTATATGATTAAAAACTTAAGGATGAGCTAAGAGATTCTCAAATTTTATAACTAAACTTTTGCTATCCAAAGTTGTTCCACAACTACTTTTTATTTTATCAAAATTTCCATTGGTTTCCTAACCTATTGTGTATCAAGAGACGAAATGCAATCTTCAAGTAACCTGTCCAGCCCATATCTGGAAAAATATCATCAGAAAGATGGTTTGGAGAGGAATTCTAGCTATGAGAAAGACGTAGAGCTCTGGTGACTTAATGAGACTATCTGTTGGACAGATAAGGCCAACTGAAGGATCGAGCTTCTAATTTTAAATATACCAAGCACAGTGGGTAGAAAGTTAAATATATTTTTTAAATCCCATTAAGTTAAAAGATTTAGTACCTACATTCTATATATTAATTAATAAATTTTCAAGGACTGATGCTCCTAATATGTTACTCAGTTATCTGATAATGAAGTATATTAACTATATTTTATTTTCTGTATTCCTGATGCTCTGGCATCTGGGGCCTTACTGATTGGAGAGAGACAGTCCTTCCCAGGGTTAGCCAACTCCTAGAGATAATAAATATGAGCCTGCCTTTGATATAAAAAACAGCCAATCCCAAGTCCCTATCCCCTACCTGCTTTCTTTTATCAGGCTTCTGCAGTTTAGGGCACTGTCCTTCCTGCTCTAAATTGCCCCAGAGCCAGAAACTAGACAACTAGGGACCCGGATAGCTCAGATGTAGCCCAAATTATTCCAACTAGCCAATCATAAACCTGCTCAGCTTGTGTACCCTGCTTAGCCCATTCTTTCCAGCAAAAACCACAATAAAGGCTCTCATTCATGCTTTCTCTTCACTCTTTCAGCCTCCTGATAGACCCCGATGCCTCCCTACTTGGCTCTGCATGGTGTGCCTCACCCACTCCTCTGGGGAACTGTGAGTAACAAACTATCTTTTCAACAACCATCTTGTCAGACACAGTTCTTTTCCCATATGGGGCTTCCGACAAATTCAAAGACAAATCAGAAAAACATGCAGAAGGCATGTAGGAAATTTGTAGAGTTATCTGACATATGCTTGGGGTTGTTTTAGGAGTAGATGGCTGTTTGGTTTATATATTCCCTTGTCCTATAAATTAAGAATGTGTAGCCAGCCATGAAATTGAATTTTTAAAAAATGGTTAATGATATAAAAAGTGTTGCTTTTTCACAGTTGCCAACACAATTGACACAGACTCTGTCGTCCCTCGTGAGAGGAACATTTTCTGCCAGAATCCCTCTCCATGCACTGTGCTTACTACATTATTAGTGGCCAAATTTCCCTCTACTCAATTGAACTGGATTTAGACCTTTGAGTCTACAGGAACCCTCAACACAAGAACTGATGGAAAATTCAGCTGGAAAACATCTTGAAAGTTATAACAAATCTGCTCATAGTTAAGTCAAACATCCTACCTAAGAAGTTTAATTCCTTTCAAAGGTAGAGTTATCAAATATATTACACACGGTCAGTCCAAATTATAAATCTTCAAAAATATTTGTATAGAGTACAAAATTACTCTGTGTTTTGCAAATGTAGACTGACCCTTGACTGTGTAATAAAAGTAATTATAACATTTCTCTTTTTCTTTGAACTCATATAATAATTTCTATCTACAATGTTGAATTCAAAGTACTTCCTACATTTATTGCATATAAAGATTGCTCTTTAGTTAGAGGTTAGGGTAATTATTCCTATTTGTACCTCTGCCTCTTCCCCAATATTTGCTTTTTCTCATCATCTTAAGTCCAGTTTCAAAACCTAAAGCTATTTTTTTTTTTTGTTTTTCTTTAAAATATCGTGTTAGGCAAACCTGTGTGATTCTGGTCCCCATCCATAGACACTCCTTATCTGTCTGTGCATGGACTGACTGAGTGATGGAGAAGGTGAACAGTGCAGAACTACAGTTCTGCAATCCTCTATGCTCTGTGCTTAATCTCCTGAGCACTGTTAACTAACAGAAAACCTCACTGCAGCACCAGTGGAAATTCTCTGAGCATCCTGCCTTGAGATTTGGTGCTATGATCCGCATGTACGTGATGATGGAATCTGTAGTACTGGTCAAAATTTCTTCGCTTCTTTTTGGGGCTTCTTGAGGCCAAAGCTATTTGTATGACAATACCAGATTTAACATTTCTTTGTTTACACCAAGTAACATTTAAGAAAATATTTGACTTTGACCCATCAAACAACATTCCATTTTTCCTTTGAATTCCACACCTTACCACTGGTAGATAAAATGAAATACTTCTGAAAACACTGATTAGCAGTGCATATTTTTCTTCTTGCTTTCAAATTGTCCACCAGAGTAGCAGAAGTATTTATTTAATTGCTTTTTCTGGTGTCCACTCATATTCCCCATAATATTTTAATATAGATGAGCAATGAATTACAAAGACTGGGTATATCTGAAATATACGTAAACCTGGAACCACAGAAAGCTTATGAGTGACTTTGAAAATGTCCTGCTCAAATAATTAGCCTTGGATTGGATTCCAGTTGACCAAGTGGCACTCTTTTATCAATCCTTCTTCTCCTCTTCTTTTGCAATGCTCTCTTCCTGGTGCTCCTCTCACCTGGCTTGCCAACTCCAGGCCTTTGCAGATGTAAAGGACATTCAAATGTGTTTCTCTGGCTTTCACCTTTGACTCCCTCTCTGGGATTCAGTTTGATACTCCCACCTCCTTTCTCCTTGATCCGAACATCTACAGCCTCTGTCCCAGGACCAAGGGACCCCTGTTGCATGAGCAAACCTAATCCAGCCTCTCCATCTGGAGCAGGGAGACCAACCAACATCTGTTTCTTGATGTATAGAAAATCATTATTGGGCACCAAAAGTAAATGGCTCGCTTTAGTATCATAGTTAAAGGAAGAGTAATTGTTAGCTCACAGTATGAAGGAATGGAGTAGATCAGAAAAAAGTTCTGAGAACCCTCTGAAGACAATTTTATTCATAACTCAGCATATTTCAAATAGCTGAGTCTATCTATCTTTCCAAGAGAGATGCCTTTTAGATGCAGTATTGGTATAACAGATGGCATCTTTGTTCTGTCATTTATTTTAATGGAAATGTTGTTAATGTTTTGCAAATAGGAAATACATTGTCTGATAGTCTTTCTGAAGTCAATGATCTTTCCTTCTTTACTAGTTAGTTTTTCAAGAGTTTTAATTAAGCCAAAAATGGCTATTGACTTATTAAATCTTTCACATTCTTTTATATGTATCGAAATCATCATATAGTTTGGTAGTGGTAGTACTGGGTATAAGGACAGATAGATATTTTAAAACTAAAACAATTGGTATTTGTGGAAATTTGGGTAACGCAGAAGTGAAGATGAGAGAGAGGGTGCTGATGATATTATACATGTTCTTATAATAGAAAAACACGGAAAAAAATATTCAACAATAAAGAACTGATTTATTGTATCACAGGACAAATAAGTCTCTTACACAAAGTAACAAATTTAGTATCTTACCTATGGTCACACAGCTAGTTAGTAGTAGAACAGTAACTTAAACCCAGAAGTGCCCTTAACCGCTACATTATACTACCTTCCATCAAGAGAAAAGTATTCAAACAGTAAAGACGTAAGTATATATTTAGTTGCCTTAATTGTTTACACCAGTGAAGAATAGATAACAACAATCAGGAATTCAGACAGTTATTTGGGTTAGTCGATGTAAAGTAAATATGGTGCAGTTAACAAATAATTCCAAATTTCAGTAGCACACAAAAACACAGATTTATACTTCACTCAATTATATGACTAAGATTGACCAACGTTCTGCTCCAAGCATATTTTATTTTGAGAGCGAGGCTGAAGGTGCAGCCCCTCCCTATGACATGCTATTCTAGAGGAAGTGAGAACAACAATGTCGATGGAATCCGGCAGCCATGAAGCTTAAGAATTCTGTTTGAAAGTGAAATGTGCTACTTACACATACATTTGACTGGCAAAAGGTATGTTGCCAAGCATGAAATCAATAGGGCAGGATGTATAATTTTGGGGCTAAAAAAGGACCAAGTTAGAGAAAGACCCAATAGAAAAAATCAGCACATTATTTTAACAACAATGCAATCGAGGAAACAATTGCCAGGATCATCTGACTAATGTCTTGAACTCTGCCCCTTTGTCTTGGATTCAATTCTGATAGGCTAGACACATATAGATAGCATCTTAAAGAACATGAATAACTTATTGAAGATTAATGGGCAAAAATGGTACATTATACACATTAAAAAACATTATAACTACTATAAACTATATAAACATTATAAGTACTTATGGAAAAACTTAAAATCATAATAGGAAGAAATAAAGTAAACTCTGAAAATATCTAAAAAAAATTATCTCGCAATTTTAACCAGTGAAGAATACACCCTGGAATAGGTGTGCCACCTCTTTAACAGATGTCAGGAAGACTTGGCCAGGTCTTAAAAACCTCCAAGATTAACAATAGTTTCAGTGTGATTAAGAATACAAAAACACACGAACATACATGTAGAAACACAAGCCACTGGAATATTTGAGTAAAATGTTAGTCAAAAGAGCTAGTTGTCAGAAAATACTAAATTCTAAAGCTGCAGTTTTTGACATAATTAATGTGTGGCACATAAAAATTTGCTACTAGATCTTCCATGAGAATAATGTGAAAGAAATATGTCATGAATTTAATATCTAAAAATACCTTCTTTTTAGTAGAATGTTACCACACTTCAGCATCACCCAGCTATTGATCCTACATAAGAGCCATTTCAAATGCATATCAATATTTGACAGAAATATTTGCTGATATTTTAGAAATAATAGTATGACCAATAAACTAGTAAAAGATGACCAGGACTAGCACAGAGATTTCTCACAGAGTGACAAGCAGATTTACATGTTAACCAGGCAGTCAAAGCTCTAATAGACACAGACATTATGAGAGATAATATAATACGAAAGAGAATAACATATATTATATACCACATAATATATAAATATATCATAATATGTATAATAAGCAGAGAACCAAACTGTGTGGAGGGAATTATTACAATTACAAAGTAGGAAAGATTATTACAGGCCACACTTTTTCACAAAACCTCCAAACAGAGCACATCTTTCCTTTTAAACCTCCTCTCCTCCTTTGTCCCCCCTCACTAAGAGGATCACCTTCTCCCCTGTTCAGGCTACAAAATATGAGGTCATCTCTTATGTCTTCTTCCTATCTGTTCGAACAATAAATCATTTGTCAAAGCTTGTTGATCTTTTTTTCTGAGATATTTTCTTTTTGGTAAAAGGCTTCCCACTCATATCCAAACTGGCTTTCTTTCTCCCAGCCATGTCCTCTTCTCCAATTAATCCTATATATACTTTGCTGCTAGAGATTTCATTATAAAATTTATCTGATTGTGTAACCCATGTCCTTAAAAATCTTTACTAGGTCCAGGCTGCATATAGAATGAATCTTAGTTTAGCATTCAAGGCTCTCTACAATCTGGCTACAGGCTATGTTTCTAAATTTATCTCTTTCTAAATCCTGCTGTCTTCCTAACACCCTCTACTTCAGCAATACGGGAAATTTCACCTTTCATCCCCAATAGTCTCATTCTCCAGACCTCTGCTTACACTGTGCTATCTGAATCCTTTTCTCCAGGTCTCCGCTCGTCCCAGTCCTTCTTGGACTAAAGAGCAATTCATATCTTTTCCCCTTCAAATGGGTTTCCAAGATTTACTTTCAAAATTCTTTCTTCCCACTAAATAAAATGGGAAAATTCTTTTTTAAAAAATTTAAAGCACATAGTAGCTTTATTTTCATTAGTTATGGTCATGTTTATCTCTTTAAATATTTTGTTGGCTGATATAACTCCTAGAGTACATGATACAGCATTTTACACCTATCATGTTCTCAGTAAATGTTTGCCAAGGTGAACATGAGAGAAATAAGGCCACAGACTCTAAAGACAGAGCGTCTAGGTTCAAAACTCAGTTCTGCCACTTCACAGCAGTGTGACTTCATGCCCCAGTTTCTTATCTGTCAAATGAGGATGATAATAATAGTACCTACACACACCATAGATTGTTATGAGGATTAAATAAAGTCACATATTTAAACTCCTTAGAACAGTCCTTGGAAGGTAGTGTTATAGCTACTATTTTAAAATAGAAAATATTCAACGAGATAGATGGGTAGTTCTTCCTTTAGTTTATCTTTCTAAGCTTCCATTTCCTCTGCTAAATATGAAGATCAACAATACCAGCCCTGCTTCTATATAGTGTTTAGAAGGATCAAATGTATAGAAAGATTAATTTTAAACTGCAAACTTTGATACAAATGCAAATCATCATGATTTTCCTATATTAGATTAAAAAAAAACAAATATCTATACTTAAGAAGAAATGTGGGAATTAGTATTAGACCACTAGCTTTTTGATCATGGCAATTCAAAGCTATACGTGCCATGCTAAGGCAGTTCCATAAGCTAATAAAATTTACTGAGTTGGAAATTAAGTCAGATATGGTTAAATTCATGTTTAATATAGATGGTGCCAGGTATTGTATTGTATCAGGTGAGTTATTGAGCTCTGAAGTTAACATAATTTGACATGTAGTTAGTTCAAAGGGAGACTTCTGCATATACAATATTCCACATATAAAAGGGGCCACCGTATAACAATGGAAGAAAAGTTGAAAGCAACAATAACATGTCACAGAATACACACACTAAATACCTAATGATCACTAACTTCAAGAGCCATAAATATTAACGCTGAGGTCTCTGAGTTTTTAGATAGCATCAGGGACAGATCAGTATTCAGATTTCCTGAGCCTCATTCAGCACGTGCTCAATTATACTGCCCCATGGAAAAAAGACAGGCCCACAAATACATTTGCAGCACTCAATCTGAGATTTAATTTGATGTTACTAAAATGTGGTGTAGATCATGTTAAAGTTTATTATCCTTTAAAAAAATCACTTTTGCATTACTTATTGCTGCAATTGAAAGAATAATCATATCATTTGAAAAGAAAAAAAGAGGAGTTATTTAATTTTCTTAAGATAACAAAATAACAACCCTGGTACACCTTGTGTAAGTTATCAGGAGACTCCTTGACCTATTCAAGAGTACAAGAAACAGTGAACTTTTTAAAAAAGTTATGTACAAATAAAGAAAATAAGGAAAGAATAATCTTCCCGCTTGAAGATTATTCAAGGACAAAGAGAAACTAAAGCCACTTAACTTTGATTTTGCTTCTTCCTTCTCTCATAAAGGGGCTTGATCTTTAAATTGAAAAGGGTAGAAAAAAATGCTGTCAGGAAGGGTTTGAGACACATCAGAGTTAAAGCTACAGTAGAAGAAAGTCCGATTGTCTCAGGATATTGAAAGTTCCATCGAGATAGATTTCAATTAATGGAAGGCAAAATGTCTAACAATTAGAATTGTCTAAAAGTAGAATGGACTATCTTTTTAAGGCATACAAACCCTGTCTATATAAATATTCAAGTGTAGGATGGACAGCTAGAAAAACTACATTCTATCAGATGTGAAACGAGTTCTTGCTTTGAAAGACATGTTGAAATAAATGGCCCCTAACATTGTTTAAGTTTACAATTCTATGATTTTATGTAGGAAGGTAAAAGAATTAGCAGAGTGATACTTGACAAGTTCTATGTGGCTTATGCTAATGAGCTCTTTTCCTGAATTTTCTCATCCAGACCCAACATAGATACAGTAATTACATCAGATACTATAGCTTGTTCCATGCTTCTTTGGTCTACTTTGACCCAGTCCCCTAGCGAAGCTCTCAAAAGAGCATCCAAGTCCCACCTGGGTTGTTACATTTTGGGCCTCTGTTTCCTCTGTTGTTTTCACCTACAGGATTTTATATGGAACATATACAGTAATGCTGAATAGACTGTCATACAAACTGTGTCCCATAAGAAGTGTCCTTCTTTTTGCTAAATTCTTAATCTAGTTACTGCTTCATGACATCGATATAGTGGAGGAAATCTTATTTTGGTCACTTACTAATTTTAGATGGAAACTCTACAAATTATCAGAGAAATCTAATGATATCTGGTCCTAATAGTAAAATAAACATACATTTAAATTAAGTAAAATAAAAGTTAATTGTATTTATGAAGAGAATGTTTTCATGGAAGCATTGTGCATCATATGAAATCAAATATCTGTTGCATTTTGGTGCTCATTTTGAGGTGGTTCTATTAATAAATGTAGGCTAGGCTTATATAACAAATAGACTAAAAAATGTATAATACTTCATACTTTATAGAAAAATCTTTCTTTAATTAATGCCCTGACATCTGATGTGGCTTCCAAAGTTTTTATAGCTGTCTCTATGAACAGATTTCTTTCCTATAAAAAGATGCCTGTCCAAAAAAAAAAGTTTCATATCATTATTATGAATTAATACTCTATCTACATGAATCTTTAAAATATAATCATGATTAAAAGGTAAATAGTGATCTAAGTAAGGATAGGTATAGTAAAAGCAGAAAGAGATGGTATTCTGGCTAACGCATAAGACCTCATTAGATGAAAACAGATACCTGTATCACATTTTATCAAAAAATAATTTTAACCCAAGATTATCAAAATAATCTTCCCTATTTTATAGTTTATATCACAGAATTTCTTCCCAACATGCAGTTCTTCTTTCATTTATTTTACATATGTGTTTCTGAATCCCAATGCTATTAAATAAACTTTAGAGATAATTTTTCAGACTTTAAAGAATTCTGTATTACTCTGGCAATTATGTTTTATCCTGTACTTCTATGAAAGTTCTATTCATTAAATGTTAATAGACTAATCTTTGTCAGCATCATATATATTTTAATGTATTATCATGTAAAATATTTCCAAAGGAATTTTTTAATGCACATATAAAATTTTTCTCTTCTATAACAAAGAGAAAACAAAAAAGCTTACCCAAATTTGTATTTCTCATATCCTCTAAAATATCAGCATACATGAACTCTCCTTCTGCTCTTGGTTCTATAGTTAGACTATAATTTCATCCTCTTGAAAATATAATTTCATTCAGAAATAAATTCTTACTGTTCAGGATGCCAGGTTTTTTCTGTTTTCTTTGTTGTTGCCAGATTTACTCAGCCAATATGTTATAACATTCGTTTTTGTGTTTTTAAGGTATTTGTTATATAGACTTTGAAAAGCACCCAAAAAGAAAACAAAATACTCCCTCTTCTGAATAATCCAAAAATTAAAAACTAGAAATAAGACAATATATTGCCTTCAGGAACCTAGTCAATTTTTTTTAAATCAAAGAAGTCTAACCACAAAACTATCAGAGATCTGAAACTGGAGAAAGAACTCCCTACGAAAATAAATAAATGGCCTTCAAAACATGTTTCATTAAATATGAAGTCTTACAAAACATAAAGAAAGTAAGAATAATTTTTAAACGCGCTTAAAAGCCAGCTAAAAGAAAGAAAAGAGTCCTACATACAAAAGTGACAGCAGCATTTTGTCTCCTAGGCTTTTCTTCATCCTATTTTCTTTAGCTTCCTTTTCTGCCAAGTAACATGTGTCATGATCTAATTCTCTGTCTTCTCTGTCTTATTTTCTTTGCCAAAAACTGAAGTGGAAAGTTTCCTTTGGAAGTGTCAGTTTCCATATGCTCCACAATGTCCTGGTTAAGATTCTGAACCTCTTTGCACCAACCATAAACTTTACCTGAAACATAACCTTGACAGAGTTCATGCCAGGGAAGAAAGATGTCCACTGACTTTATCTGATGCTGTTCTAACAAAGCTAATGACTTGAACAGATAAAAACTATCATTCTTATATACTATTCTGCCCAGAAAGATGCAGGGATGAGGAAATAAAGTGCAGAATTATCTTAGGGAAAATAGCCTGTTACAAAAAGAGAAGAAGGAGGGAGCCCTTTGGGGGGAGGGGTAAGCAATAAGTTCACCCAAAGGTTCAGTAAACATAACATATACTTAAAAGTTCATAGAATGCTGCCATGCAGCTTTTCTGATTATGTTGAGCAATGTTTTGTTTTATTATATTTTCTGTATGTACATTGTGTGCTTTTTATCCAAAAATGCATACACATCATTGAAATTCCAATAAAAGACACATAATTTTAAATCGAGAAAATATCTCCATGGCTAAAGTTTTTATACACTAAATAATTACTAAAAACTTACAAGCCCACATTTCCCTCGTTAGTTGGCCCACCCTGCCACATGGGATGTTCTGACTAAAATGAATGAGCTCACCATGCTTTTCTGCTTGCTCAGTGGACAGCTATTTAAATCATCTGATGGGCAGCTGACTTCTTTAGTAGGTGCCTTCTCCAGTTAAAGTGGTGTCTGTAACTGTGTCCCTGATTTAGAAATCAATCTGTTGCAAATCCTTCCTACGTGTTTGTTGTTCATATTTGTAAAGACATCTTCTCTCAAAAGTGAGTACCGTAAATGCCAGGCAGCCTGCAAAAATCGATGAACCCATAATGTAGTTTAAATTTATTTCTCATAAAATTAGCCTTAGTTCAAGTCTCCTGTTAGGAGAAGGATACGCATCCTGCATTAGCATAGAAAGGAGCAGAAATGAAGTAGAAAGCAAAGAGTGAGATGAGATACAAGTTGGACTCTCATCTAAGACTACATTGTGAAACAAGTTTATCTGACACTACCTCATGTCTTTTTCTATACTGCAGTTCCAGTTTTTAATGCTTCCCTAAGAACTCCCACCAACATCTTTTTACCATCCAATCCTCTATGTTCCTTTTTCCTCTCGAATTAAAAATCGTATTCTTTCAGTGAATGATCTCAGGTAGGAATTAAAATACATTAATTGTCGAAAATAGTTTACACTAAATTAAAACAATTTATAAAATTATTCTTTACTTAATATTTGCAATTTTACAAGAAGATGCTTATTAGTCTAAAGTTCACTAATTTGAAGTTTCAACTGATATAATAAGACATTTCAAAATTTCTAAGCTTTTTCAAGGAGACATCAATTCTCATTTTAAGAACTGGAAAGAAAACCTCTATCAGGGTGAGGGAGTAAGGCTGGGAACAGAATGAGATGACCTAGTACTGGTCCTTTGAAAGTATAGCTGACCCTCGAACAACATGCATTTGAACTGCATGAGTCCACTTATACGTAAATTTTTTTCAAAAACACTTGCATTGTTTATGGTCTGAGTTTGAGAGTCCACAGATGCAGAGAGCCGACTATATGCATTGATCTATCACATTTTATGTAGAGGACTTGCGCATCCATGGATTTTGTTATCTGTGGGGGTCTTGGAACCAATCCCCTTCAGATACCAAGGGAAAACTTACACATGGATTTTTGACTGTGAGTGGGTGGTGCCCCTAACCCTTGCATTGTTTAAGGGTCAACTAAATATGAAGTTTGTAAGTAAACACCACCTTACCATCACATTAACACAAATACCTGTATTCAAAATTGATCATAACCATATATAATTATAATTATGGTCTATTTTATTCAATTCTTAAGCTATATTTCATGACTTCAGTCTTCTGTTTCTGTACTTCACTCCAATAAAAGGCATATTTCTATTAAAGAATGGATGAGTATTATCTTCTTAGGGAGATGTGTATTTTAATAGAAAACAAAGTAGTCAAAGTGACACATTCCTAACTGTGGCATTTTAGGACTTAAGTGTTCAACCCACTTATGGGGATGGTGACACCCAAAATCATCCTACCTACATGGCTGTATATTTCACCTCCTAGGAAAACACCCAAGCTTTTGTATTGGCCACTTTTATATACATTTTAGGTCATTTATCAATAATGCATTAATATAGATGCACATGCCATTTGTCAGAGCCTTACAGCATTAACAATTTTTAACTTAATTGACCCTTACTTGGTGTTAGAAACATTCTCTCACACTGATTCCCTGGCAGAAAAAGAACAATAACGCTTATTCAATAGGAAAACTTTTTCCACTGTGTGTCTTTTGCAGTCTGTTTTCAAAAGTCCCTTCCTTAAACCTAAAGCTGAATCTATTTATTCCTAACAATATAACCCATCGTTGACATATTCATTTCAATTATATTTTTAAAATGATAAATCTGGCATATTTTATTTTTAAGAAGAATTCGATTTGTATTTGTAAATTCTAATTAGTGCTAGAAACCTCATTCAGGCATTTGTGTCTGCTGCCACAACAACATTTCTGTTAATATATACTTTCAGTTTTTGTATTAGAAATGAACCAGAAAACATTGAAAATCATATGATATTATTTAGATGTGGGATATAAACCTAAAAGCAATAAATGAACAGGACAAACAAGAAGAGACTCATAGACGTGGACTATAGACTAGTGGTTACCAGAGGGTGGGGGAGATAGATGGGGTAAAAGGAGTCAGTATGTAAAATTTGAAGTAAATTACATCAAGTGAAAAAAATAGAAAAAAATAAAAAAAGAAATGAACCTATCTTCTTTTTACATATTTCTACTCTTAATAGATTCTTTGATCAAATAACTTTGATTTCAAAAATGTCTGAATCAGGGATATAAGGTAAAAATCATGATACTGCCATTAAAGCTCAATATAAATTTATTGTACCTCATCAATTTGTTTACTATAGTAATCAAAGACAAAATTCTGAAAATTGCATTTTGTAATCTAATATTGAGGAAGAAAGATAAAAATTATTATCACTTTTTATAGGAAATTATTTCATGAATATAAATTGAAATACAAGTGCTACATTTTACCATCATGATTTTCTTTCCCTCCTAGGGAATTTATTTCTTGTGGAACAGAAGTAGAACTACGTTTTTAAACCTTGACTAGTTCAAGTCAATTTCACAAACATGAAGCACTTATTATGTGCAAGGTACTATGAAATACCCAACAGGAGATTCAAAGATAAATAAAACAAAATCCCTGCGGCCAAAGAATTTACCATCTACCAGAGACAACAAAAAAAGCACAAAAATAAGAAAACACAAGGTCGACTAAAGAGAGTTATTTCGCTTAATGCAAAAAGCATGATCTTTATACTCAAAAACATCTGCTTTCAAACCTGGCTATTTAGTAATAGAGTGTGTCTCTTCACAAAATATATAAGCATTCTGAACAAAATTTTTCTCTTCTGCAAAATAGGCATGTCAATAATTGCCTGAAAATCTTATTGCAAGGCTTTTTGTGAGTAATAAATGTGAAGTGTTCAGAAAACAGTAGACGTTTCAGCTCAGGTTCCCTGGAAAGGGACTCTGAAATGGAAAATTCCACCCAGGAAGTTCATTATGGTGTGCTCTCAGAATGACAGCTGTGGGGGAGTGAAGGAAGCAGGACTGAACAAAGGGAAAAGGTGGGCTACCAAGCAGTTGCAACCGAGACAGCTAACTGCACAGGGAGTGGCTCTGGAGTGGCATGGTCCTATAGCATTCTCTCAACTGAGGCAAGGGAGTGAGGCCTTCAGAGCCCTGCAGCTACTGTCATTGAATGTTAACTACTTATGAGAAGGGGATGTAACCTTCAAAGAGGCAACTCTCTTCAGCAGCAGCTTTGTTCAGTGACAGGCAGTTGCTGAAGCTGAGGAAAAGGGGTCTCACCTGGGAGCGGTCAGCCTTCAGTACCTCCAGCAGCAGGAAATGAGAGCTTATGGTCCTAATAAATGAGGTAGTGGGGAATGAGGAGGAAGAATCGAGGTGGCATAACACACAGTCCATTTCAAATGTTAGCGTCAATTTTCCTGACACTTTAAAATAATTATAAACATAATGCATGAACAAAAGATTTTTGGAAAATATAGAAAAGCACAACATTTAAAATGTGTCTACCACAGTCTCACAGGGCCATTGTTAACATTTTGGCATGTCTTTCCAATATTTTTAAAGCATATTAATTTTCCTCTAAAATAATGAAAAAAATGTTTTGTGTCCTATTTTTTTCATATTTTGAACATTTTCTCATGTAAATAAACATGATTTTTGTAATTTATTTGTTATTTAAGCATGGTTGATACATAATCTTACATAGGTTATATTAGTTTCAGGTGTACAATATAGCGATTCGACATGTTTATACCTTACAATGTGATCACTCCACTAATTCTAGTAATCATCTGTCACCATGTCAACTTATCACTATGTTATTGATTATATTCTTCTTCTCCTTGCACCCATGTCCCCCGCACCCTTCTGGTAATCATTCCTTTGGTCTCTTTTTCTATGAGCATATTTTTGTTTTATTCATTTTGTTTTTAAACTCCACATGTAAGTTAAATGAAATGGTAATTGCCTTTCTCTACCTGATCCATCCATGATGTTGCAAATGGCAAGAGTTCATTCTTTTTATTGCTGCATAATATTGCATTGTGTATATATGTATATACTAAATCTTCCTTATCCATTCATCTATTAATGGATACCTAGATTGCTTCCATATCTTGGCTATTATAAATAATGCTGCACTGAACATAAGAGTGCATATATGTTTTCAAATTAGTATTTTCAATTTTCTTTGTATGAATACTCAGAAGTGGAATTCGGGGTGGTATGATATATCTATTTTTAGTTTTTTGAAGAATCTCTAAATAAACATTCTTTTACAACATTATTTTGGATTTATTGTTTTCTATTATACAGATATTCCAAAATTTGCTGAACTAAAACTATATTATTGGATAATTAAGTTTTTGTAATTTTTTTACTTTGGAAAAAAAATGCTATAATGAACAATACTACACATATATTTCTGGCTATTTCCTTAGAGAAAATTCCCAGATATGGAAATTGCTATGCCAAAGATTATTTATATTTTTAAGGTTTTGATACATTTAGCCAGATTGTCCTCTGAAAATTTCTCCCACAATGTTTGAGATTTTCTCTTTCTACACTTTTATCAAGACTGGGAATTTTGATTCCTCTTAATTTGTGCCAGTTTTAAAAACAGATTTTATTATTAATATATACAAATGCAAGAAGAGTAGCAGAAATCAAACACTATCCATGAAGATTTAAAAGTGGAAGAGATTATATCAAATCAGGGAGAATGAGAAAAGACTTTCAAGAAAAGGAGACAGATGACATGGACTTTAAGTAATAGAGGGGATTTCAACAAACAAAAAAGAAGGGGATCCCAGACATAGAAACACTGGGAACAAAGTCAAGATTAGGAAATAGTGAATACTCTGGTTTAATTACAACGTAAAAGAGAAGTAAGACTAAAAGTAGAATGAGACCATAATGTGGCACAAAAATGATAAGTAGAGTTCAGATTTTAACAATAGGCAATAATTGTCTGATGCTGGTGTTGATAACAATTGAAAGCTATGATTAGTCATTTATTTGTTTGTGAAGCATTTATTCATCACGTACAATATGGCAAATGCTTAAATCACTGATGAAATCACATAGAAATCCTTGCCATTCTGAAGCACACAGGAAAAAATCACATAGGAAAAAAAGGTCACAAGAAAAATATTATGTTTACAAAATGGGAGAATAAAAAGCCTGGTGAGAGGCAAAGGGAACATAATTAAAAAGAAAACCTGGGGACTAAAATGCCATGGACACCAATGGAGGAATGTTGAGATAGGTGTAGGAATCACTGTGGAGAAATTGAGGATGATAAAACTGAGAATAAAACTTATTGGATTTGGCAATTCAGGGATTATCAGTAGCATTTTAAAGAGTAGTTTTTCACATTGACAGGAAAGGAAGCCAGACTGCATAGGAAGAAAGTAAGTGGTGTGGAAATAGGGGAAATAGAATCTCCAAACTAATCATTCAAAAAAATAGACATTTAGGGAATTAAAGTAGCAGGATGAGCTCAGAAGAGAGAACCAATGTTTAAGAAAGGGCTTTTTAAATTAAATCATAAATATCTAGAAATAAATTTTAAAATATCAAGAAAAAGCATGTTAAATATCTGTGAAGTCAATTATATAACCTTCCTGATGAGTATAAAAGAAGATCTGAGTATGTGGAAAAGTTACCATGTGCATAAATGAGAAGACCCACTATTTTGAAGATTGTTTCCTCTAAATTAAAACATTAATTCAATGCAATACCAAATTAAAATCCCAAAAAGATTTTTCATGAAACTTTACGAGTCATTTCTAAAAGTTACACAATAAGAGCGTTGCAAGAAAACACCCAAAATTTTTGAAAAAGAATGAAATGAGGGAACTTGTTCTACAGATATTAAAATAAAAGCAACAGTGTGGCATTGGCGCAATATTAGATAAAATGACCAAACAGAGTAAACACATATATGTAATTGATATTGATATATGAGAGGAGTAGAATTTTAAATAAATAAATATGAGTGAAAGTTGGACTATTAATAAGGATTAAATTAAAATTAGACACCTACATTATAGCATATGGAGAAATTAATTTCAGAAAGTATAAAAAACAGAACAAAAACCTTCTAAATTTTTTAAAGCAAGATCTAGTAGTATCAGTTCATGATGTCAGGGAAGGAAAGGCCTTATTAAATAAGACGCAAAAGCCAAAAATGATGGTGTAAAGATATATAACCTTGATTATATTAAAATGTAGAAAGATACCATAAACATAGTTGAAGCACAAGTAATAGACTGTGATAAAAATAAAATTGTGCTATATAATAACAAATGGAGATTTGGCACTTATCATGTATAAAAATTCCTACCAATTACTGAGACCAAATAGAAATGAAATTGATAGTCAATTCACACGAGTAAGACAATTGGAAAACATGAAAAACATGATCACTACACATAATAATAGAAAATAATATATCAATTGCAAAAATAAGATATTGTTTTTTACCCTATAGATTACTCAAAATTTAAAAGAATTTAAAATATTAAAAATTGATGAGGAGAATTTGAATTTAGGTCTCTTTGATTCCAAAGGTCCTATTCTTAACCACTTTTTTCTCTAATAGAATAAAGGTTTTATTACTGAAAAAGAACACTAGTTCAGGGGGTGGTTCCCAGACCAAAAGCATCAGCATCACTTGAAACTCATTTGAAATGCAAATTATCACGCCTCATCTCAGACCTAGAATCAGACACTCTCGGTGAACGAGGCCCACAGTCTGTGTTTCAACAAGTAATTCTGATATACGGTTAAGTTTGAGGGCCACTGAACAAGAAGATGAGAGGATCATTAGGGACTTGAAGTAAGAAAGAGAATAACCAATTGATTAGTAGAAGTGAGGGAATGAATGGAGCAGAAAATAAGACTTCATGGGTAAAAAAAAGGAAATGTTAGAGTGTAGGATATTAGCAATAAAGGAGTCTTAAATGACGATTAAATTTTTTATAATCATAAATAGAGTGGCCAAATTGAATGGAGATGAAAATCATGGCTTCTATAAAGATAATAGACACAAATCCAGAGATTGGGAGAAAAACCAAGACTGGTGTTGAAGTCACTGTGTTGGCAAAAAGAATGAAGAATAGATGTGTGCCACTGGATTGAAGCTAATGGAGATATGTTTTTTCCCTGGATATCAGCTGATTGTGACAATGAAGGATGAGTACATTCTCCTGTTGGACAGAATTCACTTGGAAAATCTAAAATGTTTAATATATTAATTATTAATATTTGTAATAATTATAATCATAACATTATAGTGATTCCATTTTATTTTGAACATAAGAATTCTGTATTTATTGAACATGAGTAGTTGGAAGCTACTTTTAACATATAATGAAACATGTTAACCAAATACGTGCCTTCTGCCATACATTACTTCTGATTCCCTGTGTATTAGATTTTCAATAGTTTAAAGTTTAGGAGAAAGTTTTTTAAAAGGTTGAAAAGTAAAACTATTTCTATTTTTTTTAACTATTTCTATTTTTAAATCTCATCCTGTCAAACTAGCAAATTACCAGAGGTCTCTTGAAAACGCCCATGTTTTCAAACTCTTTGTTTCTGCTTTGGTATTCCTGTATACAGTAAGTGGCCTAATCAGAATCCTTATTATAGACCTAGGGAACCACTTCTTAGAAAGATTTCATGTAGAACTAAATTTTTAATCCTAAAGAGTTAAAGATTTAAATGAAAACTTCGCTAGTATATGTGGCAGGTCCTGGTCAATCATCAAACAGAAGCAAGAAATGAGTGTGTCACAGAAAGGCAGCATCATCAGTGGCTTAATGATGGGGACATTGCAATGTGCAAAATCTACAAAATGTCACAGTTTTAGGCGAAATTCTTTAAAATCCAAACCAGCTGCTATGGATTTGTAAAGAACGTTTTAAAAAGGGGAACCAAAAAAAAAAAAAAAAGGAGAGCCAGTGTATGCCTTCTTCCCCAAAAGACTATGGAGGCAAGCTCCCAATGCTCACCATGAAACACTGTGTGTAAAGACTGCAGGATCAACCCTGGAATTAAAAAGCAAATAAACAAAACACTTCACCGGGTCAATCTCAAAAGGGCTGTACTGTTCTCTGGACAGAAATGAGGCTTCAGGCTGGTATTTCAAAAGAGCCACAAATTCTCTATCTGTCCCAAATGGGAAATAATAATTTTACTGAATAATAAATTAAAAATGAATCCACTTCTTTCTCCTTATAACTTAGTAAGTACTTATGATGATGTGGTCTTTGTAGCCAGATTGCAATTCTTCAGTTAATGCATGAAAGGCTCGTGTGACTGTGGGTACAATTATCCAAAATGAAAGTGTAGGAACAAAGTGAAAAAAATATTTCAAGAAATTTAATTTTTGAATAAAAAACAAACTAATATCCTTCAAGGTTTCAAGTATACTGGTGGTATTGGCACTGCACCCATAAGATTTTGTCTCTATGAGCAAAGAAGCACAGGGCAGCTTTGAGTGCCTCTCTATCTCCAATCACAAGAGGAAAATATAAATACATTTATAAAGATCAGTTAAGGATTTTTTTGCTTTCAGCCAAAGACCATTTAAAAACTTATAAAGAGTCAATGTTATATGATTATTCATATAAGGTTCAAGGGAGCAACACTGAATGCTTTCTCAGTAGGTAATGCTTCAAAATGTATTAAAATGTGTGCATTTAAGAAAGATCATTCAAATGGTCTTTCAGCCAAAGACCATTTGAAGACTTATAAAGAGTCAATGTCATATGATTATTTAAATAAGGATCAAGAGGGAGCAACGTTGAATGCTTTCTCAGTAACTAATGTTTCAAATGTATGCAAGAAAAAAGATTTATAACTGAAACAAGTCATTATGATATTTACCTGTAATATTAAAACTTGATTCTTATTTTTAAAGAAGGCAGGATGTATTAGAGTTTTAAGACTAAGACACAGTTCTTATCACACAATAAACAACTTACCTTTTCTATTGTAGTTTTGAGTGGATCCTAGTTTTACTTACTCCTGTGAATATTCTGTGCTTTGTTCCAAATGTATATAAAAGACTAAAATTTAGTATTGAGGCCCACAAGCCCAAAGACTTCAGATATACAGTCTTTGAAATGAGGAGTCTAGAGACACTAACTAAATTGTCATCTATGAACAGGATTTAGAACAAGTTAGTGGAAAATAGTTTTCCTTAAACCAGGAGAGTCGCAGACCACTGTGAGAATTTGCTAAAAAATATGTATCCTTTGCTAAAAGATATGTATACACACACATAGAACATTGTGTGTAGCACTCCACGGCATTCATAGATTCTTTGACACCTAACCATAAACCCTCTGGGAACCCAAGTACTTCAGGTTAAGAATCCTGATGGCTTATCTGAGTTCAAAATTGTCCGGTTGTCTAGATAGAACAATCTACTGAAACATATATTCACTGTAGAAAGCTTGGGAAATACTAAAAAGTACAAATGAGCCCATGTAATCCCATGTGAATGATAAAATCACCATGTCTCTTTTCCAAGCAAAAACATACTTTTCCACAAATAGGATCATACTGTAATACTATTTGATTATAGCTTTTTAATTCAAATATTGTGATCATATTCCCATGCTATCAAACATTCTGTGATATCATTGTATGCTATCAAAATGCAATAATTTATTTAACCAAGTATTTGTTATACAACATTTTTATATCTAATTTTTTACTTCTATAATCACTATGGCTATAGAAATCCTTTTTATATGATCCATGCTTATTTACCACAATCACTTTAAATTATTTCTATCTTCTTACATCACTTTGTCCCAAGTGGCCAACCCATTAAACATTGAGTTTTAATTAAAGTATTTGGTACTTGCTCATGAAATATCATGCAAATGTGAGAAAGGAACATAACTAAAATTACTATAGTGTTATTAACCTAAGGAATTACTAATTAAGATAAAGTACAGATTGGGCATGTAATTCTTATGGATTACTTTTGTGGGTTGAGTAGGGTGTTTGGTTGGTGTGGTTTGGTTTGCTGTGATTTGGTTTCAATATTGAATTCTGTAATCATTTACCAGTAGGTTCTAGTTGGGAGGAGTTAGAACTCTATACAAATTCAAATTCATGTGATGGTGAGAAATAAATGTTGAAGGGTTGTTTTTAATCATTTTTTTATGCTTTTTTATATTTCCAGTCTGGTTTATTTTCCCTGACATGTATTTTCCTTTGTTCTTTTCATAAGACATGAAATACTAGAAAGGACAACTGGGAGATAGGAGACCTGACATAAAGTGAGACTTAGATGAATTCTAAGGGTTCTTTCGGTTTTAAAAATCTTTTACTCTAGACTGAAAAGAAATTAATATGCCAAAATCTGAACACTAGTTGTTCTTAATGGGGTGTATCTGTGATATTTTCTTCTTTTTACATGTTATATTATATTCTTTCTACATTCTCTAAACAAGCCTGTATTAAGTTGATCATCAGAAAAACACAAGCAAAATATTTAAGTACATTCTATGATCTTACTTTAACAAAGCTAATGTCACATTCACCTGGTCTTTCAGTCCTGATACCATCTAGTTGTCACCCCAAATAATATGGTCATTTTCAAAAAAAAATGTTTTACACTCTTACAACCGAATGGAATTCATGAGACCAACTATCTTCCCAAGACCCCAAAATTCCAGAACAGGTCTGTCCAGGACACCATGACAGAAACTAGAAACCATTAAGTAAGTTCATTATTTCCAGTCCTTTCTTCATTCTATACACGTTTTGGGTCTGAATGACTGTATAAGAGATGTAAGTCATGCAACTCATAGCTCATGACAAGAAAATGAAAATATCATCTTACATAAATTGCTGATCCTAGAATTTAAGGTAACTTCATTCCAACCTTGGCTCATTCATTTTTTCATTCATCAAATCTTTATTGTGTCTTCTCTAGGCACCAGGCAGTTTGCTAGGTGCAGAGAATAAAGCAGCAACAATGCAGACATAGCCCCTGCCTTCATGGAAGTAAGACAGTAAACAAATAAAAATGCATATAAGCACAAATTTACTGACTGTTCTCATAGGAATGGCTTATAGCTTAAGTGCTTATAGAGCATCATGTAGTATGCCAAGTTCTTTAAATGATCTCATATTCTTCCCAATCTCCTTACTAGGTAGATATTATAGATGAGAAAGTTGAGGCTTAGAGTCACATTTTTTCCCCAAAGTCACACAGGAGGACAGGGTTTGAATGCAGTCTGCTTAACTTTCAAACTAGTTCTGTGCAGAAAAGAATACAATGCTAATAGCGTGAGAAGAGAAAATAACTTCTCTTGGGAGTCAAAAGAGGCTCTTGGGAAGAAATGGCACTCAAGTAAGGCCTGAAGCAATAAGGAGTTAAGGAGCCTAATTAGATGGTGGGGAGCATTCAAAGTGTTCCTTCAATTTCCTTTATAATACAGTTATGAGATTTATTAACTATAATAAATTTTGAAGAATGAATCAAGAGATCACAACTTGGAGTCTTCTTTTATTCCACTTTTTGCTATGCTTTAAAATAGTATACTCTACAGGGACAGCTGCCTGTCCATTACCTAAGCAACCTCACTGGCTTGGTGCTGGGACACTGTGCCATGAGAGGTCTCTTGCACTCATAATCAAATGCTGTCAATCTAATGCCCTGTATCCATCCAGCACATCTAGCTCTATGCTGCAAGATCTAATAAATGTCTGGGGACAGAATGGGGAAAGGGGATGGTGGCTGTGGATGATAATGACCAGGAGAAAAACAAAATATCTTAAATATTCATATCTGTTGAGTAGTATTCTGATATCAAAGAATTTTGACTGGTTTGATAGACCTTTATAAAAACAAATGAGTTGATGGATAGTTAGACATATTAACAAAAATTGACTAGAAAAGAATCTGCGATCTTTTACACATAATCTCCCCAAATGGAAACATACTATTCATCATGAACCACAGAAGTCCATCACAAATAGTGAAACTTTAAATAATCAAATGTTGCTTTTGTAAATGTACCGATCTACTGTATAAAGCAGGTGTGTCTGGCTTTTTCTTCCACTAAATACTATTTTGTAAACATTTTCCTGTGTCACTAAATAGTAGTCAAAAAATTCCATCATGTGGTTTTATAATGTATTTCTGTTATTCAATATTTATACATAATAATTTATGCCTAGTTTTCATTTATAAATAAAAAATAGGAAAGGATCTGTAGACAAACCTCAGTAAATTTTAAAATTATATTGGGGGGCTAGATTTATAGAGAATCAAAATGTATGACTTTTAAAAGCTTGCTTTCCAGAAACGAAGTACCAGTTTCCACTTTTCTTCTAGCAGCAATGTAGGAAATGGTCACATTACTATAATCTTGCCTGAATTAAGTGATAGGTATTTCTTATATTGATAGAAGAAAATGGCATTTTTGTGTGCATATTTTGCTTACTAGTTGGCTTGGATATTTTTTACTTTTTATTGGCTCTTGTGTTTAGTCTTTAAATTGTCTATTTTTTATTATGGTGTTTTTTATCACTTTATAATACTCTTGCTATATTAATGATATTAACCATTTGCCACTTATATTTTTTGCTCTTTGTAATTTTTTGTTGGTTTGTTTATTACATTTAAGTCATTAAACAGATTTGAAATTAATTTTGGTTTGTAATACAAGTTGAGAGTCCAATTCAAGCTTTTTCGACAAGGCAATTTCCCAGCATCATTTCATAAATCATAATATTCCTTTGTATACTATTTTCATCTGGTGTTAATATTAAGGTTATTATAGCCTTTTTTCCCTCTTTCTATTCTCTGGAATAATTTATGTACGATTGGAATAATGTGTACCTTGAACATTTGATAGAAATCTTTTGTGAAATTATCTGGGATGTGTGTGTTTTGCAACAGAGAAGATTATAATGGCTATTACAAATATTCCCTAAATTTCAATTGCTTCCTACATAGAAGGTTTCTTTATCATTCATCACTCATGGAGAAGTTGAATGTTGATCTAGCACTTCTCCTGGGTGGCTCTTTTCCAGCTTTATCTATTACATGGCTCCACCATCTAAGATTTCTTTACCTTTAGCTACAAGTGAAAGTAAGCCAAGAACCTTAAGAAAGACAGGGTATACTAATTTTGTCCTGAAAGTAGTATACTCATTTTTGTCCACACTTCACTTACTAGTGCCAGACTTGTGGTTTCAAACTAACAGGAAGGAAATAGCCTTGGTGAGCATCCAGCCAATCTCTGTTATATGACTTACTTCAGTTTCCCTATTACTTATTCTTCTATTTGGGTCTTCTATTTCTTCTTGAGTCAGTTTTGAAAGCTGTATCTTTCTAGAGATTTTTTTCCCCAAATTTAAAAAAATATATTGCCATAAAGTTGCTTTTAGTATTATATTATAAAAGAATAAATTATGCTGTTTCTATAGTTATGATGTACTTTTTATCTATAATATTGCTTATATAGACTTTTACTTCCTTTTCTTTCCTTTGCTCATATTTGTTAAAGTTTTTTCTATTTTATTAATATTTTCTGTAAGAGAGCTTCAGCTCTGTTTTCCCCTTCTTCGTTACAGATGAGATTAGTTTCCTTCTTACCTCAATTCTTTAATTCCCTATGAGTAATTTCCATTATTCTTTTTTAAAATTTCTTAATTTGAATGTGTATCTCATCAATATTCAGCCTTTACTCTTTTTGAATGCAAGCATTTAAAGTTCAAGCTCTCACTCAAATTTCAATGTTTATAACAATGTATAGTTTAAATGTTTGTTAAAATCCATTATGGTCTTTAACTCAAATTAATTATGAATTTTTAAGTTTTTTCCAAATGAATAGGCTTATTTAAGTTGTTTTCTTGTTATCAATTACCAATTTAAATTGATCAGGTAATCAAGTCTATATAGTTATTGATTATAACCTATTTATGAATGTAAATTGTTACACTTTATAAATGTTTAATGTGTGGTTGAGAATAATATATATTCTCTTATTTGGGTTGTTGACTTTTTTATACTACTGGTAGATCATGCTTATTATTTTACTTAATTATTCTACTTGAATTTTCAGTCATTAAGAAATATGTTAAAACTCCCTGCTATGATGGTGAACTTGTTAAACTTTCCTTGAAATTTGTCAGGCTAGCTTTGGGAGTTTCAAGGGTATGTAGTTAGGTGTGTAAAAGTTGGAATGATCATATATTTTTTAGGTTATACTTTTTTATCATTATACAGTGATCCTCTTTGAACCTAAAAATATTTTTACCTCTAGATGTTTGATCTGACTTCATATAATTACTACACCAGTATTATTCTACATTAGTACTTTCTCAGTCTATTTTTCAATAATTTTACTCTCAAACGTTCTGTTTTTACCCTTTAGGTACATCACTTATAAGAAGCAATAGCTAGACTTTGATTTTTCACTCAGCGTGACAATCTTTTAACTGGTGAGTTTAATTTATTTATATTTTTATTATCACTGATATATTTGGAATTATTGCTATCAACTTATTTTGTAATTTCTTTGTCATCCTGCTTTTCTTGTTTCTTGTTTTCTCCATCTATGATTTATTTTGGAATTTTTAGAATTTTTTATTACATTTTTTTCTTTCTGAGGTTAGGAAGTTACATCTATTCCTTCAATGGTTGTTCATAAAAGTTTAATATGCATACATTATTTAACAAATTGATCAGCATTTTTGCCTTCCTTCTGAAAAGCACATCTTTTTTAAAATAACTTTTTTATTTTTTTAATTACAATTGATATACAATATTATATTAGTTTCAGGTATACAACATAGTGACTAGACATTTATATAACTTACAAAGTGATCACCCCAATAAATCTAGCACTCATCTGACACCATACATAGTTATTACAATTACTGACTATATTCTTTATGCTATACTTTACATCCCCATTACTATTTTGTAACTACCACTATTTTGTAACTACCCTTCCCTGCTTTCACCCATCCCCCTTCTGGCAACAATCAAAATGTTCTCTGTTCTGTTTTGTTTGTTTATTTATTTTGTTATTTTAGATTCCACATATAAGTGAAATCATGTGGTATTTGTCTTTCACTGTCTGATTTATTTCACTTAGCAATACCCTCTAGGTCCATCCATGTTGTTGCAGATTTCATTCTTTTTTATGGTAGAGTAATATTCCATTTTGTATATGTAGCACCTCTTCTTTATTCATTCATTTATTTAGGGAAACCCATGTTGCTTTCATATCTAGGCTATTGTAAATAATACTTCAATCAATATATGGGTACATGAGTCTTTTTGAATTATTTTCGATTTCTTTAGATAAATACCCAGAAGTGGAACTACTAGGTCCTTCTTTGTCTCTTGATATAGCTTTTGTTTTAGTTTGTTTTGTCTGGTATAAGTATTGCTACCCCTGCTTTTAAAAAATGTTTATTTTATTATTAGTTTCAAGTATACAGTACATTGGTTAAACATTTATATAGTTTATAAAACGATCCCCTTAATTGCTCTTTCTCTTCTCTGGCTCTCCACCTAGCCATTACATTAATGCTAACTGCATTCCCTATGCCGTGCTCCCCTTTCCTGTGACCATCTATCAACTACTGATTGGTACTTCTTTAACACTTCACCCCATTCTCCCAGCCCTCCAAACCCCCTCCCCTCTGGCTGTCACCAGATTGTCCTCTTTATTTTGATTAGTTTGTTATTTTTGTTCCTTAGATTCCACATATAAGTAAAATCATATGGTATTTATCTTTCTCCATTTGACTTATTTCACTCAGCATAATAACCTCTAGGTATCCCAGCTTTTTTTGGTTTCATTTTCATTGTCATGAAATATCTTCAAAAAAGTACATCGTAAAATGCTTTAGCTTCAAACTCCTTCTTTCTTTACATCATTTGTATCTGTATTAGTTTTTTATTGCTGCTGTAACGAATTATCACAAGTATAGTAAATTAATTAAAATTTTATTAAAGTTCTGTACAGCATAAGTCTGATACAGATCCAACCAGGCTAAAATCAAGTTGTTAGCAGAGATAGATCCCCTTCTATAGGCTCTGCATAGGATCCTTTCTTTGCTTTTTTTTTCAGCTTCTAGAGGCCACCCATATTCCTTGGTCCATAGCCCCTTCCTCTAGCTTCAAAGCCAGCAATGGCTGGTCAAGTCCTTTCCATATTACATTCACTCTCACTTTATCTACAGTCACATCTTCTGACTATGCGGCACCACTAACTTAGTATCACCTAAAGCCAATTTCTCTACTTGGGGTTTCCAAACTACCCTACAAGAATAAGCCTGCAATTAACAGTTTTTAGAAGGGAATTTTTATCTACCCCGATCCCATGTAGGACAAGTGAGTTTCTTTGTCTTCTGCCTTTATCGGTAGTCCAAAAATTTTTTGTTTTGTGTTGATTTTGGGAATCTCATTTTGCTAACTGAATATATAGTTTTCAAAGGATTCTGGCTTTGTGTGGGCGTATGCTTCTCTACTTTGCACAGGCCTAAAGCCTTGACTGTGGTCACATGTGTACCCATTAAAATCTAAGGCTCCGGGTTACTTAAAGTGATTTATTTTCACAGTATAGCTTTATGTTGAGTATCAGTTTATTATTCTGGTTTCAAACTTTTTCTTGAAAGCTCTACTATTTGGAAATTTACCATACTTTCTTGCATGATCGCTTATGCATTTAAAAAATATTTGTTATATTTGATCCAAATTCCCAGTATATTATGTGGAAAGTTTTTAGAGTACCTCATTCACCCTATTTCTGGAAATGGAAGTACCCCAAAGTAGGATATTTATCTTCTGCAATTTCCTATTATATGTTCTTGAATATTTTTATAGTTTTTTCTTTATCATATTCTGCCTTATGCTATAATTGTATCTTAATAAATCTTTAATCCCTTAAGCAGTGGTTATGTTTCTTGAGAAGGAACAAAATAAAAATCAATGTTTTCAATTTATTTTGCTAATTTCAGCTGTTAACATGGAGAAGTGTTTGCATCTATTTCTGAAAAGTTGACATTTTCACACTTTATTATTCTATTCTTGAGGATTTTAAGCAGAACGGTTCTGCTCTGTAATTCAAATGATGCCAGAGTACAGATCTCTGAATAGGAAATACTACCAAAGACTAGATCAGGATGTGGAGAAAAGCCAGAAAAGGAAGAGTCCTTTATTCTTTTAAAATATTGAACTTTTATGATTCAAAAATTTGTCCATGGAAAACTGTTTTTTCATGGAGATGGTTTGGGGAATAGCTCAATTATATATGCTACACAGCCAGGCTGCAATCTAAATGCTATTTTTTATTTTTGTTCCTCTCTCACGTAGAAATTCAATCATTATTACACACACACACACACACACACATGAAAGACATATGTAAGTTATTGCTGCGCTTGTGCTCAGAAGGCCTTTTTGCTTCAATGACAGAATTTTCCTTTCTACTACAGTCTACAAGAAACCGTCAGCATTTTTTAAAGCTGAACTAAAATGGGCAGGCATTTGTTAGGCAACGAGAGTATCTCAACTGACTGGGACTTAAGCCATTGACGTCAGAGCCCATTAGCTAAAATATTTTCCCCTCCTCCATAGCCCCAAACTGTAAACATCTAGCTTGCATGCAAGTAGCCTGACAACTTTGGGAGAGTGGAGCAAGTGAACATGGAACAAGTACACTCCACCTGCATGGCTTCCAGGTGGTCAAAAAAGCATCTCGTTCCCTTAACAATTGCTGAATTGTCTATGTCCACCTGGTGTACAGCATGCAGCAGAGAGATAAAAACATAAACAACACAATTTTAAATATATATGCAAGATGATCCTGGCAACCAAAAGCCTGGTGTGAACTGAAGAGAGTGCCTTTCATTTATGAATAAGCATGATTCATTCATTTCAATGTTTCTGTATTTCTTCTATCACCTTTTTTGCTTTAACATATTAGGGCACTTATATTTAAAAGATGAGTATATTTTATTGCTTATTTGAAACCAGATCATGATAATTGATTGCTTATAGAGTTTTTATTCACAGCATTGCCTTTCTATAGAAAACCCACTTGGTTTCTCATTTTGTTTACAGTACAACATAGATTACAATAAAACGTGCAGATAATCTTACAAAAGAATAGATCACAAGAATCAAAAATGGAATGAGCTGCTGGAAATCTAAAGGTATGACCCAGAAATGAGGAAAATCTCAATCCTCCTGCCAATTTTCAAAGGTTTACCTAGTTGTAGAAAATTCTGAGTGGTCATTATTGGCAGAAGAATGAGAGAACATTACCAGTGAGCCTTCTCCCCAGTAGCCCCAGTGCCCTTCTATAGCCACCTGCACCATTAGGAATGGATCAAAACCTCGCCAGCATGGGAAAAGGTGTAGGAAGTGGCAAAGAGAGAGAAGCTTACCGCTGGGACATTTTATTTAATACTAGCTTCCTAAAAACATGCAATAGTTCATCTCCCTTCCATATGAGGAGAGAGCATATTGCATATTTTCCATATTTTTCTCTTTATCATCATCCAAATGCAAATCTCAAAGAGTTTACCAGCTAAAGCATCATGGGAATCAGGCATAAAACTCTAGTACCATCTCATGATTCAAAATCCTCAACAGTACAACAGAACAGTAACGATACTGAAATGGCATACTGAATATCGTTGAGACTTGCTGTAAAATAAACATAAAACTCTTCTTACTAAAAATGCCAGAACCAAACATAATACAGTCAGGG
>CM053502.1:154941143-155034747 GCA_028627145.1 Eidolon dupreanum | reverse complement strand
TAAAAAAAAAAAGAGAGAGATCAAGGATAAAAATTTTTGACCTCAGCATCTTAAAAAATGAAGTTGGCATTTAGTAAGTTGGGGAAGATGGCAACAGGATGAAGTTTGGTGAAAGAAATCAGAAACTCAGTTTGAAATGTATTAATTGTGAAATGACAGACAACCAAGTGGAGATTTTGAGTAAATAACTGAATGTGAGTTGGGGTTTGGAGAGAAAGTTTGAACTGAAGATTAAAAAGAGAAAGAGAGAAGAAGTTAGTACATAGATGGCATGTAAAAGTAGGAGGCTGGATGGGATTACCAAGGGTAATGTAGATTGAAAAAGAAGCACTATAAAGCCTCACCCTCAGGACATTACAACACTCAAAAGTTATAGAAATGAAAAGGAGCAAGCAAAGGAGACTGAGTAGGAGTGGCCAGTGATGTATGAGAAATCCAAAAGAAAGTGGTGTCTGAGAAGCCAAGTAAAAGAAAGTGCTTTCAAAAGCAGGAAGTGATCAGCTTTGCAAAATGTTACTGATAAGTAAGATCAAAACTGGGACTCTATCATTAGATTTAGCAACATGGTATTCATTAGTGACTTTGACAAAACAAATTTCAGTAAGGGGATAGGGTCAAAACCCTGTTTGGAGAGAGTTCTAGAGAGAATGGGAGAAGTAGAATGGCTAAAAGAAAGAGTACAGAAAATCAATTTTAGAATATTTACCTATAAAAAAGAGTATATGAATAAGGATATAGCTGAAGAGGAGAAAGGAGGGGTGATTTCTTTCTTAATTTAGTGAATATGAAAATTCTCTTCTGATTGATTTCACAATGGCCATAGATGGAAGGCTACTAGCTGAGAGTAAGGATAGGGATGGAGATAACTTTTAAGTTTAGGAAGAGGATGAGAACTGTTGACTATAAACAGTGAATGAATTTAAGTGAGAATAGTCAACATTGATTGTAGTTACTGTCCAGCTGTATTCATCCTGGAGAGTATAGGTTCAGAATAGCCAGAGTTGAGTTTTTCCAGGGTAGAATTTTACCAGATCCACAACATAACGTGAGAACAGGGCAAACTTGACAGTGTGTGCAAGAAATAAATGTAGTAATAAACTATGGAATCTAAACTATCTAAGGAGTGGGAAAGAATAGAATGAGTTGGAATATTAGATGTGGTTGATGGAGAAAACTGGATGTTGAATGCAAATATTATGGACCCATTGTTGGTAATGATAAGGTCTAGGATATGACCGTGGGAGTGGGGATTGGGGTAGAACAAAGGACAGATCCTTGGAGAAGAGGTCAAGAAATTCAAAGGTCAACATATGGAAAGAGTACCCAGGTAAGTGTTGAAAATGAGCCTGAAGCTACCTCCTGGAAGAGTGTGTGACATGTGAATGACTGTCACAAGATTTGAGCAGTGCATGGCATAGGCTAATGACATAAGACTCAAAGCTGGGGGGTTGGGAAAGGAAGCTGTAAAATAGTCTGGAACAGCAAAGATTTATCCTTTCATAGCATAAAAGCAACTTTACAGCAATGTATTTTTAAAATTTGGGGGAAAAAATCCCAAGAAAGATACAAAACTGACTTAATAAGACATAGAAGACCTAAATAGAAGTATAAGGAATATGGAAACTGAAGTCAGTCACATGATAGAGATTGGCTGTATGCTCACCAATGCTATTTCCTTCCTGTTAGGTTGAAACCACAAGTCTGGTGCTAGTAAGTGGAGTATGGACAAAAATGAGTATAGCACTTTTAGGACAAAACTAGTATACTCTGTCTTTCTTAGGGTCCTTGGCTTACTTTCACTTATAGCTGAAGGTAAAGAAATCTTAGATGGTGGAGCCATGTAATAGATAAAGCTGGAAGAGAGCCACCCAGGAGAGGTGCTAGACTGACATCCAACTGCTCCATGAGTGATAAATGATAAAGGAACTTTCTATGTAGGAAGCAATTGAAATTTAGGGAATATTTGTAATAGCCATTAGAATCTTCTCTGTTGCTTCTGTTCTTGTTCTGCCAATTATCTTTTTTAACTTTCTATTATTTTGGTTGCTGTTATTTCTTTCCATTTCACCTTCTGCAAAATAAGGGTGACTTAGACAGATGGTCCTTTCCAGTTACAAAGTCCTACAACTTAAATACCACCTTTGATTCTACATGCTGGTTGGATAACTAAGAAACTTAAAGACCCTCAGCCAGAATTTCAAAGATACAGAAGAAGATCTATTTGTTTGGGGATTTACTGACACAAAAATCTTACTTATAACAAATTATATCCATAGGAGTAAATAATCCTCAAAGTAATTTTGGGTAAAGATAAGCATATATGTTCACCAGAGAAATAATAAAATGTTATTTAGAAAGTTTAAAAAAATATTTTCTAAGAAAAAAAATTGATTTTTATTGAAGCAAAATACCTTTTTGAGGAAAAACTAAGAGAAAAATAATTAAGTACACATGATATCTTCAAAATATAAACAATTTTGCATGTGGTAAAGTACCAATTGCATTTACAGGTTTTCTCGAATGGCACTCTTCTAGCTTTTTTCATTAGAACAACTTTTATTTTTTGAGCACAAAGTATGTGCTGGATACCACTAGGCACCTTACATACATTATATAGAATTGTATCATTTAATGATAAAAACTCTTTAAGGTGGATATACACCCTTCCCTTGACTTATGTAGTATTTTTTACGTGAGTTTTTTTCTATGTGATAAATATTCTCCAGTTTACACAGACTTTTTATACATGGTTTCCATTTACATGGTCTCATTTTACACTGTTCTTTCTTTTTCATTTCCATTATTGGTGATTATATTTTCTAAAAAATGATGGCTTAACTCAGCAATGTACAAAGAACTAATACTAACACACAATTATCACTGGAACAGTTGAAAATTGATTGTTGCACCATGGTTGGTAACAGTTGAAACTAATTTAACAAAATTTTAAATCACCAGTTGACTCATGATTTAATCAAAGATACTCATAACTTTTATGCTTATTACTTTGTGATCAACCACTAGCACTTAAAGATAACACGTTGTAACTAAGTGTAAGTAAACACAAGTAACCAATATTTTATATAAATTGTTTTTACCTATAACAATTTTAAAGGGGACATATACCTATAGAAGTAAAAATAAATCAATTTTTCAATATCGAAAATTTATGAAACCTTAGCAAAAGATAGGGTTGGAAAAAGATCATCCAAAAACATACAAATAATGAAACCAAAGGAGTACTTCCAAATATTTCTTGAGAGATGAAGATAGTGACTTTGTGCCAATCAAAAAGAAAAGGTTGATTGCTTTAGATTACAGCTGAGACGCCGACAACAAATAACATTTATTTTGATTTTTCTGAATTTTCATTAGCATTTTTTAAATATGTGAAATAAATATTTTTATGACTTATATCAGCTTATTTATTTAGTATTTTTTTGCACTGGTGGACTCTTTACGCAGTTTTCTTCCACATTAAAAAAAAAAAGACACATGGAACAGATAATCCACATAAATGAGGGATGGGTGTAATTAACCTCAATATTTAACTAAAGAAGTAATATGGTCAAGGTCATAGAAATAGGGCAAGCTTGGATTCCAACTTTGGTCCCTTCATGCCACAGGGTCATTCACCCACGTGAAGTCCATGCTTCAAAAAGTATGATCCTCAGAGTTCTGTACACTCCACATAACCTGATTTCTACAGTTTTTCTTAAAAATTTATCTGTTTCATCTCCCTACCACTAAGCAGAGAAATGACTAAACTGGGCATAAAGCAATCTAAAGGGGAAATTTCAAATGAGCACAGGGACAGTTTTTAGTTGGCAATCACTGTCATTTCCTCCTCTACCTCCTGTTTAAAAATCAGTGTATTCAAGTACTGGACCCCTTTCCTAAATTTCAAAGGACTTTTTGAGCAATCATACCCCTTCTCATGATTCCAAGTAGTCCCTATGTGCTACCAGTGACCACCAGACCCTGGGCTCCACACCATATTGCCAAAATCTTATTCCAACTTTATAAGCTCCAAAGACATGCTCAAAGTTGAACTTTGCATCCTCACCCATAACCTGCCACAGTCCCTATTTTCATACTTTCGCCTATGGCATCACTGTACAATCAGTCATTAAAACTAAAAACTTTGATAGTTCTTGACTCTTTCCTATCCTTATATTGTAGCATTCATTTAAGTCACCAAGCCCAATCCATCACACTTCCTAGATATTCCATGTATTTACTCAAAACATAAAATAAAATAAATAAAATAAAATATAAAATAATAAAATAAAATAAAATAAAATAAAATAAAATAAAATAAAATAAAATAACAAAACCAGAATATGTTTATGAAGCACTCACTCTGTGTCCAAGACGCTACCCTGGTCATCTCTGTCTGCCCTCTTCTGAATCCCCACTGCCCCTGCCAAGATCAAGGCCTTCATCACCACTTCCTTTGATCTCTAAAATACCATCCTTGCTTGCCAATCAAACATCTAGTTTCCTGACACACCCCATGCATATTTTCCACTGTCATAAGAATTATCTTCCTAAAACACAAATTTAATATTATAGCTATTGGCTTGAAAGCATTCCTCTCTCTCCGGGAGTCCATAAAGGTTATGTCTTAGAAGAACATTCAAAGTCCATTATACTTTGGTTCCAAGCTTCATTCCTGGCTCATCTTCCATCCCAAACCCTCCTATGCTCAAGCTTCTCTAAAAGGTCACTGTTTCCTGAAAAACAACACACACTCGCCTTACCTTCGTGTTTCTTTGCAAATGTTGTAATCTCTGATAGTGATTTCTATTCCTCTTCCCTTTGCCTTAGAATTCAAGATTCATTTCAAATATTGCCTTTGCTGTGAAGCCCTCTCACATGCTTCCTGGAGAATTGGATCATCTTTTTACAATACTGTCAGAATGAAGGTGCATCGGTATGGCATTTATTATTGATGGAGTGAATATATAAACAGACAATGGCCAGACTATACATAAAAACAGAACTTTGACCTGCAACCTAGCCAGAAAACCAACCGCTTTATTTACAATGAATAGTCCGAGAAGCCAGCCTGCTATAAGTCAGACTGTTATCTCCGATAGATACCCACCGCCTAAAGCCCTTTATATTATTAAATCATTTAGTCATCACTACAACCCTGTGAGATAGATACAATTATCTCCATATTATATATGAAAAACCAAGGCAGAAATTATATAACTTATACAATGACAATTAATAAAATGTAAGAATGGCAGTTAATTTAATCTTCTAACCTTTTGGTAATCAATCTTTGAAATTAAAAGTTGTTTCTGGAAATCTCTTAATCTTTATGTCTCATGATTATATATGCCAGGACTTTCAGTTCCTAAAAATTTCCTCCAAAGATCCTTCTAGCTATTTAATGACAGGGAGAAGCAGCATGGTTTAGTGGAATGCCCAATTATTATGTATGATTTTGCGTATCTGGGGTCTAGCCAGCTAGTCTGCAATTTTGAAAAAAAAAAAATCACTTCGCTTCTATGAACTTAAGTTTTCAGAAAGCAGTATGTGTGTGATATATATGGATATTTAGTGATAAATATGTGTGAAATATAACCTAATGGAAAACTACACAGATGTATTATCAGGAGTATTATAAAGCAATATATAAAAACCATTTAATCTACATCTATGGCTTTAATGCTAGTCACTGACCACTTTTATCCACTTCAATAAATAATTTATGTTTAACAAATTAAACTATTTTGGTGAATTCCAGGGGCATACTGAGAACATACTCAACTGTGAATTCAGTTCTGCATTACTTGCTGTGGATCTCAGCATAAAGTTTAGCAGATTTATAAGCAAGTGAGATTTTCACATAGAGGGGTTACCAAAATTTGCCCAGATTTTGCAGTGTAGCCAGAAATCACAGGCTGCTTTCAGATAACTGATTTTGAAAACATCAGGAATTGTGTTCTTGAGTCAATCAATACCTCTTGAAATAAGCTCCATGTTTTGGTAGATGATTCAGGCACTTCTTTAGGGTTGTGCCGTAAAAATATGTTAAAAACTTTTTATTTATCCTTGTAAAAGAATCTGAAATTCTTTTAAAATTGACTTCATTTGCAGCAGATGTCACTAAAATTTTTTAAAATCTATAATCTTCTTGAAGCTCAAGGAAATTCACCAATAGATAATAAATGTAATCACCTTTTGATTAACATATATGTGCATATATAGTATATTTACATATGTATAATATATAACATGCATATTATGTACAGTAGTACATATTTCTAATCTGAGACTGAATATAGGCAATTTCTAGAGGAAATCATTAATATTTCTGGTGGCAATTGTTTTTCTTATAGTTGCAAGTTAATTGTGTCCAGTTATCTTGTGACATCATTTAGAAAATATGATAAGTTGAGCCACTGAATTTACTATAATTTGAGTCACTGTCTTTAAATTTTAAAAGTCCTTGCTATTTGGAATTGGTCCAATAAACCTAATCAGTTTGTGTATTTGACCATATTAGGGCAAACCTCCATGTTCTGATCATTAAACTCATTTGTATGATAAAAATTCCCAGTCTTGATCCCTGACTCCATCCCACTGTGAAATGGGTTTGACTAAAACTCACAGAACAAACCCCAATGACAGATGAACAAAGGGGAGTGAAACAAAATTTTTCTTTAAAAATTATTTCCTTACTATAAAATTAATACACATTTATTGTAGAAATGTTGAGATGTAAATTATGAAGATGATAATAAAAATAGCCTAAATAGCATAAATAATATAATATTATTTTGACATATACTCATCCAGTGTCATGTACTTCCACTCAAACCTCTTTTTTTAAAAAAGTTGTTAAAATAACTTTCTTTTTTTTTAAATATATTTCTATTGTAGATATTGTCTCTGCCTCCAGCAAGTGACTTCAGCTTTTCCAAGTTTAGTCCAAGCTTTGCAATTTGTTTCTGGAAATGTGGTTAGGTCTTAAGAGTACATATGTACTTGCTAATTCATTTTTTAAATTAAACTTTTTTGCAGGTCCCACTTCCAGGGACAGATGCTTCTGCCATCTATATCTATGTGGTTCTGTCTACTGATAACATTCTGTGAACTTGCTCTTGTGTATGGAATGTATTCAAATTCCTCATCATTTTTCACATACCCAGAATACCATATACTAACCAAGGTTGCAATTTATGTTTACAATTAAAATATTTACAACATTCTTACGTTGGCATTATAAAAAAAATATGAAAATCTTAGCTGCAGTTCAGCTTGCATTTTTATTTCTTGCCATCACCCTGCCTACTTCCCAGTGGAGGTGTTAATGAGCAGCCAGACAGAGAGACAAAAAGAAAGAAAGCAAAGAGTACAGATAGCATGTACAACGTCTTAATGAATAAAACACAGATTTTTATTCCAAGCTATTATAATTTGTATCTGCAACAGCTGAACTTTACTCTTTTTAATAGATCTGGCTCTCTATAAATATTGTTTACAAATCTATTAGTCAACATTTCATAATTGTCAATTGACATTTATGACATTCATAAGTGTCGCTGAGAAATATAATAAATTTATGTATTTTTCTCCATGGACAAAATCATTAAATGATTCTGAAACAAATATATATTTTATACTAGACAAAAAATACAGCAGTACAGGTAGTTTCCCAAATAACAGTCAGCCACACTTTCTCAGTGGTGGAAAATTGTCTTTTCACCCCGGCCTCTGCTCCTTCCTTGTCCCACAATCAGACCTACTTCATTCTTACCTACTACGTCTGCTTCATCCAGTTCCCAAGATAGGTCCCAACTTAGATATTGGGGATTAATTATCTCCAAACCATCAGCCTGGGGTTTAACCATCATTTCACCCTTCCAGGTATCATGCACCGCTTAACGACATTTCAGTTGACGACAGACCACTTGTACAAGGGTGATATACCAGAGAGTGTAGATGTGGAGTAGGCTATACCATCTAGGTTTGTGTAAGCACACTCTACAATCTTTGCTCAACAAAATTGCTTAATGACGAATTTCTCAGTATGCATTCCAACTTTAAGTGGCTCATGGCTATATAGTCTTATGCGTCAGTCCTGACAACCAGGTTTTCCCTTGTTCCCGAGCCTCCGTCCCCACCTGGCGTGCCAGGCCCAACAGCTGGATTGCTATCTTATTACTGAGTCCCTACCTTGGAAATCTGCCTCTTGCCTCATCTTACCCAGGACTTTTCTTCTCTTGGAACCCACATTGGTAGCTGAGACCCTGTTTCATGCTTGCAGATTTCCAGAAAGCTAATTGTTTCCCTTTGTAAATGTCTTAGCCTCCTTTGTACACGATTTCTTTATATTTCACCCTGAACACATATTACTTTATACTCTTTAAGATACTGTATTCTAAGTGACTTCCAAAGCTAAGCCCACCCTCCCCACAACATCCCTTCCACCTCTATGCCCTATGTGGCAAAACAAGATCCAGATCCCACCTTCTCGGACTGTACTCAGAAAGGCTCCTTATGGCCATGTGCTGAGAGGGAAAAAAATGGTATATCTCTGAAATTTTATACCGAAAACATAATTTCTCTAGGTATCCCATTCAGGTCAACCGCCAAATATTAGGAAATTGCTTTCCTTAATACAAATGTAAATATGTATTCTCCCGGCCAGAATGTCCTTTCTGGAGTCCACAACTACTTCCCAAAGGCTCCTGCCTCCTCCGAGGAGTCCTCCCTTCTGCTTCTAGGGTGGGGTGAGCTTCCTGAGGTAACCCTCAGATGTACATTACCAGAGAAACAGTGTTATAAAATATTATTATGTGTCATTGACATAGCACCATTCCTCATATACTGAATCATATAACATATAAACCTGGAATTTGTAATAAGGCCTGAAAGCCTTACTATCATTTAAAATATTGTGTTAGTAGAATAACATTTTGATTTCCAAAAAAAACCAATTCAAAACTAACTTTGGTACCTAACATTCATAATGATAGGAGAAACTTTCCAATTCTGTTTCAAAGGTAATCAACATTACTGTAACAGTTATATATGTATGTATGTATGTATGTATGTATGTATGTGTGTGTATGTGTATATGTGTGTGTGTGTGTATATATGTGTGTGTGTGTGTGTGTGTCTGTGTGTGTATTTTAAAATATTATTAAACATTATAAATGAAGGCAAGGTCCCCCATGTAGGCAGACAAAAAAAGGTTAATTTGAATTTTGGTTTTTGTTATTACAGGCAAACTATCTTTTAATCCATGTGTTTTAATTCTCCCATTGGGGGAAAAACAAATTTATTGAATGAAGGCTTCTAAGTAATGAGGAAGAGAATTCTGGCTTAGTTTCCAGTCTGGAAAATAATCCCTTCCCACCAAAAGCCAAGGATGGCACTCAGCAGTATTTATCATCCCTATTTCACAAATGAGAAAACTGAGAATAATATAAAAATATTTGAACCACAAACAAAATAGTGCTTCACACAATATTTATACTTTAATATAGTATAAAGCATTAAAATAACCAATTCAATCAAAATTAAAATGCAAAAAAAAAATCAAACTATGATGCTACTAAAGGAAACCATAGGAAAATTTTTAATAACTTTAGAGCAGAAAGACTATCTAAGAATGACACAAACCCAGAAGTTATAAGAGAAAAAAATTGACCATATATAAAACATATTTTTAAATTACTACATAGCAGAAAAAAAAGAGAAAAAAATCAAAAATCAAAAACAAGTGACACACTGGGAATAAATATGTTCCATTCACATTCCAGAAGAGCTAATTTATTTGTCTCTAAAGAACTTCCACTAATTAATAAGGGGAAAAAAGACAAGCCTGATATAAAAGTGGGCAAAAATTAAAAACAAATAGTTCACAGTAATGTAAATGTACATGATTTTAAGCATATAAAAGAGGTCCAACCTCATTCACAATAAGAGAAATAGAAATTAAAAAGTACAACTGCAAATTATTTTGTACCTACAAAATTGGCAAATATCAAAGAGTAGATTATTATATTGCCAAGGGTTTGGAGAAGCATGCAATCATACTTTTGTGGGAGCAAATTTTTAAAGCCCTTTTGGAGGGGAATTTGACAATATCCATTAATAATTAAAATGTATAAGAATTTGACACCTTGGTGAGCAACAATGAACATTGCAGCTTTGTCTGTAGTAACAAGAGACTGGAAACAACATTGGTAGGTAACCGCTTAAATAAATATAATGCTGTAGTAAGCAGATATTAAAAAATCAGACAGAACTACATGTAGTACTGTAAGAGTCCTCTAAGATACACTGTTAATTGTAAAAAACAAAGTATAGAACAATGCATATGGCATTTTATTATTTGTGGAAGAGAAAAAAAATATGGTATAAATATTTGTACATACATGGACAACCTTTGTGAAACTACACGAGAAACTAGTAAATGTAATTGTATTCTAGGAATCACCAAGAAAACTGGAAAAGAAATTCTACTTTTTAACCACGAACCTTTATACCTTTTAAATTTTGTACGATGTGTATATATTAACTATTCCAAAAACTGGATAAAATCTGTTCAGTTATTACTAAGAAGTGGTATCTGAAGCATGTAAGACACACAGTTTATAACTATTATCCTGGGGTCCAGAGAAAATAGACAAGTAAATTAGCATCCTTGGTAAATTTTCTCTGATCCCTTTTCTTATTTGGCTATGATGATCCATGAACTCCGGGCTTTTATTATAAATAAGGCTGCTATTTGCAGAATGAGACGTCTATAACTTTGTCTCAGCCCCAGGTATGCATCTTGTGAAGCTGGCATATACATATTGTGGTAGTTTTAAAATATGCCCATAAATTTTTTAATATCCTTTGTTTCAGAAGGTGAAGCTTAATTCCCCTCACCTGGAATGTGGGCTGGACTTGTTGACTTGCTTCTAATGAATAGATTATGTTGGAAATTATGGCATGCCACTTCCAAGTCTAGATCATAATAAACAATGAAGTCAGTCTATCTGTCTGTCTGTCTGTCTGTCTGTCTGTCTTTCTCTCTCTATATATATATATTCAGCTCCCCCTCACCCCTCATTCTCTAGTCATTTGCTCAGAGGAATGGCAGTTCCATGGGGTGAGGAACTGAGGTCCCCAACCAAAAGCCATATGGAGGCCATCTTAGAAATTGAGCCTCCAACTCCTGCTGAGCCCTCAAACACTTGCAGACCCAGTAGACTCCTTGACTGCAGCTCCATAAAAGACCCTGAGACAGAACCACCCAGCTAAGCCATTCTCTCAAAAATTGTGTAAAATAATTTAATGTTTGTTGTTTTAAGCTGCTAAAGTTTGGTATAATTTATTCTGTAGCAATGAACAGATAATAAACATATCTTTTACTCTCCACCCCATCCCACGACCAGGTATCTTTAAGCTCACCACAAAGGCACTGCTTGCTCTTCTGTTTGGTCCACCTCCAAGGACAATGAACTCAGGTAGCCTCTACAGCAACAAGTGAGAGAAGAGGAAGGGGTCAAGAGAGGTGATAATAATCACTATAGGTTCTAGGAGAAGAGAGAGAAAACATGAGAGAAAAAACATGTTGGAACATTACTTACACAATTCTCAAATTACTACATAATAACTTTTCTCAGAACCTGCTGACTTCAATAGATCTAGCTGGTTTCTTTCAGGTTACTTCCCACCACTGACTTCCCCAATTTCATTTCATCTTCCTTCTCTCAACCCAGGTGGTACACACTCTGGCTTTTTGATAAGAGCCGAAAACGTGGGAGGATTCAGGGCTTACTTATATAACACTGCAACATGAAGAAAGAAACAAGATGCTAGCATAACTATTTTTTCTAAACTATATCCTCTTAAAATATGTGTCAGTTTGTTCCAATAAATTTTACCATATATTCTGGGGTCCACAGTCAATAGAATTTGCAGCATTCAACACTTTGCTTTATACGGCTTTCATATTCTCTCTCTCTCTCCCTCTCCCCCTCCCCTCTTTCCATTCCCAGTCCATGATTTGATAGTATTACTTCTGAAAACTTCTTTGCCTCCCAATGGAACTGTACTTTTAAAAGATTATACACATTTTTTCAAAGGTCAAACTAAAAGAAATTTATTACACACTAAGGGCAACTTTAAACACACATAAAAACACGGAACTTTAAAATCATCCCCTTTGACATGGCAGATGTTATGCTATTTTTTTCAGTTTGCTTACTACCAGAAAAACAATACTGCCCAGGCATTATTTCTGCTGAGACTCACACATCATAGTTTGTCCTTTGGACCAGTTGCTCCTTCATCTGACAGAGGAAGGAGACCAGCAATCTCATTCTTACCATACAGTAAAGTTTCAAATCACACCTTGCTGCCAGCAGAGCTCATATCCAATGTGCCAGAGGTGAGACTATACCCATATAGCCACCAAGCTGTCATTGTCTTTCATCCTCCATGTTTACTGGGTTCTCAGCGAGGTTCTGTCTAACATAATATTTCCCTACCAAGACCAACAATCTTGCTTTGAACCCTTACCTGCATGGTTGGGAACTGATTCCACAAGGCAAGACAACCATACTTACTTCTGCTTATCTGGCATTCGTCTCCTGTACATTTCCTCCGCCTACCAGGCTGGATCTAATGCCTATGCTTATTATGCTCTTTGGACATCCTGTTTTGAGCTGCAACAAAGCAGTGGCTCAGTAATCAAGAGCTAGCAGCTCTTTAGCCCCTAAATCTGTGTTTCTCTCCAGCCATCCTCCCTATCTACAATGGCTCTGTGATTGAGTTCCCAGAACACTTCATATCCAGCATCCCTCCTATTACCTCAATATCCACCCAAACCCAGGCTGGTGATCCTATCATACACAGGCTAAGCACAAAAATTTAGTCATTTTCCCCTATTTCCACAGCAAGAAAATATACACCAGTTCTCCAGAAGTTTTGTTAAAAAAAGATTTGGGTTTTTTTTTTTTTTAAAACAGAAGAGAGAAAGTGAATATGAATAGTACACATACATTTCTTTTTTTCTTTTTTTATGGTGACATTGGTTAACTAAATCCAATAAGTTTTAGCTGTACTCTTTAACAGTAAGGCATATATATATATTTTTACACTGTGTGTTCACCTCTCATAGTTTGATTTCTTTCTGTTACCACATATTTGATCCCCTTTACCGTGTCTCCCTCTCCCCTCCTCCCCCACCCACCCCCTACCCTTTGGTAACCACTAGTCTATAGTCCATATCCATGAGTCTCTGTTTGTTTGTCCTGTTCATTTGTTGCTTTTAGGTTTATATCTCACATATAAGTTATATCATGTGATTTTCAACTTTTTCTGTCTGGCTTATTTCTCTTAGCCTGATTATCTCAAGGTCTATCCATGTTGTCGCAAAAGACAGTATTTCATCTCTTCTTATGGCTGAGTAATATTCCATTGTATATATGTACCACAGCTTCTTTAGCCAGTCATCTATCGTAGGACCCTTCAGTAGCTTCCATGTTCTGGCCACTGTGAATAATGCTGCTATGAACATCGTTAGTACATGTACTCTTTTAACAAAATTGTTGACCAGTGAAACAAGAGCACAGAGCAATGTAAGCCTACTATCACTTCCCCAAAAAATATATTAGAGAGAAGCCAAAGTGTATCTACATGTGAGTTGCTTATTTTAATGTTTCTCATATTCATGTTTCCAAATAGCATCAAAAGGAACAAAAATAAATTGTGCATGTCTAATTAATAAGCACTTGAGTGATAGTTAATGTCATATCAGCAGGATCGTGATCTGAGTGTATCTACTCACAATATTTCCATAGCTTCCATTGCTCGCAGGACAAAAGACATATGCCTCTCTGTGTCTGCCAACGCCTTTGACAGCTTCTGACTCATCTTTCTTGCCATTCATACCCTCCCATTCCCACCAGACCATATGCTCTCATACACAAACAATTTGAAATTCTCGAAAGATGCCACACTCTTCTCTGTCTCTCAGGGTTTTTACACTCCATACTTTCTGAAACTCCCCTCCTTGCACCATCACCACCTCTCCCGCCTCTCACCTAGTTGAGCCAGGGAATTCTCACTCGCTCTTCAAGGCTCAGCTTATGAGTCATGTCCTTGGCTAAGACTTTCCTGACACTTCACATTCTGAGCAGAAAGAGCTGAATATTCCCTTCATATCACTTTTGTGCCTGCTGCTTTTCTTTAAATACATATTTGCTTCCATTTTAGATAGTGGGACTGCTTCCTGAAGTCAAAGCTCACATCTTACTCTTATTTGTAGCTCCACTACAGAAATATAGTGGCTAGCACATAAAAAGTGCTCAATAGGCATTTAATGAAAGGATGGTTCAGTGGATGGATGGCTGAATGGATGGTGAAGAATAAGAATTTGTCAGGGTTTCCCAAAGTAGCAGATATTGTGCTAGGTTCTAAATATATGGCCTTTACGTATATATTCTGAGGAAGAAGATAAGGAAACTGAGGCTCAGAGAGGTACAGTGGCATGTCTAAGTTTGACTACAAAGCCCGTAGTCTTTTCATGGCACCTATCTGACTATATAGTATAGCCATAACAGAAGTAATATATTTAACAGGATATTTTTAAATAAATATATCCTGAGGAAAACAATTTTGGGAGCTACCATAACTTAAAGGAAATGGTTAATACTCAAATATTTTCCTTTGGATCTATTTACATCAATAACCTAGGAAACTACAAAATGGTCTCCCGAAGGATTTACCTGTGAGGAGGTCATACTTGAAAATAATTGGCATGCAGTCTTGTCTCTCACTAGAGATTAGTATGAGCCTGGAAGCCAAGAACTCACAGGCTACTAGTTTTAAAATTAGGTTTGTTTGCTTTAACCCAAACTGAAGGTCTATAAGGGCCATCAACTCTGTATGAACTGTGGACAGGACAAGGCTGGAGAGAGAAAGTGTTGCCTAGTTTCCAAGCCTGCAGGGCTAAGGATTATAGTCCAGCACCTGAAGCCAGGTCTGAGAAGTAAGCCAACAGGCACCATTTTCTTTCAGATGCAAAAGCCTTTGAGCCGTGACAAGCTGGAGGGCCATGAATCAGTGGTCAACTGCGCTGCAATTTGTTTCTGAGATGACAAAGAACAGAAAGTACAAATAGGGCAAGGTTGGAGAGCTCAATCAGAGGCGCTGGGCGATCCCAGTGTTGCTGGGAGACTGAACTGGGTCGTGTAACTTCTTTGCTTAAAAGCCCTCAATCAAGCAGGGCCTCTGAGGCCTACAACTGTAATTTCAAACCACAAAAGAAAACAGAACCCTCTCAAACTTTTATTTTGCTGAGGAAGCGGATGATTTAAATAAGTCTGTTTGACACATGCCTATCTGACTTCCCAGTTCCCTTAGGTTTCCTGCAAGTCAGCCATAAAGCTATTCCCAACTTGTTCTGACAGGATTTATGCATTCTACATCTGGTATTCAGCAAGCATATTTTTCTTCCTTTTTCATTGAACTGCTGCCCATACACACATACAGGGTCTCATTTTAATAGCGGGATTATTCCCTGTGTATTTAAATACACAGGAAACAGGAAATCATCTAAAAGAACACAGTGATCTCATGGTTATATCACTTTTCCCCACAAAGTCCATTAGAGACAAAGACAAGATTCTGGAGCTTATAGCTTAAGAGTTTCTCAACCTGAGAGACTGACTGACCTTAAGTTCCCTCTTCTGGTCCTTAACATAGTACAAATTGAGAAAATGAAACAGCATATTTATTCCAAGACATGGGAAAGAAAAGAATTTTTTTTTTCAAAATAAATCTGTATTCAACTCTCAGAAATGTAAGAAGGCATTGTCGCATTGGTTGACTGAATAAAGAAGAAGTCAGAGGATCTAGGGAAAGCTCTGTACTGGTGAAACAGAAAAGATCCTTAGATATTCAAACATAGCTCACGGTTGTCCACAGGTTCTCTCAAAGATGTATTTGGAATGTATAAACCTGTATTTAATAAGAACTAACATGTCTTGATCATGTTCCATTTAATCCTCACAGCTACCATATGAGATAGGTATTACCAGCTCAGTTTTACAGATGAGGAAACTGAACTTGGACCCCTAAAGATGTATGGCAAGGGAGAGCATTCCTCCCAGTTAGAAATACTCTCCATGGGATGAGATTTCCTAAGATGCTCTCGCCCTGTAGCCCTGGGGAAAGGCTTAAGAACACACTCTTCTTATAGCGCACTGGGAACAGAAATTTCCAGGCTCCATCCGTGACTTCACCAGAATAGAGACCAAAGATGCCCAAAGTAATGGCTCTGAGAAATGGCAGCTTTAGAAGTTCTTTCTCCATCAAAGAATAAAGACATTAGGTTCTGTACACTTCAATGTATTTCATTACTTTAAGCACTGCTCTCTCTTTGGTACCTGTGTCAACTCTCTGTGAACTTGAATGTTTGCTTAATCTGAATATTTTATTCCCCAGTCATGCCAGAGAATAAAACATTTGTAAAAGTAGGAGCCTTTGTTCTACCCCTAGAACAACTCCCCTACTCACAACTCTTTATTAAAGCGAAGGTGTTCCCTCATCTTGTTTGCATCAGACATTTAGCTAGTTCTTACTCCACTTCCTTTTCTATGACTGTTCTCCTTTCCCACTCATCTAAAACCATCACCATCAAAACCTCAGCCAAAGCTTCCTCAAAGGCTCCATCATTGGCCCTAAGTGGATTTTTAACTCCTTACCTGTGTCTTCTAATCTGGTCTATATAACCTTGGAACTATATTACTTTGAACCTATTCTCCACACTTTATAACTAACCTCTAGTCATTTTCCCCATAACATTCTTTGCCTCCCTAATCGTATTAAAATTCTTTGCAGAGTGGAACAGCATCGCTTACTACTCTGAAATAGAAGGTGCTTATAGTCACATAGATCCAGTGGTGCACTGGAGTAGGCTTATTTCCCCTTGGGAGAGCACATGGTGTGTGCTGTGCTACACAGCTCTTCCCAACTCAGTTCCAATGACATCATGTTGGTAGCTTGAACTTGGCCATTGTGAGAGTATTTATATCATGAAAATCAACAAATACTACAAATCAAGGCTTTGTTTTCCTCTTTTAGAGAGCCACTTTACCAGCACAGTGTCCTTGCAACTCAAAGTGTGGTTCACAGACCAGCAGCACTGACATCATTTGAGAGCTTGTTAGAAATACAGAGTCCAGCATCTCACCTTATGCCACTGAAACAGATTTTTGCATTTTTTAAACAAGAGCTTTGGGTGATTTGTTTGTATTACATTAAAGGATGAGACAAAGAACTTCTAAAATTGCCTCTTAAAATGTAGAATTGATTCATTATAAAAGGACTGTATGCTCAATAAGTTTGTTACATTGACTGAAATCCATAATATGAAACTGTTATCAAGTTATCAAGGTTGCTTGCCAAAGGGCTGAAATGTATTTGTCCTATTTACATAGTTATTGCTATAAAACTCTGAAAAATTTGTTTTTTGAAAGTTTAAAATGGGACAATGTCCAATAGCTAGAAGAAATCTGGATTTTTAATACTAAATGAAGTATACACCAAACTACTAAAGAAAATTAAAAGGTTTTTCAGACACACAAAGTGGCAAAGCTTTGGGAAGAGCCATGGAGAATGTTTTGTTCTTTTTACATGCAACTTTGATGGACTTATAGCGACTAACATATGCACAAATCAAAGAAAACTTGAAACCATTAAGAAAGCAGCTATAACATCTCTTTATTAATGGCTTCTCCAGGACAGTAATAGTAGAGCAAAAGATCCTGGATAAAATTCTGGGTAAGATATTAAGAGTAAGCCCAGAAGCACATGTGAAACTTGCAGTCTGCAATAATAGAATTTTCTGAACAGCTGCATATTTATGCAAGAATGCTAGATTGGGAGAGCATGAACGTTAGGGTCAAAGTGCTTGAGGTAAAATCCCAACTCTGCCACTTGTTAGCTGTGTGATCTCTAGGAAAGTTACCCTGTACCTCAGTTCTGTACCTCTAAAATGTAAGTCTATCATCTCCCTCATTGCATGTGGTGGTTGCAACAACCACCAGATGTGATTGGCAATGACCTCTGGCAAGTTTCCTCATTGTAAAATGATGATAGAGTAAATAAATTAACCTATGTAGGATGCTTAGAAAAGCCCCTGGCCCAAAGTAAGGGCTGTGTGAGTACATTACCAGGGAGTTCAATTTTAAAAGTTTTTTTAAGATTTCTAATAATATCTATCCATCATTAATAAAATCAGCTTGAGTTGGAGTAATTAAAAAGATGCCTAAGTCCACATCTCTGAAGCTCTAGAACATCAGCTTTAAAAACCACAGATTCAGGAATGTTTGAAGTAAATATGTAAGAGTATTAAAGCGAAAGATGGTAGTTCTCAATGTCTTCTGGGGAACTTTACAAAACACTGATGACTGGGTCACCTTCCCCCCTCCCCGCCCCCCCAGAGATCCTGATGTAATTGGTCGGTGGTGTAGCCCAGGCATCAGGAGTCCTGAAATCTCCCAGGTGATATATATTTGTGGCCAGGACTGAGAACCACTGGCCCAAGGGAATGCTTAAGCAGATGTAGGAAACAAGCATGTAGTAATTTGGGGGAAGCAGACTGACAAACTGGAATGGCCTCCACGTAGCAGTTACCTTTTTTGTTTCTAAGGTTAGCCTGCTAGCTCTGTAGGTCTGGAATCTTGACAGTGATATGCTTACGCAAGGCACATCATCTGAGGGTTACAGAGAGGAGGAGGGCACTCACCAAAGACTGATTTGACTAGAAAGTTGGTTAATCATTTACAAGGAGAACAAAAACTTTCCAAAAGAAATACCTACTTGGGAAACCAAGTTAACATTCCCAAAACTACTTGACAAACCTATGAAATCAGAAAAAGGACTAGGAATCTGGAGGAGCAGCATGATTTGGAAGTAGCAATAAATTAGATTCTAGATTCTAGACCAGTGGTTCACAAACGCTGCTGCATGCAAGCATCACTGGACCTGGGCCATACTGCAGACCAATTAAGTCGGAATCTCTGGTGGTTGGACTCAGTCATCAGTATTTTTTTAAAACTTTCCAAATGATTCGAAAGGCCAGCCAGGTTTGGGAACCCACGAGATTATTCTTCTTCCCAAAACTTCCTCTTTTCCATACTTCACTTCACTTGATCATACTTAAATTTATATTAAAAGTATTCAATTAATATAGGAAACATGTTAATATGCTCTAACTCTCCCCCCTCCCCACAAAAATAAAATACTCCACCATCCATAAGCTTCCTTTTTGATACAGGTTCTTTTAAATAATGTGAACGTAATTAATTATTGAATTCCTATAATCCATTCAGCATGAAAAAAAGTTTTCCAAATATCAGTATTATGGGAAGTACTAGTTCATGCCTAATTTTTAGAAGATAGGAGTTATTTATTTGAAATTAATTTACATTTATAGTATGTATCTTATGACACTTCAGAGAAAAGGTGGATGAACTAAGCCCCAAGGTTTTGTGACTCCTTTCACGACACTGTTGCAACTACAAATTATTAGTGAATTGGCATGAACAATTAGCTATGCATCTTGTCACCTAATTATAACAGAAATGCTCCTTCCTTTGAAGAATTAATAAAGAGAGCTTCAGAATCTTTCTCATATTCACTGCGAACTGCAGTGAACTGCAAATTATAGACACTCTGTCATGTTTTTAGAATTAAATTGCCTTAAAATCTTTTCTTCTAAATTAAGTTAGAAGACTGCAACAAGGTAGTGATAAGTTAACAACTGCCATTTTTCCCTCTAATTTCAATAAAATATAGATTCTCCAAGAGAACCCTGGACAAACATGCCTTCCAAATTAGGAGCAAGAACAAGGAGCCAGCAGGAATTTCACAGTCGTGTAAGACTGTTTTGTGATATGGCTGGTTAATTAATTTTTCTGTATCTTGGTTTTCTCCATCTGCAAATGGGAGATAATAATAATAGTGACATAGGATTATTTAGGTATTGCATGAGATATTTGTAGAGTATAAGAACATAGTTTGATCAAAAGAAATTATACAATAAATTTTAGCTATAATTTTTATTAATGCTGTATCATCCAATGGGTTATAAAAACTGGGCTGGAAATAAATATTGTACCATGTGTTTTACCCACAAAGTTTAGAGGAGGGTTTGGGAAATGCCCAAAGTATTTGTATGTAGAGTTAAAGGTCATTTACATACACTTATGACTGAAAAGGACTTAACCTTACCTGAATTTTATTTTCTTTATAGACGCTGTTACTATAAAAAGACATCCTTTAAATTTCTACCAAATTACACATCCAGGGCTCTTTAAAACAGTGTGTTTATTTTTAATTTGAAGGTGCCCTTGGGTGTTCCCATGTTCACAGGCAAAGCCAAAGACCTCAAAAGTGTTCAAGGCTTGATTGGCCAGTTTATGTTGGAATGTAATTTGCATCCCATACCTTCCTGAGCTCCCATGAACTGGAACTCAAACATTTCCCTGTGAAAATAGCTCTGAGAATCAGCTGTTTGTTAGTTCATTTACTCAAGACCAAATTCTAAGCATACAACCACAAAAGTAGCTAGTTTTCCCTACCGGTTTAAGGAAGCTTCTTTTGTTGGCACAAACACATTTTTTTTTAAGATTTTATCTATCATATTAATTCTATACTGCTTAAAATAAAATCTTTCTGTTCTCCTTCAGTTACCTAAGATCTTGTATAAAATCTCTCTAACCTTATTAATTCATGAGTCCTGAATAAAATGATTAAGCAAAATACAAAGGAAAATGGAATTCAAACAAATTGTGTTTTCCTGGGTGCTTGGATCCTCTTAAATTAACTCTAAAATGCTATGAAATATTCTAATTCGAATGTTTCTTTTATTTCAATCATTCTTCCATCAGGAGGTATTTACTTAAGTACCCAGTTCTGTGTATATCCCCATGAAGAAATCCAAGAAGTTTAAGAAATGACCACAAATCAAAGATTTTATAATTTTAGAAGAAGAAAATAATAGTCAGAAAGCAATTGCAACAAAATATGATTAAGTATCAAATGGATGTCAAAGGACTTCAGATAAGGAACTGATTAGAGGTTAATTTGGAAAAGCTTATCTTAAGCAAATCCTCAAATCCTATAAAGGTTAGAATAAATTTGCAACCTGCAGAGATTTTGAGAGATTATTCAAACTGGAGAGAACAATAGAAGCAAAAGACAGCATACTTAGACAGTCAAAAAATTGCAGGTAGTTTTCCAGATAAAATCAATTGAATGCAACATTTCTAATCATATAAAAATAGAGACAAGAAGTATTTTTAGATATTAAGTATATAGCAGACCTCAAAAGAGAAAAAGGAAATCTCCACATGCAGGAAACACAGAAGGACCACAACAAAGAGCCAGGAGACATCACAGGTCTCCACGTCTGGAATTTTTATGACCATTCAGAGCCAGAATCTGGCCCAGGAAAATGTGTGCACAGCAAGATTCAGAACTGGGCTGCCTGTGCAAAATCAGGAGAACCCAGAAAGCATTACTAATGAAGCAGAACACCTGCAGATCCTAGATAGCCACTGGAAATGAGCCAACAGCCCCACCCTGTGGGTGAAGAAGGAGTCTTCTAGGGATACAGTACCCCAAGACTGAGCTGCATGTGAGAGTGGGAACTGAATTCTCATTACCATTGCACTCTGAGAATACCAATCTGAAAAACTAGTCCAACAAATAATTCAGAATCTGTGTCTTGGAGGTATTGATATGCACACCAGTGGAAATCACCCCAGGGAACTTATCTGGATCTCTAGGAAAGATTATCCCCTCTGAGGAAAATGCACAAACAAAAACACTAAAACAAAATAGGATACTCAATATGAAAGATAGTCCACAGGACATGAGAAACTAGCAATCATAGAACAATATGAAAGGGAGTTTAGAACAAGTATAAAATATAAGAGAACTTGCATCTGTAGAATAAAAACAGGGAGTTTTGCAGTAAGCTCTAAAAAGACAAGTAAAAGTACAGTGGTTCACTTTTTAAAATATTCAGCACACTGATTATACAGAAGACAAGTCATACTTGAAGATAAATTTGAAGATAGAACGAAACCTCTCTGTAGTACACTGGAGAAAGATAAAGCAATGAAGGATATATAAAAAAAGATAGGAATCACAGAAACTCTAATAACTGTCTCAGAGAAATTCCAAAGATATGAACAAAGAGTGAATAGACAATATTCTAACATGTACTCATGGAGAATTTTCCAGAAATAAGAAGATACAGGTCCTCACATGAAAATATCCACCCAGAGTCAAGTAGAATTAAGTAGGAACATGAGTGGAAAAATCTAAGTGAAGCGGGGAAAAAAAATCATATCAAACATTAGTGAGTGATGCAGTTGAGAAAGTCATTTGGGGTCAGATTACAGAAGCTTTGGATCCAAGACAAGGACTTTATCTTGTAGAAGATGAGTGCTGTTAACAGATTGGTGGTTGAGCCACTACAAAAAAATGTGATGCTCTAGATCACTTGAAACAGGAATATCGCAGTGATATTTTTCATTGAAGAATCGCTTTCTGTCCAAATTCTTGTTTTATAGCTTTTTTATATTTTGTATTTTTATTTATATTTAAAAATTCAAAAAGTCTTTCCTAATATTCTGAAATGTTACTTTCAAATATTACATTTACAAGGTCTACTAAATTCTAAAAATATAAAAAAACCAAAACATGAAGGCAACACAAATAAAACCTTAAGAAGCTATTTAGTCTGTATTCATTGACCAAACCTTGTCAAATGAATTTAACAGACAAAAATCTACTGCTTTTAGTGATCTCCAGAAAGGGAGACATTCATTCATGTACTTGTTAACAAGGTGGAGAGCCAAGTGCAAGGCCAATGTCTGAGGGAACTGGGTTAATAAAGGAATGCCTTTCCCCAAGGTGCTTGCTCGCTGTCCAGTAAGGAGACAACCCAAGGCATTTATTATTACGAAAATGTGGAATGTGTGTTTTCAGAGAAATATTCATTTTGTTGCTCCAGGAGCCTCAGAGGAGAACTCATAACTAACTAGTGGAGGTTGAGGAAAAAGAGGTTATGCTGAGGCTGCATCTGAAAAGCTGAATTAGCTAAGCAGAAGGCATTCTAGACCTCAGGGCACTGCAAAGGCAAGTTGTTTGTCATGGCTGATGCACTTGGAAAGAATGGAGACCTCCTGAAAATGGAGCTAGAGAGAGGTAAATAAAGGTCAATTACAAAGTGTTGTCTCAGTGCCATCCTATGAAGTTTAACTTTATACTAAAGGTGATAGGAAGTCAATAAATGCCTATAGAAGCAAATACCAGGGTTGGATTTGTGTTTGAGAAGGACTACTTTGGGAGCGATGTGGGGGGTGGGTAACAAACTGTCCAGACGAGGTAGGGAGACCAATGAAAAGAGGAATACAATAATCCAAGCAAGAAATAAAAGCCTCAACTGAGGCTTCTTAACATTGTATGTAGATAGAGAGGCAAATGTTTTTGTTTTTGTCTGTTGTTTGTAGTGTGGAACTCTTTTTCACAAATGAACTCCGGTGAACCTATAATATAAAACAAATAACTGCAAAGCTAGTGAAGGTGGAGGCGGAAGATGTGAGTCACTCTGCTCCCCCTTCCCTTTGCATCCTGCAGCAGCTCCTGAGGTCCTCCTGTGAAACACAGTTTGAAACCACTGCACTAGGGAGAGATGTTTAAGAAATAGAGTCAGTGTTTTCACACATTTTATTTAATTAACTCTTCTCGTGTCTAATAAGCTGTAGTGTCAAGCTGTTCTTCACTATCTAAAGTAAATCTGTGCAAGAGTTCATAAGAAACTTGCTTTATATCTTTTGGCAAGAATAAATATTGCACTCGATAAATCTTCAGTGTGTCTCTAGCCTCTGCGACCATACATCAAAACCCAGTTAATTATAGCCTTGTGTAAGAGACATTCTGGCTCTCTATTTCCTGAATCTATCTGGATACAATGACTTTGGATCTAGAGGGCATAAACAATTTGACATTTTCAGATCCCACCTATTCTCATTCTATATCTTCTCCTTTAGAAGAATCATCCACCTGCATGTTTCCAATCTCTAGCTATAAATGCATGACTGTGTACACATATCAATGGTTACCCTGACTCTATTTTGAGCTCCAGACTTGCAGTTACTACCGGACATATTTAATTAGATTCCGCAGACACCAGCCCTGGCCAAAATGAACCTTATCGCTCTCCACCCCACACCTACTCTGCCAGTTTTTTTACTCACTAAGCCGAATACATTGGCACCACTTAGTATTTACCCAATAATCAGCCCTTTTCCCTCCTCTCTCACTCTCCACTAAATAACCTCGATCATCTGTTGTTTCTACCACCTTATGACCACTCACGGCTGACTGCCTCCTCTCCAGCCCCACGGCAACTTTCATCTAGTTAACTGAATTTACTGTGACAGAAACCGTGATGCTCAGCAAGCTTTCTGTCTGCTCTCCCGCATCTCCCAGCTCCTTGTGGTTAGGCAGAGCCAGGTAACTGGTTGTGACTGTAGGAAGAAATGACACGTGTCACTTTCTTTTCAATGACTGAAAGAGCCAGCGCACAACCCTGTAGTTGCCTCTTTCCCTGCTGCAGTGACTAAAAAAGCCATGTGTCCCAGAAGGTACAGCCAAAACATGGTGGAGCCCGAGTGAGGTTGTGGAACAGAGCCCTTGCTGACCTGTGCAGGGAATATAGAAAGAGTAGGAAATGTTCTTTGGTTGCCCTAGGCCACTGAGATTTAAGCATTGGTTGTTACCACATCAGAACCTAGCTTATATGGACCAACATTTACTGATTGGTCTCCTTATCCTTAGGACAGCCCTATTTCTATCCTCTTTACAACCGCAAAAGTGATCTTTCTAAAATGAATGTATTATCATGTCAAAAACATTTCATCTCTATGTCCTACGCAAGACTCTTCAGTGGCTTCTCATGTCACCTATACCATGGTTTGTTTAACATAGCTTGCCTTACATCCTCATTTCCTAATGGCCCTGAACACTCTCCCTGAGCCTCACTACGTGCGCACTCTCAAGTGAACTTGTTTACTCACTTCTGGGTCTCGAAGAGTGCCACGGCCTGCATGTAACATTCCCCCCATCCTCACTCTAGTCTACCTGGAAAACTCCAGACATTTTCTTTGTAGGTGCCATTCCTGACAACATTTTGTACTGAGCCCCAAAACACATAACACAGAACCATAGCTCTTTTTTTCTTTCTTATTCCCTTTATTTTCTATCCCCCTGTCCTTTGGTCTATTCCATTTTTACCATTAATTCTCAGTTATACAGAATTCCTCATAATGAATATTATTAAACAATCACTCAAGAAAAAATGAATTAAATATACAAAAAAAGCACTATAGATTTTACTAACTGAATTTTATAAAAAAATGTAACAGTTTGCTTTCCTTTCTTTCCAACTCAATTCATTGAAAATAGAGAATGGAAATATCATAGAAAAACTCTATAAACATTTAGATATTTAGTTCATAATTACATAGAAGAAAAGCACCTGAGGAAAAGACAAATTAAGGTGATGTCTAATTTTATCTGTCTAACTAAATTTTACTACTAATGTTCTGGCAATGCCCAAGGAATTAACATTACCTACATCTAAAATTAATGTATTTATAACTTTTATAGCAATGTTTTTGGTTTGGTAATATGAAATATTTACTTTTTAAAGAATTCAATGTTTTTTATTCTCTAAATCATTATGATTGTCTTTATTAAAGAAATAACTTAGTTTTAAAAATATTTTAATTTCATCAAATTTTGACCCATCACATAAATGTATTATGCTTTTTAATGAATATGCAAAGAAAGTATGTCTTAGACAAATTATAAGAAATTGATTAATTTTTTCCTTATATCTGGCCAACCAAAAATAAGAACTATATCCAGGAAATTCTTTTGCCTTACTTTTCTGACTAGGCACTTCTAAGAATTTCTCATCTTGGGATTCCTAAAGTCCATTGCATTCAGCTACGAAAGGAAAGTCTCTGAAACTACAAGCTTTATGGCTTAAAAAAAGTCTAATGACTCAAAGACCTATGATTTTTAAAATTCTTTATGTTGTTTAAGCCCAAAACAGTTTCATAAAAAACAAAACTTCGAAAAACTGCAAAAAGAGGAAAAGGACCAACTTAGAAATTAAAATCAGTTGATGTCTGTTAGTCAAGGAATCAGCTAATAGCACAGTGTTTTGACTGGTTAAAATTAAATCGTATTTGAACATGTGGAAAACTTTTAATTTAATAGAATTTCCCCTCTGTGGCAGGACAGGAACTAGACTCAAATGATAAAGCTGTCCTTACTTCTTATTTATGCGATTTGATAGTTGTCTATTTATTTTTGTGAATACATATTCTTTCATGACGTGGCTATTTATTGACCAACTGTAGTGTATAAAACATTGTGATAGTTCTCTTAGCTTAAATAACATCTGACCTAGTTCCAGCTTAAAATTTATAGGAATTCTTAAAACACTAATACATCAAGGCTGAATTCTCAAGTACTTCAACAGATATCATACAAATATCTGACTCCCTTGTATTCCTTGTTCTCTACATTTCATCTTTTTAACTGTAATTTACAAACTTTCCCATTAGCTTGGACCGTTTTGGCAAGGATTTTATTTGGCAGGTTATCATATAGCCTTTTTCTGCCCTTGAAAACGTACTATAGTATTTTGTAGAAATAATATATAACCACCTTTCATGACCCATTTGAAACACACGAGTACAAATGTAAGAAAGTTGGAAGGAGATGGAAGGAAAGGGGAGTGGATATTGGAGAAAGAGAACATATCCACAGCTCTCCTCTCTCTCGTTCTGAAGTCGAGGCACATGAAAGAGCCTTGGGCAGGGTGGGTGCCAGCTGGCCAGCAGCACTTCTGACCGTGGAGGCCGAGGCCACTCCACAGACCTACATCCTCTTTAATCCCACAGCTCATTATGCAGTCGCCTCACTTGGCCTTCTTTATGCTCTGTTTTCCTCATTTCAGTACAGAGGAAACCAACACTAAAAATGTTTTTTGCATATCTCATTAACTTTATTTTGTCCTGACTTACACTCCCTTTCTCTGAGGAAAATGAAATGTGGTTTGGTTCTCTGATTTGTTTCCATTAGACTCTGTTCTCTGTCAGGTCACTTAATCTCAGAAAGGTTCATGATTGGTGTATGTAGATTGCCTCATGTTATTCTGTACCTGTCACCTTCATTTCCTTTTTGAATCATGCTTTGTTGGTTCTACTTCAAATTGTGAAATGGATTGCTCCCCAGATGACATGACATCATGCATTTTTAATGGATAGGACATGGAAATTAAATGCTTTTAATCTCTTCTGAAACAGTAGTAAGATGGATCTGTTACCACACTGATTCTATTTCTAGTAGAACATTTAATTTAAAAATTTATAGCAACATGTCAGTAAATGGCAGGCTTCCAGCTAATGCCTGTGGAAACCACCTTCTGGGGAAAAAATGTGTGGACAATAATGCAAGATGCTCTCGTTAACCTGATCACCCTCTTGTATATGACACACGATGGCTCCTGAATGACAGAAAACTACCTTTTTCCTTTTCCGCAGCTCCAACATCTGGCTCAGGCTCTACAGTATAGTGGGTGCCTAATAAATATTGATTGAAAGAATAAATGAATAAATGATGAAACATATAATCTTGAATATTTGCTTATTCAAGTCTCTTTTTGCATCTTCCCAAGGTAAACACTTTAATATAAGGGTTTTTTTTCTTTCTTTCTTTCAAAAATGGGAATACATTATTGAATAGTTTCCATCCCTCTAAACTTTCTGGATAAAGTGTCCTTTGGCTACCACTCTGACCTAATTCCCTACTGCTCCCACCCCTACCCCAAAATTAATTCCAGGCCCCTAGCCTCTTTGCTGTTCCCTGCAAACACGCCAAGAACACTGACACTTCAGTGCCTTTGTTCTTCCTGTTCTCCTGTCTGGGACGCCCTTCCTTCCAATATCCCTCTGGCATGCTTCCTGGCTTCACTCAGGTCTCCTCCAGTCAAATGTAACCTTGGAGATGTCGTCCCTAATCACTCTACTTAAAAAGCACACTTTCTGATCACTTTCTTTCCAGCACACGTTGCCATATGACATCATATGTATTAATTTGTTTATTTTATGTCTCCCTCACTAGGACATTAACTCCATGAGAGAAAAGCCTTGTCTGTTTTGCTCATTGTATATCCTCAGCGCCCAGAACTGTGCCTGTCAATAAATATTTGGTGAATGAATAAATCAATTTAGGACCTTCTATGTTAGCGAGATGTTTAATAAAGAAGTAGCAACCATGATGGAAAGAAAACTAATTTGGAGTGAAAAAAATTCAGTTCTACCATTTACTCATCAAGTCTTTGTACAAATTATTTAACCTCACTAGGTCTCAGATTTCCTCTCAATAAAAAAGGTATAGCAGTTCTTGCACTGAGAGGACATAAGGGAACAGCAGTTTCAGGAAGGATGGAGACAGAAACAAACATGTTTTCCAGAACAGGAAGCTATGCCTAGCTGGAGGTAAGGAATACTAGGTGGGAAGTAGAGTGAGATTTCTGGAACTATGTAGCTTATCTATTGTTTGGAATCTTATTTCTTGGATTTCTTCAAAGCAAATTATTATAGCAAATGTATTCAATTTAATAACTATAATTTTAAAATTGCAAAGACACTTAGAAAACCTCAATAGGTCCTTGATTTCAATTACAGGCAAGAAGTGCAGGACATATTTTTCATTGCTATCTTCTCTAAATCCCTTTCAGAACTCCTCTTTCACACTCCAGGAGATTCTGGAAGGGCTTCTGATCAGGGACTCCACTTCTTCATTAAGCATGTGACCTGGTCTGGTCTGTTAGCATCCTTTGACCCAGCACTGATATTACCATTGGCAAAAAAGCAAGTCTCTTTCCTTCAGAAAAGATGCACGCTAGTTATCATGTTTTTCACTGCATGAAAAGGGCCATTTTTAGTAAGAATGGTGCCAACATAGAGAAAGTAGAGTTGAAGGATGAAGAGATGAAGTACTGATGACATCTAAACCTGTCTGATGTCAACTCTACCTTTTATACCCAGACTTTTCAAGTTATGTGAGCCAATAATCTTTTCTTTAAGCTAGTTTGAATTGTTAGAGGCTTAACAAATACAGGGAGATTTGGAGAAAACAGTGAGATCAAGTTGTACTCTGAAACAAACAAGATAAAACTTAACCCAAAGTCCAAGCAATAGAATGAAAAAATGTTTAATTCCTGCATTTTATAATAGAAAAGTCATTTTAGTCCTGACCCACACCAAGTGCCTATTTTCATCATGTTTTTGCTTCCAGCCTCAGGCTAGCAGAGCTCCAGTAGTTGCTTTGAACTGAAGATGCTCCAAATTTCACTACAAGGATAGAGGTTCCAACGCAACTGCTAGTCAGAAAGAATGGAGCCAGATTGCTGTCATCCAGGCTTGGACTCTGAATGCATTTTCATACTCAATCCTTAACACACTAAACAGATTGATTCTAAAATACTATTCATTCAAGTCAATTGAGTTCAACAAGTAATCAGGTTGCCTACAAGCAAATGTTTGAAATATACTACATTCCTAAGAGGACTGCCAATAATTTTTACCACTGTAAATGTGTGTGTGTGTGTGTGTGTGTGTGTGTGTGTGTGTGTGTGATGTATATGATTAATCATTCATTCTCAGTTACAAAAGAGTAACAGTTTTCAAAGTGTGGTACATAAAATCCTGGAAGTTCCTGAGACCCCTTCAGAGAGTCCATGAAGTCGAAAATATTTTTGTAATAATTCTAAGAATTTATTTACCTTTTTCACTCCCATTCTTTCACAAGTGTACAGTGGAGTTTTCCACAGGCCTAATGATGTGCAATATCATACTAGAATGAATGGAGAAATAGATGAGAATCTAACTGTTTCCTATTAAACTAAACATTAAAAGATTTGTAAAATAATATCAAACAGTGCCTTTCTTAGAAAATTATATTTTTCATAAATTATATATTATTTACATTAGTATGAAATGGCTTTATTGTCATTTTTAAATAAGTAATAAATAACTATTTTTTAAATTTCTCAGTTTTAACTTCTAATCTGATAAGTATTGACAAAGATAACCCACATAAATAAGAGATCTTTGGGGTCCTCAATAATTTTTAAGATTATAAAGGGCCCCTGAGATCAAAAATTTTGAGAACTACTATAAAAGATGAACCAGTTGAAAATACACTCAGGCAAAATTTTTAATAACTGGGTATTGTACAAGTTTAGTATTAAATCTAAACTCTCAATATTTTTTAAATATTGGAGTTTTTTTGGCAATCCTCAGCAAGATGTTATTATAATTCATTCAAATGAGTATTTTACATGAGGATTTTTGATAAATATTTGTTGAATGAGCCCAAGAATATCAGATTTGTATTCTAAATAAAAGATTAGTAATTTGTGGAATTGTTGTCCTCATTTTTTGAGTGATGACTATAACAGCCCTTAGACTCGGGAATGCTATATCTTGGCATTTTGATTTGGTGGGTGGTGAAAGGAGGGCTTAAGAAGGGTATTGTGTTTTTAAACCAAGTATTCAAAATCAGCAAGAGACATCTGGGGTACCATGCTAAGATGCTGAGGGGGAAAACACGGTCTTGTTGATAAGAACACTTAAGTTCAGGAACAGAATCAAGAACACTGAGCTCTTGAGAAGTGGTCACTTATGGTCAATAAACAAGGCACCAAGGGACAGCACAATGATATTTAGCTCAGAGTCTAGCCTGACAGAGTGGTGCCTTTAGGGGCCACTTGAGCCCTCGAGAGCTTTCCCTGAGCACTGCATCAAGGAAAGGACTTGGTGCATACCCTTTGTTCACAGACTTAGCTACCTAAATCACCCAACTCTTTGATTCCCTTTCCCCTCATTTACTTTTTTTTCAACCTCTGGCTTCAGGCCTGGCTTTTCCCCACCTATCACAATTATGTTTTCATCCTTAGTCTTAGAGCACATTCTATCTCTTCTGGCTATAACCCCAGCCACTCAAGACAAAAGTTTTACTTCTTCATTTTTCCAGTGAACCCATGAACTTCTTTGGGTAATACCTCTCTTTGTTTCACCAGCCCCAGAATCATTTGGTGATCATCATCTGGTCCACCTTTGTAAGCAGGGTCAACACACTCGGAATCTGATCAGAACAGACTGCATTTAATAGTCTGAACATTATCCCTTGCTGACCCTAAGCTCTCATTTTGCATCTCTTCATGTGTATTTTCAGCAGTTTCTCTTGACTCTGACACCATATTATTTATGTGGGGAAAGGTCTTCTTTTACTTTTTTAACTTTCACGGAAAGAAAAGTTCTATATTTACCAAATACTTCCCAAATTTTGACGTTTTAATGACTCTTAGGAAATAAGAAATATATATGGAATGCTAACCAAATACCCAGACTGAAAATAGTTGCAGATTTTGGCTTAGATGTTCTCTAAAACAACAGAAATCACTCATTCATTATAAACCAATATACATCCACCAATAGCCAACATATCCTGTACATTTCATACCTGGGTCAAATCAGATAGGCAGCTAGCTAACTTTAAACCAATAGAAGTGTCTTCCTTTTGTAGTTCACATGACATGCTTTATATTACGTATACTCATTCTATAGAATAAAGCCACTGTAAAACCATTTATAACTTAGTTGAACTAAAACTATTTGCCCTTGTTCATAAAATAAAAAGAAATCTGCAATTTTAAATAGATAACTTTTCTAAATATAGCTAATCATTTTTATATCATATTAAAAATTTTAAATCTTTCAGGGTTAAAAGATTAAATTTCCTCCATGAAATACAAAATTCTATATACAAGAATGTTTTTCTCTATTAGTCAATACATAAGGAGTCACACAATGTCATATAACTTTATCTTATTTTTAAGCTAAAGCTGATATTAAATTTATTTGTTAAGAGCAGAGCTTTATATAGCTATATCTGCTCTGAATATAAGAGTGAATGAAGGTAGATTGATAAGACATGTTGCTCACTCACCAAAACTGAAGAAGTTTATCTATTGTGTAATTATATTCATAATTAGGAAATATGGAAGGCATAGTGAGAATGAAAAAAAAAAACACTATCTTTGAAGTCGCTTGTTTTTCTTGTTAATATTTCATTTTAGTTGGTTATTTATAGTGAGCTGGAAAGCTTTCAAACACTTGAAAATATTCTTACGGCTCCTGAAGCATTTGCCCTGATATGTCTGCCTACCATAAGGTAAAATGATTTCCATGATGGAAATTACCTTTCCCCACCTCTCTCCCTTGGTCTTGCTCTGCTAGCATCTTCTATTCTTTATCCTAGAGAAACCATAGATATTGGAAAAATCTCCATCTTTTAAGCATTTGCTATATAAAGACTTCTTAGTGAAAGCACAACACAGCAGCTCTATGCAAGGTTTTCACCATTGTACATATAAATAAACTGAGATTCAGAGAGGATAGCTGCTTTATACAAAATCACACAATCAGTCAAGTGATGAAGCAAGTCATCCTCATATCTGACTCAAAGCTATAAGTATTCCAAACTAAATAATAATAAGAATAACAAATATTTACCGAGTATTATCTCTCAGCTCCTTTACTAAGCATGTCCCAATATTATCTCAATCCCCACAATAGCAGCATGTGGTAGATTCATTTTAAATTCCGATTTGTGAATGAGGGGTTTAGGTACAGAGAAACTGAATAGCTTGTGTAAGTCTACACTGCTGATGAGGGGTAGCATAAAGACTTGAATCAGGCTAGTTTGAATCTAGTTCCTACTCACTTAATCACGATACCCAGTTAGGGATACTTATTTTAAGAATGTCCCCATGAACCCTAAATAATGGAAATCCTACAACAAGGTGTGGGACCAAATTGTTAAAAAAATGTTCCTTAAATTATCCATCTACCTATACCACTCTCGTTTATACAATTCATGTTTATACAATGTATTGCCAAAAAAATAATAATGAATTTTTTTCAGTGTTTATTTGCATTTATTTAGCCCCAACCATGTGTCAGGAATGTTAGATTTTGTGGATACAGAAATAAAAAGACACTATCTCTGATCAAAAAGTTCCCAATGGAGCTGGGAAATATACATGCTAATAAATGCTGTTGGAGAGGATCAGAGAGAATGGCTCTTCCTTCCTACAGCAGCACAGAAATGCTTTACAGAAGAGATAAAGTTTAAGTAATAGGTAAGAAACAAGGTAAAATTGTCCAGCCATCCACATTTAGTATGGAGTGCTCTAGGCGGGGAAACACACGCAAGACGATAAACTGCCCTGTCAGAAGAATGCCAGTTCTCTTATTATTACTTAAGTAGGAAATATGTATGATGCTGACTCAATTTTTTGGATATTTTTGTTAGACATAGAATACTAGATTAATTTTCTTTTTCTTTCAGTACTTTAAATATAGTGACAGTCTTCTTGTCTATAAAGTTGGCCATTATTCAGTGTTTCCCTATGTAATGTGTCTTTTTCCTGTGATGTAGCTAGAAATGGTTTCCTTTATATTTGTCCTGCTTAGGTTGTGCATGAGTAATAGGTAGAATTCTTCTAGGAAATGTACTGCACAAATTTAAAAATATTAAATAGAAAGTAGTGTGGAAAATTTTCTGTTCCAGACACTCTACAAATCCAACTTTATTTTAGTAGATGGTAAAAGACTCCTGTGCTTCATAGGCCTGCGAAAGCCTCAGACTATAGCTATCTTAAATCATAGTAGCTGGCAACGTCTAGAAAACAAATTACCATGTTGGAAAGGTAAGACCAAACTTTTAAAATGTGTTAATCTCTTGTATTACTATCCAGAAAATGCAATGTCAGACAGTAATTTAAATAAATAATTTGCATATCTAACATTCTTTGGAGGATTTTGTTGGTTTTGGTTGTCACATGTTCATCCTTTGGAGCTGGTACAAAGCATAACACTTCCCATGGCCATAGTAGGTTGTTCTAGTCAAACTATCCAACACTTGGTACAGTCATGTCCAGGCAACCAGCAGGGAATTAGTCATCAGCAGTGGACAGTCAGAAGTGCATCAGTCTGATATAAAGTATGTGGAAAGAAAGAGGAGACTAAATAGGGATAGAAAAGATCATAAAAGACATGTCCTTTTTTTTACCTCTGATTTTGGATTCCTCTCTGATAAATACTTATCCTGGTTTTCAAAAATATAGTGGAAGGAAAAAACTCGCAGACCACATCAGGGGTTTAATAATTAATCTTCATACATTAAATAACTATGGATCACCTCTTGACAACGTCTCTTTTGAGATCACTAGTTAATCTAAGTGATTTCAAGCTGAAATAATAACACTCTTTAATTTTGCTAATTAAGTTTTTTAAAAACGTCTTTACATAGATCCAGTCTGGAAGGACTGAAGCCAAAGAGAACATCCTGTGAACTCTGGATGAACAGTTCATTTACATCTGGATGTTCTGATGGAATTTGAATAGCATGTTCTTGTATCCCAGGAGAAAAGAGCAAAGTTCATATCTATGCTGGTTTGTATCCAAACAAAAAAGAAAATAAATATTAATTTTGGTATGTAAATTTATTAAAATTATATATTTATGTATTTTTCTTTGTGAAAAATACTGATTTCAAGTATCATTTTATAAAAAGTAGCAGAAAAAATAAAACTATAAAATGATCTTTGTATTTTCCTTGTATGTTTTAAAACTATTCCCTATAATAATTAATGGGCACCAAAATACTCAACAGCTGCAATGCTAATCTCAACTAAATATTTGTGTTTGCTCTTACAAATAAGTGGGATGGTTTTTAATGCCAATAATTTCAAGAAACAGATAATTATTTTTATAACAAAATTTCACATTGCTTATTACTTTGCTCTGTATAGAAACTTTATCATGTAAAACTTATAATACATACATGGTAGGGTAGGCATCATTTTTTAAAAAGTGTTTCTCATATTAGGTAATTTGCTTACTGTAAAAACATTAATTTAAAAAAACTAAAATAGAAATTCAGGTGTCTTTTATGTAATGATTATGGTAATTCTATTCCTAAAGTTGAGAGTCGTAGCATGAAAGAAGCAAAGTAATGAATTTAAGAATTCATTCATTTACTCATTCATCCTCCAATTTTTTCTATTCATTCATTTACTCATTTACCCTCCAATTTTTTTTTAGCATGTGTTCATGCTGGAGATAAGGTGGTATGCACAACAAATACGTTCTCTGCCTTCTAGGAGCAATTAGAGTTGTTTCAGGGATAAGCAATGACCACCAGCTTATGCAATTAATTGTTTAATTAGACTTGTAGTAAGTGAAATTAGGCAGAAGTACACAGTACTAGGGAACTTCCAGCTTCTCTGGGGAAATGACATTTCAACTCAAATCTGAAGGCTGATTAAGAGTGAAAGGAGTGGGAAGTATATAGGCAGAGGGAAGATGGCATTACTAACAGTACAGAGATTAAAAGGAGTCTCTTAGAATAAGGGGATTTGTAGGTCTGCATAAAAGGAATGCGGTGATGAAAAGGAAAATATCAGAGGTGAGGCTTTGTAAGGTCATCAGGGACCAGATCACGCACATCACTGTCTTATTAGGTATTATGGTCTTCATTTTAGGAGCAGTGCATTGGTAGTTATTAAGGAAGCTCACGTAGGGAGAGGCAAGATATGATTTTGCATTTTAAAAATCATCCAATTGGCAACATAGTGAATATACTGAGCTGGCTAATAGTGGATCAGTGAGACCTCTTTAGGGACTTTTCTAGAAATTCAGCCCCAAAATAGGGAGCAGTTTGACTAGGGATGGCAGGGATAGAGAATGAGAGAAATTTCCAATTTAGTGATATTAAGGAAATAGAATCAACAGGAATTGGAGATTGATTAAATATGGGGGTTGTGGAGATTGGGTAAAAAACGATTCACAAGGTTGCTGGGGTGTGCTATTAGTGGATATTGGTGTATTTGCTGAAGTAGGCGACACTTTACGGAGTGGTCAGGGAAGAAGACACAAACAGGAATTTAAGTTTAACATCCTGAGTTTGATGTACCTATGAAATATTCAAGTGGAGACAGTCAAGCAAGCAATTTTATATGCCCAGAACTAAGAGGAGACATAAATTTGAAAAAAGATAAGTAAAGCCATGAGAATAGGTGAGATTATCTCGGCAGGGATTCACAACGAAAGTTCTGCAGAGTCCTAGGGCCTGTGAGATATTACCAGGGCTACTGGTAAAGAATGATTGAAAATATATTAAACATCAATTTTTGACCTTCGGATGCTGCACAATTTGATAGGTTGTGACTGAGCACTCCCATTAGCAATTTTGTTAGAGGATTTTGGCCCCAAAGAGCAGTGGGCCGCAGGATAGCGTTCAATGGGATGCGTCCATTCTCATTCTGACGCCAGGTGGCGGAGGCTTGTGATGTCTAATGAGTGCTGCTGCTGCAAAGTGAAGGATGGTAGGTGAATGATGTCAACCTCTACCTCTCAAATGATCTTCCCCGCCTCCTTTTATGCACAGCAAACTTACTTAAGGAAACAAATAAGCTTTACTGTAACAATAAAAAATTAGAAGGAAATGTTCATTTTAAAGAAGACATTTATGTACTTCAACAATAACCTGCCTCCTGCCGCTGTTACCGTAAGTGCTGCAAAATGTGGATTATGTAGGTTAAAAGTAAAATGTATTGTGAGGTCTTCATAGTCCTTGAGATTTTTCTCACCTAGTTATGGTGTCTTTCTGTTTTATATTTCATCTGCACTTGTTCTTCACAAATATGTCTGATAGTAAGGTATTGGTGATTTCTGAAGATGAGGTATGAGATGGAAAAGGAGGATTCTAGGGTTAGGGCTATGGACAGTGTTAATTAGGTTAATGGAGAGAGATTATAATCTTAGTTTACTTATTGCACCGGTACAGCAAAGGAACCAAAAGAATTTCACCTTTATAATGAAAGCTGCTCAATAAAATTTACATCCTAGCCATCCTATCCATTGTATACAGTCTGTGGCAAACAACTAAAAGGCAGCAATAACTCTAGAAAAATTTAAAAGATACCTACAAATCACAGCCAGTTGACAAAGAAAGATGCTGACCATTTCAAAAAGCAATTCAAAATGTAAAGATTTGGTTTAAAAATTTAATGATTTTTTAAAAGAAGTTTGGGGAAAGGCTCGGAAAGCAAGTTATTTAGGAGTTAAGAGAATGATTTATAACCTAGAAAAGGAAAAGTTGCATAGTTGGTGAGAATTTAATAGAAATAGCAGGAAAAAATTATAGTTAGTAAAATGTGAGAGTTAGGTTCCATACAAGAAATTTTGAAAGTTCCACTCTCGACCAGTGTGTTATGTTTACGTATTAATGATATGCCATATGACATTAAGAGGTTTAGTATAACAACTAGAAAATAATAGCTTCTTTCTTCAGTTTGATGAATAAATTTCCAATACATGTCATGCTGTAGAATTTCTAACATTGTAAATGCCAGTGAAATTTAAGAAAATACTTTCTACTACAAAATGCTGCTCTAAAGAAGCAAAGGACAAGATGCATTTGCTGTTCATGTTTATATCTGAAAACAGAGGTTCTATTTTGCAAGAACTGTATTTAACACGTGCTGATGGTGCCCCAAGAAAATTCACATACACACTGGAATCACAATACAGTGGTTTCTTTCCAAACACCTACTGTTGTCAAAAACTCTTGAATACAAAATGAAAATAAATGAATGACACTACAAAAACTATTATTAAACAAACCAGTTCACTGAGGGTAGTTTTAAGACAGTATGAAAATTTGGATAATTTCTACATGCCGAAATCCAGTGGCTTAACTGAGAGACAGTTCTTCCAGGGTGGTTTAAGCTAAAAGAGAATTATAGGAGTACTTTCCAGATATTAGTAGGCCAGATTTTGCTGAATGCTTTGAAGATGAATAATAGTTGCAGAAATTAGACTGCTTAGCGGACATTTTTCATCACATTATCCAGTCGAACAGTCTTTGTAAAGTCCAGGAAAACGTTTTTACTTTAAGCAACAAGATTCCTGAATTTAAAGTAAATCAAATATTTAAAAAATATATATTGCAAAAGAAAATTTTGAAATATTTGCTACTTGGCTTTGAGAGAGTATCAAGCTATACTGAAACCATCTAAGAGAACTTCAGAATAACACTGAAAGTGTTTTCCCTTTCAATCCAAGTGTATGGTTGTATGAAGAACTCTTTCTCTTTATTTCCTTCTCAGCATGAGAACTTGACAGCATGAGAAGCAGAATAACTTGAGCTGAAGTTTGCTTATACGCTCAAGATGACAATCAGTGCTCTGTCTCTCTCTGAGTTCTGGATTTCTGTGGAAGCACAATATCCTGCCACCTATAAGGAAGCAGTGACCATTTTGCTGTGGTTTCAACTTTTCATTTATGAGTGTTTCTTATTTAACCAGCATCAAAAACAAAGACAGAAATTGTCTGATTACAATTGAAAATGAAATATAGGTATGTTTAATCTCATATTTTTGACCCAGAATTGTGTATTTTTATAGCAAAAAAAGCACAGTTTTCATATTATATATGTAAATTTTATTCTTTCTTTATTGTTCAAACAATTTTTAAAATCCAAATATAGGCCTATAAAAAAAGATCTAGAAACCAACACATCAGCATGATAATATTGTAACCACTAGGCTTGTATTTGAGCTTAATCATGTCACTCAGTAAGAAAATATTTTGTCAAGTCATATAAAAGACTTTGGTTTTTTATATATACTAAGCTATATTTTTATTTATACTGTTTTGACTTATGATTTTAGAAAGTTTATTATTCATTATTGATAATAAATCTTCGTGTTATAAAATCATTTTACAGGCTTTATTTAAATTAAATTGATCAAATCTACTTTTTACAATGTAAATCTCATTTTGGTGTAAATCAGTTATTTTATATAAATTTGTTCTGTTTGCCTTATGACTTTTAAAAATTTATGAAAATAAAATAATTTTTAAAGCTAAGCTAAACTTAATTACCCTTTCTTTATCAATAAAAGTGAATTTTAAAAGTCATTTTTAGTTGTCAATAGGAAGAAAACACTCTTGCCATACAGTATACATCATATATCACATCTCATTAGCATCTTGTATAGTGGAAAGTTGTGGTAAGTTTTTGTAGGTCTTCTTGAATAAGGTTTAAGGAAATCAAGTAAGAAACTTCAAAAAGGAGAAGAAAAAAACTAAAGCTTTCTCTATTATCATTCAAGTTGATATCCTTAGTGAGAAGAGGAACCACATGAAATAAGTAGGCTGGTAATAAGTTGACCAAAATAAACATCCATAGAAAACTGTCATTCTCTCCTCAAAAGAGCAATAACATTATTATTAGTTCATTATATCTACAATATACTGGTCATGCTAACATACCAGGAGCTGTAGAAATAATCATTTTTATGTAGGAATTCCCTAAGAGCAGAAAACTATTGAATAAAGTTGGTCTAGGGAAAAGAGGAGAGGCCTAGGCATGAAGACTGGACAAGTTCAACTTCTACAGAGCAAATGGAGGAGGATTCACTGGTAAAGGAGGATGAGAAGCAACAACTGAAGAGTTAGTAAAAAATCTAAGAGGATCTAGTATCATGGGAATGAAGGCAGTAGAAGTTTCTACTAGGATGGAATCGTCAGTTCTATTATATTTGGATAAAAGGCCAAATAATATGGAACTGTAATAATGTGTACTAGATTTAACATCAGTTGGAGAGAGACTGATGACTTTAGTTGACCCTTTCATGGGAAGGTTAATTAGTAAATGTGAGCTAAGGAAATGGAGTCATTGAGTAAAGACAACTGTTTTTTTGTTTTGTTTTGTTTTGTTTTGTTTCTACGATATTTCCTGTGTACAGGTAAAGAAAGAGTTAGGGTGGTAACTGGAGAGAATGATGAGACTTCTTAAAATGAAAAGGCTTGCATATGGTTAAGTGCTGACAAGAAGGATCCATTAGAAAGAGAAGTGAAGATACAGAAGAGAGGAGACTGTAGAGAGGATAAGAAGGGGATGGGACTTGAGCATCGTGGAGAGTGGGCTGCATGACAAGGAGGGTAACCTTCTCTGTAGCAACTGAAAGGGGAGGAAGCAAGAGGTACTTGCTTATCGTAGGAAAGGAGTGTTGAGTTTAACAGACTGGTGCCCTATATTTCTAACTTTTAATTCTGTGTTCTCTCCATTACATAATAGTGTCTGAGTGTAAATGAAAACAAAACGTTCAGGTTTAAAATAATCGCATCTGACAATATTCATATCCCTCTCCTTACTTTCCCTCCTTACCCCTTTCCCATTACCCTCTCCTCCTCCTCCTGTCCCCAGATGACCTAGCACAATGAAGTCTTTTAAAGCTGTAAAATAGGGTCAACAATTCAAAGTCCTTTGTGGAGTTCTGTAGTAGTGAACATATTCGCCATAAATCTTAACCACAATCAGGTTTTGGATAAACAGAATCCATATGCCATTGCTCTTATCAGACATTAAATCAAAAGAGGGAGAAGGATCTGAATTCAAGCACATACATGTCACACCCTATTCTAGCACCATTCTAGTTGCTCACATCAGATCCATGTGTATTGTGAATGCTTTGGGATTTAGGAGGCTCCTGATAAGGGAGATTATTTGTGTTTTTGAAAGAGTGTAGGCACAGAAACGGGAAGTTAAAGATTAATTACTTCTTCCAAGCAGGAAGAAAACCTGGGCTGCTATTCAACTCCTCATTTTAATTTTGATTCTAAATTAGTTTTTACTATCACAACAAAGTGGGCAAATAAGTAATTCCTTATGGTAAGGTATAGGATTACTAAATCATTTGTTACTCTGGGATGCTTAGTACAGAAAACTAATTTCTCTAAGTGAGACTATGTATCAGGGAAATATTTTCATTATACAGAAATATTTCTGACCAATAGAATCTTAGATTTCCATGACCACAAAATGTTTAATTAGGTATAAATAAATTTTTTAAGGGATTCATTTTCTTATACATCTAAAGCTTTATATTCAATTGAAACCTCATTTAAAAAGAAGTTTTTGGATACGTTGAACCATATCTTTTTTTTTTTTTCCAGGCTAAACAGAATGGAATGCCAATAGCTGCACAGGGTTCAACTTCATATAGTAAGCACTTGGCACACAATAGGCACTTGATAGATTCTTTCCAAATGAATGGATGAGCCTGAGAATTCAGGCATGTATCCTACTCTAGCTGGTAAATGCATTGTAGAATAGGCAGTCATCAGCAAGTCAACTTCAAATATTTAACAAAACAGTGTATGATTGAAAATTAACTACTGCACAAACACAAAAAAGTTATAATCGTAAAAAGAATTCCTGACAGTTTCTGATAGTGTCAACAAAAGTCAACTGGGGAGAGTCCAGAATAATCACCTGTTGGCATTTGAGAAATGCCAGCTTTGCAGAGGTCAATGAAACATTAGCCAAAAAGAGAAAAATCCATGCTTAAGGATTTACCTTCAATTACTGAAAGTAACTTCGTTTCATTCCTAATTTCATTTTCAAACGGAATGAAAATAAAATACCAGGAAAAGTCTGTGAACCCTAAGAAGCAAAATTTAACTTTCCCTAAGGAAATGTTGAATTTGAATTTGCATATTATTAAACACCTTCTGGCAATTTTTAAGTTAGACATACTCTATTAGCAGTTGCTTGTTTAAAGCAATTTTGGAATGTAGACTTTAGGGCTAGCTCCCAATTTAAATTGCAGGGAAAGACTCCTATACAAACTCAGAGCCCACTAGCTATCACATCACCCTGCTTTATTTTTATAGCATGTATCACTATTTAAAATAAATGTTTATTGAATAAATGAATGGATTTACTCATTTCAAAAATATTTATTGCACCCCTATCATGTAAAAATACTTATCTGTTTCTTAATCATAAAACTTTCTTAGCAAATGACAGCTCTAATTCAGGATGCAGAAAATCTTTTAGTTCTTTTGATATCACTGTATTGAAAACTGCATTATGTGATAAAAGCTGATTATATCAGTTATGTATTTTGATAAAGCTATCATAAATTACTAGTTAACCAAAAATTTAAAAAGCCTCCTGTGGGCATTTTTCAAGCAAGGCTATATCAAGATGCCTCAGTAATTCTAGTTAGTCACTTTTGAATCTGGGCTCCTATTAAATATTTCAGGCACTGTTCTAAATACTGTACATGCCACATCTCATGTAATCCTCACAAAAATCCTTTGTGACATATACTGTAACTGAACCATTTAACTTGTGAAGAAATCGAAGTACAGAAAGATTAAGGAACTTTCCCAAGGGGACATGACCAGCAGATAGAACTGTACTGTAATTCATCTCCATGCTACATCCCAACCTCTTGACTTTACTCTTTATATTATATGGCTTCTCACTCAGGAATAAAAGCTTCTTCCTTTTTCAAAAACTTAATGTTGCCCTAGCCTCACAAGTGGTCACCAGCACCAGGAGAAGTGCTGGGCCATCTCAGGGAAGCCACAAAGTCATGACCTTCCCTTCCCCTAAAAGACATGTTTAAATAATTAAAATATTTTTTTCCTATAGGCTCACTTCTTGAAATGTGGAGTTTTATACTATGTTTAAGAACTTCAAAGGTTTACCCAAATTCATGGCCCGCATGCACAAATCATTTTCCCTCAGAGTTATGGCCTACTGCAGTTCTCTTTAATTACAGAATGCCCTCTCTCTCCATCAAAAACATAATTTTATGTCTTTTCTCCTAAACTCTCCTCAGGACTCTCCTTCTCAGTGAAGTGATTCTTGAATAGCCTTACCTCACCCTAGGGCAAAAAATGTTTGCTTATCACTATTGAGGGCACTGCCAAGCTCTGAGGCTGCTAAGGCTGAGTCTGTTTCTCACCCATGAATGAGTTGGTGTTTGTCCCGTCTACCTTATTAAATTGGAGCCCTGAAAATAAAGGTTCTGCAGTAAGTGTATTCCCAGTAGCTATTGAGTCCAGACTGAAATTGGACAAGAGACTGTGTCATTCTGCTGAAAAACAAAACTCTGTTGACGAGGTCACCAAATCCCTTCCTGCTCTGGGGGTTTGCTTTTACTGGCTGCCCCACAGCCCTGTGCCACCTCTAAAACCAGGAAGCACATGGTGTTTCCTGTCCCTCCTGCTACCTTGCAGGAAATGTCTGGCTTTGGGTCATCCGGGATGCACTTGTTGGAAATACCAGCAGAAGAAGCAGAGGAGGAGCTAACACAAAATCTAGACAGTGGAGGGACTTTTGCCTGGCCAGGTGACTTTCTTCACTTTTGCCTGCTGTTTCTCCTAAAAGGCATGTCTACACATTAATAGTGACCTTGTAACACACCAATATAAATTTTACTAGCCCTTTTAGGTGTGAAGTCTAATATTAAGTGATATTAAAATACTTATACTAAAATATTCATTCTCTTTTAAATTCTTCAATTTTAAAGCAGTGCTATCCTCCTAAAATAATGGATTGTTTTATAACTAACAGGAAGATCATTTCCATTTTTTATTAAAGAAGAATGTAAAATTCCAACTCACTTTAATTTTATGTCCACCAACAGAGAGAAATTGTTCATATAAAAAACAAATGAATTTGGAGCCATAGAGGAGAGAGTAAAATATCTAAAACTTATATAAAATAGCAAATATTTATTACACATTTATTACTATGTCAGTTCAGACCCTCTAAGAAGCAGACCTCAAGGCAGGATTACATGAGAGATTTGCTGAAGGGTACGCTTATGATTGATAAGGGAGCAAAGGTGCTGGTAAGAACCTCCAGACCATGTTGCAATTTCTTATACTTTTCTTATTTAGACCTGAATGAAATAGTCTGAGTTTTGATAACTATAATATTTTATTACCAATTAATAAAAAAATAGCTGGTTTGACATCAAAAGTAGTCATATCTGATGTTAACACTTGAATTTGTTTTTATTATAATTTCAAAACTAACATTAGCAATAAGAGAATCATAGGATGGAAGCAACTTTGAATGCCTGGGACCCTTAAGGTCATCACATCCAGCTTTCCACCCAGAGACGGCTGTTCAACTTTTCCCTGAATGTGACTCTTGTGAGGGAAATATTTCATCACAGAGCAATTTAGTTTATTACTAGCAAACTTAAGCATTAGAAAGTTATTTTTAATTATTTTTATGTAGCCTTTAGGAAAATTTTCCTATAACCTTCCCCCATAGAGCTTTAAGAAGAGATATTAGAAGAAAGTTATTGGGGGCCTCCCCTCCTCTGGCCTTGGATAACCAACCCAAGCTCATCTTACCATTTCTCCTCTAATATTGTTCCTAGGGTCAAAATCCCTTAGTAAGCCTCCTCCAAATGTGCTATTCATTTTTCAATATCCTTCCAATTATATGACAATCAAAATTTGATTATCCAGCAAATGAAGTGACTAGTGTTGAATACCAGGGGATGATCTAGTCTCTGTATTTCTCTTAGGGAATTGGATTTGCATCATTGTAGGTCATAGCATTGCTTCATGTTGAATATGCACTAATGAAAACCTCGAAATTATAGAACTGTAAATCCTGATAGAACTGCAAAGATGACATTATTCTAACATCCTCTTTCTCAGATGAGAAAATTAAGAAACTACAAGACTTTATACCAAAATCACACAGCTAACATGTGGCAAGATTAAATTTTAAAAATTCTAAAATAATGCTCCATTTTATTTTTTTTAATTTTATTCTCATGCAAAGTGCTATTGAGCTTGTTGTCCTGCCCCATTTTCCACTTAAGTAATCTGTCTCTTAAACTAAGTGCTAAATTTTACATTTATCTTTTTTTATGTGATATTGAAGACTTTGTGTATTCTATATTAATCTTTTTAAAGGTTAAATGAAGAAAAGTGAAGAGTGATCTAATGAAAAGTCTTGCATCATTGTATTAAAATGGTTTTCTTGTTCTAAATGTTGCTTAGTCCCATTCACCTCTCCAGGGCAGCCCCTGTATACTGCCCCACCTGGGCCAGTCCTTCTGCCTTGCCAAATTTCTTGATCTGATAGCCTGATCTATTAGATAATACTTCTCACCCACTTCTTAAACCATAGCCATCCTTATCTTCACCCAAGGCAAGTATGTCACCTTAGAAAGCACTTTACTTCTGTTAATTTTTGAGTCCTTAAGTATAATCCCCACCTACTCACTCCATTCAGTTGGGTCTCAGCCTACGTTCTGACAAACGCCCTCTCCTAGCAATAATTGCTCTTGCCATTTTACTTGTGTACTCTACCTTGCCAGAGGGGTGAACCTCAACACCCACCCACCACCCACCCCCACTCCATAGAATTTCAAAGTTTGACACCATCAGTTTATCTGTTCATCTTCACCTATTCATGTCCATCTACATTTTCTCAATATTCGTAGCATGTCTACTTTATGTAAAGCACATACTACTGGTCACCTTATTCATTCAGTACTTTGTTTTGGCTATTTAAAGCTATTGTAAAGCCTACCAGTTTCTTCCAATGAATATTTGAGTGTACATTAAATCAAAGAAAACCAATGTTCATAAGACAAGTATAGCACAAATAGATCTTAGGTACATAAATTATAGGTCTTTTGCATTCAACTCCAAGTACAGCTTTGAGAAGTATTTAATAGTACTCTTGCTATATCGTCCCTTGCTCTAAGATACTGACTGGAACCACCCTATAATGACATGGTTTACAGAGTCTATATATTAAACTGTCATTACGTAGATCTCAGTTGCTAACTCAGTAATTTCATTTTACTTTATGTGTTTGTTGTTGTTCTAGTTTCTATTCCTCTTTATATTCCTGGCCCCCACTAAAAATAATGTGGAGATTAAATTGTCCTATATTCAGTATTATGGTAAAGAAGAGAAAAGGGAAAACTACCTGGATAACACTCTCCCTGTACAGCTCCTCTTCCCTGCCTATCAAGGATTAGGAGAGGACAAAGCTTTGAAAGAAGAAAAAAACATTTAACGCTTACCATTATTTCCTGGTAGCCACAATAAACCATGACAAGTCAAAATCTTACATACTTTAGTTGTCTTTCACTTATCCACTCATTATCCAACCATCTAAAAGCAAACATGCAAAATATTATGGAAGCTCCTACTATGGACTCAGCAGTTTGATCTAGTTAATTCAAAGTAATATCAAGGTAACAAGACCTTTATGTGCTCATATGAGAATGTATGAGAATTGTGAACTTGGTTTCAGAAAATGGGGTTCCTGTGTAAAAACTGAATTACTGGAGCCTGATGTAGTAACCCCAGCTCAAAGCACTCTGCATTTTGTTGACATTGCCTGGTATACTCTGATATGCCCTGATATGTTTTGTGAGGATTCTTTATCTTAACTAATCCCCTGCATAGAAGCTTTGCTACTCCATATTAGTGCCCTCTCCCCGCCACCCCCCCACCCAGGAATCATGAAAAAGTGTTCAACCAGTTTAGGGGAAGTTAATCAAACATACCCAACACAGGAATTATAGAGTCATTTGCTACTAGACTAAATCTCTAATTATGGATCTGTTTAATTATTTACTCTTTGCAGTGTCAAGGCAGTTTAGTATAGGGCAAAGAGCTAGGCTGCCTGCATTCAAACCCTGGCTACACCACTTACAAGTTGTATAATCATGTACAAGTTCCTAACCATTTCTCTGTTTCAGTTTCTCTCTCTGTAAGAAAGAATAGTAATAATACCTAATTAACAAGAGGATTAATAAATTAATGCACGTAGAAAACTTAAATAGGACATGATGTTATGTGTTAGTTTTTATTATAATTTAAACTCAACTTTCTAATCATAAAAATGATAACATAAATGTAATTTATTATGTTTAAATTCCATAGCTTGTGAATCCTGAAAAGTAATACAGATAGACTGTCCACATGTCTTTGGTTTACAATTTCTTGATCTATTTGACCCCAGACCACACTTAATGTGGCAAATCAAAGGATCTTCTTCTATTGGTGTAACTCTGCCATCAAACCAGTAAAGGCATGAAATGACTGAAAACTTGTGTAAACTTGTAGGCATATAAAAGTTTCCACTTTCAGGGTACAGGTCTCCAATGCTAAATTGGAAACTAAGGCAATCACACAAGCTTGGCAGAATAGTGAAGGGCAAATGAGAGAGGTGAAAACATAGTTTTAAATAGCCTATTAATTCTTTCAATGAGAATGGAGGACAGTCTGGACAGGCTTAAACAAACATCCACAAACCCATAATAGCGATTAAGAGAAAACATTTTAAACATATTAAACTAAAAATATGAAAACAAACAAAATCTCAAACACTAGCTTGAATCTACGAATATTATTTCATCCCTTAAGATCCCAAGCGATATATAAATTTCAAGCAGAGGGATCACAAGAAGCACAATAGAAAGGAAGCAGCTGTTTGGCAGCTGCACAGTAATACCATAGGCCAGTTTTTATGAAATGAAAAGTAACACATTCAATTAGAGCCTATAAGTGCAATTTCTCATCTCTGGTTATTTCATGGCTAAACAGAAAGGTTCTCCCATGTTTTACTCCCTTCACATTTGTGCCCAATCCTTCAGCCCTAGATTAAAGGCAAAGAACAGACATGAGTCTCAGTCACTTTATCTGCTTTCTAAATCTAAATTCAAAACTCATATTCATTCAAAGTCAATATGCAAAAAATACCATGAGAGAGATTGTTGTGGTCAAGGAAACCAAAGAAAGCACGTTAATTATAACTTGTATTTACATAGCACCTAACTTAGGAGGAGTTCAAAGCAAATGCATATGTGAAGAACGTCAAACCTGCCAGCCAAACAGGAAAGCTGTGGAGCTTCTTTTCCACCCCAAGTTATCAATATAAGGTGGAGTTTCCTTTTATGTTTAAGTTTAGACATCATCAGAAAAGTCAAACCACAGGAGAATAATGAAAGTTGTGTTAAAATGTGGTTGATGTTTATGTCTTCTGTGCCCAGCACAACCCTCTGGTGGAAAGTCTGAATCAGCTTCTCTGAAAACCTTCCTTATTATGTTATATAATTAGAAGCCTTTATTGCTAAAATAAAATTAAAATGTAGTACTCTTCATAAAGCTCAGCTTGATACCTAAATAGCCAAATAAATTATTAGTATGACATAAAAGGCTGCTAATGACAATTCTTTAAATCCTGAAAATGCCAAATAATATATTGAGTTAGAATTCATTCTTGTTTCTTTCTGAAAAGAAAGGGATCATTTTAAAGCATGAATTGATGTAAAATTATTGATTAACCACCAAATTTTGCTATGCTTGTTGTGGAACAAAAAGGTAAATCTCAAAATTCAAGACGTGTAGTACAGAAATATAGTATGTATAATCAGAATGAAATTTATAGCACTATGGGAGTTTACCAATAAAGAAACTTTGATTCTGTGGTGGGAGAGGTCAATTATATCTTTAGTTTTAAAAGCAATTGTTATTTAACAAACAGAGATGGGGAAGAGAATTGGAAAAAAAAAAAACATTCAAGAATGACAATGAGACAAGACCATGAGGTGGAAAAAGTGTGGTCTAAAAAGGGAACAGTGAATCACACAGTGTTGTCTGTCAATTATGTCTCAATAAAAGTGGGGAAAAAAAGAAAGAAAGAAAGCAGTGAGTGGCCCAGAATAGTTAAAGATAGGTTAGGGTCAGAAAAATGACAGAGAGAATAATATTGGACTGGAAAGTGCAAATGTGAATCCTAGTTCTATTGCTTAGCAATCTTGTAACATTAAATAACTTACATAAAATTTCAAGACTCTCTTTTCTCTTCAGTAAAATGGAGTTAATAATAGTGCATACCTCATGTAATTTCTGTGAAAATTAAGTGAAATAATCCCTGTGATGCTCACAAAATCAAAAAGTATGTTGAATTTATTTTTATATGACCAGAAGCAATCACACTGCTTGAAACAGAGGAATTGCTCAATAAATGTTAGCTTCCATGATTATTACGAACTTTTAGGTAAGACTAGAAAGGTAGTTAGATCCAGAGCACCAAGGCCTTGACTATGCAATAAAAAGGGTTGGGATATATAGAGTGAGAAATGGGGAGATAGTGGTAGGTTTTGTGATTAGAACATTGCCTAAGTTAATCTAGAAAATAAATTGTAAGAAGACTAGTGTTTGAACTATCATTGAGGAAGCTAAAGAGAGCCTAAATTAGACTGGTGGCTGTGAGCATGGAAAAGGAGAAAGACAGGAGAGATATCTTGGAAGACTCAGGAGCAAACCATGAAAAAGCCATAGAATATTCTCTATGTCTTCTTAAAAACAAACAAAAGGCTTGAATTCACCAATGACTTAAATTCAACATTAGACTGACTACTGGGATAATAAAACAAATTCTGGAACTTGAAAATCCTTAAGATAGTAGTAGTTCCAGCTGAATTAGACATTTTACTAGCAGGAAGCTTCCATCTTAAACCAAGAAAAAGTCAGAAAAGCAGACCATTTCATTTTAATAAAGGAGTTAAGAGTACTGACTGGGTAGACAAACTGCCAGGGTTCAATCCCAGCTACACCAATTTCTAGCTCTGTAGCAAGTTACTTAACTACCCCTTGCCTCATTATGCTGTATCTGCAAGATACTTGTACCTCCTGGTGTCTAATTAGTACCAATACCTATTTCAGAAGATTTTTGCAAGGATTAACGATTCAATATACTTTAAACACTTATAATTGTGCCTGATTAGTCATTGATAAATGATAGTTATGTTAATTCCTGAGCTCTTCATATTTGATCTGAGCTTAGCTTACTGATGGCATATGGATCAATTCCAAATGCTGTGTCACTTTCACCATAGCTTGCAATGGTTGGCCCATATACCATGATACACCACTGCTCGAATAAAACTCATTAATTTTACACTTCTTCTCACCTGCCACATACCAAAGATACAAGGTTTGACAATTTTGCTATTTGAAATATTACTCTTCCCTGTACGCATCATGTATATCCACATCATACAGTGGGAGGGCTATAGGGACCAAGTATTATGGCTGCAAATGACTAAAAGAACAAACTTATTAAAACGAGTGTCTTATTTGGCTGCAAAAAGCTCAAATATTTTCAATGATTTTAAAAAGTGACATTTTCAAATATGCATTACAGGAACAAAATCCATATTGAAGTTTCATCCATTATAAAGATTTAAGAAAAGCGAACCAACTTTGTGTTATCTTCTTGGATAATGAGTTTTAAAAAAATACAAAGTGTTCTCCTGTTCATCATCACACAGTAAACAATTACTACCTAATTGCTATATAAAAAATAAAATGTAATGAGTTCATCAATAATGAAATATTATATAATTTGTTTATCACCATGTAATTACTATTTAAAATATAAAATATACATTAACTCAAGAATTTTATATCATCATTCTAATATACAACTTTTCATTGTTTGTTATAAGCCTTTTCAAGCCTCTGGTGATTAATTACTATTTAATGATGTAGCAGCCATTCCAAACAATTGACTAGATTGAAACTGTTCCCTTGACTAATTCAGCATCTGCTGAAATTTTAAGTACTCAGAATTATAAATTTAGTGTCACCATAGACATACTAAATGAATTAGTTCCATCACCCACCATTGGGCATAAACTATGATATCTGAAAACAATAGGAAAGGAAGAATGATCTCAAGATTTTAAAAACAGCATTAAGAAGGCTAAAGAGTAAACTATTGCAAGTGACCACAACTCTAATTTCTAGGCAACTACCTTATTTTATTCAAGATTTTCCTATAAAGCAAAATAGAGTTAAATGTATCTCTATATCTCTACCATATAATCTGAAAGTGAAAATCGTAAATGCCTAAAGTGATCCATTAGAAGTCAAATTGATCTTTCCAAGAAATAAACTTCAGTTTTGTCTATAATTCTTCTTCAAGTCAAACAAAAAGACTATTCATGATTATTTTATAAAATCACATCTGTCTAGATAAAGCAAACCATGTTTTCATCACTAATAATAAGCAACATGATTCAGTGTTCATATCTGTTATCCTTTTGCTCTCCTTTATAACAAATAAAAACAGAACCTGAAAGAAGCAAACTGATCTTTAACCAAAGGAAAAAATAAAATATTCTATCTTTTGATTATCAATACTGGCAAACATATTGCCATGCTCTATACTCAAGAGAGCTGGTTCAGAGATGTAAATAAAATGCTGAAGAGTTAAAATAACCTAAACTAATTTAAAAATAAATAAATAAATACATTTTAAGTACTTACTCTCTAATTCCAAAACTTACTATAAAGCTACAGTGATCAAGACAGTGATGTATTGGCTTAAAGACAGACACACAGATTAGTGGAAAAGACAGACAAATAGATTAGTGGAATGGAATATGGTCCACAATAAATAGACCCACACACATATTGTCAGCTGATTTTTAACAAAAGTTCCAAACTAATTTAGTGAAGAAAGGATAGTCATTTAAACAAATGGTGCTAGAACAACTGGATATTTGTAGGAGATAAAAAAAAAAACAACTTAGCCTTAACTCATTTCATACCACAAACAAAAATTTATTTGAAATAGATCACAGATCTAATTGTAAATGCTCAAACTATAAAATTTAAAGGGGAAAGTGGAGGAGAAAAGCTTCACAATCTTTTGTTAGGCCAATATTTAAGAGACAGAAGATAAAAAGGAAAAACAATGACAAACTATATTTGTTCAACTATATAGTCTGCTCTTCCAAAAACACTGTTAAAAAAGTGAAAAGGCAAGCCACAGAATGAGAGAAAATATTCCCATTACATATGTCTGAAAAAGAACTTGTATCCAGAATATATAAAGAACCTTATAGTAAGAAGCTTTAATAGTAAAAGCACAAACCATCTGAACAGAAACTTTACCAAATAAGACATATAAATGGCTAAAGAGCAAATTAAATATCTTCAGCATCATTAGTCATTAGAGAAATGTAAATTAAAATTACAGTGATAATATCACTGCATGTACACACTGAAATGGCTAAAATTAAAAACACTGACAATACCAAGTGTTGGTGAAGATGCAGAACAACTGGAACTCATACATTTTGAAAGGGAGAGTAAATTGTGCTATCACTTTGGATATCACTTTGGCAGTTTCTTGGGAGTGAGCTCAGAAATTTGTAAACAAGTCTATGGAGTCCCTTTCTAAAACTCCTTCCGCTATGCTGTCTTTCCCCTACTTTCTGGTTCTCTGAAGCTCCTCTTTGCAATTCTCCAGCCAAAAAGCTAGTGCTTTGTTTACTCCTCTTTGCCAGACCCTTCCTATGACTGTATCCATATCTGGACAAATACCAGAGGACAGATATAAAAAAATAGTAATGAGTTTGCCCTGCCCTCTTGGGATCATATATCCTCCAATCAGAGAAGAAAGTTCCCTGCTCTCAGAGTTTGAGGCACCTGTAAACCTTCACTGCTACCCTTATCACTAGCAAGAGACCACTTTTCCTCTCCTAGAGTCCAAACTAGGAAACTTCTGAAGCTTGTGCTGCCCATATTAATGTGCACTTATAGATTTTTGGCTTCCCTGAATCTAAGTCAGAGGATTCAAGGAAAAAATGGTGAACCTACCACCAATTTTAGTGGTACTTCAAATCCTGGTCTTCTTTCCCACCACATCTGCTACTATTCATTTTTTAGAGTCCTCAAATATCTGCTACATGCATTCTGTCCAGGATTTATAGGTAGATTCAGTGGGGGAGACAGAGTAGAATGTACTCTAAATGACTCTTACAATATTTACCCTCATGTCCGTACTTACAAAATATGGCTACAAAAAGCTGTGCTTCCATTAAGATTTTAGTAATACTGAGTAATGCTAAAGTTTCATCTTGGAGAGAATAGAAACAATCTGAGGAACTGACACACTGTAGACAACAAAATATAAATAAATGATGAAAAGCAAATATTATGCAGGACTTATGATGACTATTAATAGATTTGAATTTACATAGCCAGTATAACAGTTGCAAATATATAAATATATAAACATGATGCTTTTGTATAGTACCTCATTTGTCTTTATAATACCCTCAATATGTAGGTTCTGTTTGTATTCCCATTTCATAGATAAAGAAACTGAAGCACACAAATAAACTTATCTTGCTCAAGGTCATATAAGAAATAATCGGTAAAGCTCAGAGTAATATTGAAGTAGTTTGATTCCAGGGCCTGCGTACTTAATTATACTGCTTCTTCCACATGTTAGGGTATCTGGCATCTCATATATTCTGGAGCTGTCTTCAAGAATCAGTTTTGCTACATTGTCAGTGAAAATTTTTCATAGTTTTACCCCATTTACACTGCTATAGAAATGAAAAACAACTCCTTTGAGGTGAGTAAAGTGTTTCTACAGACTGAAATCCTTCATATGTTGAATAAGTCTTATAAAAACACTTAATAAAATTCATATATATTAGATAATACATAGTATCTTATTTTGTGAATTTTCCTTGGGGAAAAAAACAAAACATTAATCGTTTATATTTTATATTTTTTATTATAAAGTATTATATGGTCAGAAACTCATAAAAAGTTTAAAGGAAACAAATACCACCATCCTTCTACCCAAGATAACATATGTTAATATCACATATATTGTTTCATATATTGTTTTATATAAATCAGAGATGTTGAAAGATATAGACTCCCACATCATTTACAGAGGACAAAAACATACTGGTAAATATATGAAAAAACTTTTCTCTAAACTAAGATATAGAAAATATACAAATTAATATACTGAGATACCATTTTTGTCAGTAATGTTGGTAAAATAATGTATGATTTTGTATTAGTGAAACTTGGCAATACAAGGATTATTTTATTTTTGTGAAAGTATAAATTAATGCAATAATGTTATTTATAGGAGTCTCTTCTATGGAAATTATTAGACATGCATGAAAAGATATATTCACTAAGATGCTTATTTCAGTACCATTTTAAACAGTATCAAAAATTCAAAAACATCTTAAGTGTCTTAAATGTTTAATGACAGAGGAATAATTAAATAAAGTCTAGTGCAATGTAGCCCAAATAATATACGAATGTTATATTGCCTTAATATTTATTTTATTTTTTATTTCTTAGGACATAATAAAATCCTCACAAAACAAATTTTGAATGAGGTCTCTTTTCTTAAAATGTGTGCTTTTCACAGACTCCAGGGCCTTTGAATGTCCAATGCAGGTTTTTAGGCATGTCTCACTCTACAAGGAAAACATATGCCACAGGGAAGCCTCTGACACAGGTGTCCCCACCCACCTCCCAAGTCCTAAGGGTTGTAATGGAATTAAGTAAATATTTTAATGAACATATAGAATATACAGAAATTTAGTTTACTTGAAATGAATACAATACACTATGCAAATACCAATTCAAAATCAAGAATATCATTAAGATTCATTGTGAAAATAAAGGAAGTTTATGCCTATAACGCTACAGTGTTCAAATAATGTCTTTAATATAGCTTTTAAAGTTACAAATATACCATTTATTAAAACCTACTATAGAAGAAAAACATATAAAGGAATTTGTACACACACACACAGGTAAACACACAGACACCCCCCACATCAATCTTGTAAAATTACTATCTAAAACTTCCATACTATTCTAAGTACTTACTGGCTAGAGTTTGTCATTATTGGACACATTCATACACAAGAACGCTGTTTTGAGATCAATCATTTCTAATAACAGCAGTTTCAAAGGAAGTCTTTAAAAATGCTATGAATTATATGCTATGACTTTCCTGGACTGAAGCATGTACACACATAGAAGATCATGATGGGTAAGAAGCAGCCTGGTCAGATAGAAAGTGCTTTGGAGAATAAATTGGAGGAGGAGATGCAGGATCAGGACTGGAGATAGGCATACCATCTCTTTGGTGGGTTATTGAAACCCTTTGAGTATCAATTTCCTCATCTGGAAAATCTACTTAGCCTAGGTGACATGACTGCTGTGATGACCAAATGTGACAATGATGTCAAAAGCATTTTGTATAATCACACCTAACAGATGTTAATAATCACTGAGCTAGAGTAGGAGCTTACTTGGAATCTCAGTTTCTTCATCAATATACTATGGAGATGGAACAAATTAAAGGTTTTTTGAAATTATTTTTACAATAGAATGTATTTTTCATGTTAAAATCATATGGAACTTTGAAATGCAGAACCTATGAAACACTGATTTCAAACCTGCAAAATCTGTGACTTAAATTATGAATCTTTCAATAAAAATTAAAATTCTTCATTACCTGTACGTCTGCCCCCACCCCAATAGTCACTTATAAAAAAATAAAATTACCTGGTGCATCTTTTCTTTTAAAAATAGATATTATTTTTAGTTAAACTGTGAATTAATTTTCTTACTTTGTACTCAAAAGCAGAAAATATTTTGTGGCTCCTCAAAGTATATAATAAACACAATGATTCTTAGACTTTTATTTTTAACTAGTACTCATTAGTTTAGTTTATTAAATATCTGCATTAAAAAGGAAATGTTCTACATACCTTTGGTTGATTAACAGCTCTCCTCCTAAGAGGCGGGTCCTTCAAAATCATGTGACAAATGAAAAGTATAATGAGAAACAGGAATGTTTTCTGACTTCTAACAATGTTCCATTCATCAGATCAGATGCCTCCCTCCTTTTTTTTTATTAAGCATGAAAGAAAGCATGACAAATGTGGAATCCTTTCCAAACCAGCCTTCTTTACCTCCAAAATGACTTAACCATAAATCCTGAAATATTTCCTCCTTTTATAAAACCAAGCAACCACTATTTTTATGAAAACCATGGCTAGGCGTATGTGTGTATATAAAAGCATAGAAGTCTCCATGCCTTCCTTACTAACACTCTACTTTCTATACATTTTAATTTCTCCTATTAATTTTATTGAGCCATGTCCCTTTGCTTGAAAGGGAACAGGCTATCATTTGTGATGTGACTGGACAAGTGTTTCCTTTAAAAACTGTTGCTATTTTCCATGGAATGTTTTGACTTCACAACATTAAGTATTATTGCCCATATATTTTCCCCCAAGCTAATTATAATGAAATCCTCAATATCACTTTTTAAAAATAGAAATGGATTTTTAGTCTTTTTATGGTTATAAAAATGCCTGTTAAATGCATGAAACTACAAATAAAATATATTTAAAAACAGTAAGAAAATAAAATCGCCCATAGTCCTCGACTTAGAAATAGCTCGATAAATATTTAACACACATATAACTGTATGTATTACTAAAATACGCCCCTATTTTTCACTTAGTCAATATAGCATGAATTTCTTTCATAACAATAAATACAAGCATCATCTTAATGGCTCTCTAGTAACCGATCGTATGGACATACAACATACATTTTTACCAATTTTATACTGATGAAACAGAATATTTCCAAGTATTTACTATTATAAACAATTTAGTGATTAATGTTCTTGTACTTAGAGATGATATTCAAGATATATAATAGACCCAAGCATCAATCAAAAGTGGTGCCAACTACACACATACACACAAAAAGTATAGCCTTACATGTGCACTGGCTCTACATTAGCCTGATTTACATTTATACAACTTTCCATGTTTGACTAATTATTTTCCTGCAGTAAATTTTTAAAAATGAAACTTCTGGGTCAAAAATAGATACTTTTAAAAAAGATTTTGAAACATACTCCAATGTCAACTCCAAATAGCTTGTTATCCACTTGCGCTCCCACCAGCGGCAGTGTATGGGAGCATTCATTTTCTAACGCTCTTGACAGTCCTGAATATTATAAGCTCTGTAAAAAATCTTCACTAACCAATGTGCAAAGGATGATATCTAGCAGATTGTATTAATACCCCCAATCTTTGCTACTGCCTGTATGACTTTGCCATATGACTTTGCAATATCTCCTTTTAAAAAGATAAAATACGCATTCTTGCCACTTGATTCTGAGTTTGGTCATGTCATTTGCTATGTTCAATGATATGTTGGCAGATATGACACAAACAGAAGTTTGATAAACACTCAACCAACTGGGCTTACACACTTGTCCTTTCATCATTGCCATGAGAAGGACATTCTGGGCTAGCTCACTAATCTCAAGAAAAGGATGAGAAATAAATGGAGCCCTAGAAGAGTATGAAAGACATATGGAATAGACTGCCCCAGCTAAACTATCCCAGGGACCCCCCCCACTCTCCCACACCCCCGCAGAGACAGGACTCAGCTACACACAGAAATAAAGCAAATCTAAAAACACCCAAACAAGAGATATATAAGTTATGATGACCAATCATTGTTTTAGCTATTGAATTTGGGGGATGTTTGTTACACAGAAATGGCTAATTGATACAATTCTCTTTTAATTTCAACTTATTTGGTTAATTTTTATGTTCGTTGTGGCTTTACATTTACTCCTTTATGGTTTCCCTGCTCTTGTCACTCATCTTTTTGGTTAGGGTATTTACTTTTTTATTATTGATTTGTAATAGTTCTATTTTATATTAATGATATATCTCATCTATTATATATACTGTAATATTATCTTAGCTTATTATTCATCTTTTATCCTTATATGCTGCTTTTAGCATACAAAGATTATAAATTTATGTAATTAAATCTATATTTTTTTCCTTTATTAATTTTCCCTCTAGTGACCTACTTGGAGAGAACTTCCTCCTACTTCAAGGTTTTAAAAGTATTCACCTATATTATCTCTTAACAATTATATTGTTTCTCTTTCTATGGTTAAACATTTATTCTATCTATAGTATATTTTGGTATAAAGGTACAAGGTGGAGAATCTAACTTTTTTTAACAGACAGTTGTTTCAATACCATTTACTGAACAATTTATCTTTATTCCCTCAATTTAAAATAACATATGCATCATGTACTAAATTTTCCCAAAATGCTCGAGTTTGCTCCTAGATGTTCTATTTCATTGATGTATTAATATATTTCTATGCAAGATCCTCAATGATTTATTTTTTACCAGCTTTATACAATTTAAAATCTTGGTGAGGGAGTCCACATCTATTACTCACTTTACCACAAAAAATTGTGGAGATCATTTTAGAAACTTAGTCTTCCAAATTAATTTGAAAGGTATTGAAGTTTTCAAAGAAATATTCATTTGGATTTGATTTAGAGAAGAGAGCTACTTTATGATATTTTCTAATTTAGAAACATGGCATGTTTTTAAATTATTAAAGTGCAGGCGTACTTGTTTTATTGCACTTAGCAGATTTTTGCAATTTTTACAAATTGAAAATCTGTGGCAACCCTGCATCAAGCAAGTCTATCAGTGTCATTTTTCCAACGGCATACACTCACTTCACGTCTCTCTTTCACATTTTGTTAATTCTCAGTGATACATTAGATAATGATGTATCTTGCAATCAGTGGCATTTAAAATTAGACATAATATCACATAGTAAACATAATAGAAGTGCTCAGTAGTTTAAGGTTATCATGAGTCATTTCATATATAAATTATCCTTTTGTAAAAAACAAAACAAACAAAAAAACCTTCCTCTGGCTCTTTTAAGTCAGAGGATTGTAATGTTTTAGGGGTTATTCAAATCTTTTAAAAAATCATTGATATCTCTAAACTATAACTTCTAAAACTGTACACATACCCAAAATCTCACATAATTTCATTAATTTCATAAATGACAGAGTTCTTTCCTGATCCCTGGAATGGTGGTTCTTTATATCAGCATCAGTTGTGAAGATTTTAAGACTATAGAGGCACAGAAACTCTACCCTTAATGATTTGCAGGAGATCCTAGTACACAATCAGAACTGACACTACCTTTTAGGTAGACCAAACTCTGGTCTGTGGATTATCTGCATTAAAATCACAGGCTGTTTCAGGAACATATGGGTTCCTGGACCCCACATTAGACACAATGAGTCCAACTCTGTGCTGGGTGTGGCCTCCATATTAGTAATTTTTAAAAGCTCTCTCTCTTTGCTACTCAAATGGTGGTCCATAGACCAGCAGCATCAACATCACCTGGGAACTTGTTATAAATGCTTTGGGTCATCTGGGATGCACTGGTTGGAAATATCAGCAGAAAAGACAGGAGGAGCTAACACAAAATCTGCATTTTAATAAGATCCCTGGATGATTCATAAGCACATTAAGGTTTGAGAAGAAGGGATCTAATATGTAGCCAGGTTGAAGATGACTACAATTAAGCAACACATCTTATTCTGCAATTTAATAACAGAAATTATTGTTTTTAAGTTTTTTCCTTTAAAAATAAAATTTTTCAGTTAAAGAGAACAAGATCCACCTTGCTCCCTAAGATAGAATTTACCATAAAGAGACAAAAGAAGGAAGGGGATGTCCCCAAAAGGGGAACATGTTCTGACTAAAATCTTAATTTCTCTTAAAATATTAAAAGGGGACTTGGAAGTTAGAAACAACCAATTTACTACATCCACTAGGATACTCCCTTAATTAACTTAATTAGGAGATATTTCTGAATATTCTTGAATTACCAATAGATTTACAACCTTGATCACTTATCCTTGCCGAGTGTTAAGGACTCGATAATTTTTCTCTTTCCACCAATTACTATCAGTTAAAGATCTATAGCATGTTATATTTATTATTCTTTCTCCCATCAAAAATACCACAAAAAGTTCTCACACTTCAGGAAAAGTACAGCTAAGAAATACTATGAAAAGAGAGAGAGATAATAGAAACAGGCATAATTGAGGGATTGTGTATATGTATGTTTACACACATGTGTTTGTTTTCTTCACAGATTCAAGAGTATTATTCTGTGCTAATGATCTCTGACTTTATTTTTTGTTTGTTTTTGCTTTTACTCATGAGAAAACAAACTAAACTTACAAGATACTTTGCTGAACACCAGCATTTTAGAAGAGTTTTATTTTGCTCTATATCTGAAGAGATAAACTGACTTACAAACTTTTGCACTATCTGTAACTCTGCAAAACCTGTAAGAAAACCACAGAACAACCACATTTACGCACAACAGCATCATAATAAAACCACGTAAGCTACAAGGTGGAAATAACAGGCTTGTGTCAGTGCTGCTGGAATACACTTGTGATAGAAACATCCAGAAGAACAGACCTCCAAATAAAGCCCCAGAAATAGTAAACAGCATTTAACCTGTGTGTTAGGTAGCACATTTTTTCAGTAACAACAAATGCTAACAAGAAGCTGGGCTTCCTGTCATCTCTATTGTTTTTCTCTTTCAGGGTTTCAATAGAGGATTAAGTATGAACTCTTAACTGAAATTAATGGAAATAACCTATTAACTACCAAACCGGCCACAAGCTATATTACTAAGCTTCTCTAGGTTATCCACAAACTAGTCTCCTGTTCACTATGTAAGAATGCCAATTCTGTTATTTCTGCCATCTTTGTGAGTGGTTAATAAAAAATCATTGTTTTCCAAACAGTGTTTAGATGACCCATATATAAGGATGGAGTTGGAGCCTAATCAGACAAAGGGTTACCCCTCAGTTATTTTGTCCAAACGAAGCAATCTGTGTTTTGTACAATCTCTTTCTTGAATAATCTGCTTCTTGGTTCTTGGCTGGCAGCTCTGTCAGTTCCCCCGACCTGGCATCCTCTTTCACTGATTTTACGCAAATGGTTGCTGCTGGTCATTTGGGTCTTCTCTGACTGCCAGCTATCATAGGACTTGACTTTATTTCCTTTAAAGTACTCATCACATTTAACATATACACACACACACACACACACACACACACACACATGATATATCTATGATACATATATATGATATGATATGATATATATATATATATATATATATATCAGTACCCAAAAGTGTTCTATACCAGGATAATTTATAAATAACAACAAAAACCTATTGCAAGATGCTAAGTTCACCCTCTAAAAGTTTCTCTACCCAGTTATACTTTCCGAACTCTAAGGAATGTATAGTAGTTTCTGATGAGTTTCTAGTATCTCTTCATGGATGATTTGATGGTGACTTTTTCTCAGTTTAGAAAGACAGCCTACTTAATAATTAAGAATGCAGACTCTAGAGTCAGACATCTGGGTTTGAATCCAACCCTGTCAACCGTTTGCTTGGGATCATAAGTGAGATGTTTGTTTCTTCTGAATATCAGTTTCCCAAATAAGGTAAGTAATAGTACTTACCTCAAAGTGTTGTGAAAATTAAATGTGCCAAGGCATATAAACTGCTCAACACAATATCAGGCACATATTCAAAAGAACGGTGACCTGTTTTGTGACCAATATTTTCCCAATTTGTAGTTTTATCTTTTTAATCATATTGATTATATTAGTAATATACTGAAATTTTCATTTTGTGTCATCAAATCTATGCACATACTTCACAATTCTCAGTTGTAGGTGGTTTCCAGATAACTATCAATACCAGCTGAGGGCTGAGGACTGATGTCATCTGGGTCCTTTCCGTGCATCCTACTCCTTGTTACTCTTGTTTCACTCTATTGCATTGTCTCAGAATCTTTGGGTTTTTTCTCTCCATTTTAGTCTTTGATTGTTCACTTTCTGAATCATCAGGTGGTGAGTCTATATTAGCTAATTACCAAAAAAGACCCTATATCTTGCCTAGAGGCTCTCCACCCAATAGTCACACTCAGTGTCCATGCCGTCCCCCACCCCCCACCACTTAATCAGTCTGTCCTCTCAGAGTGGACAGGCCCCTCTGCTTCAGCCACTGCATGAAATCAGCTTTCCATATACTGTAGAGATGCAAAGGGGATTTGGTTGAATGAGACTTCCTTTAGTAGAAAGAGACATTTCCTTGTTGAAGTTAGAGCTGCAAACAGATTCTCCCTGCCCCTGCTGCCCACAAAAGTGAATGTCATAACATTTCCTGTATGACCCATTTCGGTATCTACCTGCCCTCAATAACTTAGGATATTGTCATCAAACTGCTACTTGCTTAGTGTTATGTGATCTATGTGATCCCAGATTTGATTACAAATAAGCATGGGTTCATTAGTAGCTATGACAACTACTGATGATAAATACGGCCAAGAAGCAGGAATTTTGTTTCTTATTTTCAGGTATTTGTAAAAAGACCAAGAATTCTAAGTTTTATAGTATGAGTTGGTATTATTAGCTGAGAAAATATCAACAAGACTAATTTAAGTGTTTTAATCAGTTATAATTTCTATTAAGATAAATTTCATAATAACTGTATAGTACAAGTTAATGCCAGTCATGGGTGCTCAATATTGATCCTTTAAGTACTGTATTTACTTTCATGATATTCCTCTAAAGTAATGCTTATGTTTTTCTGATTGTAAAAGTAATGCATATTGCTATAGAAATAAATATTAAGTATGCAAAGAAGTACAGGTAAGAAAATTTAAATAACCTGGGTTTCCTCTTTACTCCTGTTAGGCCATACCCCCATTTGGCCACTGTCAATACTTCTAAATCTCATTTATCAAACCACAAATTTGGGACCAGACATTTTCTTTATTTTCTTGATCACTGAACCTATTTCCTATCTCAGTCTTTTTAGTGGTAGAAATGTAATTTTAACCAATATATGATACACTTGGTTCATTCTAATTTTTTCCTCAGTAAAATAAGAATTTTTCTACCTACCTTCTTTTATTTTTCCAGGATTATAATTTAATTCCAGAGGCTTATGTAGGAACAAGGCAACTGGAAGAATGTGGGAAGTGGCAGGTGTCTGGTCATCAGTCACCATGCCCCAGGACAAGTCAGAGAAATGTTGCTACTATGTCATATGGTGCCACACTCTTCATATGGCCACCACTGAAAACTACTATTCTCCAAAAGGAGAATACTACAGTTGGCACAGTGCAGGGAGAAAGGGAGGTTGTTAGGGGCACACTGTACCTGGCCAGCAGAAAATGTGCCTATAAATGTTGCCTCTGCGTTAGCCATGTGCATTCGCTGGCTCAACCAACCTTGGATTGGAAACAGTACTTTCGACCGTGGTTAGGATCTGTTGTTGCAAAACTGCGGTTGGGAATGCCAAATAGTTTTCGATCTGTGTTTAGTTGAATCCCTGTGGATAGGAAAAGTGGACTTTCCTATTGAAAAAAAAAAAAAATCCATGTATTAGTAGACCCAGGTAGTTCAAACCCATGTTATTCAAGAGTCAACTGTATTTAGAATATTGTTTTCATTCTAAGACAGGGGTCCCCAACCCCTGGGCAATGGACTCATACCAGTCTGTGGCCTGTTAGGAACCAGGCCACAGAGCAGGAGGTGAGCAGCAGGTGAGCGAGCGAAGCTTCATCTGTATTTACAGCCACTCCTCACCACCGCCTCAGCTCCACTTCAGATAACCAGGCATTAGAGTCTCATAAGAGCACTGGTCACTGGTGCCAAAAAAGTTGGGGACTGCTGCTCCTAAGAGAAGAATGTCTTAGCTTGAGTGACCATGCCTGAAGAAGGATAAGGGTGCAGACTGACACAAAATGAAGTGAGCCAGATTTTCATCCCAAGGAGTAGGAGTGAGGGACAAGGGATGAGACAGAGAAGGATTGAATGCAAATAAAAAGGAGCCCAGACTCAGACTAAGCAAGTTTCTGCCATCTTCCTTGTAGATGGAGGAGCCGCGCGAGGTCAAAAATGACATGAGCCAAATTCCAATCCCATTACCTCTTGAATCAAAGGTATGAATCTCCTTTGCAGTTCTCTTATCAGTGTTTGCCGCAGCATTCAGATCTGCCCTAGGCACTTTAAGTAACATGGGTTTCCCCCGGACACAATATCCAAGTGGTTAGGCTGCTTACACTGCAGCCTGGGGCAGCTGGAGGCCTTCTCTTGCTTTGGGCCTTACTCAAAGCTGGCAGCTCTTTGGGTAGTACTCTGATATGTGGAACAAATTATTTCCAAAATTTAAACAAGCATACTAAAATGTTGAGTTCAAGAACTCATTGTTTATAAAGATATCTATTTTTCCATGCCCAAAACATTTACTGAGGTGTCACCCCTGTATTTTCAGGAGTATCTGTACACTAAGGCATCTAGCATGCAAGCAAATTTTCTTATCCTATCAGCATGATATTATCAATGTAATGAACGAGTATGATGTCTTATGCCAATGCCTCAGGAACCAATTAACACAGTGAAAAAATAATTCTCTTGATGTCTTCTATATTTTGACATTGAAAAAATAAAACACTTGTAAGATCCCAGTACAGAGTCCATAAATGGAACAGTTGCTGTAAATACAGTGACTACTTGATTATCCACCATCATTTTCCAAAATAGCCATCTTTCATTGTGGCCAAAATAGAATTAAATGGGAATGTGAGAAGAATCTTTATACTTATATCTTTTTTGACGGCACCAGTCTCTGTGATTGTTTTTTACTTTCTATTTTGAGAAGGGGGGATATATTTAACAAACCATGTACACGATATTTTTGTCCAAGACATATACACTAAAAATTACAAGCATCCTTGAGAAAAATTAAATGATATACTTAACTGGGGAAGACATGTTTATGAATCCCAAAATTCAAATTGTTTAAATACCAATTCTATCCAAATCGGTCTATAGATTCAACGCAATTTCAATCAATATTTTAATAGGCTTTTTTTTTTTTTGGTAATTTTCAAGCTAATTATAAAATTTATGTAGATGTGCAAAGGATATAGAATAGTCAAGAAAAAAAAATTGGAGGACTTACACTAGCTGATCTCAAGACTTACTATAAAGATACAGTAATAAAAAAGTGGGCTATATACTTAAGCATAGAGACATAGATCAATGGAACCAAACTGAGAGTCCAGAAATAGTATCCACACATATATAGTAAATTGATTTTCAACAACGTATCAAGATAATTCAGTAGGGGCAAAAGATAATTTCAACAAGTAATATTAAACAACTGGATATCCATATGGGGAAAAATGGAGTTTAACACTTGCACTTTTTACAAAATTAATTCAAAATGGATCACAGATGTCAACATAAATACTGAAACTATAAAACTTCTAAAATGGCTATAATTTTTAAAAATGGCCATGGCAAATGCATCTTTCCTGTTTTGATGAAGGGACTATAAAATGACAATCACTGTGGCAAAAAGTTTGGTGGTCTCCTAAAAAGTTAATATCATAATGAAATAGCAAATATGAGTATACAGTCTAGGAGAATAGTAAAGCACACTAAATTACTCACATTACATTAGAGGTAGTGATTCATTTTTTTTTTCATTCTTGAAATCAAGAGAAAAATAGAAAAAGAGATTCAAATATATGTTTGAATATGAAAGTGATCACTACTGGGATTAGACATAAGGTATACAGATGCCTTCCAATTTGGCAGGCAACATAAAAACAAACAAAATGTGGTCCATTTAACAACAGCAGTACACATGCATGTACATAAACCAACTAATGCTGCCTAAGACTTAGAATACATAAGTACTGGAATAGAAAATAAAGCCCCAGAAAATATAAAACAAAATGACAAGAGGAAGAGTCAATATATTTGTAATAACAATAAATTCAAATTCTCTGCAATATAACTGAAAAAAGGCAATCATTTGAAATTCTTTTTAAAGCAGCATTCAAACTATCCTCCTTGGAAAAGCTATGCCTTAATAAATCTATTATTGATATCATAAATAAAAAAAAAGATGAGAGCAGCTAATTTTGGCAAAAATAAAGTAGTATAAGTAAAAATGGCAATGTTGACTTCAGATAAAGTAAATTTCATGGTAAAATACATTAGATTAAAAGAAGAATGTCAACATTTATCAAGAGGTATAACCAATAAGAAAAAATATGTTAAACTTTCTGCCTGAAAAATTTCGTTTAACATTTTTTCATGTACAGGTCCACCGATGACAAACTTTCTCAGGATGTGTGTGTATGTGTGTAAAAAGGCTTCGTTTGTCTTTGTTTTCAAATATATTATTAATAGCATAAAATTTAAGGTGTTTTTTTCCTTTCAGAACGTTGGTTATGTTTTAGTGCATGTGGTTTCTGACAAGAAACCTGTGATAATTCTTCTCTTTGTCATTCTACATAAAGAGTCCTTTTTCTTCTGATTTCCTTTTAAACTTTCAGTTTATAATCAAATTTGAACACATATTTGGCCCTTTTTTGTTGACTGCCTCCCCATCCACCCAGGATTCCAATTACACGCGTGTTAGATGGCTTAATAGTAGTGTCCCACAAGTCACCGATGCTCTAGGCATTTGTCTCAGTCTTTTTTTCTCCTCCTCTGTGCTTCATTTCGGATATGTCCAAAAGTACATTGATCTTTTCTTTTACACTTGTCTAATTGACTGTGGACCCATTCAACTGTATTTTTCGTTTCAGATACTGTATTTTTTAGCTTTAGAAGTTCCATTTGAGCTATTTCTGTCCTCATATTTGTTCATGTTTTCCTCTACCTTCTTGAACATATGGAGCACACTTATAATTACTGTTTTAACATTCTTGTCTGCTAATTTACTCTCATTTCTGGGCTATTTTCTGGATCTGTTTTTTATTTTCATCTGATTATAATCACATTTCCTGCTCCTTTGCAGGCCTGGTTTGTTTTGTGTTTGATACCATTTATGTTCTTCTTGGTGAATTTGTGTTATTCTTTGCTGGGTTCTGTTGTATTCTTTTAAATAGCATTGGATTTTGTTCTGGCATGCAGTTGTTACTTTTATCAGGTAAATCATTTTGTGACTTGTTTTCAAATTTTATTGGAGTATTGACATAGAGCCAATTTATCTCCACAACTAAGGCGAAATTCTTTTGAGCATTCTACCTAATGCCCTTTGTATGACAAATTATTTCCTCTTGGATGATGGAAACATGAACTCTTATCAGCCATTCTGAGCTCTGAGAATTGTTCTGCCTACTCTTTGTGATGTGTTCCCACTTCCCACCTCCATCTCAGGTAGTTTCCTCTCGTGCATTGTGGACATCAGTATTCAACCAAAGAATTGTGGGAGGTCTCTGCAGATCTCTAGAGTTCTGTCCCTATGCTGCTCCCACCTCATTTGTACACTGTCCTGCAAATTCTAGCTGACTTGGCCTTTATGGACTCAAACCTCTTTCTCCTCAACTTAGCAAGCCCCCTGGTCTCTGATTGCACTGTCCCTAAGCTAAGCAGAAAACTGATGCAATTAGAGAACTCGCTTTATCTTTTCCTTAGGGGATCACGATCCCGTGTTATCTTCTGTCCAGTGCCTAAAAACCAGTGTTTTATCAATATATTGTTTAGCTTTCTATTTGCTTTAGGAGGGATGTCCTTATTATTCCATCTTGGACAAAAGGAAAAGGAACACATAAAAAGATTTAAAAATGTGTTCAAAATCTTTTACTTGCATTGATTCTATTTCAATAGTGAAATGCAGGAATTGTAACAGGCACAATATTTCAAGACCAGGGAGGTGATACACTGAGAAACAGGAGAACAGATTATGCTTGGTAAAACACTTCTTCAAACATCCTTCAAACATTTTTATTGACCTACTGAATCTAATTTTAGTTGTTTAAGGGAATGAGAATATTTCATAGTAGTATTTTTATCTTTAGTCACATGACATTTTTCCAAACTCTGTAACTCAACTAATTAAGGAAAAACATTTTTCCTGAATCAGAAAAAATAACGAATTCAAAGTGATTTAAAATGAGAAATCCTGTCCTGATTATTTCTATTTCTCCTCCTAGAAGGAGAAAGATTTCTAGGAAGTCAATTTTGTTCCATCTTCCTTGTGAAGTAAGTTCACTGTTCCACCATGACAAATGGAAAGTCATTAACAGACTATTGCTATGTCTTGTCTGATTTCCAGTGCTTCTCTCATATTAAAGTTGCTTTCTAAAAGCATTACATAATATCTGCCTCTTTTAACTAGACTGGCAATTTTCATACTTGTAAATTACCAAGATTTAGACCCTAGAGACTCTTAAGTGCCTACATATTTCCAAAGAAAACTCACCAGCATTTGCTCATCGTATCTCATCCTTCTTGCCAAGCCCTGGATGAGTAATTCACTCTGCTGATCCATCTCTATATTTGTTCAAAGATAAGAGTTGCTTTGAGAGGTGCTCAGTCCTGTAAGTCTGTTCACCAAAATGATGCCACAATTGATGCTTTAGTAGTAACCACTGTGGGATGGCACTTACCCTCATGGCCTTATAGTTGCATTTTAGAATGGTTTTAAATGTGCCATAGCATTTCATTTTTCCCACAAAAGTACCAGATGTAACAATGGCTAATAATGTTTGTTTCTCTCTAATTGCAACCAATAGAAAAATAAGAACAAAAGAATTTTCACCTCTCAAAAATAAAAATTAGATGTGAACACAGAAATATTGTATGATTGTATATTTTAAAAAGCCCAGCATAATAGAAATCCTAAATCACAAAATTTTAAAAAGGAATAAACGATATAACCCTAATGGGTTTGTGCAAGTAAATATCATCTGAGCATGCTTCAGTAAATGACTGAAGTCACTAAGAAATACACATCAACAAAATAACTTGTTTTAAAATATAAGTTAAATATAGTCACGTTCACTCCTCAAACTCACAAGCTTTCCTGTAGTTTTATGTATATTATTACATTGATTATCAAATCATTTCTTCAAAGTCAACGTCAATGTAAACTTTGACCAAACTGGGATATCTTAAATTATAAATTAGTGGTAATCTTATTATACAATGAGCTTTTAAATCCTTAAAAATGTTTCTTTTTTGAATATGCAAGAAAGAAATTACATAAAAAAGACAAGCTAATTACAATAGAGAAATCTTGTTGGAGTTGAACTTCTACACTTATCATTGATATTTTAGTGCACTCAAAATACTTGAAATAGCTGTGAAATAATTGATTTGCCCATGTTGTATAAAGCAGTAGCTCTCTGTCTCATCAGAATAGGTGAACCTAGTAGAGGGCTCATAGGGCAAATATGTTTGCGTTGTTGGGCCATATTTATTGACTTACTGTAAAATGACTGGCTTTTAAAATAAGACAATCTTTGATTAGCTTTACTGATATTGATTTACTTATTATCTAACAATGATGCTTGGCATACTCCCCCGGGCTCCTGCCAGGATGTGTTAAGTAATCCTCACTCCTCCTTTGGTGTATTCTTTCTTTCCTCTCTTACCAGGCCCAGTAGGTTTGTATTGGGATTTAACCTTAGTTACCAGCTTGACAACCTGGAGAGAGGGTGGAAACATTCCTGAAGGGGACACTAGCCACGTGGGGGAGAGGCTTTTACAGCATCTTTCAACAAGGAGAAGCAGTAGTCCTTGCTGGGGGAGGGGAGGGGTGGAGGAAGCAACCTGTGTAAGTTCTGAGCCTGCATAGGACCTGTAGAGCCCCAAATCCCTGAAGACATTTTTTCAGATATCTCCATTCTGTGTATCAGGGTCCTAGGACCTGCCCTGGCTGAACAATTAACCACCTATGAGGCTCTGTAACTTTCCAAATTCCTGTATCTACTCCTTGGCTGGGAATGTTACTCCACTGTAGAATATTCTGGCTTATTTGTAAGCTTCCAGAAAGTCCCTCTTATGCTTCACTGTTTGTTAACTGCCCCTCAGTTTCTCATTATCACTTGTAGAACATCGATACGACTTAAGAATAATCAGCCTTCTGGCTGTCCGATTTCCCAAATCACAAGTGAAATCTTAAGTAAATGGGCCATCAACTATACTAGGCCCCACATTCCTCTTAGAATGTGGTTCTCCATGTAGGCAAGGAGCAAGCCAAGTTTTATCTCTGTGCCTATTTCCTCAGATCCCTATCAGCACTCCGTATGCCAATTTATGTCCTCCAAGAAGTAGGTGTCAAGATGAGAGTAGACATGCAAGATATTTATTAGGGAGAATGTCTGTGAAAGATAAAGCAAGATGGAGGAGGGTTAGGCAGGAAGAGCCTTCAGACAGGGATGCTGATCTGACACCTGTGAAAAGAGAGAGTGAAGGAAAAATTGTGTAAGAAATTCTCAGACCACAGCACAGTTGTGAGAAAGTTTAAGCCAGGTCAACGGGGATAGAGGTTCCCAAGCAAAGATTGGTCACTGATACTAGGGCAGGAATGACCCCTAATACCCCACCATGCTCAGTCATTGGCTGAGAGCAACACGGGGGGAGTGTAGCCTAAGCATTCACAGGAGCAGCAACCAGAGATGATCCCCATGCTCCCTACAGCTGGCCCTGTCAAAGGAGAGCAGAACAGTGCATATCCACGGCCACCACACTTAGTGTGTTTGAACATTCTGAGAGATGAGAGGAAATGTGCAGTCCTGTTGGGGTGTGCAAGAATAAATTAATGATGAGTGCATAGGAAGCTAAACTTGACAAAAGACAATTATTAGAGAAAATGAAAAGTATAAGAAAGAAATATGATCATAATTCACTATGGTTCAGTGGTGAATTATGTCTGAATAATCAGAACAAGCATGGAATTTAACCAAGAAAAATATACCAAAATGATTTAATCTAAAACTGCATTGAAAGGATGGGAAAGTATGAAATGAAAGAGACCAAAATTTATATCTTCTGTATAGGAAGTCACTAGACAATTTCTAGGAATGAAGAGTTAAGAAAGAACAGTATAAACAGTTATTTTAACATATTAAAATAAATAATAGGAGTAGCAACTAGAATGATTGAAAGTGGTGTCTCTAGGGAACAGGAATCTATAGGGCAAAGAGGTTTAGCAGAGGGCTGCCGTTTTTAAGCCTATCATATTACTTGACTTTGTCAATGTTTAACTTTGATTAAAATATTAAAATTAAATTTTAAAAGGCAAATGGAAACTGTCTAATACTTAATTGTAAAGTCTAATGAATGATTTATGCGTTTCTCAGATATTCTACTATTGAAAAGTACACTAATTCTTACGTTGTATATTTAGCTCACATTCATTAAAGAGACACACTTTTACTCTCATCTCAAATTTCACTAGAAGCGTTTTAGAATGCAAAATTTAAAATATTATCTACCATGTCGTTTAACAGATTTTAAAAAGAATGTTTTTAAGTCAGGCAGTGGGGAGTTTTATGGGGTTTTTAGCTCCTTTTTTGATAATACACACTTGGCTTAAGATCCACATGTGTCAGCTGTTATCAGCTGCCTGTGTGCGTCATTGAGTTCGCTTTGTGGTATTATCTGTTGCCAAAGGAAACACAGAGGAAATCATCACAGCAGCTCCACACATTTTTAATCAGTTTAAAAAAAAATCTGCTCCCCCACTGGTATTTTCACACAGCAAGGCTATTACAGCAAATTTAAAAATTCAAAACAAAAAATTATGTATGGATTCTAATAGCTGCTAATTCAGCCTTAAAAACAGAATTTGTATAAAGTCAATAATTCTGAAAAGCCTTCTAGTTCCAAAATCTGCATTGACCTTTTCCACAGTAGTGTCACTTACACTTTTGCTCAGAGCCATGTTTACAATCTTTTCCTCTTTCTTTCACACTGAATCAGGGAAAGACTCATCTTCCAGTAGGCAAAATCAAAGCCCCTCACCCTGAAAAAAACAGGTCCTGTGAAAATCAATTTTGAACGGATATAAGCAATATCCATCATTATGTGTACCATGTATAAATTCCTCCATAGCCTGAGGTGCTGGAATTATTAAATTTATCTTCTATATCAAATTATTCCTGGATCTGAGCCCTCGCCCAATCAGGTAGGAAAGCAGCAGATAATGACAGTCACTGGTATTTTTTCCCACTCCTTTTAAGGGACTGAACAAAGACCCTAGGGCTGGCAAGGTCATAGGAAGTGAGGAGGACCCAGGTTCTTATTCCACTGTAGTTACCATCCTTCTGTTCCTCCTTTGAGCAGTGTTCTGCCGTGGCACATTTCCCCTTCCCTATCATTGAGGACTGCTGATGGAGGAGCCCACAGAGATTACAAAGATGCTCCTTCCTGATCGCCTCAATGGGCATCACTTCAGTGACAGGAGCTCTGATGGCTGCCCATAAGGCTGCAGCTTCTAAGATTTTGCCTTAACAAATTCCCTCATGACAATCCTCCATGGGACCAGTCAGCTCCTTTTTTTTTTTCTTTCTTTTTTTTGGATAAGTCTGCTTCACTAGGGCAGGAAAGAGGTGGGACATGAGGGAAATCGCTCCATTAAATTATTAATAACCTTGTTCTGCCACAGTTATTAAAATGTTTTCAGTTACTTGTTCGGTTTTTCTTAAGGTGATGAAGAATGCACATATATATGCTTATTTTCATACTTGAAATAATTACAGTAATCCCTTGCCAACCATGCTCTTGAAAAGTTCTGGTACTATCAAAATGGTTGGCAATACTCTTGCACAGAAAATAAAAAATTGAACAGGAAAAAAAGTTTAAATAATTAACTATATATAATCTTTAAAAGCAGAGTAAAATAAAATCTAGAAGACATCTTGTCCCAAAAATATCGTATTTGTCATTAAAACCTGCTCCGGCAGGAAATCTCCCATGAGTTCCTCTTTCAGTTGTTCTAGAACCACTGCTGTCCTGTGACCAGTTAAGGCAGATGTACTTACTTATAAGCCAACTAAAAACATTGAGAACCATCACCTACTTGCTTGCAATTTAATGTCTTGCATTTGTATTCTTATATATAAACCCAAATGCCCTGCTCTACACTGGCATGAAAGACAAAGAAGAAATAGTTTATATATATAAACTCTGAAGTGTTAGAACTGTCAAATTTCTTTATTTTTCTGAATCAGATAATGCCTGTGAACCCCCCACTTACCAAGAATGGCTATAATTTCTGCCTTTGCTATTTTATGGGTGTTCATCCACTCCTTTTTTACAAAATGCTTATGCCTTTTTATATTATCAAAATGATTAAGAAGTTATTTTCCCAGACTATTCCTTCATACATTTGTTGAAAGGATAAAATTTTAAAGATCTTGTCTTTCTGCATACCCTCATAGACCCTCATCCAGGTCCAATAGATAAAAAGAGGAATCTGAGGGTTTAGTACTAATTCACAGCATAGGGATCACTGAAGCACCTGTTAAAGCACTAATTTGGGGCTGCCATCCCTGGATATTTGATTTAATGGGTTTGTAGCAGGGCCGAGAAATTTGTATTTTGTGTAGTCATAAAGTTTATCAGTGATTTTGATAGCCAGATTTAGGAACATGTGTAAAGAACTTACCTCACAAATGTAGAAATTCCTCAGATATTAAAAATTTGTTATAAAAATTTAAATCATTATGAGTATACCCTAGAGTTCCAAAACCTGTGGCTGGCAAGAGATTACTATAATTTTATGAAATATAATTATTTTTATATATATGGGCCACTGCTTTTTTCTATAGTGGTAAAACACACATAACATAAAATACACCATTTTAACTATTTTTAAGTATACAGTTCAGTGGCATTAAGTACATCCACATTGTTTTATAGCCATCGCCACCAATCATTTCCAGAACTTTTCATCTTCCCCAACTGAAACTCTGTATTCATTAAACATTTAACTCCCTCTTCTTCCCTCCCCGCAGCTCCTGGCAACCACCACACTATTTTCTGTCTCTGTGAATCTGACTACTCTAGGTACCTCATACAAGTGGAGTCATACAGTATTTGTCCTTTTGTGACTGGCTTATTTCACTCACATTATGTCCTCAAGGTTCATCCATGTCGTAGCATGTGTCAGAATTTCCTTCTTTTTTAAGGTAGGGTAATATTTCATTATAACTAGATACCATATTTTGTTTATCCAGTAATCCATTTATAGATATGTGGGTTGTTTCCACTTTTTAACTATTTTTCACCTTTTAATACTGCTATGAACATAAGCATATAACTATCTGCTCAAATCTCCGCTTCCAATTTTTTTGGATATATAGCCAAGGGTAGAATTGCAATAATTCTTATAATACTCTTAATAAGATAGAGGAATGCCTGCATGTATTTTATCTGAAAAGTCCTAAGATAAAATTTAATTCTGGTTTTCTAAAGTGAGAATTGTGAGACTGACCTAGTATTTGTGACTTTTCTCTACTTGCTCCTTTTTTCCAGGTCTCCACGGCTAAGTTTTTTTCCCCCATTTTTAACATGCTCTCCCAAGACAAGTTTACCATTTCTATTACTTCAGTTATTTTCTCTTGCTCATAGTTTGCAAATTCACCATTAAGCCCTAGACTGTCTCCTCCAATTTCTATTGCCCGATGAGTCATATCTTTGTGAATTAATAAGCTATCACCTAGGAGCATTAGCCATCCTCTCTCTCTCCTGGATCTTTGGCCTTTCTCTTCTACCTGCTCTTTCCCAAGAAGCTGTAACTCTGCGAACTCCTGCTGTCTTTGAAAACAAAAACGCTCAAACCCACGTTTCTTTTACTGGTCCACCATACCTATTTCAAATGCTAAACACAGGTCGTCTTCACACAAACACACACACACACACACACACACACACACACACACACACACAGACTTGGCCTTTGCTCTAATTAATGAGCAGGACGGTGTGTTCACCTTACATTTTGTCCCAGTTAGCAGGCTCAGTAACCAGGGCGACAGTCCTAGTTTTAAATTGAGGACATAAGAGGTCTTTCAGCTAGATTAAAAACAGGGCTGTATTATTTTCCTCACCCCTATATTACTTAGATAACAAATATATTTCCAAATAATATTTCCCTTGTCAGTGGACACACACACCCACACACACGTGTGCGCACTTTGCAAGGTGACAGCCTATTGCAGACTCTCCCTCATGCCTGAAGTACAATAAGTCCTTGGCCAGGCCCCTTTGTCCTGCCTCCTGCCAATTGCAGAAGCACTTGAATCACTTGCTCTAATTGGTCCATAGCCAAATGACCTGAGGCTGTTAGAAGACTCAGGCCTTCCAAGTACCAAAATTTATAAAAACATGCTTTAAGAAATCTACTGAATTCTCCAAAGTCAGACTTTCAACTCAAAAGTTGCCTTCTCACCAGACAGTGCTCAGAAACCAGTTGCTGGACTTCCCATGGCTATAGAGCTGTGACAGTGGGAGTGTACAAGTGAGTCCAGATTAAGCTTCAAATGAAACCCTGTCTTCAAAAAGCAGTGTTTGGAGATGAAAGTAATAAATCTCTTGTTAAAGTGGCAGGTGATAGAGATTGTTTCTTTACTTCCACAACATCATAATAAGAGAATAGAAGAAGAAGCCAAATTTTAAAACCCAAATCCAAAAAGTGGAAGGAAAAAACCTGTTTTTTTAATAGAACAACTGCCTCACTCCACACCCACCTGAAACAGCTGATTGTCACACTTTCCTTACACTTACTTCTAAACTTCACCAAAATGGCCTTATATTTCTTGCGTTCTCTCTAACCACAGCTATATTTCTGGATCTAATCTGCCAAGGCCATTAACCTAAAACAAAACACAGAAAAGTACTTTAAATCTATTATATTAGGTTCTTTAATAAATTATATTTTGGTGGTGGTATATTGAAACTGGCAATTACATACATTGGTAATTTTACTCTAAAAGTGTATAATCATTTTCAAAAGCAATTTGGCTGTTTGTGTCAAGAACCATAAAAAATGTTACACACTTTAACTTAGTAATTATGCCTTTAAATAATATAATCCAAAATGAGTAAAATATGAATATGTACATATACATTTTTATTAATATATATTTATAGTAGTGCTATTTTAGAAATAAGTAGAAAAATGGAATACTAGCCAACAAATGGGCAATGTTTAAGCAAGTTATAGTATAAATACTTAGACTATTGCTATGTCCATCATTATAAATAAGATTGTAAAAATATAGTAAATGCAAAGTACTGAATAGAGATAAATATAATTATAACTGTATAAAAATCTGCACAAGACAAAAACATGTGAAAATGGATAGCAAAATTTACACAATGGCATGTTAAGATAGTGGCACTATACTTTTGCCTATATTTAAGTAATTTGTAACATTTTTGTATTATTTTTATAATAAAAAGTATCTAGCATTTTTAAATGTTTAGCATCATATGGCCATGTAAAATCATTATTAAAACAGCTTTACAATGATAATGAATACATATTCTCCAACACATAGTAATTTTAGTTGCTTTTTAATGCATATGGATTGTTCTTCTCATTTGGAATTTATCTAAGATGATTCTGAACAAGCTAAAAACCTAATGCATTTATTCCATTTAGCCTGCTAAACCAGCTATTTTATAGTCTGTTGCCCAAATGGATGTCTCAAATGTGTACAAATACAATGGGTTTTCAAGCTCATTCAATTTCTAACCATATATCCTGAATGAGGCTTGAAGTTTATATTACTTTATCTCAGATACTAATGAAATGGTTCTGACTGTGTAATTTTCAACAAGAACAAATGAAAGCTTCATAAATTATATAGCTGTAGTGCTTTTATTACTATGTTCATATGAGACTAAGTCCCAACCAGCAGTAGAAAATATAAATAATAGAAAAAAGTCTAGAGCAGGGACGAGAGATTTTGTTCCATTGGTTAGGTCCTAGACAAAGAAATGTGAAAGATGCAAATTGGCTGAAAAGCACTTTTATTTGCTTAAAGGTAATAAAAAAAATATCATATCAGAATAACTACATGCAATGCTTCATTCCTGTTTGCAGATAATGCTAATAAAAGATTCATCCTGATCATAGTATTACACAGGACCACATAGACAAAAATGAGCAAAAGTTTTGTGGGGTGGCAATTTAGGGAGAAGAAGGAAGAGTTGCAAAAACAGGGAACTCCATTTTATCACCCACTCCTTCTCCATCTCTTGCCTGAGCTCAAGAGTGAGAAAGTTCTGTACAGACTGTCAGTGAGTTTCAGAGCTCTCCAGTCACTTCTATATTTTGTTAATGAGTTGTCACTCTCAGAACAAAAAAAACAGAAGAAAATGTTTGTGTTCAAAGCACGTTACAGGTGGAGTTTCAACAGGTTCCCATGTGTTTTCTCTTTGCCAGTGAAACGCTCAGTGGAAACCAGTTTGACATTTCCATGCCCTGTCTGCCGTTAGAGCAATCACTGGATGACCAGACCGCAACCAAAACGAGGACATGTTCTTTCCCTCATCAGGGTCCTCTGAGCAGCAGTCAATTTGAATTAGCATATGATTTCAATCTGTACTTTTAGGGTTTTATGATACTTAGTCTCATGGTTTTATCTGAAACTTTTGCTGTTGGTGGTTTCTAGTATTTTCCCAAGAACCAGTTTAAAATTTTTGTCAAAGCCTCCCATTATATCAAGTCAAAATTTATCAACACATATAGTTGGAAGAGGCTTAGCAGATAGCCAGTAAAAGCCTAATTATTTTATAGATAACAAATCAGAAATCTAAAGAAATCAAGAAACTGGCTTACTTTCTGTAACTGTAACATCACAGTAGCTTATAATACTATAGCTGTAATACTAGCCTGTAATCCAGTATTCTTTCACCTGTGTCATGATAGGTGGTATAAGATGATGTTGAATGCAATCAAAAAGCAACAAACACAGCAAAGAATGGCACTTTGAACAATGCCTACAATCCACAATATAGATTAACAGTCATAAATATTTATATTCCAAGTGATATCAAAATATTCTTTTGAAAAAGACAAGAACCACAGAAAGAAACACACAGAAATATAAATAAATATGAGAAACATTCCCCTCTCTGTGGTAAATTAAGTGGAAGAAAAAATAATGATGAACCAACTGGCCTAACTAATAAGATAAACGTATTAATTTAAACCAAATAATATACTTTTCAAGTGCACATAAAACATTTTTTTATTGACTATATATTAGGCCACAAAAAGCTAACTTCCCCAAGTAAAAATAGTATAGATATGTTGTCTACTACAACAAATATGAAAATTAATCACAAAATTAGAAAGATTAAATGCTCTGCTACATGTAAACATCAAATGTTTTCCTAATACAATTTATCAAAGAAAAAACTCTAAATTGATATCATTAAGCATCTAAGAAAGAATAGTTCAAGTACCACATATTAGTGAAAATAGGACACGGCTAGAGCAGAGATAAATTTATGTACTTAAATACTTGTATATCTAAATTATTAGTAATTGAAAAAATTCATAAGGCAGTCTATTTAAAAAGCTGGGGGAAAAACACAAAATAAAAGGAAATAAGAAAAATGAAAACAAAAAGAAATAGAAAATAGAATTAATAAATAAATAGAACAGGTCAGTCTTTGGAAGAAAAAATAAAATTTATTAACTACTAGCTAAGCTAATAAAGAAATCTGAGAGAAGGCATAAATAGATAAACAGCAAATAATATGGGTGGCAGGTTTTAGCATAGGGTCTCGTACCTGAAAATGCTGAGTAAACATTTGCTGAATGATTAAAGGAATTAATTAAACAACCCCAGATAAAATATATTGTTTAATTACCATATTTTATTCAATTCTAAGATGCACATTTTAACATCTTTGAAATTGAGACTTATTTTGCTATCAATGACATTTCACAATAGCTGTGGCTAAATTTGGTTATTATTTCTGGTGGCATGACTGGATGTCTACAACTCCTCCGTATTTTCTTCAACAGTAACCATTTCAGGACCATTTACTAAAACAAAACTCTACTGTTGCCTCTGGGAGTTTCTTCCAAGTTATACCTAATAGTCATTTTTTATGTTTTGATGGTGGCACTCTTTATCTCAGAAGGTGACAATGGAAGGTAGAGCTAAAGAGTAGAACTCTTAATGTACTGATATAAAAAGATGTCCAAAATGTACTTCAGTGTAAAAAAAAAAAATTTAAAAAAAGGAGGGCTGATTGGAGAACAATATATAGAGTATGAGTCCCATTTTTATTAAAAATACATATTCCTATATACATATTTAAAGATGTACCTGTTACTGCTAAAATAGATTCTTTCTGTAGAGCAATATAACAATTCTGCTTTCAGCATTTTACAATGTTGTAATTCTTTTTTACATTTATGTGATTATTACAATAAGAAAAAAGATTCATAAATATTTTAAATTTGTCTCATTTACCTTTACTGCAGCATTTTCTTAAACTAAGATTCCTAAAAGAGAAACCTGTGCAATGCTGCCAGTACAAGAACAATTCAGAAAATGTCATTTCTCTATTCGCAACTCCTGGTATGCATTAAGTGTGCCTTTCAAAACTTCATACATTGAGGTCCTAACCCCAGTACCACAGAATGTGGACTTATTTGGAAATAGGGTCATTGCAGATATAATTAGTTAAGCTAATATGAGATCATTTGGGTGGATTCTCATCCAATCCGACTGGTGTCCTTATAAAAAAGAGGGCATTTGGACACAGACACAGACACATAGGTAGGATATCATGTGAAGGTGAAGATGGTGATCAGGGTGACGCTTCTACAAGCTAAGGAAAGCCAAGCAAGCTAGGTGAGAAGCATGGAACAGATTTTCACAGCCCTCAGAGAAAATTCTGCCTCCAGACATGGAAATTTTGTGTTTCCAGACTTGAACTCAAGACCACAACATCAACTTTTACCTGAATCTCCAGCTAGCCAACTTACCCTCCAGATTTGGGATGTGCCAGCACCCACAACCATATGACCCAATTCCTTAAAATAAATCAGTCTCTCTAAGAATCTCTCTCTCTCTCTCTCTCTCTCTCTCTCTCTCTCTCTCTCTCTCTCTCCACACACACACACACACACACACACACACACACACACACACACACACATGTATATATATACATACATATTTATATTCATATATATGCATATATATGTACATTTATGCATATCCTACTGGTTCTGTTTCTCTGGAGAACACTAATACATCCTTTCCCCTCCAACCTTCCCCCATTTTTGCTAAGTAACTTCAAACTTCATAATCCACCCCTGAAGACCTTTCTTACCTGGCCCAGGACCATCCTTTCCCCAGGCATTTTTGGTCTCTGCATTCTGGCCAAATGGAACTATGCCAGGCTTCCTACTTCCACATTTTTGTTTACACATTATCTTTAATCAGTTCATAAAAACATTATAGAATGTGAAATTAACGAGACAAATTGTAAAACATAATCATGATCTTGTTTTTATGCTTTTTAATAACCATGAGATTGATCTCCTTTTCTTAAAGTGTTTGGTAACAGCACAGCTTTGTCAAGACAGTCTCCCTGTAAAATTTGCTTCAAATATAAAAAAATATTTCAATTCTTTAGAGACTTCCCTTTTTTTCCTCCATTTTTAACCAATGTCCGTATGTTTCTTCTCAATATGTAAAAACCCTGCCCAGCTCTCTAAGTTGCTCAAATCTTACTTCTTCTCCTGATTATCTTAATATCACATTTTCTCTGCCTTGACATTATTATTGACATTTTGGACCAGATAATTATTCGCTGGGAGGCAAGGGTGTTTATCTGTATTCTAAGATGTTTAGCAACATCTCTGGCCTCTTCCCACTAGATTCCAGTAGAATACCTTCCCCCTTTCCCTACCCCTCCAGTGTGACAGCCAAAATGTCTCCAGAAATTTCCAAATATCCACAAGTATGCAAAATGGCCCCTGGTTGAGCACCACTGACCACAAAGCACTCATGGCTTTCCTTCGGCCTTTTAACTTCAGGGGCCTTAGTCTGTGTTGCCAGTGAAGAGCTCTTCCCCTAATTTACTTTCCTTCTTTTCCCACTTTGATTTTTCCCCATGCGAAGGATGAGAAAAGGTATCAGAAGTATCAGAAAAATGAAGGAGACTAGAAATAGAATGGATTAATCATACTGTTCTTTGTTTGGTTGAAGGAGAATTATTTGGCACCATTGCTATGTTAATATTTCTACAAAACTTGCTATGTATTAGAGGAGGGAAACAATTATAAAAGATAAATGTGTTCTTGTTCTATTATTTCATTGGTTATATATTAAAGAGAATGAAAATCTCAAAGGCTTCCTAATGAAACCCAATGATTCACCATTTCTCCATTAAGAATAGACTTCATAATCAAATTTTTTTTTTTTTAAAAAAAGCAGTTCTTCCAAATGAACAGCAATACATTGCAATGAAGCAAAGTCTAGTGACATGAAATACAAATAACCTGTTCTAATACTTGCCTGCTGTTGGCTGCTGGTGCACAGCCAAAATTTAGCTGTCGCACTTGGAACGACTGAGGAGTGAAGTCAACTCTTGATTTTCCACACTAATGGAGACGAATATATCTGACCTAGAAGGTCATCAATCTTCATCCATAAACTCAAGTGTGTGAGAAATTTATTTTTATGACTCAGTCTAATTCTATGTCAAGCCTTGATACTGTAGCAGGGGTAGGAGGTTATGAAAATTCTATTCAGTAAATTTAGGACTCTCCTTTCTCCCAACACTATATGGAAATTTTGATATTTCCCTGGGTTTCTGCCAAGGAAGTTCCCTCGAGTTCACCTGTAATGTGGAAAGAGAAAGAGAGGGTACAAATGGGGCTGCAGCTGTATCTTCTCCCAGTACCCTCATACCAGAGATCCTTAACAGCTCCCCTGGGACCCACTCAGGCCTGTGCGTGGCTGTGTGGCTCATACACCCCATGGTGGAGGCCAGGACAGACACGGGAAGCTTCCTGAACCAGCCATCAGGAATTCTGGGTGGGAAGGTGTTGAGATTGGGACTGCCTCCTCTTGGCACAACAGAATCCAAGGAAGAGGCCCTAGCACGGGTTCCAGCCTTTCAGAGGTCTGAGGTGGGACTGGGGCCCACTTATTATTATCATTATCACATTTTCTCTAACTCCTTTTTTCTTCCTTTCCGACATTTACTCTGGAGAATCTTTTCCTCTCCAGAAGAGAAAACCAACACTAACCCATGACATTTTTCTCAAATAATTTGTCTATACCCAGAGATTCTCCACTGTCTTAAAGGTGTGATATTTTACCAGAAAGTTTCCTGGATTTGGGTTTTTTTTATTTTATTTTCTTCTGTTTTCTGCCATGTCACATCCTTTCCCTCAGATACCGAGCAGAAAGCAACTTTATAGTTTAAATGGCTGGGACTGGAATTAATCAGTGAGGGGAAATAGATTTATATTTCTAAAAATAGTGTAATCAAAATATTACATGTATTTATATTCTTATCTAGTAATAAGTCTGTATCTGATAATGTCCGATGTTTTGAAAATTCAATCCAAATAGAATAACAGAACATATTATGATGCTTTACCCTCCTGCACACCTTTATACATTTCATTTGAAATAAAAAATGTATTAGCGCTGCTACTGTGTACATAGAAATTGAAAAGAGTCTATAAGATAAATCATATATGAGTAATTCCAATAGGAGAATATGAAATCATAAGTCCTGAAGTCCCCTAATAGTTATCCCTAATAGACGTGTGTTATAAAGTTAGTCCTAGACACTAATTGCATCTCCTGAGCTTCTAGAATTTCTCCCCAAACCGGACAAATTCAGGTCATAGAGGGTGCTATTAAGACAGATTTCCTGTCTCCTGACAGGCAGCTGCTGTTTCCATCATAAAGCCAAGATCCTGGGAACTAATTAATCCTGTTTCCTCCACACCTGGAGTAGGATTTCTTCCAAATGACTGTATCAGTGAAGTTTCTCTGGCTGCAAGCAACAAAAACCAATTCTAGCTAATTTAGGATTTAAAAGGATGTATTGATTCTCATTGCCAGAAATTCCAGAGCCAGAATAGCTTCAAATAAACTTGATTAGGATGTCATCCTTGGGGCTGCCTGTTGGTTCCTGACATTCTCATATTCTCACCTGAGGCAGCAGAGGGAGTAGCCAGCTTCCTCAACTGCTCAAACAAAGGTCCAGAGATTTAATCCTGGATCTTGTGCTGAGCTGCAATGGTGGGAATAGAATCAGACGTTGATAGTCTAGGACAGGGGTCAACAAACTTTTTCTGTAAAGAGCCAGAGAGGAAATCTTTCTGACTTTGGCAGTCACTTGGTCTCTGTCACAACTACTTAACTCTGCCATTGTAGCATAAAAGCAGCCATATATCAGTGAAGGAGCATGGCCATGTTGCCATAAAACTTTATTTATGGACACTGAAATTGAAATTTTACATAATTTTCACATCTCATAAGATGTTATTCTTCTTTTGATTTTTCGTAACCATTTAATGACACGAAGACCATTCTTAGCTCACAGACTATAAAGCAGGTGGCATGCAGGATTTGGCCCGTGGGCAGTAGTTTGCCAGCCTTTGCTCTAGGAAAACCACTTCACTTGAAGTATACAGACTGAGAGTGAGAGAGAAGAGGGTCCCTCAGAACCATTTAGGGTAGTGAGTGCTGAGGCACAAACTCAGTAAGTGTTCACCCTATCACTGTGATGCCTCACAATTTTAGGCCATGAGGATTCAATGAGTTATAGGCCAGTAAACTCACAGAACTTATCCTGAAGCTAAAAGCATAATGAATGGCCCACCTCCAGCATCTCATTGCTGCTTCTAACTCCCCACCACCCACCACTGGAGTTGTCCAGTGGGCAGAGCCCCTATAACTGTCTGTTTTCTGTGACATCAGCAAAGCACGCAAGTCCCAGTCAGGACATGTCTGCACATTCTGAATGTGGACTGCCTGGTCAGTGTTCTGTCCCAGGGTTACCAACACCACATAACTATATGGTTTGGGGACACGCCACATATTCTTTTATTTATTAAACATCACCCATTGTTCTAGGCTCTGCAGACACAGAAGAAACAAAAGATGGAAAAATACCCTGCTGTCATGGAGCTTATTAATTAATTAAAAGTAAATGAAAAAAACAAACAAACAAACAAAAAACAAAAACAAAAATAAAGAAGAGAAAGGAGTTTGGAAGTATTGGGTGTCATTTTATTTATTGAAGTTTTTAAAATTTATTTTTCAATTACAGTTGACATACAATATTACATCAGTTTCAAGTGTACAGCATAGTAATTAGACCTTTATATAACTTATGAAGTCATTACTTCGATAGGAATAGTATATTTGGTATCATTTTAAATAGGTAGTTAAGGAAAGCCTTACTGCAAAGAAGACATTTAAGCAAAGATTTGTAGGAGAAGTAGTGAGCTCTGCAAACATCTGGGTGAAGAATATTTTAACTCAAGAGACCACCAGCATGTGCAAAGATCCTGGGGCAGGAGTATGACTGATATTTAAGGAGGCGAGGTTAGCTGGAGCAGAGTGAGGGAGCGAACAAATAAGAGGAGGTAAGGTCAGAAAAGTAGTAGGGGAAGGGGCATAAATCACAAAGGGCCTTAGAGGCCATGGTACCAACTTTAATTTTTGTTTTGAAAAGAGGTACCCTAGAAGGATTTTGAGTAGAGAAGGCATGATTTTGGGAAGCAAAGTTTGGAGGCAGAAAAACCAGCTAGGAGGCTTTTAAATAACCTAGGTGCCACAGCCTGAACTCTTAAGCAAAGAACCTTTTACTAGTTGAACTACAAATCTGTCTTCAAAACAACAAACTTCCAAGTATAGCCAATCATAGACTAAGGCATCACATAGCTTTGCAGAACAAATGCAAGTACAGTTACCCACATATTCACTGCCCCGAGCTGACTCCTGTGTGAGCAGACATTATCAGGGGAGCCACAGCTGACATCACCAAGCACGGGACACAGGATTTGAAGAACAGTGTTGCCTATGATCTATTGCTTATATTACCCTCAGCCTCTGCATACTCATTTTCTAGAATGGGTCATTCTAAAATACGTCCACCCTACACGTTGGCTCAAATGTCTACTGCCAGCATTGCATATGTTCACTCAAGTCCCCCACTCAGCTGTCTCTCTCACTGCTGGGACTGTGCAAGGTTAACCAATAGGAATCATTTGTGCCAAGAGGTAGCAGAGATGTCACCACCATATGGGTGAGTGTCCACTTTTTTACCCAGCATTCATATGCCCTCTTTGAACTTAAAGGCTTTGCTCAAATACACAGACACAATGTTTAGCCTCTTTTCTTCTTGCAAAAGCCCCATATTCTGTGAAAGAAAGAACCAGGGCCTCTCTCCGGCTGGCCAAGACACAATAGACCACCAGTTCAGCAGCACCACCTTGGGGCTTCCCTGAGTATTGCATATCTGAGAGCCTGAATGTGAAGTTTTTATACTCCAAACACTCATATGATGCCAGAAAACAGATCTCTTATTCTAGAATGAAAGGATTCCAAGATTATGAAAGATGTTTGGCAAATCTTGGAGCTCAGAGATGGAAGTCATTCTCCATTTCCCCAACATCATATGCCCAAATAACTGCCCTCACCTAAACAGGGCAAAGATTTGAATGATGCTCACTTCCTCTGTGACCTTATGGGTGCTGAAGTTCATGCTTACTGCTGACCAGCTGCTCATCTACCCTAACTCATTCTGACCCTAAAACCATGTTTTTAAAATAAGCTGTGCAGTACTATCATGGAGGGAGAGGATAAAATAAATACTAACACCCCTGCTTCTCCCCAGACAGTTAACTCACAATTTCTGTGAGTGGGATTCAGGTACCACTTGGGGTGATTGTAATGTACAGACAAGGTTCAGAACCTCACCCTTAGCTATCAAAACTAATGTTCCTGTTTCTTAAGGAGGGTGTAAACTCATTCAGGAAAATTCAAGAATAGAGCAACCTTTGTCCCTGAACCTAATGCAGCAGAAAACTAGTCCCAGGCAAGATCAGTTCTCCCTTTGGGAATGGAAGCTATCACCGAAGCCCACTTGGAGGAATGGAAACTCTTTTATTTGCCTTTGCTCTGCAGCACCGCAGCTAAGGCAAAACCATTAACCCAGCATCCCCTGCCTGCTCCAATCCCCCAAGGGAAAAAAATTGGTTCAGTTTCTCTCTCTTGACAAGCAGCCTTGTTGCCTTTGCCTTTGAAATCCCTCCTCCTTGGAGTGCTCCCCTCTCTGCATCACACTTCATTCCCTTCTTTACCTGATTAACTTTTGCTCAAGGCAATAAACCTTCCCTGATTACAAGAAATGGACATCTGTTTGCTCTACAGCACTCCTACCTTTTGCTATTATAGGATTTAGCACACTATGTGATACTGGTTTACATCAAGTCTAAGACACCATCAATTATGAAATATACTATTATTTTTATGGAAAGGTAAGGAACAAAAAAGCTGTCAATAAGATTATAGCAATGCTTTCTTGTAATAGAATTTCCATTTCATACATTTTGAAAGAATTCTTTTAGTGCAATTTTGAGATATATCAAAATTTTGCTAACATTTGAGATATATCAAAGTTTTACTAGCATTTCTTATTTAACTAACAGTCTCAATTTTTCTTCAATTGAATCACATGTCACAGAAAGTTAAGCAACTGATCTTCAAACTCAGTAGGAACTTTCTGATATTGGTGATTGACACTCAAATAATAGTTCTGCACGATGAATGAATTGGTCACATCAACTATTTGTTGTTTTGAAATGCCTTTTATCTCTTCATGGAAATCAGACAGCTTCTCCTGCCTTTTGTTGAATTGCTTGGCATGTGATACTGGTATTTCTCAGAGTTTAATGTGCATTTGAATCACTCAGGGATATTCTTAAAATGCATGTTCTGATTATGTAAGTCTGGGATCCAGATTGAGATTCTGCATTTCTAACAAGTTCCCAGATGAAACTGATGCTCTTGGTCCAGAGACCACACATGGTATAGCAAGGTGATAGCCAATCCTTTGCATACAGCTGCCACAACACCTTACACGACTTATTCAACTTATCAGTATTTTTCTTTCCTAGGACCCATTAAGCATTTTATTAATTAGAAAAAAAATAGAAGCAGGGGTCAATCCTCCAACAATAAATATTAACTTCACTGATGGCAAATAGACATCCCACTGCCCTCTTTCTTTCTAGCCTTCCTGCATGCACAACTTTTTATTCTAAGGCTGAATTATAGTGTGAATTTTAAAGGCATTTTAAATGGCAATTAGCTCAATACATGCAGTATCAACAATGTACATATCAGAGCAAGAAAGACAATACGAACAGCTGTGACCAAGTTCACATTCACACAAACCAAGACCATTTACGGCTGCCGCCTCGACAATAGCATTTGTAACATACAGCCTGATTTCAGAGATGTAAAACTGCAAAGAAACGGGCCTTAGAATTGATGAAATATTGTCGTGGTCTGTGTTTTTGCCTCTTTTCCCTGATTGTACGGTGAGCTACTTGAATACAAGGACCAGGAAAGCCTCAGGAAAGCATGGACTTCAGTGGCAGGCGTGAGGTAAGTGCGTCAGGCGCCAATGCGGTCCTGATACTCTCCTGACAATGTCGTTTCAGTTGGTCTAGGAGTCGGTGACTCACTCTTGTTTTTAACACACATTTGAAATGTTCTCTGGCTGTGCCTACCCAGGGCTTACTGTGAGTAAATTGGGGACAATCAAGTGCCTTGTCAGCTAACACTAGCCCAGGGTGGTGGAGTAGATGGTAGTGGTATGAAAAAGGCTTACTGTGTGATTCTCTAAGATTCTGGCACTAATTTGTGTTTTCATACCTCATGACTGGTTCGCTCCTTCACTCCCATTCTCCTGGCTGACCAGTTTCGTTTTTCCTTTTTTGGGTGATAGCTCAAGTCAAATAGAAATTCAGTGTCCCTGTATTATTATTTACTTAGCCCTTTTAGTTCATGGGCATCTCTGATATAAATATATGAATCTCCTACCTCCAAAAATGAAATGAGAGAAAATTATATTTGGCATATTACAAAAGCATTTTGTGAAACAGTGTGTTCATTAACAGAGAAGTTAAAAATACGCATTAAATAATGCTTAGGAAATCATGCAAAATCTAGGTACTTTTGAAAATTAGATTTTCGTGATCTGATTTTTAACTCCCAAACTGTGGTGCATAACTAGACAGATAATCAAATAAGAAAAGCCCTCCACCTAAAGTAATGTCATTGATGTAGAAATGAATGTTTTATAGTCTAAAGCATGAGAATTTAATCAGAGTCATTACATTTTCAGGCTGGAAAGGACCTTAGAAATCATCTTGATGAAATCTTTTAATGTTCATAGGGTTGAGCTCTTTACAGGTCTTTTCATTCTTGTCTTTTCATCCTTATAACTCTAATATTCTTTATAATTTTAACACTCTTTATTTATATGAATACATGAAAGTATTCAAACACTTGATTCACAACAAAACATTTTATGCATGTTTAAAAATCACAATATTTTAAGTTAAATATTCCCCATTTAGAGAAGGAAAATGAAAAGATCATTAGAGAAGGTTCTGCTGGTACCCTCTGCCTCTATATGATAAATGCAACCAATGACCCTGACTAGGAAGATACACAGCCAATAATGTTACCACTCAAGGGTACTAAAAGGAACATTATTTCTTCTAAAATCTTGGGAATGGAGAAATCAAAGAAAGATTCTATTTTTATATTAGGGTGATATGCTTGTACATACGGGTGGGGAGGAATGCTTTTAAAGGTGTGGTAAATATCCTCGAATCTTAAGCTACCTTTTTTCCAAAACATACTTTTAAAATTATTTCCTTTAATATTCATATTTATTGTAAATAAGATAGAAGTTTTTCCTTAAAGAACATTTTTAAACCAAATTCTTTACAGGACTCTGACTCAGTCTAAAAGTAGTTATATCTAACAACAATTTTCCATCACTAAGAGTACTTTCAGTATTTCTTTATTCAGTCTTTCGCAAGCAGATATTTGAGTAAAGGCCTCTTTTAGACTCTGTTCTATCATTCTGGTAAGTGTAAGAATTTGGAATGTCAACCCAGATCCTGAAAAGTGTTAATGTGGCTTTAAAATATCTAATTTCTGACTAAAGGAGCTTAGTTACTAAGGTCAGAAGCTGCCTGCTTGTATTTCCCATTCTTTGATTAAGTCCGTGTGATGGATATCTATGCGATAGATAGCCATACAATGGATGACTACAAACTTCCATAAGTCGCCTTGACCCTAATTCAACCCTGCTTCTCAGTTACTTATCTTCATGTCTAGCTGAAGCAGACTGGCAGATCTGCCTACTGCGTATGCAGATAATCAGGAAACAAAATCTTTTTTAATTCTTTTGCAGGAAGAACAAAAAGCCAGAAAATTCACACTCCAGAAAGCTGGAGCTCTGGTGACCTCTTGTGGGATAGTTTATTAGTAGTCCATAATAAAACAGTTCTAGAATGGAATCTGAGACATTTTCTTTGTAGGTCTAGTATACTGACAGGCCTGCCGAGACCCATTGGGCCTGTTACAACCTAGAAATGTCTGAGCATATATGAAATTATCAATAAAGTGTTAATAATTGCATCAGCTTATATGTTTAAGAGAGCTTATTTATATGTAAACACACATCAAGAATGATGTAAATAAAGTATTAAATATATTAAGACATCCTAATTTTCTATCCCTAAGCCAGGAAGGAACCTTCCATCCACCATCAATTATTTGATACTCCTCTGCAAGAGATACAATCACAAGAAAGTTTGGGAAGAGATTATGGATAAATCAAAGCTATGAATTCATGGAAAAAAAATAAACAAAAGGAATCATCTTTATACTTAATAGTTATCATTAATATAATTAAGTCTATAATGAGTAATAAAAGAAATTGGGGCATCTTCTGAGTAGATTCCTAATATATTTATGATTGATAGGAAGAAGAACAAATTTATTCATCAACAAACCGTTCTTTGGTATCACAGAGACGGACAGGATTCAAGGCTTCATGAACCAATATTCCAGCCAGTAGAATATTCACTATGGTAATTCTTTTGTCTTTTGTGAATAGCAAACATGTCATACACATGTGAAATTTGAAGAATAAGTCAAATTTGTTTTTTCTGCATATTTCCAACTGCGGTGTTAATGAACACACTATTTCATGAAAACTTTAACTTATTTATTACCTTTATGAAGTAGCTAAGTTAAAAAACAAATTACTGTTAATAAAGAAATCTGTTTTCAAAATTTCAGAATTCTGCTTTTCTTCTGAGTTTATTTTTCAGATTCTTGTTATTAAATTCTTTTTTTTTGTTTGTTTTTTGTATGTTAGAGATTTTAATGTCTTATAACTCCATGGCAAGCAAGGAAGCATTATTGTTATTTTGTAGTCTTATTCTATATATTCTGCATCATTTGTATAGATTTGTATGTTGTAATTTTGTGCCTAGTAAAAGCTACACAGAAATGTATGGTACATATTGACCAGTATACATGAATGACTTTATATAAAAATATTTTAACTAGATTACATTGAGAGAATTTGTCTAAATCGGTCAGTTTGGGGGAAAATGCAATTTCAATAAAAAAATGCATCTCGATTGTTTGGTAAGAATTTTTTAACTAAGAGGATTTGTACCTACATAAAGAGTGGACAAGAGAATAAGTAACCTTGCTAAAAAAAAAATAAAATCAGAAAATAATGAGTAGGAAAAATAACTTTCTGTTTAGTTCTTTAATATTAAGATGAAAAATGCATATTATTCTTTTTAGTACATTTTGTTTCTTTTACTACTCTTCATCACTTATATGACAAATTACCTCATTCATAGAGACTATTGTCAGAAGCAAAAATAGATTTTTGTGTTTTATAGAAATTAGAGTTGGATAATACTGATTAGATGACCTGGTGTAACATCTATTAAAGTAAGCCAGAATTCCTTCTGTATTAAAAGTATCACAATTGGTGTTTGATGATTCTGGATACCTCAAGAGTGACAACTGGTAGAGGAGATAAAGTCATTGTCTTATACTTAGAAGATTACAATATCATAAAAAATATATAGTGCTGTACCTTGCTGTTGAATGATAAATAACATAATTGAAAGTGAATTGAATTACAACATCAAACAACCAGATCTAGGATTGTGATGGTTTAAGCATAGTCACTTGTTCTTTTTTCACTGGCACTTCATCAGATTATCTCTATTTTCCATATACTACGAAATATCATTTTTTAAAACTTCCTCTTAAGAATGTTTCCTTAAGAATCAGATTTGTCTGTAAATCCTTGATTGAGAAATCCAAAATATCTGTAAAGTTCAAAAGATTAACTCATTCCTCTTTTTGTTGTTGTTGTTGTTGTTCCTTAAAATCTAGTCATGGGATCAATCTCATGACTCTCAGTGTATTAAGTTGAAATATGAAATCTGAGCATTTTAGAAGATACATAAATAAAAATAAAGCCATTAAATACATATTGCAAGGCTAAGAATCAGGCTATCTAATATCGCTGTCCAGATGTTAATAAATTTTCCTTTGTTTATACTTGATCCTAAAATTGGTCATTTATTTAAGAGATTTTGCCTTGATCACAAGCCGTTAAAACTATACACAAAATAACATTTTCTATTTTTTTTTTTAAAAAAACCTTTATTTCAACCATGGAAGTCAGGGTCTGTTAATAATTTATGGCTAGGTTTTAGAATTAAGATGTAAGAAGAATAATTTGATAATTTAGTAATTGCTTTTCCTTTGCTTAGAGCATTTATCTTGGTTTACATAAGTATAAATTTTTTACTATCCTAATACCGATACTCATAAAGTATTTAAAATAGTTTTAATTTTTAATGATATAAACTTTGAAAATTAAAAAATAATCAGATTCCACCACTCAAACATAATTATCTTCATTTTGTATATTATCTTTCAGCTTTTGTCTAAAACTGTTTTACTTTTATATAGTCATAATTCTAGAATAGATATCTACCCACCTTGAACATTTAACTTCTATTTCCATGTTTTCTGCAATGTTCATAAATCTCACTGTAGAGACTAATAACTTTATCATGTTGATATAATATCATTTATTAATCATTTGCTTTATGGTTATATAAGTTGTTTGTGATTTTTTGGTATTGAATATGACATTGCAATTAATATCTTCATATAAAAGTTTTTGGGAGGCTTTGTTATTACCAATAGTTTGTACTATGTCTCTTTTGAAATAGTTTAGTTGTCAAAATCATAGCAAAAAGGGCAATGGTACACTCAAAAAAGATTTTAATGTAAGGACTATCTATCAATGTTTAAACAAAATTACGTGCACCAACAAGGATAAAATACATAGAGGCTAGCAAAAGTGAAACACCATTACTAACCCACTCAACCTCAGGTGCAAAGATTGGAGCCTGGTGAGAGGTGGAACTGTAGTCAAGGAGATGGCCAGTGATAAGCTCTGGTTGTTGAGGAACACAGCCATTACTACAACTATGGTGAAGTTGGGAAGGACAAATACTCCCTCTCTGACCTTCTGCCTTTCCATCTCCTGCCTTGCTGTCAATTGGCTAAACTCAACTGGAAGCCAGAGAGTGATGGGGGTAGAGAGGGTGTCTGCTGAGGTGGTCTGTAGAACTCAGCCTTGGGGTGCAGAGGATATATCTGCATCAGGAGGTAAGGTGGTAGATAGAAAATAACTAGCACAAAAGTCCTATATGTTATTCATTCAAAAGTTAAAGTAGAACAATATTTAAAATTCAAATGTATCTCTGTACTCTCAGGCCCTTTTCCTGCTTTATTTTACTCCATAGCACTTGCCATCCTTTAACATGTTTTAAAATCTATTACTTTATTTGTTTTCTCTCACACAAGAAAATAAGCTATTTGAAGGCAGACTTTTGTCTGTTTTCTCCACTGCTGTGACCTCAGCATAAATTAGTTGAATGAACGTATATAATAAGGATACTTAGAGAACCAGAGAAGAAATCTTTATATAGGACTCTTTAAAAATATAAACAATTGTAAAGGTAAGACATTTACTCTGAATGGTTGATAATTATAATGTGGAGTCTCAAAGCAAAGTCCTTGTATTTTAAACCATTTTTAAGTGTTCTATAATATTCACAATAAACAAAGGAGCTCAAATTTAATACAAGATATAAAAATGTCTCTAATAATGCATATTTACTAATATGCATTAGTAAAATGAATAGAGTGCTTATTTAAAACTAACACCGATCATAAAATGTAATGCAAAAAGACTTAATAGTAAAATAAATAAATGCTTTACATAAGTTAATTGTCCTTTAGAAAGGCATATCTCTGAGCTAAAAGTCAGGATGTGTGAACCACGTCCTCAATGCTACTGCTTTTCTGCGTAAACTTAGATCTTCAGTTTACCATGTTTTTCACTTAACATTAAAATTATGAGACACTAACGGTCCCACCATGAAGCAGATGTGCAATACACATCCAGTCTCTACTGTGTGCTGAGTACTGTGGTAGAAGCATCACATACATAATTACAGCAGACTGACATTAACTGATATGTTTCCTATTTCACCCCCAGCCCTACTTCCACCCCCAGTCATGAGAATTCAGGGTTCATAAGAATGGAGATTTTGTCTTTCTTGTTTACCACTGTATTTCCAGCTGCTGCAATAGTGCTTGGCACAAAGTAGATGCTTAATAAATATTTGTTGAACAAATGTTTGTAACTCCTTAGCAGCAAAATAGATCAAGGAATTTATGGGCCATTTTATTTATGTCAAATAAGTTTAACAGCAAGTGAATATCAAATGACTTTATGTGATCAAATCAATA